>JAZDUA010000585.1:50000-650000 GCA_038098605.1 Gryllus longicercus
ACCCTGTTATTTACGATCCACACTTATAATCCAAGCTAGTGTTTTAACTAACCAGTTATGCTGTTTGACCAACATTCTTCATTCACACTTGAATAATGTGTGTCAAGTATTGTGTGTTTTTATGTTAAATGTTGTGTGTAATTTCTTAAAACCTTATAACCAGTAGTGTATATTTATAACTGTAATCATAACATGCAATCATTTTAATTGTCATTTTCTTTATTGGTTATAAAGTTCAAATTTACTTAAATATAAACTCGTGAATACGTTCATTTACTCTTTTGTGATATAACATATACTAATGTAATTATACTGTTTTCAGAAAATAAGATCTTTAGTGGATAATGTATTAGAAAATCTACAAGTTGTGATTGAAATAGGATATTGTTTGAATTGTTTATTGAAAGTCTTTATGTGTTTAATACCTAATCAGTATTTAATTTTTATTTATAGCAGTATTTAATGAGATTATTAAATGAGCTCATTAAATTAGCTCAGTTAATGAGCTCATTAAATTTGTAAATATAAAATTATGTAATATTAACACCGGATAATGCATGTATCTTGAAAGATCTTAAATATTGATATGTATATTCATAAATGCATGAATAGGAAGGAGTGTGTTAAAATAAATTACTTTCGAAATAAAATTAATTTGCAAAAAATTCTTTGTAAATCAGTTAGTGTTGTAGAAATTAAAATTTGTCCAAAATTGGAATGTTAAATATACCAAAAATGTTTGCATCTAATTGTGTACAATTTTCAAAAGTGAAAAGAACGTTTTATTTATTCCCAATATCTTTAGTTTCTTAATAAACGGGCATCTTTTCAAAAGTATATTGTGATTTTGGCCAAAATTACTAATGAAATGCAGAAATTATTTTTATGCATTTATGTGAATGATATGAATACACGTTTTTATTACTCCAAAATCAATATTTTTCTTCTAAACAGTGAACATAGATTATGGTGCACAAGCTCATTGTTCAGAAAAATCTTCAAAGTGAATTTTTTTTTTTTTTTACTTCTGAAAACCAAATGTTTTGGAAGATAAGCCAAAATGTTTCATGTTCTTAATTATCTTCCTTTCAAATTATTTCTTTCAAATAGAATTGTAAAGTGTCTTGTTCTGATGATTGTGCTGTTTAATATTTTGTGTTTATATATTGACTCAGACATGCGAATAATTTCATTGTGAATTCTGTTATTAGTATTTTTTATTTCAATATTTCTGTCAGTTTTAATGATGAGATGTGCTTGTAGAGTGATTTACTTTTTTCATAATTTTCTAGCCATTTGAGGGCCACTCGGAATTTGGAATGGAAGTTATTGCAGAGGAAGAAGAAGATGAAGATGATGATGAAGAGGATGATGGTAGCATGAGCTCTGAGAGTGGAACTGAATTTATTCCTTCTGCATGGAATAGTGAAGCAACTCCTAATAGGTCTGCTCTTCGGAGCCCAGATAAGAAACAGGTGATTCAATTGAGTAATATCCAGACAGAATTGGGCCTCCATTTATTTAACTATTAAACAAAATTCTAGTGTGTTAAATTATTTTTCATTCACACATTCACAGAACTCCTTTTTAAAACTGTATATAAAGTTCAAAAAGAACAAAAAAGTTCTTTGTTCTCATGTTTTGACTGAAAGAAATTTTTATTTTTTATTTACTTAACCCTCAACTGGTAACTTCTTTTCTTTGACATTAATAGTAACCTCAATCTCTGATATCCCTACATATTTATTTCAATTGTATTATTAGAAGTTGCTTAAAAAATATTTTCTAATTGGTTTTAGTAATACATGCAACATTACAATAATGAATTGCAATTAACTGGAAATAATTTTGGTAACACCATGGTGCAGATCTATGGGAAAGGAAATGAGGGTAATTTCCCCTCTCAAAATTTTTCACTAACTATTAATTTTAACTCGATACAAAACTTTCAAGCAAAAATATTTTTGAATAATCTGTAATATGACACATTCAACCAAAACATTTGGAATAAGAAAACTTTCCCCTTCCAAAATACATCTCTAGACCCCTCCCTGCAAAGAGAATTGACATTCAGAAAATTTATAACCAAACATTTTTCTGAAAATTACTTAGCAAAAGAAACGTACTTCAGGAATATGACCATATAAAAATGTAATGTATTACATTCTAGTGGTGTGTTTGTGTGTGTAATATATATTAAAACACACACATGTATTCCTACATGAAATTTATACTGCATGTAGTATAGTAAATTGTACTCTAGTAGAGTATAGAATATCATCATAGCTGATATTGCAAAAAGTTTTACTACTTGTAATCTGAGAAGTTAGTGTTATCAGTTAAAGGTTAACAATATATTTTGATGATTAAAAGTTGCTATATAAACTTTAATCTGAGACACTTATTTTTTATAAATGGAGCTTCAATTCTAATCATGAGTAACTCTTTGAAAAAGTTAACAGGAAAGTTAACTTTTATTATTCAATACAAAGTTTCTTTTTAACTTTTTTCTACTCCAGCTTATTAGCTTATATTTATCTTAATTTCTTTTCTTCGTTATTCTATTTTCATTTGAAAAGAGAACTTAACATTTTATTGTTTGCTTGGTTGCAAATTTAAACTATTTTGACCAACAAAAATAATCAATTAATGTTTATTTTATAACCCTTATACTTATTTATTTTCTCTTGTGAGAAACATCTGAGGGATTCTTACAACCATGAAGACTGTCCTCCTTTCTGAGAGTGGACTAGCATTGCAACTTGTATTGAAATAAATGTTGAAATAAGAAACTCTTGCCGTAAGAAGCTCTTGCCATTTGAACTAATGAAATTAAATGTGAAACATCCATTTAATTTTAATACTACAGCCTAAAAAAGTAGTCTAGAGATAGAACTGTAAAACTACATATTATGACATGCATTTGGCTCTCAATTACAATACGTGGCTGTGTTTTTATCAAGGTCTAGGTACTTCAGGATCTTTAGGCAAAAAATATTTAATTGTTCTGTAGTAAACATTCTAAATTAGTTATTGAAGACATTTCTGGGCTTTATGATGTTAAGGCACAGCATTTAAAGTGCCTGAATGCCTAAGTCACCAGCAGGGTCTGAAATAGCCTGTTCAGTAGTAATTAAAACCATAAAAAAATAATTTGAAAGCGTTCCAGGTCAGGATTTTGAATTGAAAACTCTATTAAATATTAAATATAAATTGTTACCTTGGCTCCACTCTGCATCCGAAGAGGAAGGGGGAATTAATGTACTGACGGTTATTTCAGTATAAAAATATGCATCCACCAACTTCAAGAGTTGAAATTAAAAGATCATTTTCTACTTATAAAAAATATGAGTCAAAATATAATTGATGTTTTAGCACTTACACATGTCTATTCCTTTTAGTAATTCATACACGTGCTTTTCATAAAATAGTTTGAATTAAAATAAAATTAATGTTAAAAAGGTATTGTCATTTTAATTTTTACTATCTATGGAAAAAATTATATATGAATTTGGAATAGAAGTTATAGCTATAACTATAGTTATAAGTTACAGCCTATATGAGGAATATAGGCTATAGCCTATTTTCATGTTTTAAGAGACTATTTAAGATGACTAAATAGAATATTTTTATGCCTATAAATCTAATGTCTACTAATGATCCAGTTTTGCCAAGTTCTGGAAATTTACAAACCGTCATATTTTTAATAATATAAAATAAAATAATTTGAAAGTGTTGTAAGTGAATACAAGTTATTTCAAATTACATAATTTTATATTGCAGGTCTAAAGATTTATAGTCAGTATTCACATTTAAATTCGTTTTTATTATCTAATTGATTATCTACTTAATCTCTATTAAATTAACTTTTTTTTATTCTCATATCTCACTTTTTTTATTCACCTACTTTGCTTGTTTATTTTAAAAAGCTATGTAACCCATACCTAAGAAATTGATTAATGGACAGTCGTGTCCTATCTGTAATTACTTTTGGCTGCTTCGTATGCATTTTGTGTTGATTTCAGTATAATTTCAGTAATTTTTGTAACTTGTTTTGTGCTGCGGTAGGAAATTGATGACTTATATGTAAGTATAAGAGTGCTTCAGTTTATATTTTAAAATTAATGCAATTTGTTTAAAATGTAAATATTGCTTTTTTAAAAATTGGAAAGAATATGGATTAAGGTGAAAGTGCAGCTTTCCTTCACTGTTTTCTTTGTGAAAACCACTGAAAAACCAAGTTTTTTATGGATGTTCATCACTTGATGGATACATATCACTTTGGTAAAATATTATAGTTTAATATGTTCTTTTCAGGAACAAAAGAAAAATGTGTCTTTCAAGAAACAGAAATATCACTGTGTTTATGAATATCCCCGAGAGGCCAGTGATTCTGAAAGTGAAGGCACTGATTCACCTTCCCGAAGACGATGGGATTTGTATCAGCCTGATGTAGATTATGCTAGTTACGCAGGTAAGTAATTAGTTTTTAAAAAGGGTTTGTACATACTCACTTAATTCGCTCACAAAGACTTGCACTTTTTCTCCAGCACTGCATCATGAATCCCTAGTTACATAAATCACTGTTCCTCTGGTATATGTAATTGTCATTGTTACTCGAGGTTCTCTGTTTTGTTGACTATATAATCTTCTCAGATGAGTTTTTAAAAAACTTATAGCATGTGTACTCTGTGTTTTTGATGTTAAAAGAATTTATTCTAGATATATTCAGCAAATTAATAAAGTTTCAACAGAATTTGAGTAGCATTGACATGATTTCCAAGGAAAATGTTATAATCTTTCTCGCAGATATTTTTCAATGTGGTAATTTGGTGTCTAAATGGGGAAACAAGAGAAATTATTGCTAACACACTAATCCCATGAGCTGATAGATCAGAGTGCTGAGCAGTAAAGATTTCATTCAAAACTTTGAATGTGCGCATGCTAATTTTCTTTGGGATGGCAGCTCCAAACTAAGCTCCATTGCTGCATGTGCCTTTGCTGTCATTGTTAAGACTGGGAGCTGATGGAAGGGGACGTGGCTGAGTCTTCAGGGCCTGACATAGACACGGACCCTGAGTTGCCCCAGGCCCAGCCGACTCAGACCTTTGACTTCTACAAGCTCAGCAATGTGGACTGTGACCTTAGTGCTGGTGAGTGACCTATACAGAGCAGTGAATCAAGGATGTTGCATCAACATGAATAGTAAGGCAATTTGTTAGTGACCTTTCTGAAATCAAATAAACACTAATAAGAATAAAACTGTTTTACTGGCTTTTTTAACTTGGAGACTTAAAAGTGAAAATTTGTAGGATATGAAAAGGAGACAACACTTTTGTCGTAAATCTGTAGGTTATGGGAATTAATACTCCATCTTAATTTGAGTTCTTTAAATTATTCTTACTTCATCTGCAACATGTAAATAACATCACAAAGTTTGATAGTATTTGCTAATTTGTACTTTGGAGAGCACTGCTAAACTTTTTCCCAATCTTACAAGATAATATCTGTTGTCTGTAACAAGGGATGCTAAATTAGAATTACCTTTTCTCTCTGCTTTTGTCCACATGTTACAAACAATTTTACTGCTGTCCTTGTCTTTGCATCAGCATTTTACTTCCTTTTTGCATCATGGTTTTGGGCAAATATTTGTCACTGAATGTTCACTCATGGATACATTTGTTTAAATGCAGTTCATGCTCTGTTTGATCTTAAATTTTCATTTTGTATTAACTTTTGGCAGGTGTAATGTCGGAAGATGGAGAGTTCTACATTAGCAGTTCTGCTCGCCCTTTCCAATTCAGCGGGACAAACTCTGACATGTTTGGAGGGAATGGGAGCGAGTTCTTTCCTGGTCAACTGTATCGGTCTTCAAATGATGAAGATCTTTCAGCGCCTCCCACAGAAATTGCAGATGTTAGTTTAGAGTTCCTACCCTTTGATGTGGAAATTGATAGTAGAGATGAAGTTTCAAAATGTAGTGAAGAAACCAATGAAAATGCCTCAAATATGAAAGAGGAATGCAGTGACAATCATACAAATGCTACAGTTACACTAGTTGAAATCCAGCAAGTTTCTCCTATGACTGAAGATATACCAAATGAGAGTGTCATTGACGATGATCCGGGAGAAACATGTGTACAAAATACCTCAACAAATTTTACGAAGGAACCAGAATCACCTGGTTCTCCTCTTGATTCATCTCCTACATCTCCATTATCCCCAACTTCAGGACTGGGTGAGTTGCGACATACTAGAGACAGGTTGAAACTTGACTTGCCAACTTCTGGTTCAGCATTTGTTTTGGAACCTCCAGCTTTGAATAAGCGTCGTTCTGTTGAAACAATAAAAGGTGAAGCTTCTCTTCTTGACAGTGGAGAAGAAACAGAAGATAGTGGAATTGAATCCAGCAATGGTACAAACTCTTCTAAAACCTCTAAACATGTTGGAACATTGTCTAATCTTGGTGTTATGAATTCTGGTAAAGTGTGAAATTACTTCATGCCTGTCCCATGCTTAAACAGGATGTGTGTATATGTAGTAATTCTTGTAATTTTTGTTACATTTAAACAAGAACCATATTGCAGGTGTAAAATGCAATACCATTTTCACATAATAATGAAGAACAGAACATCAGAATCAGTCTGCTTTGGATATTCATGAAATATTTTGTATCAGTGAGTCAAATTGTGGTTAGTGGCATCTCATTTGATGTCATACTTAAAATGATATAGGACTCTTGAATACATCTGGTACCGTAGATAATTTTTAGAAAATTTGTAACATAATAAAAATGAAAGAAATGGAAAGTATCATGTCGAAATACATGATAAATGTCAGAATAGCGGGAGATGTACTCCATGTCCATAAGAAAATGAACTGTTCTTCAGGGAGAAATATAAGTTGAAATGCACCCAGCAAGCACACAACCTTAACAAAGATTGTGTTGGTGACAGTGGGCTTCTTTACAGTAAAATTACAAATCTTTGCTTAATTGTGATAGTTTACAAGTAGACAAACTGAAAAATGCAGCTATGAAGAAAACAGTCTATTGTCCTTGCCTCTGTCACCCACTAACTATATTTCTACTGTAATGTGCAACCACTGAGCAACGACAGAAATTATTACTGTCACTAGTTAGGTGGCCTGACTTGTGGTAGACACTCTTAGTCTGTGATAGAGATTTTCTCTGAAGTTGAGTTTAAAAGAATTACATGATTTGTTGTTTTACAGAGATATTATAAAATACTTATTTACATTTGGGGGGTACTAAAAATACAATACATGTTTAATTAGAAGGAAGATACGCTTTAAGGACAAACAGAAGTGAGTGTAAATAGAAAGTTCTATGGTTTGTATGGAGAAGGAGAAAATACAGTCCTAGTTTCAGGGAAATCTTCCACATATCTATATTTTGCTGCACAGCAGGTACTACATACATGCTACTCGCAAAGTATGTGTGTATGAATTCTGAGCTCATAACATTCCAATATTGTATCACTAGTATACAACACATCTGAAAATGAGCAATAACAGTATAAATATTTCATGTTAATTCTGGTGTTACACAAAAAAATATTTCATATTATTCTCTTCAGTAACCCTCTTTAACTTTATCTGATGGTATAGGAAGTTGGCATACATTTCCTCTCTGCTGTCACTGTATTTTAGTAGCATTTATGATGCAAGACATCAATATGCTACAAAGAGCACAGCTGACAATACCGTTAATCTTCGCATGCATACTAATTTTTGGTCTTTGTACAAATTAGAATTACACATATGTATATCATGTCTCTATTTTTCTATTTATTCAAAATCGTATGTACCCATTTGTATATATATATATGAACTGTCTGTGCATCAGCACCCAAATTTTACACTTATATTTCATGTACTACCATCTGTTCACTATGTAAATATTGCAGTTGGTATTTTACCAGTTCATGGTACAAATATTGATTTCAAAGCAGATTTATTTTTATTATGCTGCATTTACTTGCATAATTCTTACATTATCAAATTTTGTGTTGTTCATGGTAGCACCTTAGAAACTGTTTCTTATGTTATTGTTATTCATAATGGATGCCTTAATTGTATATTTATTTATAAAAAATAATCGAAAAAGTTAGTGGAGCTGAAAAAGTATAGTGTGGGGCTGCATTATTTGTAAATATGTATAGTCGTAATCCATTATTTGATGATAAATGTGATAGTTATGTCAGTAACTGCAGTTCTTTCTGAAAATGTAACATGGTGTATGACATGTTGACAGTTGAATTTATTTGGGATAGTGAAAGAGTTGTGTGTTACGCTTTATGAGAATAAGTTTCATTATTTTCTATATTTTGTTATCCTCTACCTTTTTTCTCTTAGCTCTTATAATGTAATATGTATGTGTGTATGTATTGGCTTGTGTAACATCAAGTGACTCAACAAAATTTTTCCATTCACTTTGCTTTTTATAAATAATTTATGTTTGTTCATCTGTTCTCATTATGTAAACATAAAAATATTTTTTATCACTTTGCATTCTCTTAATATGTACAATTTTCAAAAATGACTTCCCTGAAAACGTTTCTGAAAATTTTGCTGAATCAATATTATATTGTAATTCGAATGAAAAAAAAAAAAAAGGTATTTATTTCGTAAATTGATCCAACCATAACTTACCCTGACCAGAAATTGAATCCAGGTCTCCTAGTTTATGCTCAGTTGCTTTCTCTGAGCTAACCAACCAACCAACCAATACTTTGAACAAGCTTTAGGTCCATAATATTGCCCATGTATTTGATATTCTATTGTCACCATTCTGATACTTTTATAGATGGGGTAGCCTTAAAGGTAATAGAGTAGTGACAATTAAAAGTAGTTGCTTTGATGGTGTGAGATAAAGTTGTCTTCTTTGTTCCATCACTTCTAGTTATTGTCACAAATCAATATTGAAACTTAATTTTTATTCTTCTTTTTCTTTTGGGGAAAAACACACTCATCTGCATTGCTAGAGGAAAGTCATGATACATTTCATTGTTTGTATCTGTAAAAAGTTTCCAAAATTGTTGAACATTTGTTGTTGTTGACGTTATTGCCACATCTATTTCTGTTGAAAAATAATTTAAAAATTGGATTCAGTACATCCTTTTGTATTACACGCTAGTGATTCAAGGTCTGTATTGCATTGTTTATACATTACAGTAGTGATTCTAATATTGTTATATTAAAATTATAATCATAGTTATCTTAAATAACTTTGTACATGTCAGTATAATTATAGTTTGTTAATAACTCCTTCTGTATTTTTTGATAGACAACAATCTTCAAAACATTTCCCTGGAGATTCTATGTTGTGCATTAGAATATCTGTATTTTATCTTTTGACATTAAAATCTCATTTTTGTTGTACAGTTTTGCCAGTAGTTGTTGGTCAATTCAGACTTTTTGTTCTGTGTTAAATAGAAGAGTATATAATGAAGCCGTCCAATTTGTGGGTGCTGAAAAATATCTAAGGATATTTGTTGGAGTGTGTAATGATGAGACTGCATATTACGGCATAGTTCTTTGATCTTCAAAATGTTGGTATTGTTATTTATATCAACATTAATCATAAATTTTGTGAATCATTGATCTGTAAGCCAAGTATCTGATCAGATTATTTTGGTTAAAATATAATTTCCTTCCAATGATATATTTGCAATACAAATATATATATCTTTGATTGCATTGTATAATTTATTTCTATAAATTATGATTTCACACAGGTTAGTGGGCATGCAAGTTTATATCTGGCCTTGCGATTGTATCCAAGTTCATTCAAATAAATGTTTGCTTATGTTCACAATTAAATTTAATACTGCCATTAATTTTCTTTCCTTGGAATCTGACAATGAGATTTGCCTCATATTTTAGTGACATTAATAAGAATTCTCTTTAATACCCCTAAAGGGATGCCAAGGAGTTATAATTCCTTTATGAACAAAAAAAAAACTATGTTGTGAAAGTTCTCAAGAATTGTCTTAAGAAGTATATTACAATCAAAAAATGATAAAGTGAAAAGTCAGCTATCTTTTGAGTCGACCTATTTCCTGAAGTTAGATTGAGTGATGTTTTGTGTTTTTTTAAATTTCCATTCGAATTTCTTTTTAGTGCAACTATATTGATTTTAAATATTTAATTAAATATGAATTCACCTCCCTTGCTTTGCCATTGCATTCATTCACTTTCTTTCAGGAGAGTTAAAAAGTCAAAACTTGCATGTATTATGTGCATTGACTCTTTACTCACAATCAGAAATAATTTATTTTTGTATAAGAAATCATCATGGAATTTTTTATGGGTGCATAATTTACTTGAGATGTTTATTTAAAAAAAGTATTCTTACAAGGTATACTGAAAGTATTTTTCAAAAAGATACCAATATTACCAAACATTCATGAACTATTCCTTTTGTTTTTCTGTAAGTTTAAATGAAAATTAGAAATAATCAGAAACATAATTATACTGTAAATTTAATGGTTGTGTTGAGATGGAAAGAGTATAATTAAGAAAGAGAGTCTCACTGAACTCAGTTTTGTAGTCCTTGAAATAAAGGCTGATGAACAGATTACAATATATAGGACTTTGCTATTCTGTACTAATTTGTTAATTTATTAAAAATTATTTGTTAATTGGTTTTACTTTTTTATGCAGGGTATATTTTGGAAATGTAAATGCAAGAATTCACATTTAGAATAATTTTTAAAGATATATGTACAGAAAATGTGTACAGAATGTACAAAGTGATTGAATTTGAACTATTCATGGTGATTTGGTGAACGTTTGTATGAATTTTTGATATTATGTGCAGTTTCAGAATACATATGTAATAAGCTGAATGTGAAATTGATTGTGTATTTAACAGTTATACACATCAAGTTGACCAGCAACACATGTCAAAAGCATTTGTAAAGATTTTGATTTGCTTGTTTACATTTTTGGTAAACTTTCTTTCAAAAAATAAGGAGTATAGTGAATAATCTTATTTAATGAAAAATCAGATTATCTTTAATCATAAATTATTAGAACACAAAATACCATGTTTACATTTGTGAAATCCAGTTTCCTCATTTGTTAGAAGACTTTTCCTCTTTTTTGCTTCATTAATGAAAGCATGTACAAAGGTTTCATGATAAAATGTTTGATAAATAAATAAAATATGGAGCAGTGACAAAACATTCCTGAAATAAGATTCTGAAACAATAAAATTTGTTTCTGAATCTTCAAGGGTAATAAAGCATACTACTCCTTTTAGACCACATCTGAATTAAGAAATATTTCTGTGTAGTATATAATTCAGAAGTTTTTAATTTCTTTTTTTTTTTATTATTATTATTATTATGTTATTCTGAAACCTACAAAAGATGGTGCAACTTTGATGAAAGAATTTTACTTTTAGGAGATTCCCAATTTATTACACCAGTACCCCTTTTGGGTGAGGAGTCCTTTCACATATTAATGATTAGCAAACAACTCTTGTTCCTTTGATCTATTGAATTTATATGAATCAAAATCAGTTTTAGAGATTTATTTATTCTTTAAAAAATCTTTAAATGTCAAATAAACAAGAAAAACAGTAATATTATCGTTAATGCCAAATTAAGTAAGCAAATTAATGAAGAGTGGTACATGGTTGGATATGTTTGGGAACCCTATTTTATGAATTTGCGTTTCATGCTAATATCTTAAAATTAAGGCTTAACATGTGATAGTGTCAAGTTAATTTGTTGTTAATGCTAAGTATTACCCTTTTTGAAAATTTCAGTAAAAATTTTGTATCTGTGTACATAAATAAGAACATCAAAGATGTCACAAATGGTGTAGTGAATGGTACTTTGAAAGTAATTTGTTTTAACATATCAATTGATACACATTTCTGCTGATAAATTTCATTTGCTGTATTATTAGATTAGTCATTGTGTTTTGCTAATACACCATTTTTCATGAATTATTTTTACAGCTCTTGTCTCTGGTATTTATTATGTGTGAAGTATAAAAAGAACCCCAGATTCAGAATTTATCTCCTGACAAATTACCTGGAATTATTTAAATTATGAATATACATATATTAATTTGTAATTTGGTCATGTAATACTAGACTACTGTGTCCTGGCCACAAGACTTCTTCAGATATTATAGTTATAGTTACTTGGAGTGCCTCATTTTCAGCTGGGTGTGTGGGAAAAGAATATTGCAGAACAGGTGACTTGGAATAGTGCACATACTGGCATGTAAATTTGTATACATACAGACAGTTTAGCATAAATAAACAAATTTATCGCTCAATTTCTGAATCTGTTTATTTCTGTGGTTTTTGTTATATTATGTATTTTTTTAATATTTCAAAGGAATTCTGCTCTTCAAGTTCATAAATAAGGTTATATTAAAAAAAAAAATTTAAGTAGTAATATTATACCCCAAATATGCATATATATATATATATATATATATATATATATATATATATATATATATATATATATATATATATATATATATATATATATATATATATATCAAAAATTATAAATAACTTTATTTGTAATTATTATTATAATTGAAACAAAAGTGTCCATGGTTAAAACATTAATAGGGAGACAGAGCTTTATTCATGAGGGGAAAAATTATGTTCCGACTGCGAGTATGAGAAGTAATATTTCCATGTGATTAAAGCTCAGTTAAACCGTGTGTCATGAGCAGCGGCAGGATTCAGGAAGCCCTCAATGTTATGACTTCTTTTTTTAATATACTTAGAAAGGATCTTCAAATTATATTAGATTAGTTTATAGTTAGACCATAGATTAATTAGTATTCACCCATGGTTAGACCGCTTCCCGTGGACCAATCGAAATATATGAAGTGTCATTCGACACGTTTCGGAATCCTGGTGGGGAACTGATAATTTGTTATTGGATCTGACGCGAAGATTCTAAGAAATTTCCAAAAACGTGTTTTTGCGTGATTTAACGCAGTAATCTTAGTGAGTATGCAGCGAATTAAACCAACGCCACCCAAGTAGATCTATGCTATGTAGGTTACGTTGAAAGCGACACGTGCATCGCCGCGCAACAGATTTAATTTAATTTGCATCCGTATTAACGTATTTTTTAAAATACATTTGCAAAAACCTACGAACAGTATTGCCTTGGAACTTTTTGAACTCGAAGAACTTACGTTAAATTCGGAGAAAACCCACTGTGAGGAATGCTGCAGATGCACATTAACGTTCTTACGTTACTATTACATTACGTCGACTATTCACATTTACATTCTTAAGCGTGAAAAAAATTATTTTTAAATTAATGTGAGTAACAACTTATTCTTAATAAAACGTAATACGTTATTCACATAAACATACAAAACAGTTACCTTTTAATTTTTATGTAGATTCGCTTATAAAATTATAAATAGAGCAATTGCAGAAGTAAAAATGAACACAATTAGACTCACTTTGAGGAGTTTTAATCTCTTCAAAAATCAGGGGACAAAAATGTGGAAGTGTTAAGCAAATCCGGGGTAGAATACAATGTAGTTGTAGAAGATTTTGCGACAGAAGTTTCAGAACAAATTGATGGTAATGATGATCTTATTAGAGAATAACGCTGAAGAGCAGCTTGGAGATGGTATATTTGAGCATATTAGCAAAAAAACGGGGGGAAATGTAGCTGTACTAAATTCTAGCCATTCAGCATCATTCGTACCAGCAAGTACTTTCCGGCGTTTATAATTTTGAAATTGCAATATTGCCAGTTCATATCCCCTACGGAAGTAACACACAAGGCCATTTGGGATTGGAAATGTTTGAACAGGAGTAAAACATTATTCGCTTCTAGGATTCATTGGTATGGCCAATGTTAGAGACTGTAAGAACCTATTTGAACAAAAATATGGATGACATGAATTTTCAACACATGAAAACACTTTTAAAACGTATTTATTAGTTTGTAGAGTCGGCGACGCCACACTCAACTAGCATATAGTTTTTTGAGTAACTGCGAGTATGCGTGTGTGCGGATCCGTCACTCACGGTTGAACCAATCAAGACATACGAGGTGTCATTCAACGGGCCTTGGTCTCCTGCTGGAGAACTGATGATTTGTTTAGATTTATTTAGTCAAAAAACAGTGTGTGACGTATGGGGAAGAAGATCATCTACGCACCTTTTCTTGAGTTCCAGAACCCCTTTCCATCATTTTAACTATAAATAGTTGAAAGATGAGTAAAAGTTAAAGATAAATAAATAAAATTTATAAATTCATGGAATTATCAACATTTAAAAAACTAGACATTTTCGTTCCCTACATATAGAAAACTTATTTGAAACGGTAAACAAATTGCAGATTTGATTTTTCTGCATTGCTAACGAAATAGTAACTCGCCCTTTCCTCTACTCCTACCACTATTAAAACAATTTATACAAACAAAAGGAGAGTGCAACAAATCGTGCGCATAGTGAAGCTACATTTACGTCCAGAGGCAAAACAAGGGACCACATCAGCATTTACTCAATGTATCAGGGAAACTGGACAAAAACTGAACGATATGGGGGTCATTGCCCCGGAAGCCTCTTAGGAAGAATGGAAGAAAACTGGGAGATATGGATGGGGATAGGTCTTGGGCAGGACACTGCCGAGATTGTGAAATGATGTGTTTTGCAAGCTCACCGAGAAGAAGAGAAGAGAGAAAGTTTAACTCAAATAATTTAACACGTGTGTCTCTCAGATGCAGTTTCAATTGGTTGTTCGCATGTTTAATTTCTTTGCACAGTGTTGGTTTGTTGTGCCAGAAAAACAGAGTCGAGACTATAATGTTCGTGTTTTGGGCGACAAGTTTTAGTTTGTCAACATCCTGTTCAGGTGTAAAATGACCACCCAAATTGATGTCAGTCTGCTCTCCTATGATAATAACTGTGTCCTGATTGGTCAGTGTCTTTGGGTGGGTGTCCAACTCTGCAGTCAGGTCTGCAACCCTCCCGTTAGGCAAAAAAATACGAGTAGATAAGACTGAGTAGTTGGAGGGTAACTTCCTACTGAGAATGGAGGAAAGATGGCGGCCATGGCTGTCAGCTAAAATAAGTACTTGTTTTTTAGGCTAAGTATAAATGTCTTTGTTTTCAAGTGGGTTAGAATGCGCAGTCTGTTTGCGTTGGTTTGTGCGTGTATTTGTTGGTGGCAGAGAAGGGTTGTGAGAATCAGGCCAACTGTACCCAACTGTCTGTATAGACATCTTCCAACCTTCGTATATGTTGATCTAAATTACTATTCATGTGTGTGAAGGCTTTCAGAAGGTCGGCTTTGAGAGTGTAGAGAGTAAAAAGAGTAGAACGATTAGTTGCCATGTCACGAATGCGTTTTAATGTACTTGATAAAACTGGAATAAATACAAGAAACTCAGATAAGAGCAACAAGCTGTTAGCTTAATATTTTGAAAGTGTAAGATTGATATGTATTCAATAATGTTTTTTTTTTTAAATGATTCGATACTAGAATGGGAAGGTGAGTTGTTTACAAAATTGATTGAAAGCTAGTACTTGCGAACATTTTTCGTTATTACAAAAGATGTGCAGGGAGAGGAATCTAAAACTTAATGAAATAATGTTTTTCGTGGTCACAGTCCTTAGGGAAATTGTGTTTTCAAATTCAAGCGGGATCACTTTCTACTATCTTTTCCAGCTAGGGTCTTTTCGCATAAATCGTGAGATTTTACGGGGACTGATAAAATTTCACTTGTTTATTATCGCAGTAATGTAAATTTTCGCACAAATCGCGAGATTTTATGGTGACCGATAAAATACTTAACATACCACCGAATGTTTCGGTGGTATTCAATAAACGCTAAACTTCAACATTACTGTTCCGTCATTAAACCTGAAGCGACTTATGCTTGTGAGACACTATTTAAATTGAACACCAAAGCAACAACTGATACACTGCAAAAGGTTGACAGAAAGATACTCAGAACCATCATTAATAAAAAACATCAGGTAGATGGACAATGGAGTTTAGTGCCTAATGCAGTGGTTTATAGGGAAAGTGAATCTATAATAGATACGATGAGAAAAAGAAGAATTGCCATTTTCTGTCATCTTTCTAGATTAAATGATAATAGGATACTAAAACAACTATTTAATTACTTTTGGAACAGTAAAACAAAAAATAATTGGTTTAAAGAAGTTCAGAATGATTTAAAAGAGCTAAATATTACAATGAAGCAAATTGAAAATAGAGAAGAAAAAAGGATTCTCAAGAACAAACAAATAAGATTGCCATTAAAAACTGTACAACGCAAACAATGTCATATCTGATGAAGAAAGGGCAGCCAGGTCGGCCAGAATGAAGAGGTTTTGGGAAAGGAAGATGATGCAAGCTAAATCTTCAGTTAATTCTTTATTAACATAAATGTATTTGGGCTTGATTTAAGTGCTCCAATGTGGGCGTAAACTATGTAAATAAATATGTATAACTTACTATGTAAAATAAGACTGTTTTATCCAATTTAACAAAGGGTTTTACTCTTTTAAAAGTTGTTCCAACAAAACAGATTCCAAATTTGTGGATTATTTTTCTCTGCTACCCTACTCCCAAGTGTATGATTGGTTTTCCTTTCAAGGAAAGGCTGAGAACAGTTACAAAGAGAATTTAGTATGCTAAGCATTCAATTTTTTTCATATTGTGCAGAAAAAGATGGGGCTAATTAGGAAAACAATTTATTCCTTTTTAACATCCAGAACGGTTGCGTATCAAGGGGCAGGGACAGTTTTTACCTCTCTTTATTTTGGTATGAAGTTACTATTTCATGGTTCATTATTAAAGCCTTGTGATCTTCACAAAACAAATATTGCATTTTGGAAACTGCATTGTCTCAAGTCACAAAAACCAATTGCGATTTTACTTCAGTTTCTGCCAATGGGGAGAATATGGACAATGCGAATGTGTAGCCAGTGTGGTCAGTTGTGCAATTAGAGAGCAGCAGAGGACTAGTTCAAGAAAGAAGTGCCATAGATGGCACTAGTTCACCTTCTGATCTCTTTAGGCTAGGCTAGCTCTTCGGTTTTTCCTTGGTTTCTTCCCAAGTGCTACCTATTGATGCCTTCAAGGCTTTCACCTTTTCTCATTTTTTCCATTCCCTAATAGACTTATAATGTGACTTTGAGCAAACATCTGCATATAAGCAAATTTTCATTGAAATAGTTGGAGTTATTCTTGAGAAAATGACATTTTTGAAAGTTGAATTATGAAAAGACACTATAATTTCTGAAAAACAATTTTTTAAAACCCATTTTCACAGAAAACTTTAATTTTTGCATTCTATTATATACAGAATTATATATGTAGTATAGAAAAGGTTTTGTCACGATTTTACTTCAGATTTTCCGCCCAGAGAGGTAATGTACAAACAACAGCGAATGTTCGCCTGGACAGTCGGGGAAAGAAAAATTTCAACGGCGCTTCCTAAGCTGGAATAATTTCAGGTCAAGGGAGACCCCCTGAAATAAAAAATAGGGGTTCCTATTTAAGATTTCAATGTTGCCCACCGCCCCACCTAATTCTGGGGGCAGGGGGTGCTGATTTTAGCATAGAATGATTCCCCCTTCAAAACTGTTAAGATTTGGTCGCGGCTCAATTTTTCGTACATCGCGTATTTTTTTTGTTATTTCAAGTTGTCAAGTTAAATGAGACACCTTGTATAATCATAAAGATAATATAAATGATCAACAAGGCAAATTCTTTATCATAAAAAGCTTTTATCAAAATGTAAAGTTATGTAAAACCATCTGTGAACCAAAGAGTGCTGTGAACAACGCTAGTGGCTAAATCGTTCAGCCGATTTTCTCCAAAATCGATATTCCACAGTCGATCTGACTGATCTGACGTAGGACATTTTTCAAATTTTCAAAACAACAAAAAAAAAAAAAAAAAAGGGCTTTATTGTTTGATTAAGTTTTTTGTTAGTGTGAAGGGCGAATGGTGCAGATCTGAATGTTCGTTGAAAACACTGATTTTTGGAAAATAGCAAAAGTCAAACTTTTTTCAGTCTTCTTACATCTGAAATATTAAAGATAGAGATTTTTTACCTTCAAGAAATATTTTCTTTAAAGATTGATTTTGAAATAAGGTCATGTAAAATTTTTCGAAAATTTGAGGACTTTTCGCATAATTTTGAGTGAAAATAGGGCGAGAATGCGGCGGCGATGGTGTAACGGTAAGCGTTTCGGACTGTTGTACCCAAGTTGGCGGGTTCAAACCCGATCGAAGCCGTGGATTTTTCAGGGCGAAAAAATCCTTCGTACGCCTTCCTTCGGAGGGGAAGTAAAGCCGGCTGTCCCATGTTAGTAGATTTACTTGCATGTAAAAGATCCTCAAGCCTAAATGACGCCTCTGAGCTAAATTCAAATCGCCTGTTTCTCGCTCAAGAAATACCTCCTTTCTCTGCTAGTTGGTGAAAGGAGCGTAGCGAAATTTACGTGGTCAGACGGAAGAGCAGGCCCTATGGCCTGAGTCTCGCCACGTAAAATAAGGCATTAATTCAATTCAATTCAGAATGTACGTGCTGTTTCAGCACCATTAGTTACTTGAAAGTTTCGTGACAAGTTAAAAATAATAGTTACTGGAAATTGTTTTGGGGACGGGAGAATTTCCCTCATTACATACCCGAGTGGATTCGTTAGCCACTATACAAGTTTTAATTTCGCGGTTGCACAGAGGCAAAACAATGTATTATAGAGGCAATTGGGTCAGTCATAGAGGAGAGATACAACTCCTCTCTTGTCTTGTATTGTCTTGTCTTGCCTCTCTTGTCTTGTCTCAACTCCTCTCCTCTCTTGTATCTCTCCTCTATAACTGCAATAGCCAGTGCACGAAGTATGGGCTGGTTATTCGTCCTATTTATTGCCAACAGATTGCGACTGTGGCACCTTTATGACTTCTTTTAGGTCAGCAAAGATGTAGTTTTGAAGATATACATTTCACTTCTCGTTTGAATGTTTTTCAAAACATTATCATACAACAATGTTCACACACAAAAAATAAAAAATAAATAAAATTCTTTTTTCGTATTATCTGGCGTAGATCGAAATGAGATTTCATTCGTTTTTCTGTAAAAATTCTTCAAGAACATCTAGTTTGTTGACATTAGAACGAAATGGAAGATCTTTGACATGGTCATCTTTGCCAAGGAGGTAGCGTCATCGCGTCAGTTGAGTGCACATGTTATTGTTTTGAATTTTTTGAGGTATTTTTTGTCGGAATTTAATGTGCAGAAATAATTGAGTTTGACAAATACTATTTGCTCTGCGTAATCGTTACTTCTCATTAAAAGAGTGGATATTGGCTTGTTATTTGCGAAATTTTCTGGACGTATGGTGGCTTTGCTATATACCACACGCTACGTCTAGCTGTCATACTCACGTTTGTGTCATTGAATTCTGTTCTGTAGCATTGAGTTATTATTTCATATGAAGGTTGTAACCGCATGCAACATGGGATGGGTGGATGTCTGACATTAGATAGAGAGGAATCTAAGGCTAGAAGGCGAAGTGAAGAAATAGACAAACAGTTGGGAGAATTAGCAAAGCAGGAACGCAATGTTATTAAGATCCTTCTTTTGGGTACGTTTTGTGTAGTACAATTGATTGGTTTGTGAACGTAAATGGCAAATAAATTAATAAAGATTTATGTAAATTTTAGGAGCGGGTGAGAGTGGTAAAAGTACTCTGGTAAAGCAGATGAAAATTATTCACAGTGATGGATTTACTAAAGAAGAACTTAGAAGTTTTCGGCCTACAGTCATGGACAATCTTCTTTCCTCCATGAAATATGTTTTAACTGGTATGGGGCTGCTGCGTATTAATTTACAATCTGCCAAAAATAAGGTGATATATTTATTTCTTTTTAGAGAATTCTTTATATTAACGTTGCATTAAATATTAAAATAAATGGAGTATGTATTTTCAGGCCCATGCCCAAATTGTGCTTGCCAGTAGTTCCTGTTTTGATAAAGGCTTCAATGTCCTTCCACGTGTTGCTGCTGCTTTACAAGCTTTATGGCAGGACCGGGGGGTTCGATTAGCTGTAGCTAGAGGCTACGAATATGAACTGAATGATTCAGCTATTTAGTGAGTATTTTGTCTTTTTATACGTAGGCATATTATATTGCTTGGCTTTTGACTTCTTGTATATATACTTAAATTTTCTACTGTACATATGTTTGAAATAAATATTCAGAGTAACAGTAAACCCTTTTTATAGTTTGTTTGAAAATATGGAGCGAATCTGCGATGAAAAGTATGTGCCTACACCCACAGATGTTCTTCGTGCCAGAGTGCGTACGAATGGTATTATAGAAACTCATTTCAAAATAGGAGACACGATTATAAGGTTAGTAAATTATGTAATTTTTACTTTTCCACCCTATACTATAGTTCACGGAAGAAAACACTCGTAATCACCTCAACAATACAGTCTCAAATTTGAAGTTGTAAAATCCATGTTCAAGGTTCTTTTTAGCTGTAATGTTGCACACATGTCAGAATTAATGTCTAAGAGTGGTGTTCCAAAGATGAATAAGACTGGTGCAAATGACGAGGAGATATACACTAAAATCAGTAAGGATGATGGATAGATGGAAGTATGTCATCCACAACTCTGGTAAAGAGTTGTCAGAATGTCAGTTTAGAAGCTTTTGAGCGGAAACTCGGTTAATTCATGAGGAGTAATATCTAGTGCCAACCTGCAGATCATTAAGATATTTTGATTTTTGGGGGTACTTTACATGAATGCTTCTTTAATGTTTTGAAAATTTTTTAGATACTGGCTGCAATTTTTTGTTTAAATATTTTGCAGGAATAGAAACCAATATATTTATTACAGATATTTATGTTTTTCAAAATGCATATATTTTTTAAAAATTGCATAGAAATTATTCAGAATGTTAGTGACAGCAGTTATGTTAGTGACAAGTTAAGCAATTGTTCATGCTTTTATTGCAGTATGTTTGACGTTGGAGGACAGAGATCTCAACGTCGAAAGTGGATTTATTGTTTTGATGATGTCCGTGCTGTAATGTTTGTTGTATCACTGAGCGGTTATGATATGACACTTGTGGTATGTAACGTTTATTTCTCTTCATTTACTTGTATTATTTAATATTAAAACACATTGAATTCTTGTAGACCCTTAACAGGTTATCTGTTAGTATTAGTCATTTACTGTCCTACAATTTAAATATTTGTCTGACAGCAACAGTGGAATAAAAATCAGAACATAGTAAATATTTAAACAATTGGTAGCAATGATTATTTCTTTGTAATTCAAGGTATTTAGTTTTAAAGTGGTATTTTGTCTCTTGTATTAGTGAAAATGATTTATTTGTACTTTTGACTTTTTTACCTTTCTACACAAAGAGTAAGTTTCTATGAAATGACGAGGTATTGTAAAGCTGCCTCACAAGTGAGTGGTTTTTCAACAGAAAAACTTGTATTTTGGGGCTGTGGTGTTGAAAAAGTGGATAGATATTTAGTTCTTGAAATGGAAATAAAAAATCTGTATTTTTGGAAATGGCAGATGCAAATATTTAACTTTTTTTAAGTGTCAGGAAGGTAGAGTTGAACTTTGAGGCTGGTGATATGTGGGTAATGTAACTGGTTTGTTAAATCTTAAGGACGAATCAAACAGATTTGGACAAGAATCCTAGCTTGAAGAAATGTTTGCTGTTAGGAAACACTTTTGCAGGTGCATGTAGTATTATAATACTCCATAGCCATTACAAATAATGTGAGAAAGTTGTTAGATTCCAATAACCAAATCAAATATGGAAACATATGAAGTATTGTAAAGCAGGTTATTGTGATCTGATTCATTTTGTAATATTGAAATAAGACCTTATAAAATTGTTTTTGTGAATTTTGCTCCATGTATTTCTTACTTCTTTTAAGGTCTTGGGCAGGTTATTTCAAATAATTTTAAGAAGTTGAAGCAAATCCTTTTCGTTTGTTCTTATAAGAAAACCATAAATTATGCAAAATAAGCATAATGCCTCTGGAATGGTGTTTCAATTATCACATTAGCCCTGAATATTCTTCTTGCTAACATCATAAATTTAGGCTCCTCTTTATAAAACTAAGTGTATTTTTCTTTCAGAATTTTGTACATCCTTGTGATTTTTAGTTCCTTCATATTCATTAACCACTAATCAAATTATTCACCACTTCTCCTAATTTGCAGACATTTTTGCTTTTGGTCCCAAGTTTCTCAATAGGGCATTTTCTTGCAAACTTGGCATCTGTTCAATTCTTAATAGTAATTTGATTTATTGTATGTTGTAGCATTTTCATTTTTAAAATGTTAATTCAGTGAATGAAGCTGAAAAAGTTCGCAATCATGACATAAGAAAATGGTGTCAAGAAAGGTAGATTTTTGCTTTTGTTGGTAATGTTGACATATTTGATTTCTGAGTGGTTGTCTATTTAGGTATAGTGCCTACAGAAATTGCTTTGTCCTTGAACTATACATTAATTTTCTCTTTTGGTACAACAATGCTACATAAACCAATAGTACTCCTGTTTTATCTTATCATTGAGAAGATTACCAAGACCTAACTGGAAAAGCATGCTTTAAGTGATGAAGTAAACAAAAATGATTCTGATAGCTGTTGTTAGTATTCTTACTGGGTCCTTAATCCTTAATTTTATCCAATTTTTTTTTATTGAAGTTTGCCCTTCCACAAATACTATTACAATTTTAGATTTTTTGTTAGGAAAATGTAAGATTTTGCGGTAAGAGTAACAAATTCAATTGTCTTATTTAAAATGCAAGAATAAGTATAAATTATGTCATGAAACAAATTTTGGATATTCTTTACATGTTTTCAATTTTAATTCTCAGTCAGATGTGTGATTTTAATGCATTTGTTTAACTTCATGTTTAATGATGATAATGAATTGTTTTATAACAAATTGTTTTTGTTATTGCTGGTTTGCTTTGATCGAAAGGAAACTAATTAATGTAGATGGTCATGATACTCCATTGAAAATTATTTATATGTTGTTTAATTAATTATTTAGTGGAGTGTTGTAATTGTCATGTGCAATCTAAAGAGTTAATGACCTTACCTCTCTCTTCTTAATTTTAACCTATATTCTCAACTACTACCTAACAAAAATTTGTCCTTAGTTTTTAATACCAAAGGATCAATTATGTAAAAATTGTTTACGTGCTAATTTAATTAATATACCGTATTTACCCGAATATAAGTCTACCCCCCTCCAATATCTCATTCAAAAAACTCGGGGCATCTAACATTCCTCAATTAAGCTTAAGCGGTTTGGACTTGTTTTTACATTGCCTTTCCATGTCACGAAACTCGTAAATGTTGGCGTGACAATAAGTTGCGAAGGCGATAAAAATATAACGCGTATCTTTATCTATTATAATATTCACAGTCGTATTCTCGATTTCCACCGTGCATTTGCCGGGCAATTCAAACCGATTTATGTCAATGGGGCCTGTAAAGAGAATCTCAAGTGAATGGCATTATAAGTGAACCGCAACGTGAAAATGAATCAAAATCGTTGCCGAAATTTTGTGGATTGACAAGGCCGCTCGACTCTTGGTTCGACGTCCGGCAAGTACGAATCTATATAATACAAGGAAATGGGAAGAAAAGAAGAAAAAAAAAGAAAAACATTGATTGACAGTACTGACGCATTCTCGACGAGCTAGAGTATACTACAGTTGCGGCACATTCTACATCCAACCATATGAAAGGATGATAAAACATATTTCCCAAGCAAAAACGTCCCAAAGTTGCCTGAACGTTACCCACCCAACAGACGTGCGAGTTCGCAGTTCAGAACTGGATCACACGAACTTTAAATTACGGGAATATGAAATAAAGAATCCGAGACCACGAGTAAGAGCGAAAAGAAAAATCCGATTACATTAAAGTTTATTAGGTGAATTTACATTAGGTTTATTATGTGGAGCAGTAAGAACTCAAATTCCACGTGCTAATTTTTCAGTTGAGTCTAAAAAGTCAGAGGAAGTTGCAGTATGGGAGAACCAATAAGAAAAATGTGTGTAGATAAGGACGATAGTAACAAAAAAACAAAATTTTCATAATTTTAAGGAAAAAGAAAATAATGCCAGTTCAGGCAGAAGTTATAATATTCTCATCCACTGTATAATTTTATAGTTAATTTCCAATTTTATAGTGATTAAATAGTAAGAAGTAGGTAACAAATTTAAAAATTCTCAGGGGCATATCTTCATAATTAGGGGGTTGTCTTATATTTGGGTAAATTAGATAATTGGTCCAAAATGTTTGTGATTATTTCTGCTCTGCCAGGAGTAAGAGCATAAGTCAAAAATAACTTCTTTTCTGGAAAGAAGTCTTCATAATAGTTGTATTTCCTTGGTTTTCCTAATTTTGTGCAAAAAATTAAAACAATATTCATAAAATATGTGATAAATTGATTAATAACAATTGAATATTAGTAGTATTTAGAAGCAGATTAGAAGTAATGGTAAATTCTTCTTAGGAGGATCCTTCTGTCAACCGCCTCGAGGAGAGTCTCACCCTGTTTGGGCAGATAGTCAACAATAGATTCTTTCGTGAAGCTGCTTTTGTACTTTTCTTGAACAAGCTTGACCTCTTTCGGGAAAAGATTCTTTATTCTGGTCGTCATTTACGACTGTACTTCCCTGATTATAAAGGTAAGTTAATGAAATGCAGAGATAATATATTGTCGATATTTTATGAGAAGTGTAGATGCATGTCTGTAATCATAAATGGGAATGGAAAATGCCATGAAAGTACTAGCAGACAAGGAAAATCAAAATAACAGTATCAACCAATAATCAAATGATTATATTACATATCCTGTAATGATACATTGTGTTCTTCTGAGGAATGCTTACACATTTTGTTTTTTTCTACATATTTTGATGTTGCTCTTGGAACTACAAATGGTTCTTGTGATTGCTGGTTGACTTATCAGCATTTGACATGTACTGTCGGGATGCCCATAAAATTTAGAGATTTAGTAGCATCTTGGTATCCTGACAGTGGAATTGAGGCTAATACTTAGAATGTGATTTATTACAGGACCTGATTATGATGTGGACAGGGGGGCCCTCTTTGTGCAACATAAATTTGCAGTTAGGAATCGCAACTCTGCACGACCACTGTATCCACATTTCACCACAGCCACAGACACAGCCAACGTACAAGTGGTTTTTCAGGCTGTAATGGATGTGGTGGTGCATGCCAATCTAGCACATGTTACCTTATTGTGAGAGTGAAAGGCATTGATGTCAGGAATGAAGCTGACCCATTGAATCTGTTCTTCCTTTAAATTTGCACTGTGTATGCAAATGAGCTTTTGCATGTAGCAACTAGTAATGACTGAGACCATTAGCAAGTTCCTTCTCAGTAGCTTGCATATAAGATAATTTTAAAAAAGCCAGTGGGCATAAGACAAGACAGGTCTCTTGCCAACTACAAGTGGCTGTATGAACTATTTCGCATGCAATATTGTGCATTAGTTGGTGATGAGGCCTTCAGAAATTGTTGCCTTTTATTTCAGGCTTCCAGAGCGTGGGCTCTGTACTTAGTGCAATGTTAATTTTAGTTGAATGCAGATCATGGCTGTGTGGTGAGTGTGCAATAAGTTGCCCTGCAGCCCAGCGGGGGTGGTGGGTGTTGAGGTGGGGGGAAGGCGCTTCTGTTGATGCTGAAGGGAAAGCAGGTGGCTGGTGGTAGCTTAAGGGAAGGCTGGAGGCAGCGAGTGTCATCTGCTGGCAGGCATTCCAAATGAAATAAAGCCCTAGACATGCTACAATGCTTGACTCACAATATTCATGGACAACTCAGCAGCACGCAGATGCAGCTGTGGTGTGTGTGTGGACCTTAAGGCAACAACAAAGCCCATGGGTCGCCCACAGTGATTGGCAAATTGATGAAGCTTAGCAGAAAAGTGGGAGAATGCAAGTGGCAGGGTTAGAGATAGGGAATTTCAAGATATTTAAAAAAATATATTAAAAAAATCAATATTAGGCAGAAGAAAACACTTGAGCCCAGCCGATCGATCTGATTTCTGCTTATCTCTTCAAGAAAGAAATTCCCATCTTCAAATTGGAGTTGGACCGGAAATGTGATGGGGAACCTACTCTCCAAAAAGTTCCGAGTTATTGGAGTTTGTTCCGAAATGATCTTGGGAGCAGTTTGACAAAAACAAGATCAGTAAGATTGATAAAATGTACAGTATATTGATCAGGATAGTTAATGCAACATACAGGGTATGAGAAAAATTTGGAAACTTATTATAAGGTGCTTGCAGTTGTGTCAAATTGTATAAGGATTAAGTAAAGAAATAAGTAGATATAATTTTATAAAAAGAACATATTTCATCAATAATTTATTTTTTAAAACTTTTTTAAACAGCATTGATGCTGTGGTAGAATTCTTGGATTGTTTATAGAAAGAATTACAAGCAAGGGTATAAAATCTAAGGATAGGTCTTGCAAACTAGGATGAAATGGAAATACACCTCAGATATGAAACAATACTCAAAACAAGTAACTAGTAGTAATCTTTTAAATTCTGATATAATTTTGGTTTTAAACCTTATCGGAGAGTCGTACACAATATAAAATGTAACAGAGACAACAGTAGCTTTCTTCAATTCCAGACAGCCCTAACAATACATTCATGAGAAAAGTCGAAGGACAGGCATATAATAAAATGAACTGTTCTAATACGAATCTGTGGAATGTTACATTTGATCATCCTATTGTGCTAGACCTATTTAAGGAGAAATTAAAAAAAGAGGAGACTTGGAAAAGATTTTACTGAAACGATCAAGGATAGTGATGTGCCATAAGAAGTGGTGCCATTTTGTGTAAAATGCATCGAAGTTATACAAGTGAGATGAGAGTGAAGGACCAGACCTATTCTTGCTGCGCGATGCCACTGAGAGTTCCTCAGAACAAGTTGCCTCAGCACCGTCCTAGTAGATTTTTTGCTATATGACAAGTTTGTAAATTTTATATACAACTTAAGATCTCAGAATACAAGTTGGATATTTTGTAGATTGCTTTTATGTTTTAGATGTAACTTATTTTTTATTACAAATTTTATTTAAAGATCCAGTGTTTCTTCTATGTCTTCTTCCCTCATACACGACCTTGTTAGAATCCATAAGAGTTAATCTTGGGACCAAAAAATGAGATGTCTCAGCCAACTTTAACACCATGACCAGCTCCCACAAGATCTGGTATTTCCAGAAGCAAAACAAAGAATACAGTATACACTGCATTAAGTCTACACACCCCTTCTTATTGTATGTATTACTACTATACAGGGATAGCAAACAAACAGCCAAAGAATAAGCTGTTCAATGCATTAACAAGCAGTTGGCTGGAGAACTGCAGTTCATAGGTGGAGTTTATCACACAATCTGCTGTTACACCACATCAAATAAATATACACTGGTGACTGGTCATTAGGTACTGAAAATGTACATGCACACTGGAAGGTACACTGCAGGTGCACAGTGCAATGTGTCCTGGCACAGACAGAAGAGTCCAGATGCCTCTCAGCTGGGTGCAGAAGGCCAGTGCCCTGCCAGCCAAGCTGCGAGTGGGGCACGTACTCGAGCGCACCGTTCTTCAGCCAGTGCCAGTGCCCCGCGCCATCAGGGCTGGTTGGTTGTGAACATTGGAGCACCATTGTTAGCCATGTTGTCCAGTATATTTTTAACATACTGGGCAACATCTACAACTGCTTCATCACTGCGCCGAATAAAAGGATGTTCCAATAATTTGTTGTATTTGGGCCGTTGTGTTTCTTCCTTTATCAAACTGTAAAATATTTGCCATAGAAAACAGCAAATCAATGTACACTTCTTCAACCTTGTACTCTATCTCCGTATATCATTCTTATAACTTACCAAGTATTTACAAAGTTGACAAAATCCATAGTAAAATGGTTTCCATTTTCATTAGGTGAAAGTCGTGGAGGGTCACCCTGCACCACTTGACAAAGCTGCTCAAAAACCGAGTTCCATTTAGGGTAAGGAAAACGCCCAGTTGCCACTTCCATCAGGGTGATTCCAAGTGACCAAACATCAGATCGAACATCATAACCACGAGCTCGCTGAGGATCAATTCTCTCTGGCTGAAATGCAAGGATTCTGTTAATATACATTAAAAATTAAGCTGATTAAGTCAGGAATCTTCATGAGTTACAGTTCATGGAAGAGGAGGGGTCTCTGCAGTAAGGAACCCAGACAGACTGAATTGCCTTGGAAATTGTTAATCTCTAAGCAACCAAAGTTGGCTTATATATATATAGACCCACCTGCACACACAAGAAATTTGGCAGAAATGAGTAAAATATTATTACACTGGACATTTCCAAAATTCAAAATAAACATTAAATCCCACTGCATTTCAGCTGCGGCAAAAATGTACTCGACATACCAGAAAAGGAATATTTTGCAGTATGAAGCCAGTGATGTTCAACTGTCTCCAAATCTGCCAAAAGTCTTCACTGTGTCAATTCTATATGTGAATGTAATTTTTATTTATTCAAATTTATTTAATCATACATCACTATTATTACAGTTATTATACAGTTAAAGCAAGAAAATTAGCAATACGCAATTAGCAATATATAACTTACTGCCATGTATGGTCGGCAACCAGCATCCCGTGTCCGAGCAATTGAGTCTACCAATTGGCCTGATATGCCAAAATCACACAATTTAATGTTGCCTCGTTTATCAAGCAAAATGTTACTGGGCTTCACATCACGATGGATAATCATCAATTGTTCCTTCAGGTAGTTGAGTGCCTTAACAGTCTAAACAAAAAAAGTTACCATATTTTTCTTAAAAAAAAAAAAGAGAGAGAGAGAGAGAGAGACAAATAACTCTTAACTAAGAGATTGATACCAAGAAGTGGAAGCATGAGTGCAGTTGTCATATGACCAGCAGCTTGGGGCAGTTGATCCTCATTTCAAACAAATAAGTACCTCCTCCGCCAATTCATAATCAGAATTAATTTCTTCATGCAACAGAAATAACTTACAGCGTTCAATTTAGATTGAAGATGAATTCATTTTTAATTTCCTTTGAATGAAAATAAAAAATCTGGGCTCCAATGAAGTTGGGCCGGTGGGAAAGTTGCCTCAGTTTACTAAAATCTTTTGAAAGTGAGCAAAAATTATACTTACTGCTACAGTAATTTTTCCTATGATTTTTTCTGGAATTCGCTGCCTTAATTTTTCATAAATAAACTTGTAAAACTTATCCAAAGATGTGTCCATGAGCTCCATGCAAATCCAACAATCACCCTGAAAAATAATTTCACAATTTCTAGTTATAAGCTCGATAACTTTGTAGAAAAATTACCTCACAAACAAACTTCAACTTGATAAACATTGGTAAGCTGAAATGAAACAAAATAAAATTGTCTTTGGGTTACAGGTTGAGCACAGGCCTTTCATTTGCTATTTACATGCAAAGTGTTGCTATAAATATGAACAATACTGCCAAGATATGTTTTATTAATTTCATCTTCCACTTATTAATATTTCACAATATAGTCAGCATAAAATATCTGTTAACACAGAAATTTTATTAATACCCTTACTTAATACATTATGCATAATATTGCACTCTCACATTGTACGGCGTACTGCGTTACTGCTCCCTTTTTCCCTTTACAATTTTTTGATTCACATCCGAAGCATCTTTGCAAATGAAGTGTCATTAGAAAAAATTCTCAAGCATTTGTTGATATTAAAACCCATTTTTCAAGAGCGCCTCTCTCATCCTTCTGCTGGGCCCATGACTCATGTTCTTCAGAGCATGATCAACCAAAGGAGGCTACTCAGGACTTTATTATTTTTGGAGGTTTAGCTCTTTTTGGAACCCCTCTAATGATAAGTGTACTGAGAAATGTAGAAACTTGAATTCTATAAGGAATTGAACTGGCCTTTTGATATTCTATGTGCCTTAATCAACTATATAAAGCCATCATGTTTGTTAATAAATCCTTAGAAATACTGTGCACAGAATTATGCTTACATAATGTAACATTAATTTCAGTGCCCGTCTTAACAAAGTGTACTATGTTCACAGGGTTACAGCTAAAACATAGTCACATATTTTATGCAAGCTGCACTCATTCAGCTCATTGATCCCGTTTCAAATGAGTACACTCGTATCTCAAAAGTTTGTACAAGTGTAGTTTCAGTTGGCATACACAACTTAGTTTTTAACTTCATATTCCCAGAACATTTATTAATGTTATGGTTATTTTTCAATTATCTGGATAATTTAATTATGTAGCTATTATTTAAAATTATTTTCTTTATGTTTTGTAGGTTTATTTGTTCGTTTTAAATGCTAGCTATGTGTACTTCGACATTCTTAAATTTTCGTCAAGCGAAAAAAATATTTTTATTATTTCAAGACGGCACATACATTCAGTGCTTGAAATGACAGGAGCGATACTTTGATGAGAAGCCAACTGTATTTCTTTATGAATTGTGGTTCTCAAGTCCAACAGTGGAAAATACAAATTATTTTTTGTGCACGGTACGACTTCTTTGGTCAAGCAAACCAGTAATCTTAGTTGCTCCTTAAGGAATCCCACTTGGCATATTAATGCAAAAATAAATAATATAATTTTGTTCTCCCTAATCATTCGAATCACAGGCTATATGATAAAAAGGTTACAAAGAGTTTGTCCACCCTATAGTGTTGGCCCCACAAGTAGGCAGTTTTGTTAACAGAAAACTCATACAGATCAAGGTGTTTTGATCATAGTTGTTGTATTCTTTGTATTAGTTTTGTGTGTCTTAGTTCTCCATCACAGAGCAATTGCATTTTCTTTTCTGAATATATCTCTACTGCAGATTAAAACAACTTGTGGCACCCAATATGTATTACCTCCTTTATAAATAGTCCTTTCTTGTAATACCTGGCAAAATTGGATGAAGAACATCTCACAGTTGACTAATGTTTCTCTGACAATATCTGTACAAAGTATCAGCACATTGTACAAAGTATCAGCTCTGACATTGAGGTTGGGTCACAAAGCAAAGGGTTACCCTGTAATACAGCTTTTTCAAATAACTTACTTCTTTAAACAGAGCCCCATAGAATTGCACTATATAAGGACACTCATTAGACTTCATCACCACTTCCAGGTCCATCAGCAATTGCTTCTGCTCTTTTTCATCTACAGTGGACCGGATTCGCTGAAACATACACGCATTCGCGACTGTAGTATCATTTTGAATTTATTGCTAGAAAATAAATATCAGCAAACAAATAAGAATATTGGAAATAAATTTGTCGTTTCACAGTAATTTTTTGGAATTGCAATCCACAAATGCAATGAGAAAATATAAAATCTGATACTTGTTCATAGTATTTTCATTTCAGTATTTGAGACCAAAACATTGTGTACCTTCACAGCCATGACAGTATTGCTGCGTCGATGGACCATCTTATTAACAGTACCAAATGCTCCACGGCCAATTTCTCCAAGATCTTGAAGGTCATCTGATGTAAAATCATATACCTGAACATAAAAGTCTCAATATTCATGATTTCATACTATACTTTGCAGCCCAGAAAACACAAATTCAAACCCCAAAACGAATCCATTACAAACCTGTTTTAAGTTTAAAAGTATTTGGTTTTAATGCAGAAAGAGTTGTGAAGAAGAATTAGGACCCCAAACCTAATTATTACATGTACAATTTTGTTTCAGAATTTTTTACACACTTGTGATATACAGTTCCTTTCCCTAATTTCCTTTCCTTTAATTGCAAATTTCATCAAATAGTTCAAACTCTGTCAATTCTTTAATTTTTTTTTTATCTTGCTTGTGACCCAAGGGTCCCAAAATTCCTGCTTGCCTAAGCAATGCAGCTTACACAGTGCCTACAGAGCCCTTACATTACTTTCCTAGAACTCATTCCCAGGGGGCTTTATAAACTTTGCAGAGTATGTGTACACTAAACAAAGTAGGAATGAACAATATGATTCAGATGATAATATTATTCAAGTGATGATACTGTGACACTTTCCACAAGACTTCAATATCAAAAATGTAATACAGTAATGGCAATTTAAAGAACAAGAATCAGAAACTGATGTACAAGAAGGGAAACAAATATGTTGCAAAATGTGAACTATAAAGCATCCTGTGAATCTTAAAAATTCAAGAAAATAATATGCAAATCACATTAATGGATTGTCAAGAAATTATGTAATAATTATTAATGACAGAAATACACAAACATTGTCAAATCAAGTGTCTCGTAATGGAGATTTCCAATGTATATATTTTTGACATTAAGTGGCTGAAAATAAGTCAACAATATTACATGTGAAAATCTATGACAAATTTGTTGTTCAAAACCTCTTTGCAACAAAACTGAGTTTCCAATCCTTTTCCTTCCACACAACCAATTACATTTGTCAGAAGGATGCAACTTCTTTCAGGTTAAACATGGGATTCAATTAGCAACTTGAAAAGAAAATCTTTAAAAACTCTACTACTAAAATTATTATTATAATTATAATTAAAGGGATTATCGTTTCTGTACTGTGCAGTAAAAAAAATATGTAGTTGGGGCATTCCTCCAGACCTTAAATTAAGAATCTGAAACATATCTAATAAATTTACATAGTGCAGGGCTTGATTTCAGGCAGAACACAAAGATTGGTGTTCCGATACCACGAGAATAATCTTTAATTTTACGAAAAAACATTTTTCTCTGTTAAATAAATAAGTAATTTGGGGTGTGTTCCAGGACATAAAATTTTATATATAAAACATGCCATAGACATGTATTCCTTATGTAAAGCTTTTATACCACACCTCATCACATGATTAGTAGCAAGCTAGGGGAATACTTATGTCCTGTGTTCTCATGAGAATAAAACCTGGCAGGCAGTGAGCATTTAGTTTTTTTAGCAGTAAGATAATAGTGTCAAAAATTAATGTCAAAAAAATGACTGCACAATGAAATTTTTTCAGCTCTACTCGAGGATTTCAGAACTCTCCATACATTTGATCAATGGAAATAAATTATCACAGTTTGACAAATTTCAATTTTTATAACATATTAACAAAAGGACTTGTAGTTATGTGGATGATCCAATATTGGTGCATAACAATTTTGCTCATAATAGACAGGACCAATTTTTTTCAATCTTTGTAAATTCAGAGGTTTTCATAAAAATCAGACTTTTACTGTACATGTAAGCCATCCGACCTCTTTTGAAAGGAGAAATTGAAAGAAAAAATTTGGACTTACAATATTTCGAAAATGTAGTATGAACTTTATATCAAGTCTCTTTAAAATTTTAAGATTCCTTTCAAAATTACAGCATGTTCAGCCAGATCAAAGGCGGAAAAAAACTTAATACCGTCCCTTTTTGGCACTAGTGTTGTTCATGGAGAGGAAGCCAGATGTGACATGCTGGACCAATTAAGTGGCACAAGTTACAACAGTGAACCATTGCAGGAACAGGTTAAAGTTTAGTATACGGTACACCCATAGAGAAGCGTGGCGGCGGGGCTTAAGCCCTAAATACTGTACATGCTCTAATAGAAATGAGTAAAACTTACGAATAGGAGATGTTCATGGTTCGCCCTTCATATGCTTTGGCCCCGCCGCATTGTAACGCCAATTTACTTTCATAGGCAAGTTTTCTCGCTTCGCTCACCCAGATCCAAGTCACAGCGAGGCTCGGGCCTTCGGCCCTCACGTTCACTATAAACACCCTTGAGTCTATCCAACGCATAATTACCAATTCACTTTTATAAGACATCACTTTTCAAGAAAGCCTCCAGAATTCCAACTGCCTAGTTAAGGCCAGAAGGGCGCAAAGTGCCGGTTTAAACGACTTCCTTAGGGTAGACTGTATACTACATTTCAGCCTAGGAACAACAAGGGGCACTTGTACTTTTCATATTTGTTAAAGGTAATTTATACCTTTAACAAATACGAAATGTAAAAGTGAGATAAGTATGCATACTTTAAAAATAATTAAAATTTTCAAAGGTAAAATAATTATTCAAAAACACTGCCTGAATGAACCAAACATTCACTGACTATTCCACGGTGTACAAATTCTCTGATGTTCCCAGGTCTGTTAATTTTGCTAGCTTTCTAGTCTTTGGCAGTAGTATGACTAAAATTGCCCCAAAAATTACAAAATAGTTGTGTGAAAGTGTTGTATGTATAATTGTCAAAAAAGTATCTTGTATTTGAATACAATTTTTAAATACTGTTTGTATCTAAGTAGTAATACATAAAATGCATTCCAAATACAACCTACCAATTCTGGAGACACCTTTAGTTTTCCTGTTGATTGTCCAAAAGCAAACCTATCCCTAAAACAATTAAATGTCATTAAGTTATACCTTTTAGAGGGAATAAGTACAAAATGATGTAGATTATTCCAACTTACCTTGTTTTTTCAGCTTCCTCGTAGGGGTAAGCTCTGCGCTGGGTTGGAATTCGCGTTCTGGAAGGACTGCTGCTAAATCTATCTTCTGCTGTGTACCTGATTCCAAATATACATTCAATACTTCGTGCACAACCGTAAGCTACATTAGGGGAATATGACAAACATAACATTACTCACACGAAAGGTTGAATGGGATGAGTAGATGGCCCACCAAGTGGAAATCCACTAGGCGTCGAACCAAAACTCAGCTTCAAAGCTCTTCGCTTCTCCGCTGCAACAGGCAACGTGAACTCCACTGAATTTGTTACTAGAGGTTGGTTGTAAAGAGAACCTTCATGGGGCATAATAGAAAACAGTGATTATTGAAGTAGCCAAATCTGTTACATTCGCCAACATTCTACGTATAAGAGTAAAATTGTGGAGTTTTGAGAGCTGTCACAGCTACGACACGTATTTACTAAGATGTTTACAATAATACGTAAGGTAGATAACCTCTATGATCACTATTGATTAATTCGCAAAGAGTCGAACAAGTCACTTCTGGCTCAAGCAAATAGCATGTAAAGGCATTTACGCCAATAGATGCTGTAAGACTTATCCCTACATTTCGTTAATATTTAAAACACACCTTGATTAATATGATTTGATGGATTTCCTTGGTGTTCCGCCATTTTGAAATTTTTGTTTCACTTTGTGTATAAAAATACAGATGTATTTTCTACCACGAACGACACCTTGTCAGGGCCTTTAAATAACATGAATTGCCCTAAAAGCGCAATATAAAACATTGGGTTTACTTTTGAAACATTCGCGGCACTTTTCATTAGCCACACACCGAAGTTACCATACAGTTCTCCATACTACAAGTCACACATTCTTTGACAAAACCTCCCCTCTTCTGAAAGTCCACTTTTTGTTTACTGTAGATTACATTAGTCTGTGAGGTTGTTTCCACGCACTTAATCCTTATACTTTAGAAGTTCTTGACAAGTATATTGTTTGGACCACGATTCACTGCAGAACACATCCGTAAACAGACTTTGTACCATTTTGCAATGCACCAATGAAGTGGTTTATCTTTTCTTGGCATACACTGGCAGAGTGGCGAGGATCTGCGACATGATCTGCGATCTGGTGGTGCTGGTGCCGTGATGGCAGAATAGTGGATTATTTGCTGAGACTGGGCGCAAATAGTGTCACAATGACGGTTTTGGGTGTAATTAGGCTAAGTGTATTAACTGTTCCAAGAAATGTCTCATTATATCGAAGGTACTTAGTTGAATATAGTTACAAATTGAATTGAATCCATTCATATAAAAAAATTCTGTACTATACTAACCTATATCTCATAACCACTACTATCATGTCCTTAAAAGTGCCGGAGGGGAAGAAGCGAGTAGATGTGGAATGTATTTACTCAATCTATTTTTTTTTTTTTTTTTCAGGGGGAATGAAGAGTTTTTACATAAAACGTACTCTTCGTACGGTCCGCATTATGTAAAACCTCATGTTACTACAGAGAAACGGAAAGAACTAATTGAGAGTGGAGAGGCTGAAACACTTAAACTTATCCCTATAAAAGCAGCGCTGAATTATGAAACCTGTTCAGTATTTCATGACGAATTAACGAGGTACCTATTTACGCGATTCATCAGTTATATCAAATATATATTTGCATATCAAAATGTTATGTGCTCACTGAAATAACTGTGTCATTACATTTGTTTTAGGAAATTCACTAATCATGTGATGAGGTGTGGTAAAAAAGCTTTAGCCCGGGAATTAATAGAAAAGGTACTGGAAAGAGTTTAAATGAACTTGAGACAATCTCAAATATTACTGCGTTAGAAAATGCAAATCGAATATATTTTATGCACAAGTTTCCTTGAGCCCCACAACCCACCTCCACTCCTTTACCAAAATTAACTGCAGTAAATGATTGGAGAAGCAAGGCACAGGAGAGAGATACATGGACCATAGATTAAGAAGGCCCAAGTTCGCTTATGGACTGTTGTGCCCTAAAAAGAAGAAGAAGAATAAAAGATAGCATCAAGCGTTCTTGACATAATTTGATGATAATTTTTGCTCCCATGCAATTGAAACTATTTGGAATCAAAGAAAGAGTTAAAGATTTGATAAAATTGTATTTCTGTCAAAATAAACAAACCTCCCACTCCTCTTACATCGAAAAAAATGAGCACTCAAGGAAACTTGTGGATTTTAACACCTGTAATATACTTAAACATTTTATAAACTAATTATTTGTAAGGTTTTTTTTGTAATTTCCTTGACAAGACAAGCATATTCAGATGATTTCTTTAAAATCTATGTACTTAAAAAATGCATGTAGATAAATGTATAAGCATTCATTTAGAAAAAAGTCTAAACTTTCTACTCAACTAAATTTCGTTAATTTTTTAAATGAAAGAGAGTGGGCCCTAGTTGTGTTATCACATGCTCTGTTTATACTAACCCATTTTTGTGTATAGACACTAAATTTTCATATCTTAAAATGAATTCAAAGAGTGTTTATTTGCCATCATTTATTCATTACACTGTTTTCTAGACCAACCACATCTGTGTAATGTTAGTCATTTTGTTGTGCAAGTTTGCGATTGAATCATATTTCAGAAACCTGTGAAATGCCATGCCAAAAACATGTGAAATGCCAAATTTCTCATTGCGAGAAAACTGAAAATAAAGCTCCCAATTTTACAGATATCAATATATTTTTTTATTGAAGAAGTTGATAAATAAATATTTTTCATATAAATATGCACTAAAAGATGTCTTATCGTCCTGGAACTATAATCCGTCAATAAAGCGTGTTTTATATTTAGGCGTTAGATGGGTTTCTGAAATAAACGATTCAATTGATCTGTCAAAGGTAGTTGATATTTTGTTGGTTTTTAATGCTAAGATGAAAGTGAGATTTTTAAATGCAAATATTAGTGAATTTATATAAAGTCTAGTTGTCACATTTTTACAAAAATAATGAGTGATTATAATTATATGTTATACATTAGTTTTTCAAGTTGCTTGATGGATAGCTGCTGTCGTGTAAAGATCTTAGTAAACATGTCACATTTTATTTTCGAAAACAAGTTTAAATCTCATAGTTAATCTATTGATCCAGAGTTTGTAAATTTCTCTTTATTTCATTAATATCAGAGAAAATGTTTGGAACAAGAAACAAAATTTTCAGGGTTTTCAGTTTTCTATATAGTTAATATGTAAAACTGCAGCTGTTACGTTTGTGCTATGAAATTGCAAGAATTCTGCTAGTACGATTTAATTTTCAATATATCTTTGAAATTTTTAATTTGTAATTATCTTTCATAATTCAAATTCATGTAGTTAGTTGTGCTAAAGGTTAATTTTCAATGTAAAAATTCAAAAGTTTTATTTGATAATGATATAATTTTTAACAATGCAGACATTTGAAAAAATAAAACGTATCCAACTCGAAAAATACCATAAAACTCCAGAAGATCAAAAGGAAAGCATAATCAAAGACCCAGTGAAAATTCTTCATGATGCAATTTCTAACAGTAAGCCATTGTTGGAACTTACACCTGTCAAAAGAGGTGGTGTGCGCTATCAGGTAAGGAATATATTTTATTTAACATTTAATGTTATGCATTGTATTCCTATACTGTGTATTATGGCAGTCAAGGTTTTATTTATTAGTAATATGTGAAAATTAAAGATTGTGAAAACGTAGGCGAAAATTACTGATTATTAGCAAAAATATCAGATGTAATTTAAAAAAAAAAATTACTTTTAATACTCATTAATTGAATATATATATATAAATACACACACGCACACGCGCGCGCCCACACACACACGCACACGCGCGCCCACACACGCACGCACGCGCGCGCACACACACACGCACGCACACACACACACCTCTCCTTATATCTAATGAAAAGAAGCCCTTTTTATTTACATTATGCCATTACTCCCAATTTAAAAAAAATAATGTTCTATTTAATTTTAATGTAAAGAACAATATGCATTAAGATTATTGTGTTACATGGTGGATATATGTAATGTAGTAACAAACGAAAGATCATTTGGCTAAATTAATGCTTGTTTATACATGTACAATTAACAGTTGTTTAAACATATTCATAAATATTTGGGAGTTTCCTCCTCTTTATTTAATGTGTAATGCATTTCAAACAATGAACATAACTACCTTGTATAGTAACACATAAATAGATTTGTTTCATTGTTCATTGGTATCTCACAAATATTAATTCATAATATTTTAATTTTTATGTGAGCTTAGTTTGTTTTCCTTTTATCATATACTAGACTTTAGCCACAAGTTTTTCAACATGGCATTTTTTGTTAATATTTTGTATGCAATTTGAAGTTAACAGGAAGGAGAAAACTTATGATTTTTTGGTATATTTCAAATTTATATTGATATGTCTGGTTATTCTATCGCTTACTTGTAGTTGTGTTTTCATTGAAAATGGAACAGGAACTGTTGTATTTAAATAAATATTATTTTAAAATTGTCCCTTTCATTTATATGACTGTAATAAACATTCTATTTCAAATATTAAAATACATCAAGATAAAAACATTAAAAAATGTTATAGGTTCCTGTGCCCATAACGGAAAATCGATCACTTTTCTTAGCAATAAAATGGCTTATAACTTCTGCAAAAGACAAGGATCGTAAAATACATTTTCCTGAGAAACTTGCATGGGAATTATTGGATGCAGCTGCGAATCAGGTACCTCCATTGTCTGTTACCAATATATGACCAGGGACTGGATTTATAAGCACTAATAATCTATGAAATATGTATGCATTTATACGGAAATTTATCCTTGGAAAATATGCACTAAAATTTGCCCTATAAAGAATATTAAGTGAACACCCTGCGAGCCCCCCCTGGATGTGCAAGTGCCCAAAACCATCACATCGAAACAATATCAAAAGGCACTTGTATGCATTTCTTCAAAACTCATTACTCTAGAGGGTATAGGGTTAAAATGGCTCAAGAGGGTTTGTTCATTACATGTTCCCTTGATTGTAGTAGAGTACTTCTTTCCACCTTTCAAAATCTTTGGGAGTTAATCTCGTATTTGCATGAAACACCATTTAATTTGTGATTCACTATGATTTCATACGGAAATAAAGTAATTGTGAATTCTATATTTTCAGGGCCGTGTTGTAAAACGAAAGGTGGATCTTCATCGGCAATGTGAAGCCAACAAAGCATTTGCACACTATCGTTGGAGTTAATATACAATTTACGAGTTGACATTTTTGTATATACCAAGTCTCGTAATATAAATGTTCTTAAAAGTTATGTATTTCGTAAAAAAAAATGTTTGATTTACTTTATTCATCCCTTCTCAAATTCCTGTTCTTAAATGTACTTGATTTTGCATTCAAAATGCCTACATGTCAGAGATACTGTAATCTGTAGTACCATATGGGTTATTTTTTCCTTGTTTTAAATGCTTTGTGTAAGTTAAATACTATACAAGCTATGAAGGATGAAATTACATGAATGTCAACTGTGTAAATACAATACTATCTATGAATGATGAAGTTGTAGGAAAATGAACTTTTTGATTAGTCAAGCACATATTCTTTAAAACTTTGTATTTGTTACTACGCCAGGTTATTCAGTTACCATTCATAATATAAGAATTTCAAACTTCCATGCCATATACATAACTGTAGAAAATTTTGTGTATATGATTCCATGGGGAGTTTTGAACATAAGCCTTTCAGAATTTTTATTTTCACATTTATGTAGTGTAGAGAAAATTATGTAATGCTGCAAAAAAACTATAATGAGACTGATTGAAATACCTAATTTGGGGATTCTTCATATTGAAAAATGATTTTTCAACAATATTCATCCTTCCACTGGTTTGTTTAAACAACACTACAACCTGAAATGTAGGATTTTCCCCGAAGTATCCTGATGAATCTGGTCTAATTCAATGCTCATTGAATGTAAAACGTATACTTTAACCTATGAAGGTAGAAGCATTGAAATAATATTTTTTAAATAATATTACTGTAATATTACACTATAAAGAATAAAAAACTTTTTTATAGTTTTTTTAACCAACAGTCAATGTACAACAAAATGTTGCGTACATGCAACTTTGAGGTCTTAAGATACATCAATTCATCTTGACTTGAGAAGACTGAAAAGTTTGAATGGGGATGAACACCAATTTTTACATTACCAATGCAAATAAGTTTTCTATAATTCTGAAACAAAAATGTCAATTTTTTTGAAATATTGCTAATCTCGCAATTTTTTAAAATTTATTTTTATTTGTTTATTTTAAACTTTTACTCACCTTTCAACTATTTATAGTTAAAATGACAGAAGGGAGTTTGGAACTCAAGAAAACGTGTGCAGATAATCTTCTCCCCCGTACGTCACATACAGTTTTTACTGTTTTTTGACTAAATTAATCTAAATCATTTGTAAATTGTTGTGCTTTTGCACAATCTGCACCTCGTGGCTTTGGTTTCTTCCTTTATAATTTCATGCTCTACATCATGACTGATGATTCCGGGCATGTCAACTGCAAAGTTCATTAGTATCGTAAATGCATGTTTTTTAGCGGAAGAGGTGGCAGTGACTTTCCCATCTTGGATGGCTAGATACGACACCGACCTACCTGTCAGCTTGCAGGATATTTCCTCCACCAGCAGGGCACTGCCTCAGCCAGGACCAGGTCTAAGCTCCCAACGGGACTCCTTTGGTAGTGTAGTACAAGGAAGTGTAAGTGCTTGCAAGTAAGAGGTGAGAATAGGGCAAGGATGAGTAAGGAATGATCACGGTCCGTAGCCCATTTGTTGTGGTATTAGCCTAGTATTGTTCGGCAACGTCAAGGAAAATCACTGATGAGAGCGGCTGCCCGTAAGAATTTTTCTTCGCTACGTAGCTAGTACGAAAATCCTACGATTCTCGGGACTCAAACACTAGGACCTCACAATCAGAAGCACTGCAGTGACAAATTTATGTCGTGAGCCACCTCTGTCTGTATCCGTACATCATCATTACATACTTGTTTAGGTAGGGAAGTGTTCGTGAGGACGAATGAAATGGGATTTTTCAGTCTCCTGTACATTCATTGACTCATTGCATTCACTTCCTTTTGCATAGTCTTCACATTTCATTAGTCATGGCTAAGTAAGGGTGAAATTATAGTTGTCTTTTCTTAATTTGCAATATTATATATTTTCCATGAGTTGACAATTGCACAGTCAATAATTTTTCTTCTACTTCTTTTTCCTCCAGAAGATCATTATATTTTTCTTATCTACCATTTCACCATTATTAGGAGGAATGTGCACAGCATCAGTTATATTTGGAGAGAGAAAGGTCAACATCCTCCTCCGAAAATAACTTCAATTGATAGAGGCCTTTATTTTCTTCTATCATTCCCGAAATAAGCAGAATTTCTGTAGAAGATAAATAATTATGCTTGAAGCATTGTTTATACAGACGCAACAATGCAGGATACAATCAATACACTTATGTTGTCAATCCCAATGTTGTGTAAATGCAACATTATTGTAAATTATCAATAATAAGCTATTTACGGACTTATCTACATAATAAATATTCTGAAACTATAAAAGAAGGTCCAAGCAAGTTTGTCAAAAAATATACAGTAAAATTGGTAATAATTTAATTAAAAATTGAATATCGGTAGCATAATCCATTACATTATCTCGAAGTTTCAAAACTCGACACCAAATTATCGATATGAATGTAAAGTTCAAAAGCTGATCGAATAGCATTTCTTCTTAGTGCGATAGTGATAAGGAACAAATTTATATCAAATCATTTATCTAAAAAAAATACGTGTATTAGCACAACATATGGACTTAATAATATATTTATATGGGGTTAATAATGTATTTATTAAATAAATACAGCATAAGCCATGTAAGACAAGTCAGGATATCTACATAATCATATAATGTACAATACAGGAATTTCTAAAAATTAAATTCATTACAGAAATTAAAATTCAATTCAATTCTCGAACTAAATTCAATATAATGGAATTCTAATTAATTTTATAAATGGTTGTGTAAGACTAAAATCGAAAAACAGTAAGAAGAAAGAAAGAAAGGAAAATGTAATGTAAAGTTTGTAGGACATATAATTTTTTTTTTCAGGGATGTTGTGTTCAAAAATGACGTTTTCAAACTTTCTTCTTTGATTTGTTTGCTCAATTACAAGAAAGTATAGTTATAAACATGGTAGGACAGTTTTTTTTAAATCTTAATATTTTAGAAACTTGAATAATTTAAATTTCCCTGCTTAAATTTTAGTTATTGAAAGTAAAGATTTTTTCTAGCTAGTAGCTCTTAGCTCTTTCAATGCCATGGTGATGCATTATTTCAATATTAGCTCTGAGAGTGAAATTATATTCACTTTTTTAAAATCATTAGTGAGATTTTGCAACACTGAATCAAATTATGACCATTTTTCAAAAATAAACAAGATTTTTTCAAATATGGTCTTAATTTGTTTCCTTAAATGTTTTGTGCAGATAAAGTAATCCAATGATTTATATGCACTGTGTCACTTTTATTCAAACTTTTGCACTTTCAAATACTACACATGTATATTTTTTCTAACCTTTTGTGATTCTTTCATATTTACTTTACAGATGTCTTTCATGCTATAATTAATTTGTAGTTATAAAAAGCTTCAAATGCTCTCGAATTAAGTGTTTTGAAGGTTTTGGGTTTTGAGTATAATGGAACCAGGGATAGTGCATTTTCAAAGAGGTTGAAATCAAAATTTTCTCTTAAGGTCCAAAATGATTTCTCAAACTTTTCCACGTTAGAAAAGGGTATGCTCTTCTGAAATAGTCTGAGATATTTCATTCAATTTCAAGGATCCAAAATATGAAGAAAACAAAAAATGAGGTGATTTTTTTGATAAAGCATACTGTAAAATATCAATATTACAGAAAGGGAAAGTAGACTATTATGTTACTTGAAATGTACTTAAAATAAACTCTGATAAAATTGTGTCAAAAGTTCTGAGATTTTGAAAAAAATGTTTAATAATGCATGTGTTAGGTTCAAATACATCATAACTATAATGACAAATTTAGTTAAACGAGGAGTGGTTCCTGCAAACTGAGCTGTTCATCCAGTGGATGGATCATCATTCCAATTACATGAAACCACCAATGATAAATGCAACTTTGATAATCAGATTGTCACCCACAGGTTTAGCAAATGGTTTTACATGTTAAGAAAAAGACATAATGTGTTGTTGCCGTGCAGTGAAAAAAGAGTTGCAAAGGTGGTTGAAATAAAAGCACTACATAAGTGCCATTTAGAAATTAATGCAACCCTTACAGTACAAGAAAGTATCCATTTTGAAGCACTAGTTCTTGAAGATGGGAAATCAAAAACATTATTTTAACTATGTATAAAGATGTTGTAAAAACACTTGAATTTTAAATTAATAATTAATTTCAATATAGTCATAACTTTTCACTAATGCGTACATTTTCTAAAATAAGAATTGTATGCATCAACATGTCAGATAAAAATATATGTCAAAGAGTATGAGTTTAATGTAATTAAGTGGAGACTGGAAGTGTTTTGTGTTTTCATTGACACTTCATGTGCTTAAAAGTTAATATTCTCACAGCAGAAGTTCACAATTAGTCCTTTTTTCACCTATATATTATTACATATTAATATTAATTATATACATAAAAATTGCCAATGTAAATAAGTTCCAGTATTATTAAGTAAAAAATGTAGATGTATATTACAGATTAATATGCTAAGCCTGTTCTTCAGATTTGCAACAAAATAAAAATAACTATACACATTAACGAGCAAATTTTCATTAACGAAAATCCAGTTTTTATTTTTAAGATTACAAACATTGAAGATGAGGTAGGAACTCCACATCCCACCAATTGAAGATGAGGTAGGAAAAGTCTCGCTTAAATGTACATCAATGGGCAATGGTCAACAGAAAAAAATAAGTTAATTTATATTTGCCAGAACAACAAAGGAAAGAAAATTTAATTATTCAAAACAACTATGTTGAACATACATTTTCTTGTAATGTAACAAACTTCTTTATTTTGGAGTCTTCACTACAAAAAGTTTCTCTCAATAGATGATATAATTGTACATAACAGTTCAAAATAATAAATGAACAGTATATGAAAATATCTAAGGTTCTTACATGTTCTAGAACAAAATAATTTAACAGTCCTCAGGTTTGTTAAACAAGTTTTGTTAAAACCAAAACTGGTTTCTGTTTATTCTTAAATATTATGAGGGAAATTCTTAGGGTGGTGTGTCTTTAGTGTAAAAATTTAATCAATTTATTTTTCTTGATGTCGAGAATTCTTCTGAATATTAGAGTTAACTCTAAAAAAGACATTATCAAAAGCACGATTCAGAAGAATTTCACCATGTTCAGTGGCAATCTTCAATTTTTGAGGTGAAGAATGTAGCTCTACCTTTGTCATCTTAAAAAGTTTCTTTTCGATGGGCTGATCAGAGAGAGGGACAATGTCATTTATTGGGCATTCCATGTTCATTCTCTGTCCCCAGAAATCAATGTATGACAATTTTACAGTATCTAGTGATTTGTTAACATAGACTGCACCAATCAAATTGTTTAAAAAGTAACCTGAACCATAAAAAATTACACACCCTGCCAGGCCTGAAAACAAAACAAAATTGGTAAGAACACAAATCTCTCTTAGTTCAGCAAATATTAAAAATTTACTTGGCAGTCAAACATAAGTTTGAAATAGTACTTCAGAGACAAATAATTCAGCAGAGATTTAATAAACATTAAAAGAAGACACGAAGAAATTAACCTACAAATTTAAGTGAATACGTTCTATAACTACTAAATCTTTGCAAAAACAATCATAATACAAGACCACAAAAATGGAAAAGAGTAATTAATATTTCATGGTCATAAATTTCTTCACTTTTTGTTTGAGAACTAAACATATAATTATATACTCACCAATCACCATGGGTTCTATTGGGACCTTTTCAAGGAAACCTGTAGAATACATTAATACAGATGATGGAATAACAAATGCTGTGAGTGCTGTGTGATATAATTTGAAACGACTGATTATTCTGCATGTTCTAATTATTGGCATTTCAAATATTTTGATGTACTGTGTACTAGGCGATTGTTTGTCATAAGAATATTTAGAAATTTGTGAACTGCAATTCCTGAGAGATAAGTATTGTCTAGAATGTTGTAGGATTTTGTAAGTCCATCTGCATATATACATTTTGACTATGATTACTTTGATCCCAGCCCTGATTCGAATTTCAATATTTCACCAACAATATTTCAAATGGTTTCGTAGTACAAAAATGTTTACACAGGTTTACAATTCACGAAGCCTGCATGCCTACAAGCGATTGGTTATGATCCAAATACTCTTGAAGGCTACTAGATTTTTTTTTTAATTTTCGCGTTAATATTTTCGTTTATTCAACACGACTTCATTTGAGACATTACCACGAACACAGTATTCTTCCCGTCGCCTACCCTGGGTTTTCATAGAGTCGATCTTATCCCTCATAACCCTACTGGTGCCGAAAGCATGGCATTATTAGTCCATTTCCTTCCAAAAATTAAATTATCACTACGATATGTTAACACAACGCTTTAAATTTAAAAAAGTCAATAACTTCAGAAATTCACAAGAGTCGTTATTCTCAACAGTCAATGCTTCTTGAATGGCTACAAATATTAACATATGTGAAGTTGGCAATATACGCATGTTACCATGGCAACTAGACTCTATTCTTCATTTCTTCAGGTCCGAGGTGGCTGTCGATTTCAAGTTCTAGCAAAGAGGAAACAAAAAGATGCTGCCGTGAGTCCCGTTGTTGCCATAACAACATATTCATAAATAAACACACTCAATACGTGTGTGACTGTTAGAAACAAAGTGCTTGTAGAATTCTGTTCAGTATTTGTTCTCGTGCAAGATGTCTGACGATGAAGCAGACAGGGGAAAACGGCCTGCAGGGGATGACAGCAAGAAAGCTCCTTCGACGGAGCCTCACGGTTTGGTGCCAAAAGAGGAAGACAAAATTCGTCATCCAGCACCCGGTGCTTCTTTCATCGAATTGCGCCAATACTGGGCGAGACCCGATAGGCCTGATGAGCCTGGTGTTTTGGAACCCGATCACCCGTTGATGCAGCGATTCCAACAGACATTACGTGCATTTCTTGAACGCCAAAATCTTCGCTTGACCGAAGAACTTCGAGACTTGGTGAGAATGTTTTACAGTTCTGAGCATTTGTATTTGCTGACAGACACTTCACAATGGGTTTTGTTTTTGTTTGACAGGAAACAGATTTAAAGCAGGCTACCCAAGCACGCGATGATGCTGGGGTACGATTGTACGAACGACAGCAAGAAGTGTCAGTGCAACAGCGTATGCTTGAAAAATGTCATAGCGAGCTAGACCATATTTCTTCTCAACGCCAGCAAGAAGATGAAGATGTTGAGAAGATTCAGAAAGAACGCAATGAATTTGCAGAGGCGCTTGCGAGGGAGGAAGAACAAGGTAAATTGAAAAAGCCAGCTTTGACGCGATTTCTCTGCACATAAGACACTAGCACTACCTATCCCTCTATCCAGCTTTGCTGAGATCAGCGAATTGAATTTAAATTGAACTAACCGTTTAAAAGTTTGTGTGTTGGGGCAGACTTCTGGGGAAAATTTCCATTATTATTCTGTTTCCTGCGATTAGTATTTTGGTTTTATGTCATCAACATTTCTTACGCATATTTTGTTTTTGTTAATTGTATTTAAATTTGATCCCTCGTTTGGGAGATATATCCCTAAACATACGAATTTTGAATACACTAATTAAGTAGTGTCCGAAATACGAGTAATGTTAGTAGTAGCCCGATAATTCGCACATTATCCAGTCGGTTTGGATTAAGCTGCATGAATGATGATAAATGGATTATTTCGAAATTCATGCGGCTAATGTTGGAATTGGATACAGGGTTCTAAGTAAGGCGATGGTACGAGTGGGAAGGATCTAGGGTGTCCTTAAGAATTATTTTGGCATAAAGTGAATTGAAAATTATACGTTCCGCAAATTCTATTATTTTATGTAAATAGCGAAGCCTGAAGACATTAGACTCGACAAGCACATCGAAAATGCGTAGCGAAGCTTTTACTAAGTCATAAGTGACATTAGGTTAGGTGGTAGGCTTTCATATAGATATCTGGACATGCACACTATAGAATTAGGAGCTACTCTCCTCGTCCTTTACTAGCGTTAGAATGTTCCTACCAGTAGTCTGTTCACATCTCATATCTGTTACCCTTCTTCATCGTAACGCACTTCACCTACTCCGCCCGCCTTGTGTTGGCTAATCTTAATCTTCATCCGGCTTAAGTTCGAAGTATGCTTGGAAGCTGTTCGTACTTCGGACTTTATCCCTCCGTTTATATAAGGTAAACTTTAACCGGCTGCCCTCGCGGTTTAGCTCATTGGCCAGCGTGCTCGCTTTCTATGACGCGACCCAGGGTTCGATTCCCGGGCGGGCAAGATTATAGTGTGCGTTTTCCTCGCAATGTATATGTTGCAGTGAGACGATGAGAAAATACACTTTTGAGGTTGAGAAGACCAGAATATGGCGTAGGGATGTCTTCGGGCTAACCACACGTACTCCCTTGCACCCATGGCCGGGACGCTGCTGATAGGCCCTGGTCAGTTCGCGGGATGTCACGCCAAGTACAAACAGACAACCGGCTAAGTTTAACCAACATTAACCGGCTAATTTGGGATTAAATTTGATTCAGACTTTAGCCGCTTCATCTGTGTAATATGTGCTCCATTTAAGAACTTTATTATTTAGCCAGAGTTTAAAATAAGTTTTTTAAGTAATTATTTTCACAATTAATATTTATTAGTAATATGTTTTAATATGAATTATTCCATAATTTACCATTTATTCATACTCGTGTTCTATATTATTTCAGTATTACACATACCTTTTGTGGCTCTCATACGCAAACGATCTTTATAAATGAGGTATATAAAGAAAGAAAATTTCACGGAGACGTGATGAATTGCACTTTGACTTTAAAAATATGAATTTGTTTAAAAAACGCATCCAAATGTTCATGTCAAATGCAACCCTCAGCACTCAGTCAGCTATACCGTTAAATAACTCCTGAACGAAGCGTTTTAGGGACGTAAAAACTAAAAATTTTAGGTCAAAAGTCTCAAAGAAACGGGTTTTACATGGCAATCTATAAAATGAGATATTCTTGGGCGTTCAATTAAATTTTTGTTGGTTCGGCACTTATCGATACTATCAGTGCCACCTATATTTCAACCTTTGGTGATGGTAGCCATCTTTGTGACGTCACGCTTAGAAGGGTTAGATTCCTCTATCTTATACTATTTTCGCTTTCTGTGTACACTGTGGTTTGCGCAGACTGACGAGGTTTATTTGCATAATTGTTCATTCATGATTCGCTCTTGCAGCATCAAAGGGGGGGGGGGATGTGGGTAAACAGTGAAGAATGAAGACGTGACTTATTAGGTTTGGTTTGTGTTTTACCTGTACCAGTATTTTCGTTATCATCAGTGATTTGGTAAACTATCAAATCAGCGTATTCAGTCACGTAGCGTTGTCAAGAGTAAAAGTCCTTTTTTAATATTTCTTTGACTATTACGAAAAGAGAAAAGCGACCTGTCAAAGAATATAGAATAATTACTTCAAATATTTTGAAGGAAGTATTGTGAATTGTTCCAAGAAATCTCTCGATAATACCGAATAAATCTTTATTGAAAATTTATTTTCAATATTAATTGCATTGTTTTAAATAGGACATTATGCTCGTACATTGGAAGTTACCTTTATACATTTTTAAACAAATAAAAACATTTCGTTAACAGCTTTCCCTCGTAAAATAGAATAGGGAAGAGTGTGGAGTTTAACATGTGAGAATTCTCGCACGGGTACACGGAGGTAGTAGGGGAAATCTTGTGCTATGGCACAACACAAAGAACAAACTTTTTAAATTAACTAAAGTAAAATAGCTTGAAATAAATGAACAACAAAAATCAAAACGCGCTAGCGTACAATACTATGTGAATTAATTTAAAAAAGCAACCAAATTTAAAATTATAGAAAGAATAGCGCAAGTCACTCCACAACTGCCAACGATCACAGTCCAGACGCACGATTTAAATGGTGGCGGTATCCTGAAGTCTGTACACCAATGCCCAGCTGAAAACTCGTATTGTAAATAATACACTGTTTGATAATGAACTTACGGTGTCGGTTCACTAAGATATTCAATATGTAATCATCGTTTGAGCAACATCCCCATGTACGGAAGTGAAGGCTAAGTGAATACTGAATTGTTTCTAATGTTAACAAATGATATTTATTACTCAAAGAGAAAATATTAGTTTTATTTTATTTTATTTTATTTTTGCTCAAAATTACTTTTTTTGAGGTACGTAAGCATGCAGAAAATAATCCGATACGTTTTAGTATACAATTTGTTTGAATTTTCGCACCCTAGCAAGCTGTCGCCCTGCTACCTCAAAACCCCGTCCGTTCCTCATAAAAATTCCAGGAAAGTTAAATCATATTGCAAAGAGTAGGGTTGTACTTACCCGATCCTGAATTTTCGCATGGAAAACTTTACTTGACTTCCTCAAAAGTAAAAACCTTTTCTAATATTTTTGTGACTGCCAAGGAAAGCGAAAGGCTAACTGTCAAGGAAGATTGAATAATTACTTGAAATGTTTTTAAGGAAGCGTGGATTGTTCAAAGAACATATCTATATAATACTGAATTGAAATAATAATACATAATTGAAAATTGGTTTCCAACATTTTTTAAAACAAATAAACACGTTTTATTAACAACTTTCCTTCTTAATGGAAATGATAGGGAAAGGGAGAGCAAAAGCATGCGAGAGTTCTCGCACGGGTACGCTAGTTCAACTGAAAATAGTAAACGAGAGTGGGTAGGGATCCGTATGCTCAAAAACACGAGCACAGATTATATAATTCTCTCTCGTACTTCACATATAAACCTTTAACAATATTCGTACATTATTTAATGATTAAATCCGTAATTTAAAAAAACTTTAAATACAGCGAAACAACATATTCCTTTTCAAAGAGTTTGAATGGGTTACTCAGAGACGCCAGGAAGGCGGTGCCGAAAGGCAGTTGTCTCGAGGCCTTGCTATGGCGTGCGTGCGCAGAGGCGGCGCTCAGCACGTCGCTGCAGAAGCTGGTGGCGGAGGAGCGGCAGTTCTCGGAGTGGGCGGAGGAGATGCGCGCGGAGCTGGCGGTGTCGCAGCGCGCCGCCGCCAAGGACCGCCAGCAGATCCGCACCATGGCCGAGGAGAAGCGGCGCCAGGACGCGCTCCTCTACAAGCTCACCGCCGAAGTGGCCAACCTGCGCGACCAGATGGCCGACCTGGCGGGCAAGCTGCGCATCAAGGAGCAGGAGCGCAAGGAGGCTGGCCAGGCCGCAGCCGACGCCGGCGCCGACATTGAGGTGCGTCGCCGGGCCCCGCCCCTTTTATCGATTAACTATTTTACCTATAAACGTGTTTTAGGCCTTCTTTTTGTTTCGAATATTTTAAGAAAATTTTCCTTGGGCGCTGTTGACTATTGACCGCCAAATTGTTTCAAATTTGGCGCCTCGTTTCGAATAATGCACTTTGATGCTCTTTGAAAGCTTTCAGAGGAAATATACATTTCAAACTTCGCGCCTAGGATATAATCTTATTCAATCAAGAAAGCCTAGCAAATTTCTTCCCAGCTGTCCAAATACTCACTTCTTTGGTACAAAGTTCCTTGACGTAGATTGTCAACTCCTTCCTGTTAGTTCGGAGCGTTACCGAAAGATCGCATCAGCTCCTGGGCAGCTCCTCGTCTGGAAAAATGTGTGAACATTGTCAAAATTCTGAGAATCCAGCGATTTCCATTTTAGACGCCACGAGCTCGCATTGTCATCAGAGGCAAAGTGCAGAAAGTTCAGAAAAAACGTGTTGGACGCATTCAAGGTTCGATTCAGGGTGTGCCAGGCAACCTTTCTGCAGCCTAAAATACAGTAAAAAAACGTCGAAATTCCTAACGAAACATTTGATGTCTTCTGGTCAGAGAACAGTGTCTTCAACACTCATTGATTCTTTCTCCAAGTAACAATCTTTGTCAATTGTGTGTTGTTTCTTTTCCAGAACACTCTTGTCTGATGAAAAATTATCGACGTTCCTCGCAGTTCCTGCTAATTGCTCTCCCAACGTATTTACAAATATTTCGCAGCCTCAATAGGCGTCACCCTCTACCCCCTATGCAACGCATGCTTAAATCCAACCCTGCCATCAAGTATGGCTCCAAATGCGTACGGCATTGGAACAAGGCCCTTTCAAATATACAGTATTGATATGCTTTTATATTGAAGGATTTTTTTACATATGCTTCATACTAACGAGAATAAATGCATTAAATATATTAAAAGCTAACTCTTTTCAACGTTAACATGGAGTTTAAATTTAAACTATTCTTCCAAGAGATTTTGATTTTAAAAAAGCCCACGATTTGTTAAAAAAATATATATTTTGTAACACATAAACTATGCAAACTGCGCGCAGCTTGTGTAAATCCTTTTCTAGTTTTAGAGTGGAAATGAGAGCGTAGACAGGGGAAGTTGTCCTTGATCGTAGGCACTCTGGCTTCCCTGGCGGGCAGGTAGCTACGCGGTTTGACATCTTTGCATCTTCGCTATACTTGTTTGAGATGAGAACGATGTTTTGTGTTCCATGGTCAGTTTAAATTCGTCATTGTGCAGGGGTGTTTGCCTTGCGGCGAAGTGCTGGGTGCTAACAGTCTCACACGCGCAGATGATTCAGATCATCAATTGTCACAGCGTTGCCTCTGATATAGGGTTTGAGTTCCGACGGTGGCAGTATTTTCGATCAGCTAGATAGCTAGGTCGAATTCAGTCACTGTCTGAAGGAAAATTCTAGCGGTCGGCTGCTCTGATAGGTAGTTTTCCGTGGTTTCTCTGATCAATACCAGGCGAATGCCGGAACAGTGCCCTAAAAAACGGGCCACGGACCGGGCGCAATCTTTCCTTCCTCGTTGACCTATCCTCGCCCGATATTTACGCGCATTTACAGCTTAGAATCCCTACCCTACCACACATGTCGGGATACCACTCAGGAGCTTAGAGCTTGTCTCGGGTGGAGTGGTGCCCTGCTAGTGGGGAAAATTCTCGCAAGCCGACGTGTCGGTCGGTGCAGGACCTCGCCTTCCAGCTTGAGAAGAACACCGACACCTCCCGCAATAAAAACACACACACGGGAGTATTGACTTTTTCAGTTGAAGCGTCCGGAAAGACTAGACAAAGAATGAAAGCCCCCGTGCGCAGGCGCTGCAGCTGGAGCAGAAGCGGCTGGTGGCGGCGTGGCGCAGCGTGGTGGTGCTGCTGAGCCGGCGCGACCTGGCGTACGAGGGCGTGCTGCGCGAGCGCAAGGCGCTGGAGGAGAAGCTGCAGTCGCTGGTGAAGGACGCCGAGGGCTACCGCAAGGCGGCGCACAAGGAGATGGAGCGCGGCGAGCAGGTGCAGGCGGCGCTCAACTCGTGCGAGGCCGAGCGCGCGGCCAAGGAGCGCTCGCAGGCGCAGCTGCTGGCGCGCCGCGAGGACCTGCAGCGCCGCGTCGCCGACACCGCCGCCCTCGTGCGCGCCACCGACGCCGACATCGCCAACGCGCGCCAGGTCAGCCTCTTCCACGCTCTTCGATTTATATTTATATTCATGAATTTGAATACCGCCTGTTTCGACGATGCAGTATATAGACGACGATAATCTTTATGGAATTTATATATATATCGAAAACAAGTTTTGTAACCAAATTTGTACATCTCATTGTTCTGGCTATGCAATTCTAGAATATTGAATGAAATAATGATAATAATGTAAATATAATATTTGGATTTGATTTTCCATTCCTCAACAAATTATTCTTCAAGAATCAGTTAAAAAATCAATTCAGTATTTGCCACATAGTTTTTGCTATATCGATAGAATACATTACTTACTCAAGGATATTTACGTAAAACTTTCCAATACAAATTGTTCCTTCAGTCAACAAAATAAATTATTAACGGTAATCATGAAAAATTTAAATGATCACAAATATTAAAACGTTAAAAAACCGTGTTTGCTGGATATGCTTTCCTGGGTTTCGTGAATTACTACGTATTTGACACTGTTTTCCATAAAATCATTGTCTAATTTCTCTTTTGTCTACATTTCCACTTCGTTAATAATGTTTTGGAGCTACAACGCCGTTTAAACAGCGAGAAACTCGACTCGAGCGCACTCTGCTGGACGACCCCGGTTCTGTTTGGCAGGTGGCGCAGCAGCTGGCGAAGACGGCGAAGGACCTGCAGCGCGACCTGGACAAGCTGGTGGAGCGCAAGCGCGCGCTGGAGCAGGAGTCGCTGGAGACGCTGAGCGAGCAGCTGCGCAATGACAAGCTGACGCAGTACCTGCGCCGCGTCGCCGCCACGCTGCGCGACCGCACGCGCGAGCAGGCGCTGCTGGTCGTCGAGGTGGGCCGCGCTCTCACCCCAAGCGGGGGCGGATTCTGATAACGTGTCGTGTTTTCATTGCTGCATTCTAAATGTAGCTAACTTGCAAATTAATGTTTATCACGACATGTAGGCGATAGAAATGTATTTATTGGGTCATTTGTTTGTCATTTTGCCATTTTCAATTTTTTGGTCATTTTTTACATTTGTGTCATTTTTGTCATTTTTACCCATTTTGTGTCCTTTTCGTGTATTTTTTCTTTTGTCAATGTTTCATGAATTTACAATGACACACTAACACGAAGTTTTAATTGTATCATCAGTTCATGACAAAATTCAATACTGCAGTGTACTCTGTTTATCGCAATCTAAAAATTAGTCGAATCTTTGGGAATTTCCTCGACCTTACAAAACTGACGAAAGATCAGAGCTAAGGATTACATTTCCTCCAAAAATAAATATTTTATATCAAATATAATTTTAAATGAATTAGTTTTATTTAAAATTGTAAAATTCATTGAATTAACATTTTAATCTAATTTTTGGTACTTAAAAAAATAGGTCATTTCCCCCATATTTTTAGTCATTTTATAAGTTATTTTCAAAAAACGATTTTACGTCATCAGAATTACGTCATTTAATTTGACAGTATTCGTGTTTATCAATTTGTCGAATAATGGTACGAGAAGAAGGGGTAGACCCTACACCTACAGCGAATTTATGACCATATCTCAATGTGCGAAATGAATATGAAGAGGAAATACAAGGGCATGGAGGTTATCTCGGGAGAAAGAATTTGGTCGTTGAAGGTAGTGCAAGCAGCGTTCCTTTAGTTCTAAGAGATGAATAACTGCGTTACTATTAGTTATTATTTCTTATTTTAACTTTTACAGTATTGAGACTATGGGGATTTTTCATTCAGAAACAAAACATTGGAAAAGAAAAAATCTATCGCACAACTTCGATGCTAAAAAAATCATCGACGTTAAAAAACATCAATGTTAAAAAACATCATCGATGTTAAAAACATCATCGATGTTAAAAACATCATCGATGTTAAAACATCATCGATGTTAAAAACATCATCGATGTTAAAAACATCATCGATGTTAAAACATCATCGATGTTAAAAACATCATCGATGTTAAAAACATCATCGATGTTAAAAACATCATCGATGTTAAAAACATCATCGATGTTGAAAACATCATCGATGTTAAAAATATCATCGATGTTTCCACAAAAACATGGATGTTTTGAAAACATCGCCATCGATGTAGTGTGGCGTGCGCAGGCGGAGAACCAGACGGCGGCGACGGAGCTGGAGACGGCGCGCACGCGGGGCGCGCTGCAGCGCGGCGCGGAGATCCTGGCGGAGATGCGGCGCGAGGACGACGAGGCGCAGCGCCAGGTGGACGCGGCGGAGCAGGAGCTGGAGACCATCACCAAGACCATCGCCAAGCGCACCGCCAGCCTCGTGCTGCTCAACAACCGCCTCGAGGCCCTCATCGCCAAGCTCGGGGTGAGCGCACTTCACACCACACAAGCACAACGAGCTATAACATTGAAGATGTTAGGGAGATATTATATCTTTAGGTTACTTAATTGAAACCAAAAAAGAGGTATATTATTATTAATATCATTGAATTTACTTTACAATTAAGGAAATAAGTTGTACAAAAGTGAGCTGCTAAATTTTATTTTTTTTATCAATTATTCTAATATTATTATCAATAATTTTATCACATAAACACTATTGGATCGAGAAAAACTTCACCATTTGAATGCGGATTCGAACCAAAAAGATCATCCCGCCTACCTTTCTCTTTACGGGTTTTTCTATTCATGTATGAAAGGGACAGTGTTGAAAAATATTGTTCAACTAATTATTCCTTATCTACAAAAACGTTATACATTTATTTAATTTAGAATATGAAACCTAACATTTAAAAAATGGCTGTAAATAATTGAAAGTAATTTCATAATTTCAACTACTATTTAAATAAATAAGTGTACAAAATACAGAAGTGAACATAATTTATGCTAATTTAAAATATTTGCACTTATAATTGCCAAGGACGCCTTACTTCACGAAGTGGATGCTTGAAATTGATTCATAAATTTTCGTTTGTTTCTATCATTAGGAATCAGATATTTATATACCTATTTGAAAATTTGTGCTGATACTTAAAACGTATATTTTCAAACATAAAACTTGACAACGTATTTTTTACGTTTCCACGTGGATTTAGCTGTTTCCTTAAACCATTCGATTGTTTTGTATTCAAAATCCTTAGGATATTAATCCGACCCTCGATAACGCACGTGCTGTCTTAGGATTGAGCACATGGCATGTAGTGTTTAAGCGTTTTATTTTACAGAGACTTTCTTCTCAGCGTGGCATTTTGATCGTCTAAATGCCAGTGATGCGGTCAAATATGTTAACTTTCGTTCCTCGCGGCGCTTTCATTTAGACAAGACGCAAAACACGAAAACACTCAACGCTTAAAAAATTTCCATGGTCGTAGAGTTTACTGTAGTTTTGCGCATAATAATGGGGGTAATAGATGGATTTACTTGAGCTTAAATATTGAACATATTTTTATTCACCAATTTATAATTTTTACATTGAATGAAATGGGAAAATTTTAGATTTTGGTGCTGTATATTTTTAATTTCTAGGGTAATTTGAGGGATCGAAAATGATAACTCTTTGGCAATGAATATACAATGGAAAGTTCCATATGGCAAAGTTACATGTGCTGGGAGGCGACGGGAAATTTACCTGGTCGCCCCACTCTACAAGGACGAACCTCAGCTAAGAAACTAGCAGATTGTAACATTTATTCTGAGACAACTTTTAGAGCGAATCAGCATATTCAGGGAAGTGCTGTCATTTGCAATTTTATTGACAGTATTAATATTGAAACCTTCTCGTCACCCAACCTATATGACACTCACATCGAAGTATTTGTGGGGAATGATTTAAAATTTAAGTAATGTTATATTTTATTTCAGATCGAACTATTTTCTCTAGAATTAAAATTATTTATGAGTTAAGTTTCGATCGTTGTTCACTCGTTCATAGTGTAGGATGGCCATCCTACCAGGATTGCTGTGTGTGACCCATGTAATGAAAGCTGAACGGCGTGGGCGCAGGGCAAGTTCAATCCGCTGGAGGCGAAGCTGACTGCGCTGACGACGGACCTGCGCGAGCTGGAGGTGGAGGTGCAGAACGCGCAGGCCTTCTGGCTGCGCCAGCAGAACAACGCCGTCACCCTCACGCAGCAGCGCAACGACCAGATCAACCGCCTCACGCGCCTCCGCAAAGGTCAGCACTCGCTCGTCGCCTTCGCTTCACTCTCATGGACTGGAACTTTTAGCTCAGTCTGGTCGCTGGTTCATTCCTATAATGGATGGATGGAAGAGAAGGGAGGTTATTTATTTATTTATTTATTTATTTACAGGTTGTAACAAAGTACAAATAATGATGACATTATTTCGCAGAAGACATAGTCTTGTGCGCGAACCTGCAATGACTAATCATGTATCATATATGTCTACCTGTTTCATTTATCAATTTTTGAAGAAAAAACATAATTAAAGATAAATGAAAATTATAAAATGAAAAATAACATAAAATATAATATAATTTGAGACATATTCAGACATTATTCCTTAGTCACTGCATGGGTTGATAGAATGATTGAATTACTGAATCATTCAAATCAACAATCCAGGATCTGATACGCTTTCGTTGTCCTCGTGTATTAACAGCACAATTTTTGTGTTCTGTACTCAACGCGTTGAATATTTTGTAACAAATATAATAATGCCGGCGTGTACTAATTTCTTTATGAATTTTTTTCGGAATATCTGTGTTCCTCTTTGTCGCTGTAATAGTTTTATAATCATTATACATAGACTCAAAGTTTGTTAATAACGCTTTTTCTACATAAAATTTCTTCACGCTGATTATTTTATTTTCTCTAAATATTATTTCCGATGGAAATAGTTTGCTTTTATTATAAATAATCTTTATAATTCGTTTCTGTATATCAATTAACGCTTTCATATTATTATCGTTATGAAAGTATATATTAAATCATTGACGCGGACATTGTTTTGCTAAGTACGCGGCGGCTCCCCGAGAAGGGTGGGGGAAGGTCTTCCCTGGGGATCGGCAGCCAACGAAGGGCGTGCGACGGGCGAGCGCCGAGCGGGCGGCTTGTCGTAAATAAGTCTGCTGCGAACGGCACCCTTTTTGGCGGGTGGGGCAGCTGACGTCGGTCGAGCGCGATCCTTCGATCCCAGATCGCCATGACATCACGACTATCCGCATCGACCTTTACGTTTCCACGTGGATATTTAGGTGTCTGCTTAGGCCCTTCGATTGTTTTGTAAGTTACGACCTTAATCGACCTTATTTGTTTAGTTACCATTACCGTTTAAATGAATTAGAGCAATCAAATTATTTCTGGCTTAGAGGGCATCAATTGATGTTACTGCAGTCCCTCTGACCAGGAGGTTCTAGGTTCGAGTCCCGACGGTGGCAGGACTTTCGTCACCAGCTTGTCAGCTGGGTCGAATTAAGTCGCTGTCTGGAGGAGAATTCTAGCGGCCGGCTGCTCTAATTGGTAGTGGTTTCCGTGGTTTCTCCGTTCACCACCAGGCGAATGCTGGAGCAGTACCCTAACAAACTGGCTACGGACCGCGGGCGTCTCATCCCTCTTCCTTGACCTAACATCACCCCTTACACACACACACTTACACTAACACGCACTTCACAACCAGACATGCCGGGAGGCCGTAAGGAGCGAAGAGCTTGTCCCGGCTGGGGCTATGCCCTGCTGGCGGGAGATACTTCGTTTGGGAAAAGCCCGCTAGCTAACGATATGACGGCGTCGGATCTCGCCATAGCGGAGGAAAAATCACCGCCACCTCCCGAGTAAAAACATTCATTTCCTTATGGGATTAACCACCCTTGTAGCTGACGTGCCCAAAATAACTAAACAAACAATCGATCGAATTATTTCCCTAATAATTTTTTTTTCTTTCTTTCGTTAATCGGCCGACTAGGACCACGCATGCAAGCATCCTGCATTTACCGTGGCTCAGTTTTTATTTATTATCACGGTGGCAGGTGCTTGCGACAATTTTTGGGGGGGACCAGCATTTTTAGCTGGATCCGATTTTTATCCCCCACGGTTGTTAGCCCTGGGGGTATGGAAGATGAAATGATGATAATGGGGGTGAAAGGACAACACATACAGACATACACAAATACATCCATGCCCGAGGCGGGACTCGAACCCGCGATCTTCTGGTCCGAAACCACTCCGGCACTTCTGCCTTAGCGATCTCGGCCATCTGATCTGCCTAATTTGTTTTATAATAATATCCAACCACTCCTAGCAGGTAACCTGCGGGACACTCCTGTGAAGTGTGTTGCCTTTCTCGCAGGCGTTTTCATCTTCATCTTGTGACGGTTCGGCGTTCATGCAACGTCAGTTATGGGGTGGGGGTTGTTTAACACTAAAGTTATAATTTTATTTAATTGCAGAAATGCTGATTAATAATGTCTTCAAAGCAAAGAATATTTTAAATTAGTGCATCCAAATATTTGGCGAGTGAACATTAAACACACGAATCCTCTAAAAAAAATATGTAGGTTAAGGCGAGAAATAAAGTATCATTATTATGCAGTTATAATGTTTAATAAAATATAGTATGTGGTACAAAAGTTCACAATTTAAAGATATGTAATACTAAATACAATTAATTTAGTGGAGCCGCAAAAGTAGTGCCGCAAGTGTATCCGTCCAAAAAATTAAAAAAAAAGCCGCTTTTCAGAAAATCTTGTTTTTAAATTGTCTTCATTTCACAAAAATTACTTGAAAACTACTCTTACTACTTACTATTTAAAAGGTTGTATATGACTTTATCTAAAGACCAAATTTGAAGAATAGATTTCATTACGGAAAAATACTGTACATTAAAAAATTATGTACATTAAAAAAATTAGTTAACTATTAGTACATCATCGCGCAATATTGAGTGAAATCTGGCCAGTTTTAAAACCGAGATTGGTCTGGTAATCGCAGCCACTGGAATTCGAAACGGATATTTTAATGTCTTTTGGGTAGTTTGAACAGAGATTCAATAACAATTTCATTTTTTTTAAAGGCTCCAGATTTTCTTTAAATTTCCCTTGAAGCAAATTACACTAAAAAAACGCCTAAAAAAATCTTTTAGAATGCTGCTGTAGAGTGAAATTATATTCATATCATAGTTCAGTAACAGTGTGAATTGAAAAATGGTCATGTGTGATCTGAGCGCAGTATTAGAAAATGATACGAACAGCTTGGAGTTGAAAGGTGCAAGGCAGATGAACTGTCAAGAAATGTGAACCAACCATGAAATATGAACACTGAAGCTTTTTACCCAACAAATTGAAAAGTTGTCTATGGGAATAATTGGTTGTTGATGCATTTTTATCGATTTCGAAAACAAATCCTGTGTCTGTGTTATCATAGCTATTAACATACCTAGAAATGTTATGAGTGTTATTACTGCCGATGCCAAAATTTAAAAATCGACGCGGATAGTAGGGGAGCCAAGATTTTTAATTTGGACGAGGCAGTAATAACACTAACATTTCGTGGTATGTTCAGCGTTTTATCGGTCACCATAAAATCTCAATTTTTTTTGAGAAAATTTACGACATGACTGTGATATGAAACACATGAATTCTGTTGTTGCGGCTCGATAATCGATATTGTTGGGTATTGCTTGCGATATATCTATTTCAACTATATTTCACTTGTATACCGTGGCTCGAGGAAGATGAACGCGGAAAATTCGTCTGTACCCCAAGAATTTATCAAATATTTATTTTTCAAACCACACAATTAATAACATTATAATTAATAAATTCCGTGGTGGTAGCAGATATCTTGTGGTTATCCATAGTATGGTGAAGGAAATTATCTCCACAAAAGTTTAACTTTTGTGGAGATTATTTCTTTTACTTTACTATATTATAATTAATAATGAACATCCCCAAAAATAATGCGTTTCTTTGATTAGTATTTGTCTTGTAAATTACCATGTGATTTTTTCGTAATAATTTTGACTTGCGATGAATGGGTGGTTGTTTATTTAGGTTACTAAGGATGTTAAAACCCGTTGCTAAGGATTTAAAATTTGTTAACCAACAGGTTATAAGTGCACTTAACAAACGTATGGGATTGCATGTTAACAAGGGTTAAAGACGCGTGCGATCGCCTTGTCACGTGCCACCTTGTGCGCGTGCGCAGAGGTGCTGGTGCTGGACCAGAAGAACGTGCGCCTGGAGCGCGAGAAGGAGCGGCTGGAGGCGGCGACGGCCGGCGTGGAGCGCTCGCTCAAGCAGCTGTTCGGGCGGCTGGAGAGCGCGGACAAGGAGCTGGCTGCGCGGCGCGGCCGGCACGAGCGCGCCGAGAGCGAGGCCGCCGTCGCCAACGACGCCTTCGCCGCGCAGCTGCAGGAGGCCGAGGAGGAGGCCCTCGACCTGCAGGTGGGACACGTGAACAGCAGCATAACGCATGCACGGAACACAAGTGATAGACTCAAGAATTCACAATGTCTAACGTAAAATAATATGAGTTTCTATTGGCTGTGAGACATTCTGGTTTATTATTGGGTGGATGTGAGACCGCCCAGCTGCAGGAGGCCGAGGAGGAGGCCCTCGACCTGCAGGTGGGAGCCTCAACACTCGCTCGCAATGCAAACATAAACAGACAACGCATACACGGAACACAAGTGATAGACTCAAGAATTCACAATGTCTAACGTAAAATAATATGGGTTTCTATTGGCTGTGAGACATTCTGCTTTACTATTGGGTGGATGTGAGACCGCCCAGCTGCAGGAGGCCGAGGAGGAGGCCCTCGACCTGCAGGTGGGACACGTGAACAGCAGCATAACGCATACACGGAACACAAGTGATAGACTCAAGAATTCACAATGTCTAACGTAAAATAATATCAGTTTCTATTGGCTGTGAGACATTCTGCTTTACTATTGGGTGGATGTGAGACCGCCCAGCTGCAGGAGGCCGAGGAGGAGGCCCTTGACCTGCAGGTGGGAGCCTCAACACTCGCTCGCAATGCAAACATAAACTGACAACGCATACACGGAACACAAGTGATAGACTCAAGAATTCACAGTGTCTAACGTAAACGTAAGCAAATTAGAGCTTGTATTGACTGCGAGACATTCTAGTTTACTATTGGTTGGATGTGAGACCGCCCAGCTGCAGGAGGCCGAGGAGGAGGCGCTGGACCTGCAGGTGGGAGCCTCAACACTCGCTCGCAATGCAAACATAAACAGACAGCGCATACACGGAACACAAGTGATAGACTCAAGAATTCACAGTGTCTAACGTAAACGTAAGCAAAATAAGAGCTTGTATTGACTGCGAGACATTCTAGTTTACTATTGGTTGGATGTGAGACCGTCCACCTGCAGGAGGCCGAGGAGGAGGCGCTGGACCTGCAGGTGGGAGCCTCAACACTCGCTCGCAATGCAAACATAAACAGACAACGCATACACGGAACACAAGTGATGGACTCAAGAATTCACAGTGTCTAACGTAAACGTAAGCAAAATAAGAGCTTGTATTGACTGCGAGACATTCTAGTTTACTATTGGTTGGATGTGAGACCGCCCAGCTGCAGGAGGCCGAGGAGGAGGCGCTGGACCTGCAGGTGGGAGCCTCAACACTCGCTCGCAATGCAAACATAAACAGACAGCGCATACACGGAACACAAGTGATAGACTCAAGAATTCACAGTGTCTAACGTAAACGTAAGCAAAATAAGAGCTTGTATTGACTGCGAGACATTCTAGTTTACTATTGGTTGGATGTGAGACCGTCCACCTGCAGGAGGCCGAGGAGGAGGCGCTGGACCTGCAGGTGGGAGCCTCAACACTCGCTCGCAATGCAAACATAAACAGACAACGCGTACACGGAACACAAGTGATGGACTCAAGAATTCACAGTGTCTGACGTAAAAACTAAATAAGTTTCTATTGACTGTGAGACAATCTAGTTTACTATTGGTTGGATGTGAGAATCGATTACGAGGTATCGTCTGCGTCTAAGTTAGTTCGACTATCGACTTCGATCGTATTTTGATTCTCGATTTTGAGTTAACTTACTGTGATTGGTTCATTTCTTATGTCTTACTTAAGCATGAAGACACATTCACAATGCAAGCGTAAACATAAGAAAAACGCATACACGTAAACATTAACATAAGTGATCGACTCAAGTAGTCACAATGTCTAACGTAAACGTAAGCAAAATAAGAGTTTCTATTGGCTGTGAGGCATTCTAGTTTACTGCTCGTTCGATCGATTTCGAGGTATCGCCTGTGTCCATGTTAGTTCGATTCTCCATTTTGAGTTACCGTTCTGTGATTGGTTCATTTCTCATGTCTTATTTAAGCATTAAGGTCCATTCACAATGCAAACGTAAACATAAGCATAACGCATAGACGTAAACGTTAACAGAAGTGATAGACTCAAGTATTCACAATGTCTAACATAAACGTAAATAAGAGTTTCTATTGGCTGTGAGACATTCTAGATTACTATTGGTTGGATGTGAGAATCCATTTCCAGGTATCGACTGTATCCATGGCCACATGTTCCATATATATCCATATGTTCGTCTATCGACTTCGTTCCAATTTCGAGTCTCTATTGTGAATTAGCGTACTGTGATTGGTTCACTTCTTATGTGTTACTTACGCATAAGCACAGACGCTTGAATCTTGCAAGCTTGAAGTTAACGTCTTATGTCTTACGCGAACGCTTTGTGAATGAGTTCGCTTATGGACGTAGTCCCAACTTTTATGTTAACGTCGTGCTTATGGTTATGTTTGCATTGAGAATGGGCCTTTACGCGCACGGATCTCGGACGAAATGGTACAAACTTCGACAGCGGGGAGGGGGACCATATATTATCGATGTTTTCAAAATTAACATGTCTGGGGTAATCTTATACATATGTACAAAACAATCCTACAAACTTGTAGGGTATGTAAAGGGATTATGTATTACCAATTTTTGCTAATGAACAGGTTGAAAATTTCATATAACGAAGTTTCACATACGATATTTGCCCGTTTGTTAGACTACCCGCACTCACTGGCTTCGGTAGGTTCACGAAATCTTTTCTATTGCCTCAGAATGAGACCCGCCAGGCACAAGTGCAGGAGGAGCTGTCTTCAAATCAGGAGCGAACGTCTCATTAGTAGAGCCCGGAAGTACGGGAAATATCTTTTCGTCATCCTTATTCTTTCTTTTACGACTTTCAACAATAGGAATCACTTAATTGCACTTCTGGAGTTGGATTAATAAATTTTAATTTTCCCTTTTTTGCTTATTTAGCGTATGATGTCTGTTTTTGCCATTTTGCCTTTTTTGTATTTTACGTCATTTCGATTTTACCTCCTTGGCGCTGATCTCAATCAAGCTTAATTTATTCATGCAAGCTTGAAGTATATGAAGTCATGGTATTGCTTTTTTTTTTTTTTTTTTTTTTTTTTTTTTTTTTTTTTTTTTTTTTTTTTTTTTTTTTTTTTTTTGTGGAAGCAGAGACTGTGTTAAATAGTTATTTATGCCCCAAGGGCGTTATAAAGGCTCTAATAAACTCGGGCGACTAAAAGATCTCGGGTCAAAGCCCCTGGGGCATTTTGTCGTCGCTCGATCATTAGAACCAGTTAACACGAGTGGTACTCACATACTTTTACTTTTTACCTAATTTTATTGATTCGGATTTAGTTATTTACTAATCCTTCGAGACGTTTCTTCGCCGATGATTTCCCGAAGATCATGTTCACTGATGTCAACGAATGAATGGCAAAGACCCTGAATGTCTTTTCTGTTTATGTCCTCAAAACCCTCGCCTGCAATTTGACGCACGCGAATTGAATAGAATAACGTAAATGTATTATTCTGTTATTGTAAATTGATATTCCACTTTGGCATTTTTACAGAATGTGATGCTTTGAGTTCTGAGTCTGTTGAGTTGGGTTCGCAGATGACGCTGTTTAAGAAACTGAAATCTGCTTGCTTTCAAAAAAATGTATGACGGCGAAATGATGCACTTGTAAATGTTAAAGTCGTGAATGTTAAAACCGGTACAATTTCTGTAATGGCGAATGTTTAAAACTCGCGAATAGCGAATTTCCGAATGTTGAGAAATTACTGTGCTTTGTACCAACATTATAACACACCTTAATCTTCCGCTTTGAAACTTTTCATCAGTTGAGTAACTCACGAGGTTTAAGTTTACATTTAAATGTTTACGGAAAAGCACGGCAATTAGACGTAAAGATAAACTTTATGCAATGGGTTCAACGATTTTTCTGTTTTTCTTTCTTTCTGCCTTCATTTGAACGACCTTAATGTCTGTTTACTTGATGTTCGTGGGTCTTTTATACCATTACCAAAAGTCCAAAAGGTCGGTTTCCTTCAAAGGTTATGATGCGGAAATAAAAAGTAAAACAAATACTTTAAGTACACCGGGGATGTCAAACAGAACGCGTACGTGCCCGGAATACTGTTGGAACTCGCCAGCGCATTCCAGGGCGCGCTGGGCCGCGGCGAGACGGAAGTAAGACGCTCCGATTTCACAGTGCTGGACAATAGATAGCTCTGGCGACACGCAGCAAAACGTACGTGTTTCGATCCCAGTCCATAAAAAATACTTCAAAGCAGTTTAAAGTATTTTATTTTCAAAAAGAAATTATGATTTGAACCATTTTTAAAATGTGAATATTGTATCAAAGTTGTGAAAAATGGGGGGGGGGGGATTTTATTTCTAAAAATACAAAGGAGAAATTATTAAAACATTAAAATGTAAAAATCACGTTTTTATGTTTGTTTTTTTTGGGGGGGAACCACTTGAAAATCGCGTTTTGGATTAGAATCATTGTCCAAATCTTTCATTTTATTTCGATTTTGGTTCTAACTTACCATGCTGGATCGTTTTGTAAGATTTCATTTTGCTTGAATAACGTATCACTTGATAAGTTATTCCTTGGGGTATAATTTCAGTTTAAACGCATATTGATTGGACTTGGCGTAGATTGCACACCTTTTCTACCATAGGTCGCGTACATTTTTGATTGATTTTTGACGTTAAAGAAAAAGTTAAACATTTTTATCATCTAATAAAAGTCTCTTTTTGTTTGACCAACACATTTGCTGGGTCCAATCCGCTACTTTTTCATGAAGTTTGCTAAACCCGGCCTATGCTTTGAGATTAACTTGTCAGCCCGTGGAGCAAGGAGGTCTGTCGCGTTCATGTTCGATTGATGGTCCTGAAATGCTCAATTAATATTTCAATAGTAATAAACTAGCGTTCCCGTGTAGGAACTCTCTCATGTTATACCCCAACCTCTTCGCTACTTCCTTGCCAATACAAAATATTTTAATTTACTCTATTACCGACCAGAGAAGTACACCCATGCAGTTCAGTTGCGTAGAATATCAAGTAATTAATTTAATTTCACATACAGTTGCAGATTCTGCTCATCTCGAAACAGATGGGGTAGAATCGAAAAGCACCATACCAGCAAAAATGTAATAGAATCCCCTAGAAGATATCATCATAAGATTAGGTGCGAGAAACGTTTCTTTGTGGCCTTCGACCTCCATATTCCAGGTTTTAAGGCTTTAGAACGCTTCGGTTTGGAATTATATAACTACACAGATTAAAGAAAGATGCTGCTCGAGTGTTGCTGGTTGCATTTGGCACGTATCTTAAGATGCCCTTTTTTGTTTCTTTAAAAAAAAAACTTTTATATTTTTAAAGTTACAGTGCAATTCGTCTTGTCTCCGTGAAATTCTCTTACTTTAGAATCTCATTTATAAATATTGGTTGCGTGTGAGAGCCGCAATATTCATCTATAATACTGAAAGAATATTGGAGATGATACTACCTAGGTTTACAGGTATTTGCATTAAAATTGTCCATGTTGTATTGTCTCCTCATTAGGAACGCACTGTTTGTCATTTGTTGTTTAAATGAAGCTGTAAATACTTGAACATATCTCTAGAGTTGAATGACCAACCAACCTTTGCCCACACCCTATCTAGTGTACTCTGGTGATATTTACTTGTTCGACCTGCGTGCGCCGGCGGCTCAGAAGCGAGTCACTCTGCAGACGGAAGCCATTTCGACACTTCGTGATAAGCGGGTCCGCGAGTCTGCGCTCCCACGGCTGTGTGGCCGCCAATCTCTGCTTTCCGGACCCGCCGGGCTTATGCTTGTTTAGTGTCCTGGGGCAGCGGAAGAATTACTTTGAAGTTACTTGCTACGAAGAATTTAACAATATTTTACGAATAAAGAAACAATGGTCGGAAGCGAATTAAAACTAGTGTTCTAGAATATCATACACGTTCTCGTATCTATAATAGCTACCTATTTTTACTTTCTCGTTTACGTACGTACTCTACACGAGGTAATATAATTGCGTAAGTTATGTAATGCTGCGGAAAATCGAGTTCGAGAATTCAGTGAAAATTCACGTTTTGGGGTCCCCTGATGCTGAAAAAGAGCATTTTTCAAAACATCCGACCCGTCTGTCTGTTCCAGTTCGTCCGCCTGTCCTCCCGTCCGTTGTCTATGAACAACACTAGCGCTTAAACTAAGGGTAGAATTTTTTCCAAACTGAATACTCCGAAGTCGATCTGGCTTGGCTCCAAGCTCTGCGATTTTGAATAACATTTTTAATTTTTGGGAGATACTTTACATGAAGCCCCTGGGGCATTTTCAAAACTTCCCCAAAAATGGCTCAAAATGTTTTTTTTAAAGATATTTTGTGAGATGAGAGCAAAATACACTTATACATAGGTATATACTAACATAGGTCTGATTTTCATTGCTAACTCTTAAAACTTCGAAAATTGCAAAAGACATTTTTTCGGCGTTTTCCTCTCGACTACAAAATGGAAGATAGAACTTGTTCTCCATAATTAGTTCTTACATTCAGGCCATGTACATTAAAAATATAGTATTTTTCGGACAATAGCTTGTAAAATATGAGCAATATTCAAAACTATCAAAAACAAATTTTCTCAAAAAACTCCACTTTCTTAAAACTTTTGACAAAAATAGGGTTTAATTTACTAAGTACACATCTAATTTTGTAAAGTAGATTTGTAAAATGTGCATTTTGTGTAATTTTGTAAAAAGTCAGACATGTATTTTTTGTAATCTCTCTCACATCGTTAATATTTACATTACCGTTAATTTGTATATATTAATGCATTTATGAATACACGTGCTCCAAACGATGTCTTATAAAGTTTCTCCAAAACTCAAAAGTTTTTTGTGAAAATGAGCTGGAAAATACGTTTTTTCACAAACGCTCAGACGCCATTTTATCGAAAAAACACTATTTTTTTCTTTAAATTTTCTAACGGATAGTGCTAATTGGATTGAATAACATTGCATAAATGCCACTTTCACCATTTTTTCAAACATTTCAGAAACGTAATTTTTAAAATATATTTCACCCCATTAATATTTACATTACCAGCGAATGTTTGTTGTAATTTGGGCGGCGATAAATGACAACTGGGAAGAGGGTGGAGCAAAACCGAAAATCTAGCCCAGAGCAAAGAAATTAGGAATCGAACTAGTACGAGAAAGCCTGTGACATTCTGAAGCTCCACTGGTTATTTTCTCGTAAAGGCAGGTGTATAAACTGAGTATTTTGTGTAGATAAAGAGAAAGTTATGTAATGCTGCAGAAAGCAATGTCATTTTAACGTAAATATGTGTTTTGGGGCCCCCTGATCACGGCAATGTGTGTTTTTTCTAAACGTCCGTCTGTGCCTCCTTCAGTCCGTCTGGAAATAACACCAACACCTACAGCGTTCATAGGTTTTTTCCCCAAAATCAATATACCCTTATCTATCTGGTGTGACTCGGGGCCCTGCAAATTTCGAACGAATTTTTTAGTTTTTTTTTGTGTGTGTGTGTGTGGGGGGGGGGGGGTAATTCCCATGAATACCCTCCTCTACATTCGAAATTTTCTCAAAAACATCTTTAAATTTTGTCTTTGTAATTTTTTGTTCAGTCAGAGCTAAATGCACGGGCGTGTGTGTGAGATGTGTGGGTTTTTGAGGAACTCGGTGGGGCACCAAGAACAATAGTACAAGCACTGAGGTGAAGTCAAGGGATACTACAGGCAAACTGTGTAAAAGTACCGGATCTAGATTGTCTTATGTAGTTTTCTGGAATCGCAAAGGTGCTCTTCTCTGGGAATGTCCCCAGAGGAGCAGTAGATAGCGCGACAAGTTTTGGTAGACCTTTTAGGTGCTGATAGCAACGGGGAGGAGAATGAGGAAAAACTGGAAAACTAGTTCAGACGCAAAAGTATAGGAAACTAACTGAACATTTTGTTGTACCACCAGTTATAATATTATATCCTACTAGCTCTTGAACTTAACTTTTGCAATATTCAAAAATTCAGAGATTTTTCTGAAAATGGGACTTCCTCCAGTTTTATAAGCCCACTTTTCTCTATTAACCAAAAAAACCATTTTTCATTAAATGAGCCACTTTCAATCAATTTTTTATAAACTAGCTGCAAGATATCTACCAATACTATACTTCTAATAATACTACTATAGTGTTACTTGTTGAAGTAAAATATGGAATATATGGAATAGTGTATATAGGTTTAAAGGGACAGACCCCCTGAAGGGCGTCAGCAAGAATTGATTTTGACACTAAAATATAATTTTTAAATGGGTGGAAAATTGATAATTCAAACATTTTTTAATAAAAACGTTTTGATAAGGGATTTGTCAAAGGAAGGGGAGGAAAAGGGTGCGCTGGGCACGTGGGACGGGGCAACGCAGTGCCGGACAGAGCGGGGATACGAGATCGAATAGATAGAATGATAGATTTTATTCCTCTTGTGTAACTGACGGTTAGGATAAATAAATACCTGAGTTACGCGGGGTACTTCATCTAGTTTATTAATAAATATCACATACCTCTTAGTGATATACCTTTTGGTGATCAATTCCCGGAGTTCATAATCTTTCTTCACTTCTGAGCCATAGCGCGCCAGGTAAGACTGTCCGCAGTTGCACCCTGCTGGTGAGGGTGTTTGCAACGGAACTTATGTTAGTAGCTCGAGCTGCAGCTTGTAACGAAAGAAAACGTAAAATACGTACTCACCACAATCATAGCAGATCCTGGAAGCGTTGTCCCCTTCACTTGTTTCCCATTTTTTCTGGTTCCTACCGTTCTTCACATCTGAGGTATAGTGCGCCAGGAAAGTTTCTCAGCTGTGGCACCTTGCTGGTGAGAGTGCAACGGAACTTATGTTGGTAGCACGAGCTGCAGCTTGTAACGAAAGAAAACGTAAAATACGTACTCACCACAATCATAGCAGATGCTGGAAGTGTTGTCCCCTTCATTTGTTTCCCATTTTTCTGGTTCCTACCATCATAAATGTGTTGTTTTTTTTTAATCTGAGGTCCTGATTCAGCTCGCTGCGGGGAGACTTACCTGGCCCACTGTATTTTTCTATTGTATTAAACTCTGAGCGGAAATATGTGGAATGTGAAACACGAGAAAAGAGAAAGTCCGGGAAGCCCGGAAAGGAATTCAGTGTTTTGGAACGGAAACTAATAAATTGGGTCATTTTGCTAGTGAAGAAACAGGAAGTGTGCTTGTTTATGTGGAGTCGATATAGCAAAGCAAGTTGTAGAGGAAGGTGAAATGCGCCAAAACACCCAGCGGAGAGTGTGAGACTAGATGGGAAGAGGTTCTGGAATTTAAATGTTTATTCTGAGTGAATTATTTTCATTTTCCAGTTAAATGCAATGTAATGCAATCTTTATTGATACCCCAGTATCCGAGAACTTTTAATAATGAGACACAAATGTATTTCAGGAAGATATTGAATGGGTTTGCAATTAATTTTTATGTATTTTCTTCCATTCCTCTCTCGCCTAACAAACTATCTTCCATGACATTCTTTCTTCAATTTATAAAATATTGTTTTCACAATTTGAGTTGATTCATGTGTTTTGTTTTTTTTCCATAGGATATACACACACTCACAAATAATTTATTTTGGGTTCATACTTCACTCTTTCTTTTCATATTCATCAACCGATACTGATCCCACGTACTGATTTTGCTCAAAAAAATTAATAAATTTGAGTTGTTTTCCTTTTCAAGATAATTTTCATAATAATAATAATTAAAGCCAAGCTCATTTGCTTGGCTTTAATGAATACTGACCGTCCGGAGTAACTTAATGTGTCAATAGCAAACAAAACTATGTCAACAGTACTCAATTAAGCATCCGCACACTAATTATATAGCGACATTCAGCACGCGAAAATGATTCGCTTTTATAAAGCAAGCCTTTCCAGGATCTTCATGCTAGCTATTTGTGCAAGTTACAAACAGCAAATTTCTTATACCAACAGGATGCGAATATCTCAAGAAATGGAGCTTGGCGTATTCTCAACCTATGTGGTACAGACTCGCCCCGTTTGACGGTAATCGTTTTCTTGTTCTTGTGACCATCGTGATTTGTTTTATCGTTTCGATAATTACTGTTATATCAATATGTAGCTTCTTCATATCTTGATCTAGCTCTAATAAAATTCTTTATTGGTCAATCCCTTAATATTCCAAGATACGATATTCTTTGAATTTTCTGTTCCAAAACGTTATCCTTTTTCTTATTTTTGCCGTCCTAATAGAAATAGTTCCGAAGGTATCCGTCGTGCCGTTGAAGGCTTCGTGGCTGAATTTGTTTTCGAGGTTTTCCTTTCACTAAGAAGTCGATTTATATGCTCCGGAGGCCCCCTCCCCCACAAAACTGTGGCGACGATTTCCTTCCCTCATCCCAGAGCTCCCGTTCTAAGGTTCGAAAGACACGCTCACGAACTTCTACCATTAACTACTGTGTGCTTTCCGCAAAGAGTATCCTGGGCCTGCCACGATGAGGACCAGAAGGAGGAGAGAGAGAGGTCTTTCTCATCGCTGTCGAGGTACCTGTCACAGGAGAGCTTTTACAGGTATTTGATGGTGTAAGTGTAGGGGCATCAGCTCACGACCATTACTCTGGCGAACCTTTATCCCGCGTGCGTACTACATACCAATAATATCTAAATTAATAATGTTGACGATCACTGAAGTTGATGCATTCACGTTTACATTATTTTTGTTTTTTTTTACTATTTCTTTAAAAATCGAATAATCTTATCAGGGCGCATTTGGTTTAAAATTTATGTTATTTTTGTTATTTCTATTATTTTTGAAGTATTCCTTAACATGGAACTTAGTTACTTCATAATAATAAAAGTTTGATGATCCTTTTTGTATTCATTAAAGTACGAAAGTAATACTTCTCGAGTGACCCCTAAAACTCGTCGCTGTTACCAATATATGTTTGTTCCCTCTTTTGTATAACCCATTCAACATTTTAATTTGAAAAAATTGTTACCATATTACGGAGCATTAAATGAAGCTAAGGGTGGCTTTCTTGGATTAAATTGTTTTATTCACTCTTTTTGCCCAATAGTCCTACCTGCCTTATGGGTAAATTGCAGTTTACTCGTAACATTAAAACATTTCTTTTGCACAATCAATTACTACATTTAATTTTATTAATTAATAAAAATGTTTTGTGTAATGTGTCTTTAGAAACGTTAAGGGGCCCATTCACACTCGGGGTGGGGGAGACCGGGACTAAATGGTCAGCTTGTTTCCAATCCCCACTTTCTCACAGAAGATGAAGCATTTCAATGGAGTAATTTATATCAATATTTTTTTAGACAGGGAAAAAAGGAGAGAATCCAAGCGATTGTCGGCTCATTTTTAAAAGAATCCAATTGAGAAGTAGGAATTTTCAAGAAGACATCTGTCCGGGCTCGGTTGCCAGTTATCCATCCCACAACTCGACTATCCGATCAACCAGATTCATCTATCCTAGTATAAACATATAAAGTTGTGGCTATGTTGGCGCTGATCAAAGTAGGTTTGCGTGGATTTACAAAGACGAATTGTTGAGGTCGAGCATGGTTGATTGAGCAAAGTAACCGAACACATGCGCTCTTGTATGCAAACAAGCAAGCTGTCAAGAAGTCTTCCATGCCCACGGGCGTCACCCCTGAGAGAGGGTCAGGAGGGACACATCCCGCAATAATTTATTTAAAATAAAAATTGAATTATTTGAGCCCCAGTTGTAGAAACATGACCCCTAACACCTTTGAACGAACAGTGTTAAACGCATTTAGAATGCTTGCTATTGGTTTTTGAGGCCGATATTATCCATGGGGTCTCCACGGTCATCGACATCTCATTTGTTGGATCGCCAGTGGCTCAGGCCCTAAACTGGTGTCACTGCAGTGCCTCTGACCGGTCGACCCTGGGGTTAGAGTACCGACGGTGGCAGGATTTTCGACACTAGCCAGATAGCTAGGTCGAGTTCTGTCACTGTCTGGAGAATTCCAGCGGCCGGCTGCTCTGTTCGGTAGTTTTCCGTGGTTTCTCTGAAAAATACCAAGGCGAATGCCGGAGCAGTACCCTATCAAACGGGCCACGGACCGCGCGCGATCTTTTCGTTCCATTTCTTGTCCTAACATCACCCCTTACATACCCCTTACACGTATACACCACTACACATGCCGGGAGGCCTGTCGGGAAATGTTAGAGCTTGTCCGGGCTGGGGCGGTGCCCCGCTGGTGGGAGAGACCTGATTGGGGAAAACCCCACTAGCGGACGGTAGGACGGTGCCGGATCTCGCCATGCAGCGGCGCAAGATCACCGCCACCTCCCGAGCAAATCCCTTGCACTCCACTTATCGACCTTGGCAGTTGGCGTGCCCGGTATCATTACAAACCACGCGCGCTCCCACCCGTCGCCTTGTGTGCGCAGGCGGAGGTGGAGGCGCTGGAGGCGGAGCGCGACGAGCGCGCCGCGCTGCTGGTGCAGGCGCAGCAGGAGCAGCTGGCGTGGGAGAAGAAGCTGCGCCTGGTGCAGCGCGCGCTCGCCGACATCAAGGACGAGCGCTCCGCCGCCGGCGAGACGTGCGCCATGCGCGCCGAGATCCACCGCATGGAGGTGAGTGACACCGATGTAGAGCGATTTTAATAACATAGCGATCTGGTGGCGAAATTGCGCTTGCCTTTTACCACTGAGGTTCCGGGTTCGATTTCCATCCCCGTAGAACCTCATGTGAAATTTGTTACGACAAAACGAGTTGGCCTGCTTCACAGAATCTAACAGGAGAGACTAATAGGCTCAAGAACTCAACGACCACAGAACCTTCAGTTAAGTTGCCAACACTAGCTGTCAAAGTGGTCCATTCTTATAAAAACCGCTCTGTAACAAAACACCCATGTTTGCAAAACATCCATGTTAATAATACATCGACTAAAAACCATCGTTGTTTTTCAACATCGATGTTTTCAAGATGATTTAGTAACCTACAATAACACCTGTGAAGCGCCCTAAACCTTACCCCTATCCTTATTCCTTCCCAATTCTGGTCGATGGGTAGATGACGCAAGCGCGAAGACGCTACCTGTTGGCGATTCCAACGTGTCTTGACAATACAGCGGCCCCTGCAGGGCACTTATTAACGGAGGATTACTCCAGTGCGCTCAACTTTCGGAGTTTGGAGATGCGTTGCGTGGATATAGACTCAACAAGTCACAGTTCGCTAAACAAGTGAACATCACGTGTAATTCAGAGCAGTATCTCTACGCGCAACAGCTGTTCATCCGCTCCTTTTCGTAAAGTGTTTGTTTACGGCTCCCGTGAAGATATACAGAAGTATAAGAGATTCGCTCAGTTATATGCACGTACGTGAGTCTGGGAAATATTGAAATATAATAAAGTATGTGGGGAATATGTCTCAAAAATGTCTCGTGGCGCAATATATTTCTGTCGCACGGGGACATCACAAAAGGAAGCGTCGAAGCCATTTACAAGTTAGCCAACTCCAAACGAACGAATGGAAGAAGGATAGTCTAATAGGCTCATGAACACAACGATCACAGAACCTTCAGTTGTGTTGCCAACACTAGCTGTCAAATCGGTTCATTCTTATATAAATCGCTCTATAACAAAACACCCATGTTTGCAAATGTTCCATGTTTCCATGTTAATAATATATCGACTAAAAAGCATCGCTGTTTTACAACATCGATGTTTTCAAGAGTATTTAGTAACCTATAATAACACAAATTCGTGTGCAACAATATTTAATTTGACAGTGTAAATCAATGCACCGAATAAGGATACGAGAAGGAGCAGACCTTACGCCCGCAGCATATTTGTTGTCCACTTCACAATGTGCGAAAGAATATAATAATTAGGAAATACAAAGACATAGAGGTCATCTCGGACGAGAAAGTTTGGTTAATGTAGGTAGCACAGACAGCCTTCTTTTGGTTCCAACACAGGACCTAACACTGTTACCATCAGTTATATTTCATATTTTAACTTTTACAGTACGATCATGGGAATTTTTCATTCAGAAACAAAACATCTGAAAAGAAAAAAAATATTGCTGACAAAACATCGATGTTTTGAAAACATCGCAATCGATGTTTCATCTCTAGTAGAGACCGAAAAAAATGTGTAGTAAGAAACAGTAGTAGAAATGTGTAGTCAAAACATGTACATAAATATGTAATGAAAACAGTAAGAATATGTAATAAATATGTAAAATAGGATATAATATGTAACATTAAAAATACTTTAATTATAAAACACATTTACATAATACAAACTTACATTTATTAGTAAATTCCCACACAAATTTTAAAAGCAATACAAACGTTTTAAAAATAGTTTGGAAACCACAAGTTGATGCACACTTACACCATACAACTTTCGCAACAGTAGTAAAAGCTTCACAAATTGTTATCCAGGAATGTAGTTTAGCAGCCAGACTAGACGCAATAGAAGCCATCGTAAAAACTGGCGATATCTACGACCATCAAACAATCACTGCGCCGTGCAATATTTTCATCGAAGTGTTACATGACGACGATCACCAAAGATTCTTGGAAATTAAGGTTAAAGGTCGCCAAACAAGCCATCAGTGATCCTTTTTACTCCTAAAGGTGAAAATTGTCTCAGTCATTAACGCGCATTTCCCGCCACTGAGACAAATGAAGTAGGCGTTCCGGACTGTGAGAACACCCGACAGCGTCTTCATGTAGCGTACCTCGAGTAGAGTTCGCTGTAGCGCACAGTAATAATGTAGGGGACAATGCTGAATACTTCTTTTCATAAAATATGTAAGAAAATTGAAAGAATAAAAGAAATATGTTGAGAAAACATCAAAATATGTAATATAGTACCAAATATGTACATCATGAAATTTTCTTTGAAGCAGAGAACATTTCTTTTTGACACTTTTGTTCGTCTTAAGTAAGCCTGCTAGTAAGTACCGCAAGAGGTTTATTAAGAAATTTTCGGGCGTGAATATTCCACATCGGTCGACAATTTTGAAGCTTGTAAAGAAACTTCGCACCCCTGGAATTTAAATTGACAAACAAAAGTGTCGAAAGCGCCATATCCTGACAGAAGAGAATGTGAAAAAATCTGTGCCAAGTTACAACAATCTCGAAGAAAATCTTTGAGGCGTCTATTGTTACTTTCAACAGGATTCGGCAACTGTTCACTGCATCTCTGTGCTACACATTCTGCAACTATTGTTGTCCGGTCCACGAACATTTTAAATAAAGTTTTTGACGATCGAATAATATTGGTCTTGGGTTATGGTCTCCTAGATCATCTGATCTGACTCCTTGTGACTTTTATACTTGAAAGATCAGGTGTATGCAGAAATTCCGCATTCGGAGGAAGAACTCCGGCGCTTTATTGAAGATAAAATCGCAGCAATTTCTCGAGACTTACTTCAGTGGGTAAATCAGATTATGTTCCGTAAGTGCTAATAATGCATTCTAGCACCACAAGAAGGACTCCACTTTCAGCACCTTCTTTAAGGTAAATTAAGCGACGCAGCGATAGTTCTCGTACGTCAGCACGGGAGTTGGGTCACTGTTTCGCTGGGCGTATGAGCCCTCGACTGCCCGGGCGACGCGGCCCGAATCTTCGGTGAACGATAAAATAAATACTCTGTATTGGACAACAATAAGTACATTCTCATCAATTAATTATCCGTAGACTGTTATTTTTTAAAGACTGTTATTTTCTCAAAGCACCACGAAAAACGTTATCCGTAAGTGGCTACAATTTCGAGACAAAGGAGTTTTTCCTTTTCTCACAATTGATGAGTGCATGTTGCAATTGGGACACATTTGTGCACCTCGACCTATTACTCATCTTCGCGTGTCAGTGTCTCATTTATCACAAAACACGGAAACGCTGTGGTGAAGTCATCATACCAAAACAATATTTCTTCTTTATATAATACATGAAAGAGGAGAAGTGATTTGTGGGATTTATGGACTGATTTTATAATGTTACACATAATGGATGTTTGGAAATTTCAGGAGTAAAAAATAGAGATCGCTCCATAATTTCCTAGTGTCACATTTCATTACAATGAATCACGCTGTAATCACTGACATTTGTATCACGGTGTTTATATTCCTATTTTCTATTAAACCCGGCATTTACGACTCATTGGGAGAAAATCTTGAAATTGTTGCTTTCAAAACTCCCCTCGTCAGCCGTTAGAGTGCATTCTGCCCACTCATTGATAAACAGAATCGAAGAGTTTATTTCCAATGTGATGAATCTCCATTTCCATTTGTTTTCGTTTTCGTTTTACTTATTGTTATTGTATTAAGATGTCTCTCCATCACGCAGCCGAAAAGTGTGCAGAAAAAATGTGTTTCTCCTATCTGAAACCCCTTATAGAGAGATAACCGCTTTGATAGCTACTTCTTGGCAAATGTTGGCAACTTAACTGCAGGTTAAGTCCACGCACTCATTTTGTCAGTGCGTTCGTTTACAGCTAGCTCATTTGTAAATGGTTAATCACTTCGTACTTGCATTGTCACCGCTCTGCGCGCCGTTAATTTGTTTCCCGACAGGCCAAACTGGACCCTACTTAGAGCCGCTCTTCTAAAACGCGTTTCCTTGATTAATAATGTGACTGAATGTGAATACTTCCCGCTCCTGAAAAATTGTGCTCGATGCAAATATTTTTTGGTATATTCCCCTCTCCAGTTACCCTGGATAGGCGGGAATTTATTTGACTTTCGGAATACATTATTTTCAACTGCAGCCAGTTTGGCTTGTGCAGTTAGGGAGGGCTTTTTTACTTACAGAGTAACTAAAACTATCTTATAACTATATACATTCCCGGTTTGGGGTTTGTAAGTTTTTAGACTTTTTTAATTATTTAATTTTTGAGTTCTTTGAATTGTTCTATTTTCTTCTTTTATTTGTTCTCACTCGCATTACAACTTATATTATAATGATATTTACAAACGCATTCATTCTTTCATTCATACAAACACTCAACACTTCACAACACTATATATAGTTTTATGCACGCCACGGCACCGACTTCACTTAATCGTCCGTGGCGACGCGACGTCTTCGGTCTCCAGCGACGCTGGCCCTGCGGAGCGCGTATCTGCGCCGCGCTGTTTCCGGCATCCGTGAGCTGCGCACCCCTCTCACGCACTTGAATTAAATTAATGCCTTATTTTACTTGGCGAGACTCAGGCGATGAGGCCTACTCTTCCGTCTGACCACGCAAATTTCGCTACGCTCCTTTCACCACCTAGCAGAGAAAGGAGGTATTTCTTGGGCGAGAAACAGGCGATTTTGAATTTAGTTCAGAGGCGTCATTTAGGCTTGAGGATCTTCTATATGCAAGTAAATCTACTAACATGGGGCAGTCAGCTTTACTTCCCCTCCGCAGGAAGGCGTACGAAGGATTTTTTCGCCCTTAAAAATCCACAGCTTCGATCGGCTAACCTGACCGTTACAGCATCGCCGCGCGCACTTGCTGCCCCGATGCAAACAAGCCCTTGAGCGGTGGTTTGGGGCGCGGCGCGCGGGCGCAGGTGCGGCGCGGGCAGCTGCAGCGCGCGCAGGACCGCCTGGTGACGGACCTGGAGCAGAGCGTGTCGCGGCGCGCCATCATCCTGGAGCTGGCGCTGGCGCGCGACGCGCGGCCCGCGCGCGACAAGGCGCCCACGCTGGCGGCGGTGCGGCAGCGCGTGGCCGAGCTGCGCGCGCGCGCCGACCGCCTGCGCAAGGAGGCCGCCGCGCTCGACCACGCCGTCACGCAGACGCGCTGCCAGCGCGCCGCCCTGCTCGCCGAGACGCGCGCCCGCCGCGAGGCCACCGCCGAGGTGGGTTTGTTTGTTTGTTTGTTTATTTATTTATTTATTTATTTATTTATTTATTTATTTATTTATTTATTTATTTATTTATTTATTTATTTATTTATTTAGCTAGTTAGTTCTGTTACAATTCGTAACAACGTTCCTACGTAACCATGTGCTGGTGGAACGTTTGTAGTACTCGTAATCCTCCTTTAATCTAGCCAGTTATAGTCAGTCGTAGTTAGTCATTGCCTTGTGTTCCTTTTCCCAGAGATTCCGACGTTCCCAGTCGGTCATCCAACCAGGAACCAGCGATGTCTTGAATTGCTTAACTTCCGTGACTTCAGGAAGCGTAGTTAAGAAAATTGGCTAGTGACGCCGGCCGATGTTTTAAACGTCGATATTATTCAAACTGATTTAGTAACGTCTACCACTAGTGTTCCGCGGGGGAGAATTTTATTTCACAGTGGCCTTAAATGAAAAAAAAATATACTAATAAAGCAGGGTTACGAGACTTATACATTCACAAACAAAATATTGAAAACGTAAAAACATCGTGTATCAGTCAAACTAACATGAACACAGGCGATACCTCGAAATCGATTCTCACATCCAATCAATAGTAAACTAGAATGCCTCACAGCCATTAGAAACTTTGCTTACGTTTATGTTAGACATTGTGAATACTTGAGTGTATCAATTGTGTTAATGTTTGCGCGTATGCGTTATGCTTATGTTTGCGACCGGGCCGCGATGCGCAGGTGCGGCGCGAGACGACGGCGACGGAGGCGGTGGCGGCGCTGCGGCGCGCGCTGCGCGGCCGCCGCCTGGAGCGGCTGGTGCGGCTGCAGCGGCGCGCGCGCTGGCTGGGCGAGGCCCGCGCGGGCCGCTACCGCCCGCTGCTGCGCCAGCCGGCCACGCTCGACGCCGAGCTGCAGCGGCAGCGCGAGCGCGCCGACGCCCTGGCCGCCGTCGCCGAGGCCCTGCTGCTCGACTTCCCGCTGCTGCTGGCGCCGCTGCACCGCCTGCTCGGCGCCCTGCAGATCGCCTGAGCCCAGGTACGCGCCCGCCTCCGGGGAGCAACAGCGAGTCACTCCGAACGCGGTGCCATTAGTTGGCATTCTTTTGGCATTTGTTGCGAGTTATAGCTGGGATGTGGCGAGGCACCTTCCCCGCTGAAACACGAGATTCGGTACCGACCTATAAGTCGGCTCCGGGTGTCCCCCAGCGGGACCCCGCCCCAGAAGCTTTCAGCTGTAAGCTAGTCTCCCGACATGTCGGGTAGTGTAAGTGTGTGTGTGCGTGCGTGCGTGCGTGTGTGTGTGTGTGTGTAAAGAGAGAGGTAAGCCAGTATGAGGAAGATTGCGTGCGGTCCACAGCAAGCTTGCTAGAGTCCTGCTCCGACATTAGGCTGGTAGTGGTCGGAGAAACCGCGAAAACTAGCGGTTCGAGCAGCTATATAGCTAGTGTCGCACATCCACCGCTGGCGGGACTCGAACCCTGGATCGGATTCTCCCTCCCAGTCAGAGGCGCTGCAGAGGCATAGTCGCTGTCACCGAGTCACCTCAACCTATTTCTTCTTCCTCTTCAGCCCCCCTTTCAACGATTACACGTAGAAGTAAATTGTAGGAACCGCTGAAATCTGAAGCGTAGGTCACAAACCAATCGCCATTCGCCATTCTTGCACAGGAACCCCATACAAAGTCAGGTGTTAAAGGAAATAGAAAATCTACTGAGAGGCGAAAGGACTCGGATTTCATGCTCTTTCTGTTCCCAAGAAGCTCCTGATCGCAAGAACGAATGCGCGTTGATGCAAACAACGCCGCAGTTGGTCTATGGATAAATAATAATACTACTACTGCCACTGCCACTGCCACTCCTTCTCCCTACTCCTACTCATTCTTATTATTATTATTATTATTATTATTATTATTATTATTATTATTATTATTATTATTGGCGTATAGGCCATTACTGACCACGCATTATCGTGTGTAATTCTTCCAGGATCAGCTTTTCAGCTGTATCCTTGGATGACAACAAGATTGTTACGCCTTGAAGTGTGAATTATGAGATGAAAGGATGATGATGATGATAGGTGAAGGGACAATCACAAATACGACCATGTCTACGCAGGACTCGAACCTGCAGCCTCCTCGGCACAGATGACGGCTGCCGCAACCGTCTGCGCCACGGGGCCGACATTATTATTATTATTATTATTATTATTATTATTATTATTATTATTATTATTATTATTATTATTATTATTATTTGCGTGCAGGCCAATACTGACCACGTTACACGATTAACGTGCGTAATGTTTCCAGGATCAGCTTTTCAGCTGTATCCGTCAGTACAACAAGATTATTACGCCTTGAAGTGTGGATTATGAGATGATAGGATGATGATAATGAGGGTGAAGGGACAATCACAAATACGGCCATGTTTACGCAGAACTAAATTCGAACCTGCAGCCTCCTCGGCACAGACGACAGCTGCCGTAACCGTCTGCGCCACGGGGCCAACATTATTATTATTATTATTATTATTATTATTATTATTATTATTATTATTATTATTATTATTATTATTATTATTATTGTCGTTGAATTTCAGTAATGTACGGTACAATTAGAATAAAGAGCGAAGAGGAACGAAATGGAATGACTTATATATGTATAATTAGGGTTAACAATTGCATCAATGGTTCCTTTGCGTTCATCTTCATCCTTTATTCCAATTGCACCTTACTATACTATAGTATAGTAGTATTATACTATAGTATAAGATTGCTGACCGCTATACGATCGTTAATAGAAACTGTTTGATTCCATAGATCAGTCTGACGAGCATCGGTCTGGATAATACAAGGTACTGGGCTTGGGTCCCAATGTCATAAATGTGTTGTGGGTAATAATGACGCAATAGTTATTACCACACCATTGGAGAAGGAAAACAAGTAATCTTTCACAAAACGTATATTTACATATATTATTCACATTAGAGCATTACAAACATGTTTCAAGGGTTTTTCCTCGTCGTCGGTGTTACTAACCAGAAAATTGAAGGAAAACATAAATACAAATTATCCAAAAGGAAAAAAACACACACCTTTTGTATTGCATCGGTCAACAAAATTTAAGTGTTTTGTTTAAATTTATTTATTTATTACAGTCGCATCAAACCAAGGTTCTTAGCGACTTTTCATTATTTTACATATTCGATATTTGATTTTACATTGGCCATATGCACAGTACAGTTACAATATCACGGAAATTATTTTAATAATACAAAAATTTGACATCCAATCATAACTGGTACGTTAATGTACACAGAAAGTCAATTATATTTTATTAAATATATTGAAAATGTGGCAAATTTCTAGAATGACCTGTTGGTATCTTAAATAAGAAACAATGGGTGCTTCTACTGACTATATTGCGCCGATTTCACATCACTTTGCAGAATTTATTTATTTATTTACGTCAAAAACAGTTAAAAACTGTGTGTGATGTGCTATGGGGAGAAGTTAAATTGAAGTTACATTTACAACCACAAGCAAGACAAGGGGCCATCTCAGCATTTTCTCAAGGATCAGGGAAACTGAACGAAAACCTGATCGAGAAGGGGGTCATTGACCCGGAGGCTGTAGTACAATACTTGTTAGATGTTCTTTAGAATTATACAATCCAATTGGTAATTAATACACTAAATGTCGTTGTTAAAATAAATACTAATTTTCGTTTAGATGCTCGGTATAATCTCTAATTGTATAGAATCAGTTGTGCAGCAGAAAAGATTTTACTCGAGACTTAAACTTTTGTATCGAATTTAATTGTTTAATGCCATTTGGCAAGGCGTTGTAAAATAATGTGCATGTATTGTGTGTGAATTTTTTGTAGTGAGCTGTTGATACTGTCTCCTGATGAATATATTTACTACGTCGAGTGTTGTAGTTATAGATATCAGCGTTTGCTGAAAATATATTCCTGCCCTTAAGTCATTTTTGACAAAAAGCTTTCCCATCACACATGGCTTTTGTGTAATTGCGCGATAAAAATATCTAGCAATTATGCATTATATATTTTCTGGAATGAGTTTACTTACTAAAATGTCAATTGATGCTCCCCTTGAATTAAACTAAACAAAGTCAAAAATCGAAACAGTGCTTTTTAACAGTACGAAAATGGTGGGAAATGAAAGATTTCCGACATTATTTTTGGAATCAGCAGATGACAATACATACGAATCACTGGAAATTGCGTGTACCAAAATCGTCGTTGAAGAGCGTTATTTACCCATGTATTCTTTTAATTTTCTGCTAGGGAACACTGATGATGAGGGAAAAATCCTTTAAAAGTTGGTTTTAATGTTCTAATGTAAATAGCATTTGTAAATATACAACTATTTGCGAGTGTTAACTTCTGTTCTTCTCTAACATCCTTCTCTATAACTTTTCCTCTTACACAATATTTCGGCAGTAATCACTATTTTTTTAAATATTGCATATTCTCTCCAATTAACATTTCAGCCCTCACTTGAAAAACAATCGACATCCAATAACTCAAAATTACATGAAAACTACAAATATTTTGAAAAAAAAGGTCCGTGAAATGATTTAAAGATCTAATATCGAGGAATAGAAAATTTGAGCGGGAAAATATTTTTTTTTATATATTTCTTGAACAATATTTTAAAAGGGAGAGTCCGAATTGAAATTGCCTACTCCCTCTGAAATGCTTTTTACGAGTATATTTTCCGCTTAACAGAACCACCACCTAGCTTCTCCGATGTCAAATGAAGCTGGAACTCCATATAATCTTTCCGTATTAATATATGGAGATCATCGATGTAAATATTCGTTAATATTAATTGCAATTGCATTACAAAAATCATTAATACAAACATCCCACGTTCAAAATGTTACCCTAATAACTGAATCCGTAGTGTCCTGAGTAATTGTGTCCACAAGTCCACCTGTGGTTTTCTTCTAAGCACTCAATGCACTAAAACAATAACTCGAGAAACGCGGGAAATCAAAGCCAGAATCACGTGCGCGGAAGGTGAATATACCTGACATGCACTGCTGCATTTGTTGTGACGTGTCAAGATATTTACTAGTCAAGGGCTGACACTTCAATCTCCTGTCATGAGGGGCGTTCGGGAGCGCATTAGGTCTAAATACCGTTTCGGCTACTTTCACTCCCGACACAGAGTAAGAAGAATGTGGACAAACGTACAGCATATTCCAAGAAGCCTATGTACTGTTATCGGTGCTGTTGCCAAAGTTGGAGAATTTTTGTTGTGATATAACTATAATGCCCCTAATCTAACATTTAGATGCCACAGTTATCATTTCTCTAATGAGTCATAAAAGAACAACAAAGCCATTAACATTAAACAACATAGGAGGCAAGAGATGGAACATAGGAGGCATAGATGCAACAGGACATACATTCTCGCATTATTTATAACTTCTGCAATTTTCCAAAGTAGAGCGAAAGTCGGACTTGGGCCATTTCTATAAGCGTACTTCCCAATATCCGAGAAAAATTAAAGAAAACTTTTGATGCACTTTTTAGAAAATCTTGTTCTTAAATTCGTTTTAATTTAACCCAAATTACACGAAAACTCCACACATTTCCAAAAAAATATTCATATGACTATATTTAAAAAACTAATTTTGGAGAAGAAATTTCATTCACAAGAAAATCGCTATCTTCAGTATTGTAGGCAATTGCAGGCAAGCGTCGAAAATACTTTAAGCTTTTGCAATTTTCGAAACTTGCGAAAATCGGACCTGCTCCTTTTTTATTAGAGTACTTTGCTCTATTTAAAGGAAAAATGGGCCTGTTTGAGAAAAAATTCAAAATGCTGTCAAGACCTGTAAAGTTATCCCAAAGTTAAAATATCTGCTTCACATTGAAGGGGCGTGGACATCTACCAGATTGATCGGGGAATATTAGTTTTGGTGAAAATCCTACTCACTCTTTAGTCGCTAGCGTTGTTTACAGAGACGAATGAACAGACAGAACGAAGGCGTTTTGCCGTGAACCAACTTTTCAGTTTGAAGGGACCCATAAAACGTGGATTATTACTATCCAACGTGTTGGAGGAAGAAATTTACTATATAATGTGAGAAGAATTATCGTTTTGTGTATTAGAGACTTACCATTGGAATTTTTCTGGCGGAAAATCGCTATTTTATTGAATAGCTGTATATAACTTTCTCTCTACAGCACAAGTAGTATGGAGAAAGTAAAAATATGCGGTTAGGGTTGACAATAAACGTTCAGTTACAATATTAAACACGTATAAGTAACTCGATAACTTTGGAAACCCCACAGAACTTCGCGTGCACGAAAAGTAGCAAAGAAGAAGGTTTTCGTCAACTGGAAAGAAGGCTGTTTTGCTTGACCCAATCCTATGCTTCCCAAGAGTGTTGATAACTACGAGATTGAGAGAACAATGTAACCATCTCGGACGATTCCCTTCACACGTCAGCGCATTGGTTTTCGCGGTTTTCGCGTTTCTTGAAAGGAGGCTCCGCTGGGGCTGCGCAATGCCTGCCTCTTGAGAAACCCAGCTGTCGGGTGTTTTCGCAAAGCTGTTGAGATATGTTATCAGTTCTAGACGAAGTTTTTGTTCAGTTCTTGAAAAATGAATATTAATATAAAATTAATGGTAATTTGAATCAGTTTAATTGACTCTTGAAATTAGGCAAGGGAATAGTTTTGGAATGTTTAAAATATTCAAGGTGAAATAGTAAGGCTTATTAGAATCATTTTTTTGTTTTATAGTGTTAGTTCACTGAAAATTGCACAGTAAATCTATGTGCTTGCAAATGTGGAGTAAAATGCATCACTCATTGAATATTTATGGCAAAATATTTTTATTATTGATAACAATACATATTCCTAAATTTCCTTTAGCAAGCAAGAATATATTCCATACTGTACAGACAACAAATACATTGCAAAGAAATATTCTCGACAAAACTTGACTGAACATCTTATTGTTTTTCTGTTCCAGTGGAATCATGGTATCAACAGTGACCTACCATCAAAATGTGCTGTCAAATACTGAAGTAATGGACGGAATTACTAGCTCGCACTGTAAGAATTATGTACATGTGTGTTGAGAGTTTTTTCTGCAAATACTTCAGTCAAAATGTATGTATATGTAAAATAATCAAATTTTCCTTATACTGTAAAATATATTTTTTATACTACACAACTTTGTTTCTTCTTTACAGAAGGATGATATTATTTATCATGATGAGCTCGGTTTGAAAAATAATTGTTCATTTTATTTTTAATTCTTTATAATTTTGGTAAAGTTATCAGAAAGTTTGCATTTCTCTTTGTTAGACATTTTTAAAATTTTTAGGTGATTACTACAATCAAGTGACGTAGTATCATGGCATCAGGTGGCTTGCATGCTGTTAGCTCTCCACCTCAGGGTTTGAATCCCAATTGATCTACATGGAAGGGGTGATGAACAAAGTGGATTTAACAATTTTGGAGGATACCTCATCTTCATTCTCATACTTCAATGAGTCCTACGGACACCTCACAATTGAGATATTGAGAATCTGGCTGCAGAACTGTTACTATTCTGCATGCCCAACACCACACAATATGATAAAAGTAAGAACTGCTATAGCAACATTACAGCTACTGCAATAACAATATATTCTGAGAGTTACAATATTTCAGAAAATGTATCTTGAGAATAATACAAGAGATTCATCCCATTCTACATATATTTTAATTTGAAAAAATAAAACAACAGGCTTTATGAGATAATTCACACATATTTATTTACAAATTATTACAATGAAAACTACAGTCATTTAGCACCTCGTGAACACAATTTCTTTTTCAAAGCAATATAACAAAGCACTGAACATCACTACAGATTGTTAATGAAACATTTACAATTTAATCAAAATACTAAGAAATGCTTGACAAGGAAATAAAATTATTTTCCAAAATAATGTAACAGTTTCAGTAGTTGGCTACTTTGTTTGACATGGTTGAGGAAGTAAAACTAAACACACACATTCACCCTGTCAGTTGAGCACTGTAACAACTTCCAATACTGATCATCCCTCTTGCATCAAAACAAATCACATTATGGTTAATGGCAATAGATCACTTCTGATCACAGTAAATTTAGAACACAAAAAATGTAAGTGATCAAATTACCTATTTGAAAATATCTAAAGGGACAGGAGCGGATCCAGAGACGAATTTTGGCAGGGGAAATTTTTTTATTCAAAATGTATTGTCGAATGTGTCATGTTACAGATTATGTAGAATGCCATGAGCTGAGTCAAGCCTGTGTTGTGATACAATTTTATTTGTTTTAACGTTTACATGAAAATATTTTTGCTTTTAAGTTTCGTGATAAGTTAAAATTCATAGTTACTGAACAAATTTGGGAGGGAAAATTTCCCTCACTGTGGATCTGTGCCTGCGTGGGATGAAAATGGAATTCACAAATTTGTCTGTTCTCCTCTTCCCTGCTGAATCTTAAGAACTGACCAAATTAACCAACAAACTCATGGACAATTCCACTCCGTGTTACCTTAAAATTTTCAAATGATGTTGATATTACGGCTTACAATTCTTATGCCCTGACAGTGAATCTGTATTTGGTACTATCCCAAAATTGCATTCAATGCTTGTGGAGGTCTGCAGAAGGGACCATTCAAATGGAAACCTGACTTGACATTAATATCATGCCAATTTTCCCTATATGTAAAATGCTGTACAACAGCAACACGTCAGTAAAATCACGATTAGAGTGAAATTGCTACGCAAAACCAAACTATTCCTTAGGAATTCCTCGATTTTTCACAAGCCCCCCTCACGGACCATCACGTGCGCGGCTTCAGGCCAGCCACTCGACCACGTAGTAGTTCTTCTTGCCGACGCGCACCAGGCTGAGGTTGTTGGGCAGGATGTGCACGGCGCGCGTCAGCACCTCGCCCGGCTCGCGCACGCGCTGGTGGTTGAGGTAGAAGCCGCCGGCGGCCATGACGCGCCGCGCGTCCTCCTCGCTGGCGAAGCAGCCGGCCGCCAGCGCCAGCTCCAGCGCCGTCACGTCGGCGCGCAGCGGCAGGCGGCGCAGCGCCGCCCCGCGCAGCGCCGCCACCGCGTCGCCCGGGCTCAGCCGCGCCAGCGCCTGCGCGCGACCAAACGACATTCGAATACTGAACACGTGTGGCTAACGACAAAGTAACACTACAATATTCAAATTCATTCATGTAACATTCAAATAATACACACACGCAGTCTCAGAATAAATATTACAACTTTCTTGCACTTAGAGAGGTAGAAGATGATCACGTTTTGCCTACGAACACGCAGTGGAAAATTGCGTATGGCTTCGTTATACCATAGCCCCCTAATACGCCTCCTATACTGCGATTTATGCAATTCTGCCCCCGGCAGGTATCTGCTGTTGACGGTTTCATCCAATCCAAAGTCAACAGTGACGACCAAGCTCGCGATTGGATGAAACTGTCACCAGCTGACCCAGGGGCAGGGTTGCGACAAACTGTCAACAGCCAGGGGCAGGGTTGCAAAAATCGCTGTATAGCGGGCTATGGTTATACACATGGCATTTGTCCCTCATTGTTAGGCAACTTGGCATGCACCGGAAAGTACATTCAACTAATGCCAAAGTAATCAAATGATGGCGTCTAAGGATAATTCAAATCCTTTCAATTGGACTATGATTACTTTCGGTTAAAATAAAAGTAGAGAAGTCAATATTCGCGCACACTATCATTTCAAGTGCGACATACGCTTCTTGACGCTGGTTCTGATTATTTCCGAGGGATAAGGCCGGGGTGAAGCATGTCGAGCCGTGCGTGCGCATCCGTGTACATCAGCCGTATCGCTCCAACGCTCCCTCGACACGAAACGTTATTTATCTGTTTTGATCAGCGTCACCGCTTGCATACGATATTTAGTAGATACTAAAGCAGTGGAGCGAGGACATCAATTCTGCTAGAACCCAGCCCTGCTCCTATTCACAAAACCGGTCGCCTCACAAAATTTTCCGAACTTATTTTTATAGAACAAACACACTACAGGGAGGGACATAGTAGATTCGGGTGTGGATCGACAGCAGTATAATTACTTTTACGTATCGTTCAATGTTAGCGTCATTTGGTTCATTTCATAGAGTTTTACCTTATAAGTAATGCCTATATTTAAATATTTGAAGTAAAAAAAATAAGAGAAAATTTTATGAAATAGAGAACTTGACCGGGATTTATAAAATTGCGGTAACGATTATATCGACTGCGTTATCAATTTCCTTTTCAATTTTTTTTTTTTTCTTTTCTTCAGCAGTCCCATTATCGGGTCCCTTGGGGCCCGGTCTACCCGTGCCTAGCGCCGGCCCTAATTTTTGTGCCGCGGTACCTCGATGCTGCCGTCGTAGAGCGCGTCGTAGGTAGCGCGCGCCGTGCACCAGGGTACTTTTATTTCAACAAATAACAGAAATTACGTTTAATCTAGAAAGGTTTTTGGGAAAAAATTTCAAATAGTTTAAGTTGTTGGTATTTAGTGATTAATAATGCAATTTCCATGGTGATCTTAAATCGTTAAGAGTAGAACCTATTTCAATGTACGCGTCATTTGATTCATTTCAGAGGGTTCTACCTTATAAGTAATGCCTATAATTAAATATTTAAGGTAAAAAAAAAATATAAAATTATATGAAACATCAGACAACAGAACCGCGATTTCTAAAATTGCGGTAACGATTACATCGATTTCGTTATCAATTTCCTTTTCAATTTTTTAAATTTTTGTTTTAATTTTTTTTTTTTTTTTTTTATTTTCGCGCGGCACGGTGCGGTGCGGTACCTCGATGCTGCCGCCGTAGAGCGCGTCGGAGGTGGCGCGCGCCTCGGCCAGGCCGCGCTCGCCGTGCACCAGGGTGGTGACGCGCTGCGCGAGGCGGCGCTGCGGCAGGCGGCGCTCCGCCGGCGCGTCCAGCAGCGCGCGCACCTCGGCCTCGGCCTCCAGCGTCAGCAGGCGCAGCAGCCGGCCCGCGTCCGCGTCCTTGGCGCGCAGCAGGAACTGGTACAGCTGGAAGGGCGACGTGCGCGCCGCGCTCAGCCACACCGCGTTGCCCGCCGACTTGCCCAGCTTGTCGCCTTCCTCCGTCGTCACCAGTGGCATCGTCAGACCTGCGCTCGCCCACGCGCCTTCGCTCAGGGCCGGCTTCTCGGGAGGCCGTCATTTGGGGGGGAGTGTAGGATTTTGATGTTTGAGGGGGGAAAAGTATAACTTTTTTAGTTGATACTTTGTGGAGAAACGTATTGAGATCCAGTTCTAACCTACGCGCGCTTTTAAGCTAAGCCAAACCGACCAAGTGAAATAAATGGGACTACTTATATTCCTGCACTAATTCTCCGTGGATAGAACTACTCCCGATAATATAATAAATTGAGGTGTAAATTCGTTACAATCCATGAACTACAAATGGACGAGTAGTAATCAAGAAAGATCCCGAATAACGAAAATATTTTTTTAAAAAACTTGCTTGAGACCAAGGGACGCTCATAACATCTCAAACTCGCTGGTGTAATTAAAATGACTAGTCAAATTAACAGAAGCAAAACACGAATTCGAGATAAAACAAAAAAGGTTTTACTCTTGGGTAAAATATTGGTTTCGGATGTACCTTGTGTAAAAAGTACACACGAGTCACTTAAAAAACAGTTCGTAATATATATACCTCATTTTTTCTCGTAATCGGTCAGGGACACGAAGCTACGCCAACTATCATCTTGCGAAAATAGACGTAATTCCATTTATTGAGGGCTTTCTCATCCTGCGAGGCGAGTCAGACAGACGAAGGGAATGGGTCGCGGGCGCTCACCGTAGACGCGGGCGTCTTCGGCGCGACTGATGAGCTCGTGGCCGGTGTTGATGTTGCCCATCTGGTCGGCCCCGCCCAGCTGGAAGCGGCAGCCGTGGGCGCGGTACAGGTGCAGCCAGTCGTAGGCCTGGAAGGCCTGGTAGCACAGCTCGGCCAGGCTGAGGCCCGCGTCGGAGGCCTGGCGCGCGCGCACCGACTCGCGCGACAGGAGCTGGCCCAGGCGCATGTGGCGGCCCGCGCCCGCCACGAACGCCGCCGCGCTCTCCCGCTCCAGCCACTCCGCGTTGTCCACCAGCCTGCCAAACCACATGCACCCATCCACAATGCGAACATAAACATAAGCATGGCGTTCACATGCAAGTTAGAAACTACGTCCACAAACCGACTCATTCACAATGCGATTGCATAAGCATAACACGGAAGACGATAACTTTCAAGCTTCTGTGCTTATGCTTAAGTAAGGCATAAGAAATGAACCAATCACAGAACGGTAACTCGAAATCGACAATCGAAGCATGAGCGAAGTCGATAGACTGACTAACGCCATAAGGGCCATGGACACGGTCGATTGATTCTCTCATCCAACCAATAGTAAACTAGAATGTCTCACAGCCAATAGAAATTCTTATTATTTCTTACGTTTATGTTATATATTGTGAATACTTGAGTCTATCACTTAAGTTAATGTTTACGTGTACACCTTATGCTATGCTTACCTTTGCATTGTGAATGGGCCTTAACTGCAACGAACAGACTTATTCCAAGAATTAATATTCCTTGTTCAGCCAATTTCTTCTAATTAATAGATAGTGTTACGAAACAGTTATTCATAATGATATTCAATACAAATACCATCTTCTTATACGAAAAATCAGATTAACAAACAGCACTTCCTGAAACCAGTGTACCCGTACGCTGTATCTGATTACAAGTAGTAGTTTTCGTTTCTTCTCTTTAATTGCGTTAAGTCGATATATAAGAGCTCAGTAGATATGAACATAAATTAACAAAATTTGACACTTCGCACACTTCATAATTTGTACATAACGTTTAAATTAGTTTTAAATTCGAAATACAAAGTTTCAAGCATCAAATTTCAAAAACCGGTATACCTGAAACACCTATTTTATAAAAATTATGGTTGAAAAAGGGCGCAGTCTTTCTGTATTGGTAATTAGGTTAACCAATGGGCTTCCCATCTTGCAACAACGCTTTACTTTTGTCCATTCGCCATGCTCGAATGGAGTGTATTGTAAATTGTTTTTGAATTATAAGTGTTCATATATTGTAAAACTGTAGGGTTATGGCTACCACCTGGCAATCAGCCAATTGTAGCCAAATAAATATATTATTATTATTATTATTATTATTATTATTATTATTATTATTATTATTATTATTATTATTATTATATTTTCATGCCCTGGAGAAAAGGGCGCGGCGCCAACTCACGTGAAACGCCCAAGCGGCCGGCTGGAGGTCCAGAAGTACTTGCGGTGGTTGTCGAACACCTGCTGGATGTTGGCGCGCAGGCCCTCGGCGTTCTCCTGCAAGATGGGGGCCGCCAACGTGGGGCGCGACGTGGAGCGGCCGCTGGGGTCGCCGATGGCCGCCGTCGCGCTGCCCACCTGCGCACGCGGACGGCCTCGCTCAGTTGGCGGGGCGCATGCGCATTCGAGACATTCCATTTCGACGCAATGAACAATTACAATTTGGAGGTATACGTCTCGAAATCGAAAGTGGCGGCTCTCCAGGGAGAGCACCCTCTTCGTTCAAACATTGTTCTAGATGACAAAACCAGTGAACAAATCCACACATTCAATTATCTGGGCTGTCATGTTTCCTTCTTAAATGACACGGATCAAGAACAAAAGTTATAGAAATTCCAACATATTTGTGGAATCATTAAAAAGGTTTTAAAAAACAAGTATGAAGAGATATGTTAAGATTTTATAAATCTATGACAGTATAAACAGTCTTGGTAAATCGTAGTGATAATTGGCCAATGAACGGAGCAGAGAAACGGAGAATTGAATGGTCAGAAATGTATTTCTTGAGACGGGTAGCAGGACGTACTCTGGCAGATCATGTCCACCTTAATAATGTTTAACCTTAATGACAAAATTAAATACAAATGTCAATGGGAATCATATCAACAGAATGGAAACCTCAAGATTAACAAAAATAGTATACACCTACAAACCCTTTGGATATCGGGATGTAGGACGCCCAAGAAGAAGATGGCAGGATTACCTCTGAGGTGCAAAAGGCTTTCAGTGGCTTGCCATGAAGCAGAAGAGAAGATTTTGAATTCCAATCAATTTTTTGTCTATACGAAGGACTTAAGTCAGTAACAAGGTAAGCCAGTAGGGGCAGTGAAATATAGAGATCATTTTACTCATCATACTGCTCACAATAGAGCACATGCATAGTTCAAATTCTAGCGTGTTCTCACCACACCTCCAAATGAAAACTGAAATTAGCGTACTACATGAAGGGATTAGGGTAGTAACACAATACACACCAGCCACAACAACCTTTCCAACAGGAGAAGAGAGTTGGAAATGCATGTTGAAATGTCAGAGAATGATGGCCGAAGGCATGAAGTTTGAAAAATTGTTAGCTCAAAATTACATTACTGGTGCTACAATAGCACTATTTTCTCGTATTAGTAAAGCCTATTTTAATACTTTCTTATTTTCTACCAATTTAATGCCTACTTTAATGCCTGCTTTCCTATTCATATATCTCAGCCACCACTTGTAAAAACTCAATTCAAATCGTGGCGCATGAGGTGCGAAAACTAATTATTTTAAAGCTAATACATCAACAGAAATTCGACATTCCAAATCTGCATTTCATATGGCCAGAAACATTACGATTTTCCATTGCTGCAACAATCCTTTCCTTGTCATTGATTTATTTGTTAATCTCATCTTCAGTAGAATAGATATTTTCTTTATATGGACATACAATTTAAATTTTTTTGCCAACCATCTCTCCAACTTCAGTCTTATACAAAGGCCAATGAAAGTTGCGATGAGCAATGTGGAACAGTTGGGTTGAATTCAACTCATTGCTACCAGGTTTTCTGATCTGGTTGATGAACAAAAACTACTCTGAGAATTTAGTGCACATTTATTCGCTATTCTGATATTATTATTATTATTATTATTATTATTATTATTATTATTATTATTATTATTATTATTATTATTGAGAGAATGTTTTACTTTAAAATCAATTTATCTGCTCCATTTCCTAATTTAATTAAGAAGTTTATTTTAGATTTGCAGCATTTCCTTATTTTCAACAGATTTGAAAAAAAATAAAGTTCTACACCTAAATACATACACCAGTTTGAAACAAATGTTTATCTCATTACAATTGAACACACAGTATTTTCTCTTAGTATGGTTTATCTAGTAAATTGTAACAGTTCATTATAAACTGATACAGTATTTGGAAATTATAATGAACTTCACATTTTGAAGAGCTCAAAACATTATATTTTAAAGGTTATTCTTTAACCCTGCCTATGACACTTAGGGAAATTTAGAATAAAACTCATTAACATTTAGTTAACTATTGTTATGAATAATGGGATATACGATAATCATTTTGACTTTCAATCTAATAGTGGAACAAAAGTTTAATATGTAAAGTAGTATGAGAATTATGTTTATAGAATATTTATATTACTTAAATCTAGGGTAAATAAAACGTTTCTATTAAACATATGTCTATAGACATATTGTAAAAAAATTCACAAAAAACTACATTCAATTTGTTTCCTGCATCTTTCTTTGAATTTACAGAATCATTATTAAGTTAGAAAAAAGTACTTTGGTAATAGATATGATGGCTCAATGTTGTACCTAACATTTGACTCATAATATAAATATATTAATGAAACTAAAAATTATTATTAAGTTTGATTTTCTGTAAGTCAAATTTGAACAAAACATACCAAAGCAATTACATGATGGCCTGCCCTTTGCCAGTGAAGGAGTCCCATCAAGATTAGCAAATTTCCAACATGCAGGCTGTCAGCAGTTGGATCAAATCCTGCATAAACACACTGAGGTGACTTGAGGAGGTCTGCTATTTCATTGCTGCATTACGAAAATAAAACAAAACATCACAATCAACAACTAATTGACCACTAGTAAGCAGTAGGCATTGACTCTATGACAATTACTCTTCAATAATCATGATACCTTGCATTTGAGGGAAAGAGGTCTTGGTATAACCCTCTTTCATAGAGCTGCAGCACATTTTTATAATAGTGTCGAACAGGTGTAATTACAAAGCAGCGCCTAGACAATCTATTCACGCAGCCGAATGACATGATTCGAAAGAAATTTTAAAAAATACTTGTATTTTAAGAGTTACTTCAGATTTCACGCAATTTGCTTCGGTAACATTAAAAAGTTCTCAAGTGACGGCGCGTCACTTCGTATGTCGATGTTGGTAAGTGAAGAAATTTCGGAAAATTACATCAAATTTGAGGTTATATCAACCGCAAGTTAAAGGAACCATGTTGTAATTTCCGCCATACTCTTGCATTGCGGTAGTTCTCAAAGGTCATTTGTTTAAACTACGTAAGTCCAGCTTATACCGAAATACCATCATCGTATATCTAATTGGAAACAAAACATGTTCGTTTGTCACGAGAAACTACGATAAAATGTTTAAATTTATTTATCTACTCGAATGTTGCATGGTGATGTGCCTCGAAATAATATTTAGTGTATAGGAAATGAACAAGTGTGATACATATATCATATTTCAAACGATAAACAAGATATTCTGAGAATTTGCGATATTGTTAAATAAAATATTTTCTGATTTTTCTGCTAAATACTTAAAATATTAAGACATCCATTACCCATTTGGGAGTGGTTGCGAGACAGAAAGGCCGTGTCTGTTCTACCATTATCTTCCGGTGTAGGAGACGAACACACGCGGATATTTGAGAGAAAGAAATTGGGTAGTTATTTTTCGTGTTACCTACTTTTGGACAATATTAATTAAGTTATAGGATGGCGAATAACGGAGCTCCCGATTCCTGGGAACAGCAAGCAGATTGTGGTGCTGGTGATTCGACCGAGACCTCCGATCTGTCGTCAAAAATTTCCACGTTGAACGTGAACGCAGCCGAATTTGTGCCTTCATTCTTACCCCGACAGACTGAACATCTCCCGCAAAAGGAGTCCCCCGAGTCCACAGACGGTCAGGTTCCTCTTAAAAATGGTGAGACATGTTTTTAAGTTTATTTTCTTGGGAGTATTTGAGACCAGCTTGCAAATGTTACTTGGGTTTAAAAATAGTTGCTTAATGTAGGTTATATTAGCAATTGGTTACTCTATTCATTGACAGCTGTTTTGTTCCCAAATTTATTACTCGTAACGTAATAGAATAACTATGAGGGATAGTTGGTGATGTTTGTATAAAAATGACTTAACACTTCTGTGTGAGAAACAGGCAGTACAAGGTGGCAACTGTTCAATTGAGAAATTTACATGACATGCAGGGTGGAATTCAGGAGGTTACAAAGTCTAATTAAATTTTTTTTACCTCCTATAAATGATGACCAAGTGCTTTTTTTTTTGCTGTAACTTTCCTAAATATTTGGATTTCTTGACCATTGTGTGTTAATTGATGTTTCATGATGTGAGAGTTAAGTAAGACTTGTTTAACTGTGTTTCGCAGGAAGGTCATTTAACTTTATTATATCTGTTGTAGTGTTTTGACCCATGTTGAGTTGTTTAGATAGAATGTTGTTCTGTTATATTTATTAAAATGTACAAAGGGTTAGGTGTATATTTCAAGAATATTAACAATAAAGTATTTTTATAATACAAATTCCATCCCTCTTTTTTCCCTGTTTTTTTAAATTTTTTTTATTTGCTTAGCAATTAGTCCTAAAGATAACATATCTACAGAAAAATGTTTTTGATTTCATAACGTTTATTGATGTTTTTTTATTGTGTGAGGCACTTTTTAGAATTAACAAGATGATTTACCAAGCATTTATAGTATGAATATTATCTCTTTATTCACTGTTTAAAATGTTTTGATTGCCGACCAGTTAATAATGCTTACTTTGAGTATTTCTTGTTTGTGAACCATTGAAATATTTGCTGAAGCAATTTCTTTTTTCCTATTTTTTTTTCATTTGTAAGTAATGCATTTTTGATGTGCAAATAGATGTGCGAGAATTAGAGGCTGAGGAGCCGCCTGGGGAGGGAGCTCCGCCCCCTCCTGCAGACAGTTGGGAGGAGGCAGCGGAAGCCGACGGAGAGGGGGACGATCCCTTGCTTACTCCTGATAATGAGCCTGCGGGAGGTGAGGAGGATGAAGATGAGGAAGAGGATGAAGAAGGGTTGGGTGAAGCTCTCAGCAAACCGAAGAAAAGGCCTGTAAGCAAGTCCAGTGAAGAAACCAAAAGCAAGAAAGAACATGTAAATGTAGTTTTCATTGGTCACGTGGGTAAGTACTTTGTAGCATACCATTACATATTTTCACACGTATACTGGAGTTCTTTTGAAATAAAAATGGGGATGTTTGACTCGCTTATTGGCTTGGAATACAGTTCAGTTTCTGTACAAGTGCTAAAAATAAAATAAGTAAAGGAAGTTAGAACATGCTTGCCTAAACTTTTTTCATATGAAGTTTTGATGTTTACTTAAAAGTATTTTCTTTGTCAAATATATGTATTGGTTTGAAGTCAATATTTAAATAATTCTTAAATATTTTATAAAAAGAGAAGTATGGTAATACATACCTCTGAGCTGGCGTTAATCAGAATTGTATAATTCTACTGCATTGCATTCAGTAATAAAATTTTGTCGACATCTTCATTTAATTCTATAAAATATATAAAAATGTAACTCATCGTTTTTATGCTTTCAATTTTGAAGCTTGTAAGTTTATTGTATGTATTCAGTCCATGAAGAACTAGATTCTCTTAAAGAATCTTGTAAAACCATTGGGGTTTATGTCCAGAATAGGGAATTAACTGAATGAGATTTTTTTTTAACGAACTGTAATGAAGGTTAGTGTATTTTGAGAAAGGTTATTGTTAAAAGAAATGTAACATTTTGTGAATATATAAGGTAGTTTGTTTTCTTAATAACTTTGAACCAAGCATTGTTAAATTGTCCATGTCCATTTATTTTTTACTGTAGAGGATACAATCTTAAATGTTTGGATGAACTAATGTTGATTGCCAGTCTTTGCATAAAATGTGAAATAAACATGTTTAGATTGAAGTTGAGAATGCAGTACAATTTGAGAAGTTGTTTAAACTGAAGTTTGCACTGCTCTATTAAAGGGAAAATCCATGGTGAAGGGGATGAGAGGAAATTAGGTTTTGAGAGGTAGTATTGTATATTCTGAGTCATGTTGTTCATTGTATAGCATTATGGAAATTTTAAATGTGGATTTATTTATTAAAATGCACTAAAAAGATGGATGAATGAAATTGGAGTCTTAAAGTGACTTAGTGTGCCTTCCAGAAACTAATGAAAGATATCTGTATTTACTTTCTTATGTATTTATTAGGTGAGCTTACCTAAAAATATCATTGATGAAATACTTTACAAGATGTGAGCATGTTTTATGTTGATTGCAAGGGCTGAAGCCCCAAGTCAAATTCTCAACTTGGAAATGCTTAGCAAAGTGTCAGTTTGGCTTAAAAATGCTACGGAAATTGCGTTTGCTAAGGGGTGAAATATACAGTTTTGTGGGATGTTCCTATAGTGCTGCTTGTAAGTGCAAGCCAGTTTTTTAGAGGTAACTGAAAACCCAAGCACAGACCGTTCAAATTTTATTATTTTCTGTGCATTGTTTTATGTCATATTACAGCAAATAAATCAGGAGTCATGCACTCTCTCCAATCTCTCCTACCTCAGTTTCCTCCTCAACACCCCTTCCTTGACCTCTCCCTATACAACCCTCTCATCCCAATCAAGTTTCTCTGAGTGTGTATCGGATTCTGTACTTAAATCCGTTTTTAGTTGCTTTTTAGAATAATAGTGATCATCCTTGATCATGATTAGAAGACATGAATACTAGTGGTGAAGGGTGGAAAGAATAAATCTAGTTCATTCTCTCTATTAATTTAATTGTATGGTCATAATAGAAAGTTTCACAGTAGTTTCATAATTGTAAGCTGTTTACATTCTCAATGCATGAAAATGCTTGTTCAGTAAAACCTCATTAGCACAAACTCAGCAACACGAAATCTGTCATGTAACGAATGGGTCCTGCCAAGAAAGGTAGTAATAAGGATAACATGAATTTTTATTACAAGAACAATTATTTCAGTTCCTCGTAATTTGTTAAGGAGGGTTTACTGTAATAGGTTGATTATGAAAAGTCTGCCTTTTCTATTATGATCAAACAAATAAATTTTCAATGAAGAATTTAGATTTATTTTTTCAATTTTTTAGTGCCAGAACTCATTCTTTTATTTATATAGAAATATTGTATTGACATCACTTTCAAGTAGCAGATTAAATTAAATTTTTACTTTCAATGCTAATTTACTTGCTAGTTTGCAAACAATAAATGTAAAATTTGTTGTTGTTGTTCTTCAGAGTTGGGCTGAATTTCCAAGCGTGTGAAGAAGGTTATTAGAAATCTTTTAGAATCCAGGAAAACAAATTTCATTACAATTAATGGGCTGCTTGTATAACTTTTGTCTTTTCATGGAGATCAACACAGTGTAGTTCAGTTAATAACTTGTAATTTCTCCTTCCAAATATCTTGATTCACTGTTAAATTGTTTGTACTGTTATGTGATAACATTATAATTTTGAATTCTTATCAACAAATACCTGAAGATTATTACAGATTATTACTGTATATTATATGTAAAATGTGGTATCCTTTGGTAGATGCTGGCAAGTCAACTATTGGAGGACAAATTATGAACTTAACCGGCATGGTGGATAAGCGCACACTGGAAAAATACGAACGCGAGGCCAAGGAAAAGAGTCGGGAGACTTGGTATCTTTCATGGGCTTTGGATACCAATCAAGAAGGTATAAGTCATCTCAATATTTGTCGTACAAAATTTTAAATTTAGGTGATTTTTTTTTTTTCTTCCAAGTTTGGTCCTTGTAAGTGCAATGCAGGTATTCATGATTAAAGTGAATTTACCATAAAATTAACAGATCTTTGGATAAATATGTGCTCTCATATATATAACTGTTGTCTTCCAGAACGTGAGAAAGGAAAGACTGTAGAAGTAGGTAGAGCCTATTTTGAAACGGAAAGAAAGCATTTCACCATCCTGGATGCACCTGGACATAAGAGCTTTGTTCCTAATATGATTGGAGGAGCTGCTCAGGCTGATCTAGCTGTTTTGGTAGGTGTTGTGAAACCTAGGCAATGAGTCGGTGAATTTCAATCTAAAGGTCAAATACTGATGTTGATTTTAAAATGTGATTTTTTTTGCTTGTGATTTTAATTATGTGGGAATGTTTTGCAAATATTACTGAATTTTTTTCTGGTATAATTTTATTCTTGAATTATTACCCAGGAACTTAGAGATAGTTAAGTGAAGCAAGTGTCTTTCTTTCACAGGTAATCTCAGCGCGCAAAGGAGAATTTGAAACGGGCTTTGATCGTGGTGGACAGACACGAGAACATGCAATGTTGGCCAAAACAGCTGGAGTTAAGCATTTGGTAGTGTTAGTAAATAAAATGGATGATCCTACTGTTGAATGGTCAGAAGCTCGTTACAATGAATGCAAAGATAAGATATTGCCATATTTACGAAAGTTAGGATTCAATCCACAGAAGGATTTAACATTCATGCCATGTTCTGGCCTCACAGGGCTGGGTCTCAAGGATCCTTTGGACGAAAATATTTGTCCATGGTACAGGTGAGTGTGTAGGCTCAAAATAATTAATTAAAATTTGTTGATCTCAGTGAAAGTATAGGTCATTTTGATGCCAAGAGAAACATTCTAAAGAATTCTGTGATATTCTTGGTATAACTCTTTCAGAGAAGAGAATTAACGTGATTACAATTTTTATTTATATGATTGTTTACCATTATTTTATACAATATATTATAGATCTGCGAATAACTAAGTTAGCTCATGTTTTCCCTTGTGATATTTATTGGTTTTTTGAACATTGTAATAATATTTTAATTATAATCTGTGGGTTAGATGTTGCGATGAGTATTTGTAAACAATTAGTATGCAAATTAGGAGGTTTGCAAATCGGAGGTTTACACTCTTCGAGGTGCATGTCTGAAGGATTTAAGGGAAGAAAGAGCATGAAATTGAAGTGGGTGTCCATAATAATGTGGAGGGCTATAGAAAATTTAAAATTCAAGAAATTTGACCAAATTGTACCTACATATTTCATATAGTAGAATGAAATTAACATTATTAATAAAGTGGAAGCCGCTTATTATTAGAACTTAAGGTCATAGATTATATGATAACAATTGATGAAACATTGTAATTTCTTTGATCATCAAGTGAAAAGGAAAGAGGTCTTTGATTGTGGTTTTGCATCTGCTTCTGGTTTTCTGTGAGGATTCCATTAAGTCTTGTACTCATAACATGTCTGGAAATCAAATAACATGTTCTTTACTCAATGTTGTAATATTTCTAAAGCCTGAGTGATTACTCCATTGTTGAAGATTGAGAATTTTTGTACATGTTTTGTTGTCTTCTGTCTGTCTAGCAGATGTAGTGGTGTTTATCCATAGACATGCATTCCTGAAATTTGTTTTCCATTGTATTCAGTGGTTGGGTGCACAAGATTTCTATAAGTAAACAGCGAAAAGTATTTCTTGGGTCTTTTGTGAATCTTGACTCTCAAGGGGGTCAAAACTATATCTAATTGGAAAGAGATTCAAAGTAATGAAACTAAAATTAATTCTGATCACAGCAAACATCATTTTCTTCATGTTGTAAGATTATTTCAGGCAGGACATCAAAAGAATGATAACATTAACAGTGATTACTACATGTATAGGCACATGGCACCGTAGGTACATCATAGATTAATGAAATTTCAAAACATTAACACTGAGAGGCTATGACAAGTCTTGATATTATGCTCATAACTTTCATCAGAGCCGAACCTTATCAACTCCACAACTTTGTGCGAGTCAGATGAGTGACAACGCTGAACCCTGGTTCTAAGAAAGTAAACAAATTCTCGCGAGCTGATTGCTTCAGAGCAGGTCATGACGTACCACAACACATGGCGAGAGAACTGTCAGATTTGCTTATACACTGCAGTGGGTAGTATACTGCTACTGTAGTGTACTAGCTATGTGTAGCTACTGTACTGTGGTGTGTGGATTTCAATGAAATGTCTTTTTTTCCCTTTCACTTTAGAACAATGCTTTTTAGTACACATTAATTTTGTTATGACGAATGACCCATTTTTATACGTCTTTTTGCATTTTTCTTTGATTTCAAACATTTTAAAAGCATTTTATCGATAATTATTGGTGATGTTTTAGGATATCAAAATCCACCCCGTAGTGATTACAATAAACAGTATTTAATTTTGTCAAGAACATTCAACATTCACTTTCCAAATTCTGGCTCCCAATTTTAAAATTTATAATGAATTGGTTCTTGCTCATCATTTGATTTATTAGTTTTAACAGAGTCAATAAAAAAAATGAAGATATATTTTCTTTGGCTAAGAGCAGGAATCTGATGCGCTGGAACAGTTCCCATTTTCTTTAACAAATACAGATTTTTCATTATTTCCTCAAGGAAGGTATCAGATGTTTAGAGCACACGTCATATCACTGAAGCAATTAGTGGGCCATTAATATGAGGAAAGTTTACATCTAGTCAATATTTAAATAATAAAAAATAAAAAAAAAATAGAAAACGCACACACTTCCTCTGTTACTAAAGTTAGGAAATAAGGTAATAGGAAATAAGTTTTCTTAGAAATCTTAAAATTAGATTTACATCTATTAAGTAAAGTAACATATTCTAGGGAGTTGCTCCATTGTTAGGGAGTATGTGAGATTCATCAAATCTTAAAAATTGTTAGAAAGCTCTTCAGTCTGATGTTTGTTAAAAAATTAAATTTTATTTTTACTCTACTCTATAAGGACATTTAGATTGTGGTCGACATTTTGTCCTTGGTAATGCCAGAGTTGTTAGCCAATCAACAGTGAATTGGAAGCTTCAGCATTTGCACAGTTTCATTTCAAATTATAGAACTATTGAATTGCATGGCTTGAATGTTGCAGTTCCTAAGCTGAGAGGCAGTAGAATTCTTGGGATGAGGTTAAATGTGACAAATCCATTGTGAAAGCAAGAATTTTGGGCAGTGTGTTGTATTAATAGTGTTGTTAATTGCATATTGTAAAGTGTTAGAACATTTTGAATGCAGTAATATTCCCCTCCAAACCTAACTGCCAACAACTTTATTTTACTCGGACCTCAGTATATTTACTTAGTGGGTTTAAGCTTTTATAGGACTGCAGGAAAAATTGTAATAAAACTGAATGGGTATTCTAGTAGGATTTTACTTTCTTAACTTAGTAGTACATTCTTGTGCTAACGCCTACAAAATTGCTGTTGAACAAAACCACATTGCTGTTTTCCAAAAAGTAGCGTGCACATTGTTCAAGGACAACAAATATTCTCTCGAGTAACACTGCACTACATTAAATGTTTTAACAAAGACAGTTGTCATGAACACTGCAACAACATAGTAGAGAGTATATTCAGAACAAAATTTCTGAACATACCGAGAATATCAAAAAAAGTTCCCATTCCATAATGCAACTCGTGAATAGCAAAATTTAATGGCAAGCAGACTCTTCTGTAGAGTTTTTCCATGATATAAGCTGTGACACACTCAATACTATGAGAATTCAGTCATAACACAACCAAATATTTGCAAAATCCAAACTTTCAATGTTTTTGCAGTTTTCCCATGTTCTTGCATGTCTAACAAAACCATGGACACATCTCACATGGCTGGAAGCTGCATGGTTTTCTTTCAGGGTCTGTTTGAAATGAAAATAGTAATATTGATGTTTTTAAATTTTGCCTGAGTTTTTGAATATCTAACAAAACCACAAATGCCTGTTAAAGGTGGGAGGCCGCACAGTTTTCTTTCTATTTCTGTGCAAATTGGAATGTGAAACAAGATTCAGATTAATCTTTAGAAATTTCAAAGTTTATTATGTATGTTGTCAATTCCTTTGAATATCTAGGTAAGATAATGGAATTTTAAAATAAAATATAAATGCGAAAATAGTGCAAATTGATTAACCAACCTCCACGTTTTTCACAAAGTAAATAAAATGTATGGAAATACTAAAGTGTAGGTTCCTTTCTGTTGTGCCTTTTCGTCTAAAAGAGTGCTGTAGTTGTGATAGAAGTTGGTCCCTACATATTTGCGTTGGAGGCATTTAACGTATACTGGAATCTTCCCAATCAGTTTTGTGGTTTTTGCTGTGTAAAATTTGCTAATATCTTCAAAATTCTAGTTCAAAATTACTATAAAGACTGTAATTTGTAAAATTATTTATTGATATTCTTTTGAAGATCCATAATTTAAATGCAAGGTAGAAAAATACATTTTAATTAATTGAAATATTTGAAAATTTAATTGAATTTATTTTTTATAGTTTTAATTTCACAATGAAAACCAAGCATTCTGTGAAACAAATGACTAGGAATTATTTGTTTGTGAATTAGTTGTCATATTGAGATGTGTCTGCTTGGAAAATACATTGACATTTTCTCTTGGACATAATTTGCCAGATTTTCGCCTTTTTGATGGATCACATCAAACAAGGCATCAAACAAAAATGATCCAGTACTATTTTTCTGTAAATCAAATCGCAAACTTTACGTTCTTTACATTATAATTAGTGAGGAACGAGTACATGGTGGTTCATGACTTCTTGTTTCAATCACTGTAGTAAATCATAATCTAATTTTAAATCACTTAGACGTGATGCTTCATTCTAAATAATTCAAGTAAATGTTTCCATTTTCTCCCAATTTGATAATTAATAAAAATACACAGGAACATTTGCTCATTTGTCATCAGTGTATTTTATTACTGTTATTTCTGTTACGTACAGAGGTGATGCGTTCATCCCATTTATTGACAAATTGCCCTCGCTGAATCGTAAGCTTGGAGGACCATTTGTTATGCCTGTTGTGGATAAGTATAAGGACATGGGGATGGTGGTAATGGGCAAAGTAGAAGCTGGAGAAGCACGTAAAGGACAGTCGCTCCTGTTGATGCCCAATAGGGTGAGTATATCAGTGAACAATTAGAGTGAATATTACAGTTTTTCCTTTAGTGCCCAACATCACTTATTCCAACAATCATTTATAGAAATATTTTTCAATCATAGCATTTATTGTGAATTTTAATTTACATTTGTTTTAAGTAATTGATTGAAAAGGGTGGTACAGATTGGTAGAAACATTTTAAATCTTTTCAATTATTCTTAGAGATATTGGAATAAAGTTAGCTTTATCTGGCTGAAATTTGAAGTGTATAGTCCAAACTGTTCTTACGTACGTCTTTATGCTGAGTATTGTAGAGGATAACTTGATAATTCATACATTAAGGAGATTAAAAAGTGATCCTAAATTGTGTGTTTTGATATCTTATCAAAACATCCTAAAAATTGGAAATCGCATGGATTACTTTTAGATAACAAGATATTATATGCAACAATTTTAATTGAATCTTCCAAGTACTTGTATATCACGTGATTTAATGATGTATCTTCTATGCATATAAAAAGTTGAAAGAAAAATTTTGATCATATTTTGAGAAAATCTTAATCATGTATGATTTGTTTTAAGTAATTGATTGAAAAGGGTGGTACAGATTGGTAGAAACATTTTAAATCTTTTCAATTATTCTTAGAGATATTGGAATAAAGTTAGCTTTATCTGGCTGAAATTTGAAGTGTATAGTCCAAACTGTTCTTACGTACGTCTTTATGCTGAGTATTGTAGAGGATAACTTGATAATTCATACATTAAGGAGATTAAAAAGTGATCCTAAATTGTGTGTTTTGATATCTTATCAAAACATCCTAAAAATTGGAAATCGCATGGATTACTTTTAGATAACAAGATATTATATGCAACAATTTTAATTGAATCTTCCAAGTACTTGTATATCACGTGATTTAATGATGTATCTTCTATGCATATAAAAAGTTGAAAGAAAAATTTTGATCATATTTTGAGAAAATCTTAATCATGTATGATTAGAAAATTCCCAAGATTTAATTCAGAAGATTCCTCAACACTACACATGTTTTTAAAAACAAAATTTAATTATTTGAAGATCTAATGTTGAGAAATATTAAGTACTCTTTGCTCTATTTGATCTAAAAATGAAAAGAAAAAATTTAGAGCAAGAAATTAAGAATTTCTTCCTTACATTATCCATACTTGTTGGCAGTTATGATTATTGAAGATTCTTAATCCTTGAAATTATTAAATTTAATTCAGACATTTTGTATTAAAATGATTGTTTCAAAGTCTGACTTTGAAGCAATTGAACTTTCATACTTTACTTGCAGTAAAAATAAGCCTAGAATTAATTAAAATTTCTTCCCAAATCTCATCAGTAGGTGATGCATTTGCGTACAATAAATATCAAATTTTCCTTTTAATTAAACCGTATTGTATCAGTATCCTATATTTTTGTAAATATGCAAATGCTCTCTTGTTGGTATATTGTTTTAGAATATTCACGTGATGATAACATGCTAAATGGCATCCATCTCTTTGTAGATTCTCTGACTTGGTGAAAATTTTATTAAGCAACTGCATTATAGATAGAGATTTGTCACTTGTGTTAAAAAAAGCTATAATTATTATTTGTAATTATTATAATTATATTTTGAAAAAGAAGTGATTATGTTCTTTTATATTTACAGACAGTAGTATTAGTGGACCAGATGCTGTCAGACGATGAAGAAGTTACAGCGGTTGGACCAGGTGAAAATGTCAAAATTAAACTGAAAGGCATTGAAGAAGATGATGTATCACCAGGATTTGTGTTATGTGACAATGCCAACCCCATCAAGACAGGCCGTATATTTGATGCACAAGTGGTCATTCTTGAACATAAGAGTATAATCTGTGCTGGCTATTCTGCTGTTATGCATATTCATTGTGCTGCAGAAGAGGTTACAGTGAAGGTGTGATATGAAAAGACATATGCTTTGTATTTAGTTCTGCCTGTGGTCATCGTATATATAAATAATTTAAATAACGAATTGCGTTTTTAATTTTTTTAAATCATCGTACAATACACCTACAATATCTTAGTCTTTATTTGCATGAAATGTTGGATATCAATATTTTTTCTTTCTTTGTAAAAGTACTTCAGTATCCATTGTCTATTTTTACAGAAAGAATAAGTTCAAAGAAATGTTCATCAGACCATGTCATCTGAAATTGTAGAACTTGTTATCTTATCCTGTTCTTATACGTTAGAAATTGTATGAAAGGTTTTTGATACACATTTGTGTATAAATAGATCAAGTTGTTCTCTCATTTACTACCTTCTTTTGAAAAAACGCAATGGTTTTCCAAAACTTACCACATTAAAATCATTGAATGTTCTGTTTTTCAGGCTCTTATCTGCTTGGTGGATAAGAAAACGGGTGAAAAATCTAAGACACGACCACGCTTTGTGAAACAAGATCAAGTAGCCATAATGAGGGTAGAGTGTGCTGGAGTAATCTGCATGGAGCAGTTTAAACTGTTTCCACAAATGGGTCGCTTCACGTTGCGCGATGAGGGTACAATTTTAACTTATTGGTATACATCGCAATAATTATTTTTCTTAATACATTTCTAATTGTTTTGCTTTCTTTCCAGGTAAAACAATCGCTATAGGAAAAGTTCTCAAAGTTATCGAGTAAATTTTGCAAGTATTGGATTTTATTTGGCTGATTTTTAAAAGAGTGAGCGAGGGAGTGGGGATGGAGGGGCAGGTACCAGAAGATGGGCTGAGACCTGTCTTGGTGCCGTGCTGTTCCTTTCTGCTACAACACAACTTAAGCCACTATGTTATATATTCATAAATATATATATAATGAACTTATCAAGGAAGTGAAGGAGACAATGTTAAAAATGAAATAATGGGAAATAATAACATTGACAGGTGCTTTCTGTATGCACTGCTGGGGTGCAGGGGCCATGTGCCCAAGTGTTCTATTGGCTGCCTCTCACACGTCCTCTTCCCACAGCCTCTGTTCACATAGACTGTGCCCAAGTCAACCAGAGCTACAGTTTCCCAATGTTTCCTGAATTCCAGCAGGTCCAGACTGTGTAAGATACCTTGTTTGCTTTGGTACAGATAATCCCACAGACTCCTGTAGTGAAATCGCATGTAGCCATATTGGGCAAAGGGCAGGACTGTGGAAGGCAGCCATACCAACAGAGGAGTGTTTCTGAAGGGAGCGGGCCTGCGGACCTCTCCGGGCAACTCAGTCCTTCAGTTATGTCTCTACTTGCTTCTCATGACACAAGCCAAAACGGGCACTGCTTCTGTGCTGGCCAGGCGCAGCCTAACCTGCTCGGCCATGTGGTCCGCAGCTGAGGGTAATCATGTCGCTGCATCTCATCTCCGGAAGAGATGCAATTGTTGTGAATGAGTGTAAGCTGTATGCACTTGTCAATTGGTTGCTTACTTGTAAATTAAAAATGCAGATCACGGGATCCTTTCCGATTTCCTATTTATTTATTTCCTATTTTATGTTTAATTTGCAATGTGTACAGTTGATCATGCCTGCTTTAGTGTAAGTGCGGCAAGCCAGAGAATCTGAGGCTCATGTCAGTATATTTTACAGATGTGATATTGTAGAAAATCTCTTGTTTTGTCATTTGCTTGGTGGCAAATTGTTTTTTAAGTATCCTAAAGTAATTCATAAAGTGAAATATGTTGTATCAAAGGAGCTGGAGTCTGTCCATACTATAGGGTCTTGTTGTGTATAATTCTGTTGACTTATTGGTTAGGGGCTATTTTATATCAAGAGTCATTTCAATTGACAGTGTTAGAATTTTTAAAAGTTTCCTTTTGTAATTCCTCTGTATGATAGTGTACTCATTTCAGTTGTGAGGCAGGAGCAGACTTCAGGTGTTGTTCCCTGGCCTTGTTTTGTTTTCCACCGCCCAAGGTCGGAGTGGTGAGAGCAAGCTGCAGGTACATGGTTTCTCTTTGCCTTTTTTATAAAGCTGCTTCAAGAAATATCCTGGTGTGGTATTTTCTTGATTTGAAAGTGATTTTCACACTACAATAAAGAAACATTGAACTTAAAATACGTTGTTTCTTTATAATCCCTGTTGTTCTGAATCCAGTTAAGAAAATTATGCATTTTATTAAAAATTCTTGAGTGTCATTGTTTGATATAAGCAAAGTTCTTGTGTGCTGATCAATTATATAATGCATGTGGACTGTTTTACTGTGAATTTCAATAGTGAAAAATGATAAAATTGTGTTACTACACATAGAAGAAAAAATATATTTGCTGGATATGATTAAACCATTTTTACAGTGGTAATACACATTGTAGATTGGCTTTTGGTACTGTAATATTTTGGTAAAGTGCCTTCCAGATGCACCGAATTTGACTAATAAGCATCTCACTCCAACTCGGTGTATTCTTGTGAAAGTTCACAACTTCACAAAATTTATTTCTTACAGAGCAAGCTTTGACAATGCCAACTGAGAGAATGAAACATTGTTATAAAATGCATTTAAGTGTAATGATAATGTATTATTTAGTATTTTATAATTTTTAATGATACACGTTTAGCTTTTGAGGTACTCGCTGTTATATTATTAATTTGTTGGGAAGAGAGAGCTTACATGCGAGGATAAGGATGGTTTTGTAGGTGGATTGTGAATGAAAAGGATAAATTAACTTTGCATACTATTTCAGGAATGTTAGTATGTTAGTAACTTCGTAATTATTTTCAGATTTGATTAAGCCTGTATTGAGGAATAAAATAATCAGCTTTTTATTTTTTCTTTATGATTATGTACCAATAAAATATCCAGACAGATCTCCTTATAGAAAAATTAAGTTTGTTTAATGTGTAATTTTTTAAAGTTTCCATTAAATAATGAACCATAAATATCCTCACAAGCATACAAATTAGGTGCTTCTTGCCACCACTACAAAAGCTTACATAATGGAAATTCCTCTTGCATATTGCTTTCTTCCAACATTGAATTCCTGTATAATGGTGCTAGTTTTAACAATTTTCTAAGTGGCTAATTAGGTGTATATGCAACTCTATTTACCATCATAGAATGTTTCTCTCTCTCTCTCTCTTTTTTGTTGCAATTTTAACGTTCTCAAATGATGCTTGTCAGTAGGGAGTTGTCAGATACTTCAAATTACTGGACTAAAGTCTGCATTTAATATTTTATGATTAGCATGTCATGATGTAGATACATCAGTTAATACTTACTTTCATGTATATTGGTATCTGAAGAAAAGAAAAAAAAAAGTTTGGTTGTTGCAAAATAAAAATGATGACTTCTCTAAAATTCTTCATCATTCAGAATAATGTTCTTTCTCCTGTTGAACATGTAACCAATATTGTTTACCAAGTGAAATTATAAATTTGTAGTAGCTAATGAGCAGTCAGTCATTGATTAATTACTACAAAATTGAAGCTATTGAGGTTTGTGCAAAGACAAAGAAAATTACATATATACATACTTGCATCAATATCCACATCTTACGGAAGACATACAAAAAACACTTCCTTAAATTTTGATTACCAGTAGATACTTGAAAATTATCACTCGTCACTTGCATTTAAAATGTTAAGATTCTACAACCAGCAGCAGAGGCAATACTAAGAATACACATAAGTTCTAAAGTAAATCTGTGGATTTATTCCAATTATTCATTAGTTACTAAGTTAATCACAATTAGTATAACAATTGATTATTTTATACAATTAATAAACCAAGGTGGAAAGATGATTTCGGCCATGTTAATAAACACAATTAAATTGATTTTATTTAGGCTCATTAACCTATACATCAATTAATTATTATTTATATATATATATATATATATATATATATATATATATATATATATATATATATATATATATATATATATATATATATATATATATGGGTAATTCCGAGCCAACTCCACATTGCATCACACCAACCCATCTCAGATCGAAAAATTAAAGTTATTTTCTTATTTCTTATGCCAAGATAAGCCCAAATTTAAATTTTCAACCATTTCTGATGTAAATAGCGTTTGTGAGAACAATTATCGATTTTTCGCGATTTTCAAGCATTTTACAGCATCTTTTTATAATTATCCATTATTTCGATATTTTTTAATGAAAAAATATGTTTAAACTACTATTTTTATAGGAAATTTTCCGCAGAATTCGAATCTGTTAATGAAAATATTGAATTTTTTTTCTTAATATGACAAAAATTGAAATTTATGATTTTTATTACTTTATTTTCAAAAATTAATTTTAGTATTACAGTACAATTAAAAAGTTAGTTTCTTATGCTTAAAGTACGTGAAAATAAGTGTACATTACGGTACAGGAAAATTTTTTTTGGGGAAATAGTGTTTAAAAGAGTTAAACGCAAGAAATACAATAAAATCTCTTTTCTAAATGTGTTTTATCATTTTTAAATAACCTGTTAGTATTTTCTACTACTTTTAGACTGTTTGGATGACTTCGGTGGTGTAAAACAGTTTTTAATAAAATGTGCGTCCTGAACTTTTTTGGGAAATACGTTTTACATGAGTTAAAATTTTAAAAAATCGTGAATAATTAATCGATTATTATTGTTAAAGCAGATTAAATTATAAATAGTACAAACAAATTTATAAATAGGCACTTAAAAACTTTTTGATAAAAGTTTTCATTTATTACAATTTTTAGTTGAATAATAAAACATTGTTATTTATAAAATTATTAAAATTAATCTTTTATTTACTTATTTCATTTTCTTGTTATTAATTAAATCAAACACCAAAGAACAGTGTTCTTGAGTACTTATTGTTTTACATTGAATAATATGCTCAGAGTAAGGAACAAATTCATGCAAATTGCGAGTACCCGGAATTGTAAATACTTTTTCAGTTTTGTTTCGATTCCGATATTCATCGACTTCAGCTTTTCTAATAATTTCACAATGGATGTTTTTAATATGTGCTTTACAAAATTCTAATAATTTGTCAATATCTGTGATTTGATTTTGACGACGTCTACGCAAGCTTTCTTTTGTTGCCTCTCTCTTAACAGTTGCACCCACTCCATCGTTCTCCGTTTTCCCATGAGAGGTAGCAAAAAATGTCCAGGTAGCATCAATACTATACAATTTTGTATGTCTACAGAGATGTAATAAGTTATAACAATTTTTGTATTGTCCTGGACATCCATCGCTGAAATAGTTAATTTTTTGCACGTTTGGAATATTTTCCTTTATATAATTAACAATTTTATTTTGAAAAATATGAACAATTTGAACATCATGTTTTAAAACATCATGTTTTACTCAGAACTTATTTTGAAATTATTATTAAAGCTTAACCTCCTTGTGGCATGGAAATGTTCTTTGTCAGCAGAGTGGCAAGTACAGCACTCAGGGCTCAGGGCCAGTGTTTCTAACTACGGGAACGCCCCTCCATTCACGTCTCCTTCGGTTTGATTAAGATTAGTGAGACACACACAGTACACATTCCTGCAGTTAGAAACACTGCTCAGGGCCCCTACATTTGAAATTATCTTGCGATCACGCGCCAGATTCTGAACATAGCCATGTATAATTTAAATGTTTAATACGTTCATAGGCCCCTATTCTGCAACATTTTTTTACTTTTTCTATGGCGTAATGAGTATTTCTTTCAATTTCGTACAGTATCATGAAGAGAGGTATTTTCTTCCGATATAACGATAAAAATCGATTAATTTTTCACGATTTTTTAAAATTTTAACTCATGTAAAACGTATTTCCCAAAAAAGTTCAGGACGCACATTTTATTAAAAACTGTTTTACACCACCGAAGTCATCCAAACAGTCTAAAAGTAGTAGAAAATACTAACAGGTTATTTAAAAATGATAAAACACATTTAGAAAAGAGATTTTATTGTATTTCTTGCGTGTAACTCTTTTAAACACTATTTCCCCCAAAAAAGTTTTCCTGTACCGTAATGTACACTTATTTTCACGTACTTTAAGCATAAGAAACTAACTTTTTAATTGTACTGTAATACTAAAATTAATTTTTGAAAATAAAGTAATAAAAATCATAAATTTCAATTTTTGTCATATTAAGAAAAAAATTCAATATTTTCATTAACAGATTCGAATTCTGCGGAAAATTTCCTATAAAAATAGTAGTTTAAACATATTTTTTCATTAAAAAATATCGAAATAATGGATAATTATAAAAAGATGCTGTAAAATGCTTGAAAATCGCGAAAAATCGATAATTGTTCTCACAAACGCTATTTACATCAGAAATGGTTGAAAATTTAAATTTGGGCTTATCTTGGCATAAGAAATAAGAAAATAACTTTAATTTTTCGATCTGAGATGGGTTGGTGTGATGCAATGTGGAGTTGGCGTGGAATTACCCATATATATATATATATATATATATATATATATATATATATATATATATATATATATATATATATATATTCTTCACATATATTTATTTTTATAAATACTGATCATTGCCATTGTAAATATAGTAATTGGAGGACTTTATATATGTATATATATATATATATATATATATATATATATATATATATATATATATATATATAACTTTCCAATAAATTAATTTTAAATTTATAAGATTTAAATTAAAACATGTTGCCATTTTGGCAAAAGTTGAGCCACATCATAAGCCCCCTCTTGACAATATGCGGCGTATATACCAAGGCAGGATTGAGTAGCTCTGAAGGCGATGATTAGCTCATTGATTATAATAATTTAAATCAACCAATCATTGGCTTCCGAGTCGTCTTGTCGTACGAAACTGTGGTAGTTTCAGACATTATTGTCATCATCATCATCAGCAACAGGGTTTGGGCCTAGTGGCCCGTGCCGCTCTCAAGAGTCTCTTTCCATCTTGTGTGGGGTCTGCCTCTGGATCGTTTCCCCTTTGGTTTGTATTCGAGGATAGTCTTGGGAAGCCGTTCTTGTGGCATTCTGGTTAGGTGTTCGAGCCAATTCTTCCTCGTTGAGTCGATCTTCTCCAGTATGCTGGAGATCTGTAGTTCACCTCTGATGTCTTCATTTCTCTTATGATCTAGTAGTGTATATCCTCCTAATGGTCTCAGGAATCTCATTTCTGCCGCTTCGATCTTTCTTTTGTCTGACCTATTGACTGTCCAGTTTTCGCATCCATAAGTTAGCATTGGGACTGCCATAGTTTTGTAAAATTTTAGTTGGGTGTCTTGTCTGGTCTTTTGTCTTAGTGCTCTGCGTATAGTACCGCACAATTTCTGGAATTTTTGGATCTTTACGTTTATATCTTTTTTGTCGCAGTATGAGATGTTAAATCCTAAATAATTAAAGTTGTTTACTTGTTCAATACTTTTTTCGTTTATCACTACTTTACATCTGATATGGATTTTCCCCTGGAATGCCATTGTTTTCGTTTTAGAGGTTGATATCTTCAAGTTATAATTTTTCCCTGTTAACTCGAGGTAATGGACAGCTCTCTGTAGGTCGTCTTCTGAAGTACTAAAAATGGCCTGGTCATCTGCAAATAGAGTAGTGTTTAAAATTGTATTGTTTATTTTAAAATGTGTGGTTAGTTTACTTTGCCATTCTTGAATAATATGATCGATATATATATATATATATATATATATATATATATATATATATATATATATATATATATATATATATATATATATATATATTAAAAAGGGTCGGGGACATCGGGCACCCTTGTTTGACTCCTTGGTTTGTATATTCAGTTAGGTTGTTCGCTGTTCCTTTGTCAATACTGATAGTGGTTTTAAAATATAAGCTTTTGATGGTTTCTATGATGTGGTTAGGGTATCCACTATTACGCATAATACTCCATAACTTATTCCGAGAGACTTTGTCAAAGGCCTTTTCAAAATCTATGAACAGGATATAGGTAGGAAGGTTATATTCGCGTCTTTTCTCGATCAATTGTTGTACAATAAGTATGCTATCTGCGCATGAACGTCCCTTTCGGAATCCATTTTGGAATTCCGAAAGTAGGTTATTACTTATTTTATTTAATCTCCTAGTAATTATCTTTGCATAGATTTTGTAGGCAGAGTTTAATAGGCTAATTCCTCTGTAATTGCTACAGTCTTGTCTATTTCCTTTCTTAAATATTGGGTGTATAATGGCTTTCTTCCATTCTTCTGGGATTTGATGTGTATTCCAACATATATTTAGTATAAAGAGAAACCTTAGTTTGATTTGTGAAGGTGCATACTTGAATAATTCTATATTCAGTCCATCGCTACCTGGAGATTTTTTGTTCTTTAAATTTATAAGTATCTCTTCGAGTTCGTTCATTTCTAATGGGTCTACGTTTGCAAATTCTTGTTCTGCGAGTTTTTCTTCTTGTGTGTTTGAAGTCCACAATTCCTTATAGTATCTCAGCCATTGCTTTTCGGGTATATTATTTATTTGTACAGTGTCTTTTTCGTCTTTATTTAGGTGTTTTAGAATTTTGTACGCTTTATTTTGGGCTCCATGTATATCATATTCGATTTCACTTATGTATCTATCCCAACTTTCTCTATTTAATTTTCGAACTTCTCTTTTAACTATTGCACATTTATGCTTATACGTTATCCTATCTTGTATGGATTATGTTTGCAAGTACTTTAGATAAGCCCTTTTCTTATCTTCAATGATGGTTTTTATCTCATCATTCCATATTCGTATTCCTTTCTTTTTAGATCTTCTACTTCTTTTTCCCAAAACTTCTGTTGCTACTTTTATCATCAATTGCTTTAAGTCTTCCTATTCTTCATTTACATTTAAACTTACTGCTCTTTGGTCTAAGTAGTGCAGTCTTGTTCAGTATAATTTCCTTATACTGTCTTGTAGCAAGTGTGTTTTGAAGAAATATTGTGCATGAAGAAATATTGAAAACGTGAGTTAAGGGGTGTATAAAGGCAGGTAAACAAGTTTTCAATAAACAATCCGGAAAATCATCTACATGAGACGAATATTTACTTTTTAGTTTATTGACTATTCTCAGGATTTCGTTGGGGAATGATGTTGAATTTTTTGGTTCAGGCCCTTCGTGCGTCTAGCCGCAATTCTAGAAAAGTGTTGGTTGAAGAGATTTGCCACTTTTCCGGAGTACTTGCTTCTCTTTCATTATCCTTCAAAACCACATTCTCTACTATGTAACGAGATGATGTGGTCGTATTTTTTACGATATTCCACATTTCTTTAGTTTAGTTACTAGCGTTCAAAATATCCTGATATTTTTAATTATTTCTTCTTGAACTATTACTTTCCTTAAAGTTGTCTGTATGCTCGTAAGTAGATATGGAAGCCGGGTGATACGATGTTTAGAATTAAAATAAAGCGTACGTTTGTTTTTACACGATGTACTAATTCCTTGTGTGATCCAAATATTATTTTGTCAAGGTAGATGGAAGGACTGTCAGGGGTAGAATATGTCCACAATCATATGCCGTATATTGGGCATATGATTGGGTGTATTACTGGCAGTACTTCCAATATACGGTGACGTCCTACTGTGGCGTCTTTGCCGGGGCAATAATTCACAGACGTGAACGGTTTGCAATTTATTGAGTATTTATTTGAAATATGCTCCAACACCTGAATACTATTTACAATACACAATATTGACCCGTTACCAGAAGGAATGTTCCTGGTCACCACAACCGATGGCCTGATAAATTGACATCCTATTCGGTGTGATGCACCAGTAGCCTACGTGAGCATACAAGCGAGTATGCCGCACCACCCGTCTCGACGTAGCACGCCGGCTTCAGTTCCCTGCCTCAGTAGCCTATGCACTGAAATGCCGCGCCGCGCACAACCCACACGACTTCCTACGGACGAGCCCAAGAATCAGAAGAAGTTTAGGTCCAGGGTCCGCTTATATTACTTTCTGGGCCGGCTGACGGAATTGCGTCATCTCGCTGTTTCGGCCGACACGTTTCCACAGCCAGCATGTCTACGGGATTCCCAAGTTTGCCCCGAGTGGTAAAAGGTTCACAAGTGGCCACCCACGACACGCCACCCCTTCCCTTGACACGCCCCCCTTCCCAGGTTTGCCTTTGTTCAGCCCGGCGCCCCTCCCGCCAGCGCTGCCCGCTGTCGCAAAGTACTTCCTCGTGCATTTCATGTGCATGAAATTGCATGTGGCTAAAATTGTGTTACGTTTGTACAAGACGACTGACATGACGCCACACTACCAACGAGGTGCTGCATCATTTTGAAGTAAGCGCCATGCCGTATGCCCGTGACAGTAAGGAGTGTCGGGATATTGACAGAGCTGTAGCAAAGTTCATTCTTTGTTATTTACAGTCTTTCAGTATCGTGGAGGATGAATCTTTTCGTTTCCTCGTGAACCCATTGAATCCACGGTACATACTTCCCTGTCGGCGCACATTGTCACAAGTGAAATATCTCGCTTCTTATCCTTTTCGTAATGAAGGAGTCAGACACTCTCGCTTACGCGAAAACATGGCTGAATGATATCATAAACATACTATATATGTGTGTGTGTGTGTGTTTTTTGACAACACCTCTGGGAGTGATTTGGCCTTGAATTTATAACTTTACACTTTAATGAGATACGCTTAGCAATGCGTGTCAAAATTCGGTGACGAGGTTCCAGATATCGACATGTGCTACTAATATAAAACATCCTTGAGCCTGTGCAACGCATAGTATTTCCAGCGGAATTGACGTATGTAATTAGAATGCCATTGTCATTAGAACTAAACGTAATTATACACGCACGTTTTCTTGAGCCCCGGAATACCCACCCCTCACACCTTTGCCAACATCATTTGATCGAAGAATAAATGATGGTAACGAGCGTTGTAGACAAAATCTGATAACCAGAAATGTTTGCTCCCGTGTAATAGAAACTATTTTGCAAACTACAAATTTGATTCAAAATTCCTTTCGTGAAAATAACCAAAACTCCCCACACTTCTAGCAAGGGAGGGCTCAAGAAAATGTGCAAGGATAAAATACTATACGCAAGCAATGCCCTTTTTCTCACCACTCGCTCTTCGCTTTCGTTCTCCGATCTTGCGACATCGAAGTTGACTCGGTTCGATTACGGAAAACCACGGTGTAATAATTCGAACATAATGTTCGTATGAAAGAACACGGTGTAACATAATGTTCGCATACTCGTGTATTACTTGTACAACTTTTCTTGAACGATGGATTGAAGAAATGCGGGTAGAGTGGGGGTATTAGTTACGTAACCAGCTACTAGATTTTATGATGCAATGCCAATCTCTGGAGAATCAGTCATGCCTCCACAACTTTCTCAATCATTTGCGTTCTAAGTTTCTCAGGATATCGAGGTTTCCCCTGTGATGGATATTCTCCACCTTCGGTCATTTCTTTAGATGTTTTTGGAGAAAATCACGAACAGAAGTTCTCGTTTTCAAAAGAAAATTGTTTTTATTTCGCGCCAGTGAAGACGTGTTTGGAATGTCATCAGTTCACCCTGCGAGCTTTTGTCTTCAACTGTTTATTGTGTCAGAGAGGGGGAAGCAAAGTCATTGTTCAAGAAAAGTTGCGCAAGTAATACGTACGTTATATAATATATATATATATATATATATATATATATATATATATATATATATATATATATATAAATTACAATGAAAGTTATGTACTGCTCCGGAAACCGATTGCGAAATTAAACCGTAATTATACGTTTTAAGGTTTCCTGGTACAAAAAAATGTTTATATACTGTCTTTCCTTTTTACAAAACGTCCGTCCAGTGGAGTAACGTTCGCGCCCGCAATTCGCGCGGGCCCGGGTAAAAGAGGGCCCACATTTAGGGGATATTTTTATTATGGTCTAGGTAGTAACACTACTTGGTTTAGTTTTACACTTTTATAAAGGGTCCCGGATAAATGTTTTACGGCGAGCCTGCACTCATTTCGTTCGTCCTTCTAGGTATTTGTGTGTCCACTCTACTGCGTCCGTCCATTCATCTAGGTGTTAGTTTGTGACCAACTCTAGCTCCTAAACTATTCATAGGATTTTTTCCAGTATTAATGTTCGTCGCTCTATATGGCACGACTCGATTTGGAAAATTAAAAAAAAAAAAAGAGTTACTCTTAATGAAGCCTCTGGGACTATTAAAAAAATTCTCGAAAATTGCTTCACATTTTTTCTTTAAATTTCTAGTAAAGATGAGTGATATACATTTATAAAGTGACAGACCCGAATTTGACTGTTAACATCGAATTTTCGAAAATTGGAAACGTTTGAATTTTTTCGATGCCTTCCTAAAACTATAGTATTGAAGGTAGACATTTGATCTTAAAGTGAAATTTGTTCTACAGAACTAGTTTTTGCATTAATGGTATGTACACTTTTTTGAAAAAATTACAAGCATCAGCGCATTTTTGAGGGAATATGGACTATATTTAAAAAAATAATTTCTCAAAAACGGTTGTAAAATTTTTCTTTTAATTTAGGGGGGATGGCCGTAAGTGTACTCCGTGGCCTAGCGTGGTAATTTTTTGGGGTAGGCTCTAAAGCAGATTTACAATTACACTAGGGAACACGATTTTTACCTCCAGGAAGGTAGAGCGCGCAACTTATTAAATTTTATTAATAAATTACGAATATCACAATAAAAAAGCCATATCACATCACAAGTTTTAAATATGCCGTATCTTTATACCGCAACATACCGTATTTTGCTATTAATGCAAATACATTTAAATTGCACCTGTAAGATATGTAGAATCAATACGCATAAAATCTATTTAAAAATAAAATATTCGTTCAGATCATCTATGCCACTTTTATGAGAAAGCAACAAAATTAGGCTTTCGCGTTGCTTTTTTTACCCCATGTGCTCGACGATTGCCGTTTTTATTCTCGCGTCTGGTAGTCGCGCTCAATTGCGAGTACGTCTTAGTGAAGTGGATGTTTTGAAAGCAAGTCATGTGCATCGTGATATATCCTATTGCGCATGAGTCACCGAAAGGAATTATTTTAGCCCTTTACGTTATCACAAGTATACAACTATGCAACTGTTGGGGCAGATTTTATCAGTCGGCGTCATTAGTAACTGTACCCACAGTGCGCGTGAAGTTAATGTCTGGTTTGCGTGTGCCTCAAATAGATTAATACAATGTGTGACAATGCGGAAATTAGTATAGGATTTTGTTTATTTCAAATGCTTAATATGTTAATATATTTTTAACCTTGCGTTATAGAAACTTCTTTTAATGATTTTAGAAATTAGTATGATCGTTTCCTTTGAAATCACTTACTTACGTCCTGGAGGCGTGGAAACATTTGTTTGTTCCTTAGGGTTATTGTCTAACGGGAGGCGGTATGATGTAGGAATAGTCGATAGTTCTCGCAACAAAATAAATTATCTAAAAACATTCAACTTTTCTTCAAGAACTCTCTTAAAGTATCATCATACTTTCAGGGGTGTGTTGCTAGGAACTATGATTTTATTAGTTGAAGTACCTAAGTAATAATAGTAATAATAATAATAATAATAATAATAATAATAATAATAATAATAATAATAATAATAATAATAATAAGAAGAAGAAGAAGAAGAAGAAGAAGAAGAAGAAATCAAAAAATGAACGACAATTTTATCAGGATCTACTAAGCTGTTTTTTATAATGTTCTTAGAACCTGGAATCAGCGTGTTTCTTCTATACCATTCTCGTAGTGTCCAATGATTCTTTCTATCTCAACTGTCCCATTCACAAATGTGACGTGGGTACTTGGTTTAATCCTGTTGTTGTCCTAACAGTATTAATCATCGCATATCATCCATTTATATCACTCATAATTTACCTTTTCGGGTAGCAATTTAAGATTGTCATATGTCTCCTTAAGATGGACGCAATGTGTGACTGATACAGATACTAAAAAAGTTTTTCCAATGTGTAGGAACACATCTTTTAAGCTTCATTTGCTTAAATCAATGAAAAGCCTTCATCCGTCTGTTTTATAATCTCCTCCTAACTTATTTATGGATTTTGGAATATCAGTGCAATATACTAAGGAGTTTTCCTGATTAAAAACTGTACTAAGTCTTTCTCTCTATCTCTGTAAACTGTAACTTACCATCCTGGAACTAGAAGATTGTTTTCTTTCAGACGTGAGCCTAAACCTTCAGAAGCATCCTTTGAGAGACTCTCTGGCCAAATAGTTCAGTTCTGTTTGTGTTGAAGGTTTGGGTTTATGTTCTGTGCTTGTCTAATCAGACAAGGAGCTGACTCTCCTGGCGTTGAACTTGATTCAGAATGCAATAATACTTCGAGTTTGGAAAGAAGTTCTGGTATAGGAACGTCAGTGCCATGTAATACAGTCTTCTAGCAGACTACGAATCAGGATAAATTATTCCGTGTCTGTTCTTTGTGTTGAATCCTTTTACTTTGCAAATTCAAAAAATAGCAATCATTTAGATGGCTTGGTTCGCACCACACCATGGGAACTAAAAAACTAAGTGCCTTCCTCTTCCCCTTCGACCAGTTTCTTAACTCTGTAACACAAACACTGGACACTTTATGAGGGGCCAACGGCGTATGATCGCCCAGATTCATTTCAAAGTAAGCGGTATAAACACTTCAAGCAAGTGAGGTTATATTCTGTCTCTGTTTTGCAATCATTAAACGACCACAATTATAACGAAATGTATTTGGATCATTCACACACTGTCTTTTCGTGGTTATAGCATAACAAATATTTAAACAAACGAATTCGAAACACTCTGCTTGAGATGCATTCGAATATTAGCCAACCCTGGTTGATTTAACTTTTGCAGAGTTTGCTATTATAAGCATGGAGCTATGTATATTTGTATTCATAGGTCCATGACTATAATACTGTAACGTGCTGTCATCTGACTGTGTTCTGTTACAAAATCATGGAAAATGAACTGACATAATCAACTATCACGAATAATATATTTTGTGTTTCTATCTCATTGAAGAAAATTTGTATATTTTCAATATCTTTTTTTCACAATTACTGAAATTATTACAAATTGTGATGTGATGGAACAAAAGTAAGAACATTATTGGATTCAGGTGACCATCTTATGTATAACACAAGTTTCAAAATGAAAAAAGGAAAATCCATATTCACGTGTGTAATTCGCGCCAGGACAGTTTTCTGAATGATGTTGAAGAAATACTTATTTTCTGCTTTGAAAAGGTTTATTAAAAAAATAATAGAACCGAATGGGTGAACAACCGGTTTCGTGTAATTACTAATTAATTTATTACGTACTCTATTGTTCATTTCACTCACACGAGTCGATTAAATATATTTTCATTTTTATAATAAATAATTTAATCACATTATTTAATTCATTTATAAGCAAATTCCATGAATAAGTATTCACACTATCTGTAAGATACATATTTACGAAAGAGTGAGGTAACGAATTGTATATTAACGGCATAGTCATTTTATTGCCTTTCTAGCTTTTCACTGTTCTTGTCACCTCTTTCAAAGTTCTCGGATTCAACATTCATTCATTCCTTATTTAGCCTCTCCGACAAGTTCCATTGGCGCATGTGTGTGCGCGCGACTGCCGTGGGTCCGTCCGACAGTCCCTCTGTTGGTCTGCCCTCCGTCGCTCTGTCCCTCCGTCGGTCTGTCTGTAACACCGTCGGTCGGGCTGTTTTTTCGTCCACCCGTCTGTATATCAGTTGGTCCGCCTGTCTGTTCGTTCGTCCGTCTGTCCGTTAGTTCTTCCGTCTGTCTGTCCGTTCGTCCGCCTGACAGTTCGTTTGTCCATCTGTCCCTTCGTTTGTCCGTCTGTTCGTTCGTTTGTCCGTCTGTTCGTTCGTTTGTCCGTCTGTTCGTTCGTTCGTTTTTCCGTCTGTTCGTTCGTTTGTCCGTCTGTCCGTTCGTTTGTCCGTCTGTCCGTTCGTTTGTCCGTTCGTTTGTCCGTCTGTCCGTTCGTTTGTCCGTCTGTCCGTTCGTTTGTCCGTCTGTCCGTTCGTTTGTCCGTCTGTCCGTTCGTTTGTCCGTTCGTTCGTTTCTCTGTCTCGCACCTTATTGTATTTAAGTATAGTGTGTTACTGGAATATATGATTCCGGGTCTTGCTTTATAAAATTCTGGTTGTCCCGTTGCTAAGAAACTATTTTTGAATGAATTTATGTTATTTTTCTTATTGCAACCCTTTCTAATTACAAATGAGATAGTAATCCACTTAATTCATTAAATATTTAGATTAGATTTATTATTAATAATTCTGCAAATAAGTGTGAGAACTTGGTGGCAGAATACACTAACTTAACATTACAGAACTTAACAACTATACAAACTCTACAAACGTTACAAATCTCATGAACATTTCACCGTGCAATCTTTCATAGAACTCCACTTCACCAAACTTCACTTCACCACACTTCACCGCACTGCGATACAGCGAGCTGTAATGTCTTTCTTACTCACTAGTTTCTCTCAGTTGCACAACGTCACTGCACTGCACATAATAATAGTAAAATAATAATAATAATAATAATAATAATAATGCTAATAATAACAATAATAATAATGCTAATAATGATAACAACATTAATAATAATAATAACAATAATAATAACAATAATAATAATAATACTTAATTACAAAGAAAACATAGGTAAATGCACTGAATTATATTAAATATATTTATAACATATCCACATTCAAGAAACTAATTTATTTTTAAATTTGCTCAGGCTTTGAGGAAAGGGATCGAAGATTGTCACAGGCAAACTGTTCCAGACCCTAATAGTGCGATTCGCGAATGAATATTTCCCAACGTCCGTTTTCTGAATTCTTGTCTGAATTTTGTGCATGTGATCCGCTCTGCCGAAATATGTAGGTTTCCCTAATCGACTTTTAATTTCTTTCCACGCTCGAAGGCCTGTGTACGCTTTATACATTGCATAGAGACGTGACTTTAATCTTCTCCTTTCGAGTGACTCCCATACCCCTTTATTTTTGATACCCCTGAAAGTAAATTTTGATGCTCTACGCTGGACTTTTTCTAGATTTCTTTGTTGCAAAATTCTGTATGGGTCCCAACATACCGCGCCATATTCTAATATAGGTCGCACTAATGACATATATGCTAGTTCTTTGGCTCTCACTGTACTCTTTTTAAGTATCCACATAACAAAATGTAAAGATTTCCAGGCTTTCCCTACAACGAAATTGACTTGATTTTCCCAGCTCAATTTACTGTCTAGCTGTATTCCTAAGTATTTGCAAGACGTGACTCGAGGTATAACATTATTGTTCAGTTTGTACACAAATTCATTATAACTTCGACCCCTACCAAACGTGATCGACTTGCTCTTTGAACTGTTTATTTCCATGCCGTTTGTTTCTGCCCAGATGTGTAATTTGTCTAAGTCTCGCTGCAAAATATCCTCGTCTTCCTCCGAGTTGATAATCCTATAGATTACGCAGTCATCTGCAAAGAGTCGTACATTTGAAGCTAAATTCGTCGGCAATTCATTCACGAAGGCCAGAAACATGAGTAATTATTGTAATACTAGTGAAGCTCTCGTGTATATTGATTAATGTTTATGGGCGCGGCAATTAATTAGTCATTATCATATAATCGTCGTTCATGTTTTTGTTACGGCAGGAGGCGGTGATATCTGGTGCCGTACTGTAAGTTGGCTTGCGGGGTTTTCCCAACCAGTATCACACACCAGCAGAGCACCGCCCCAACGGAAGAAGGTCTGTGCCTCCTGATCTCGAGACCAGGGGCGGATTAATATTTTTGCAGCCTGTAGGCACATCAAATTTGCCGCCCCCTGTTTAAAATTAATGCTACATTTCAAATTGTAACGTTTCAGTAACAATTCCTCATTAATTTAAACGTTTTAACTTTAAAAATAACATTATATTTTGCACATTGTTTTCTTAAATTAATTTTTTTTTTGGATTAGCTAATTTTGGATATAAACTGTATCTTCATAGCAAGTAACGTTCAACATTATTAACGTTTCAACACTGAAACGTTAACATTAAAAGGAAACTAAAACATGACAACTAGAATTGCAACATGTTTTCTTTCGTCAACGGGCCTTAGTTTCAGATTCATATTCTTCTGAAATCATAAGGTATACTCTAATGAAGTAGACAAATAAATAGCTTGTATTAAATATTAATATATTTTTAAAATAAAAATATGATTTATGCTGTTATAGTTTTTAGAGAACCTAAATTTGTTTTAGAAAATATCAAGAAAATTTTGCGCCTTTGAAAATTTGCCGCCGTAGGCACGTGCCTACTGTGCCTATGCGTAAATCCACCTCTGCTCGAGACATGTGTGGTCGTGCATTAAGTGTGTAAGTAAGTGGTGAGGATAGAGATAGGAAAGATTGGGCTCGCCTGGAGAAAGTAATGGCTGCATGGGGAATTGTAGGGAAGGTATGTTAAAAATGATGAGGCAGGTTGACCAGCGAACCCGATAACCTGTGGATTTTAAAGGGCCGAGAATTTCTTTTGAAACCGGAGATATTTTTCTGTCTTTTGCTACACCTATTGTTGCACTTTCCGATGCGACATTGCATTCTGTAATTTAGTGTCCTGACGTTCATGTCGCGTTTTGAAAAATACAATAATGTAGAACAAGATAAAGGGCCACGTGGATGCCCTTCGGCGGCCTTTATGCAAGCGAGCAGTTCTATCGCCCGGTGCAGGAAGTTGCAGGAAAGTCCGCAAAAACATTCAATTGCTCTGAAGATACTTTTAACAGCGCCCTTTTTATTGAGTTGTTCCAAACTACAATTAATCAAACCTTGTCTGCGAATAACAATGTCGCAAGAAAGATTAGATTCCAAACCCATTTTATCAACAGAAATCGGTATATCGAACAAAATTGACTTCGTCGATCAACCGATCGCCGATTTTTGAAATTAAAGTTAAGTTGTAAAGTTAAAGTAAATTATGCAAATCTTGTAAGTATAAGTCCGAAAGGCGCCTCTCATTTAATTATTTTCAATATTGTCGAAAATTGCTAAGCTGTTGCTAAATCAAGAGCTTTCTAAAAGATTATTCATCTTGGATGAAACGCGTATTTACAGGCCACATCTAGTCGGGACGTCATCCACTAAGGACTATCAGCGGTACTCTGCTTTTCCGATCGAAAAACCGGAACTTACGATTACGATTTCCATCTCCATCTCTCGCTAGACGTAAGGGATTTTCCGGCTTCACCGGCAGATGAGATATCATCGTGAACACACAGTCAAAATCTGATGTTTTTACTTACTAGGCTGTCCGGGTGACGCCGCGTCCATGGCGAAGGTGCCGACGTTTCGGTCGCCATTCTGCGACCTTCCTCAGGGCGTATTGCCTTACGATAGTGGCTTGGTACAAGCAATACGCCCTGAGGAAGGTCGCAGAATGGCGACCGAAACGTCGGCACCTTCGCCATGGACGCGGCGTCACCCGGACAGCCTAGTAAGTACTGACTCCGGCCGCGGAAGCCTACGCTCTCATCTGATGTTTTTTTTCACAGAAGAAACGCTCTAGGTTCAACCCGCATCTTACCAATATCAATTCATATGCCGAGTTGCAAAGCGGTAGGAGATCTCTCAGCCGAACGAGGATGTTAACAAGTCCGGGCGTCGCTTCCTGTAATATCAGTACTTTGCGATGTAGGGAGTGCCGAAATATTGGTGCCCTTCCCAAAAGCGCAAACCATGTTGTTTCTCATCTCTTTGTATTTTGAGATAATGAGAGGGAGTGTTTTAGAGAGAAGCACGAAGGACGTGCTAAATCTTATGATCAGAGTAAGATAACCAGAGGCTTTGGAGAAAAATTAGGATTGTTGGTTCAAACATATGGATCACTTCACTAAAATTATAGTTATTGTTGAAATATGTATCTGTGGCTTGGTACAAGAAGGTCATGTCAGTTTTTGGTGATTTTCGGTTTATTTGGCCAAGGTGTGCTTTAATGTCCTTCTTTCAATACAAGAAAGGTTAAAGACAAAAGTGAATATTGACAGCCCTTCTTGCACGAAGCCGCTGATATAGATACTATGCACATATCAGATAACAGATCATAGCAAAACGAACTACTCGGTCACTTAATTACAAGTAATGAACGTCGATCGTTGGAGGCAAAGACGGTTCACTACTCGATTGCACGAGGCTCTCGACCATACTCACCTCTGGCCGCCTAATTTCCCAGGCGCCAGCGCCTTAGGGCCCCTTCTCACGTTGTCAAAGCAGCGCGCTTCCTAACGCCGCGGCTCGTAGCAGAGCATTGTTTTAAATTAAGGTCTTCCCACGTGCGACGGGTTTGCACTGCGTCGGCGGACCCTCTCCACCAACATGGCGGAATGGCGCATGCACCACTGCTAGCAGAAAACCGCTTTAAATGTTGGTCTTCCCACTTCGCCCCGCTCGCGGTGTCGTACCTCCTGCGATCCCTTTGCTCGACGTCGCCGGTGGGTCGGCGATACCTAGCCCAGCCGAACTCTCCCACTTCCACGGCGGTGGCGTGGGAAGAGCCCTGCCGCTTACCGGAAGCGGGCGGCAATGGCGACATCGGAAGGGGCCCTTAGGGGATTCACGAACCCAGCTCAACCGTTTTGTATGAATACTAGCTCAAAATTCCGCATTTTCAGAAACTCTTAAACGCCATTTTCTCAACAACAAAAAATCTAAATTTGTAATCTAAATACTTTTCGGACGGATAGTAATAAATGCACTCTTTAATGTCGTAAAGTTCATTTCGTTTATTTTTTCCTTCCAAAATTACACAAATGCATTCGAAAGATCTCTCACACCGTTAATACGCACATTTCCAACAATTTGTAAACACTATTGTTTTCGCGAGTTAAAATGCTTCAAAAGACTTATGATTATGTTTTTCGAAAACTCAAAAATTCTGTGAAAAAGAGCTTCAAATTTCGGAAGCAGGGTTTCGACCAAATCGTTCAGCCGATTTTCTCAAATTGATATCCCCCAATCGATCTGGCTGATGTCGCAGCCCTTTGAATTTGAAACCGATATTTTAATTTTTGGAGGTACTTCACATGACGCCCCTTGGACATTTTCGAATAAAAAAAAAAGCTCCCATCATTTTTGTTTAAATTTTGTTGTTAGTAGTAGGATAGTGTGAAGGACATTTAAGAGAATGATGCTGGTCTCACTTTCGTTGAAATAACATTTTTCGAAAATTGAAAAAGTTCATAAAGTTTTCGGATTCTTCCTAGAACTAAAATATTGAAGATAGATTTTTTCCTTAATGAAATTTTAAATTTTGAAATAGGGCATGTACAATTTTTCGAAAAATTGTCTTGAAAGTATGGGGGAGAATGTGTGCACTGTTTTAGTACTAGTTTGTGTTTGGAATGGATGCAAATAGTAATTCTGTCCAATATTTAAAAACGTGAAAATATGAGTTTTCACTTGACAGAATTTTATTTGCCAGAAATAGACCTAACAGTACTGTAGGAACCATCCTCTATATTATAAAACTGCCACCAACTTATTTTATTATTATTATTACTTTTTTTTTTAAGATGACGAGTGGATTTGATTGGAGTTTTCTCACTTGTCGTATGTACTCTACTCAGAACGCTCACTGATCTCTAGAGCAAGGGTCACCATGAAAGCGGTCCTAAAGAAACTCAGGAGCCAACATCTTTTGCCAACCTAGTGCTGAAGACACCTTCGTTTCTCTGATCGGGTAGAAAGAAAGAAGCAAAACTAGGGTATTATATGAAATTGCGACCCCTTTCATGGATGACTATATTAAATTATAGAGTTCAATGGAAAGAAATAAAAAATTGAAATTACTATTAATTCAGAAATTCATAGTTGCTTTACTTTTAAATTTTTTTTTTTTATTAATAATCATCTTTCAAATATCAAACTTTAAAAACGACTGTAGTGAAAGATTCATTTGCATCTGTGCTTTGGTAACATTAAAATTATAAAATTTGTTGCTTAAAAGTGTAAAAAAATTCTTTTCATTCAAGAAATTTGAAAATAAAGTAATTTTTATACAGGAATGTGTAATTTCTAGACTACTAATATTATCATTTCCACATGAGGTTTCTCATGTTGACAATACAAAATTAATATATAGAAAACAAAAACCCAACTGATTAAAGTTAATTTTTATACTTAATTTCAAATTTTAACAGTAATTATTCTGCAAATTCACTTGTTCTCAGATTGAAAATCACATCTTCCATATAATAAGTAGGGATATTAAATACAATACTATTAATAACCTCACAAATGAAGAGTAAATATCTTTATTCCATTAAATTATTACAAATTCTGACCTGGAACTCAACTTTTGGGGTGAGAGTGCATATCTGCACTCAAGCTAGGTGCAGTAAGACAACTTAAATCACAGGTCTGAAAAACAAGGCCATCTACAGGTTTCTACTTCAGTTCTCTTCAGAATATATAATACAAAACACCACGCCACATGGAAAAGAGAATCCCACTGAAAAATGTCTGTCACTTATTCATTTACATCACTTATTTGCCACAAAACCACAAGTTAATTTCACTGTTCTCACAGCAAATCAGCACATCAAATAATTAAGAAGTGAACTTCCAAATGTGGCTCCAAATACAACATGCCGAGAAACACTTTTACCATCTCACATTCCAATAAATCATAATGGTTTTAAAAATTATTTTACAAATAACGTTTAATCTTACAAATAATGAAAAATAGCTATATATACAGACATGTAACAGTGTTAACAAGTAAATCACACAAGTCCTGGCCACAAACTTAGCAAGGCCACAGGGTGAAGTAGAAGTTCACTTATCACAGATAACCTGAAGATCTGCTGTAGCAAGACACCCACTTATCCTCAGATCAGGGGGCTTTTTTAATTTCAAATGGGAATGTTTGGCAAAATATCAATTTCAACTGCCAGGACACAAAACAAAATAACCAGAAACGGTCTTTGTTTCCACTGGCTGCACCTTGTTACATTCTCACCCCAAGGCAATGTGACCAAAGACTAGTGCAGAAACAAAACAGAATGCTCTTCGCAAAGCATGATGCCAGCTGGATACTGCTCATGCAGCTTTAGTTCTTATCGTCGGCATGTTCATGTTTAGTACGGTTGTCCTCTAGTTCTGCATCACCTCGTCTTCTCTCGCTGCAACAGCAAACATTAGCTCATTAGAATCGTCACTACTTCCATTAGAAAAGCATGAAATCTTTGGTGAGGCAGCTGTGCTTTGTTCATGAACAATTTTTTATAATTTTTTGTTTCAATTATTTGGAAGTAATGTTGTGTTTGTGGCTCAAGCATAGTTTTACCAACCAGGCAAAACTCATGATAACCCCTTTCCCTCTTCACTGAGATTGATCTGTGTTCAGAAGGAACCTGTACATTTTTAACAATTGGCAAACTAAGAAGAATAAAGGTAGATTTAAAAAAAAGAGAGATTGGATATGTTTGTCAATGAATATGTTCTCAATGAATAATTCAAAGAACACTGCACATCGACCATTTTAAATTATTAAATTTTACACGTTTTGTCGTTGGCGGCGCCGCCCTCGCACTCACCCATCCTTGCGGCGCTCGGAGCGGTCCTTGGAGCGCGAGCGCTCCTTGCGCGCGTCCCCGGAGCGCGAGCGGTGCGAGTGCGAGTGGCTGCGGCGGCCGCGGCTCCTGCTGCGCGATCGCCGCGAGCGCGCGCTGCGCGACTTGCTGCGCGAGCGGGTGCGCGAGCTGCGCTTGTCGCTGCGGCTGCGGCCGCGATCGCGGCTGCGCGACCGCGTGCGCCGCCGCCCGCGGTCGCCGCCGCGCTCGCCCCGGTCTCCCCGCTCGCCCCGCTCGCCGCGCTCCCGCTCGCGCTCTCTCTCGCGGTCCCGCTCGCGGGAGCCTCGCGACCCCAGGCCGCCGCCGCCCCCGCCTCCGCCGCCGCCGCCCCCGCCGCCGCCGGCCGCGCGCTCGCGGTCCCGTTCGCGCTCGCGTTCACGCTCGCGCTGGCGCTCCTCGCGCTCGCGGTCGCGGTCCCGGTCCTTCAGCTCCTGCCGCTTCTGCTGCTTCCGCTGCTCCACCGTTTTCTGCGGGCAAGAACGAACACACATGCGGTAATAGGCAAAGGCTTTCACAAGGACATTTTTAGGCGGCCCAGCGAGAAGAAATTCAACCAAAAACAGAAATCCCAAATCATTCTGCAATGACATCGTGCGACAATGACAAGTCATTGAATCTTCCGTAGTCATATCTAATAAGCAAATTCAAAAAATGGCAACTCTAAATTTATTCTCTCCTATCACATGAACATTTTTGAAGAGAGAAGTTCAGTGCAAAGAAACGTCCGAAAAGACGCCCCTTGGCTGGCAATTAATACTGTGGGTAAACACACATTACACGCAATTTCTACCCGTTCTCGTTTTCCGATTTCTCGAACTAGCATTACTCTCAGAAAAAAACTAAAAACGGCGCTTATCGAATCATATCTGCCATTAAAATGAACCTCATGATATATTTTGCCATTGATTCCATCGTAAAGGTCATAACCCAATATGTACTTGACTGTTCCGGAGACGCCGTGTCCTAGGCACTGTCGAAGAAATGTAATTTTGTAAATGTAAATTGAAAGAGAAAAGAAATGTAAATTTCGCCCTGAGGAAGGTAACAGCATTGCGACTGAAACGTTGGCATCTATGCCAACACACTTCTAGGACGCGGCTTCTCCCGGACAGCCAAGTAGATACACTCCGACGGCAGAAACCTACGCTTTCGTCATAGTACAAAACTTTCCAGGCCATCGCCATTTAATGTCACCAAAAGTGTTAGACCATACAGAGTGCGAACATAATACGCGTAATTAAATTAAAATTGAATGGACCCCTGGTATATGTTGAAGTATCAATAACCACATACATCTCTTCTGATGTACGTATCTCGCACAAATCTCGCTTTCTGAAAATGTGGCACAATAGACGCGGTTACATGGACACATGAGATAGTCTCCGTGGGAATTGAATGTGTTTATTGTGAACATAAAATCCATCAGGTCTCCAATGCGATGTGAATGCTTCTGATTGATTGTACTTCCATATTTTATTCCTATTTTGAAAGACGCATAATCAAATATCACAATACAGCGATGAAGTAACTTTTCGCGTTGCATAACGAGCAGTACACGTGTGGCCTTTGTTTGGTCTTTTCCGCCTATTTTTGGCATCCCAATATATCAGAGTGCCGCGCGGGCACGTCGCCACACTGTTTAGCTCCATACTTTCTGGAAGGTTTTCTTTCGCCCCACCGGTTCGACGCCCACGCAATTTCACAAGACTAAATGCTCTGGCATTATTCCATCTTGTACGCAGTACAAATTGACTCTGATCACACACACGCATCACATTAGCGTGCGTACATAATACCTGCCGTATTTTCGTTCTGTATCAAAGTTATCATTTTATGTTAAGGCTGTGAGATCGATAATGCCTCCATTTAAGAAAGTTTTAAATTTAACTTATTAATAATCCTTATTTTAATATGCGAAAAGAAAATTTGTACCCGTTTTTTTAAGCATATTCGGCGCAATAGTAGAGTGAAATTGGCATAGTTAAAATTGTGCTGAAAGTTCTGAAAGCTAAAATTTATGTTACAAATATACTCAATTAAATAAACTATACTAGGCTTTAATCAGAGTTGTGTTTCATGTAAAGAAGCTGTTGACGATTTCTTCCAATTAGGAGCCTGAACATCAACAGCTGATTTACTTTAAATGCGGCTCAAATTAAATCCTACTATACACAGGGTGCAGATGCAACATGTTTCAGCACACTACTGTCATGCACAACTCGAATACGATGCATTTTAGAGCATTCATACCAGTTTCGTATTACTTCGGAACACACGTTTTGCTTTTCTATTCCTAATCTTAAAATGAGATTTTTTTTAGAGATTCTATTCCAAGCTTAGAGTTTAAGAAGAAGATGCTCTATCCCATATTTATGATTTGTGCACATGAAAAACTTATGTTAAAACTTTATTTGAATTCTGGAGGACTTTGCTCCATTGGTGATTAAGGCCAGTTTCTTTCGCATTTCCTAAGTGGGAGATGGAGAATCAACCTGAAACCCTGCTGATGCATTGTTGTTATTTCAAAATGTTATGCCAAAAATAATACAAAAATATCTATTATCATATTTCAGCTGCATCTCCTCAAAATACTTTCATTTTAGTACCCTTCACATGCACAAATGTGTGAAATTTTAGTATGGTTCCACCTAGTTAGCATAAATAGTATAGTGTCGCCCAAATACTACAGAACACAGCCATCGACAAAGCTCCTGAACAAACCAACGCACTCTTACAAAAACAAGACGCACAATTGTTGAGAAGCATTTACAATTTTAAAAGATCTTGGTAAATTTTTGCAACTATATACAAATCTCAACAACTACCACAAGGCATATTTTGTCAGCAAGTAAAAAGGTGGTTGGCACCATAAAATAAAATGTTTTCATAAAGAAAAACTGAAAATGATTTCATGTTTAATTTTTATTCACACACTTCAGTTTAAACATTTTTTACTGAGTGTCATTTTAGGTTATATATAAAATATACAAAGCTACACTACTCAAATAAAAAAAGTATTATCTTTGCATTATTTCAATACAACTTGGAGATAACACAATTTAGTGTAAAATTTGTGTCTAACAATAGCATTGTACTCTATTTTAAAATTCCTTGCCAGCACATTTAGTTAAATTTACTTCTAAAATTTCAGGGTAAGGTATCTAATTAAAAAATTCTCCACCAAGCATAAAAACATTTTGTTCTCCAACTCACAACATAAACATCCAAGAATTACTTTTCATTACCAAAGCAACGTCATCTACAAAAGACACCTCAGTTCACCTTTAGTCAAAATTCTTTTTAAAGGTCTTAAGTTCTTGGGTATACACAACAAAGGTCCAACAATAACTTAGAATACACCACTTTAACAACTAAATCATGGATCAGGAACAATTCACTCAGTTTATAGAATATTCTTAAAGTAACTTTGGAACAAATCTCTCTACTTCCTAGCTTACACTATTTTGTTCAAAAGTAGTTCATTATAGATTGTGTTGCAAGCTTTAGCTATATGAACGAAAATAGAAAGACAGGAAGTACTTTCATTTAAGGCTCATGTGATTTAATCAATGAAAAATGCCAGAGTATCTTGTGTTTCTCACTTTCTGAAATGTAATCTATATTTACATTAATAAAATTACGCAAAAAATATGACCTATACTGTTTAATGCTATGTACTTTTGGTGTCCGGTTGCACTGTACTCACCTCCAACTCTGCCAGCTTTTCTCGGATTTTAATGAAACCCAAATGCAGCTTGCCCCCAAAATGATCAGCGAGACGGCGATCGTTGTCGTGAATACCCAGGTATGCTGAACACACCTCGCACACCCGTAGCTTCTGCTGTTGGTAGCTGCTGGCAGGCATTGAGTTACGGTACTCGCCTTCCGCTGCTGTCTTCTTCTTGCGCAAGTCCTCGATCTGTGGCAGAGCGCGCACCCGCGATCGTGCACAACATGTTTCTCTGCCAAGAAGTAGTCAACATGAGGAGCAAGGGTGGGGTGGGGGTATTGGCCACAGTGGGTTTGTTCTTATTGGAGTTCAGGATTATCCTGTCCAAAAAATGCTTGCATGCTACATTTTCTTCACAGAACACATCAAATAAAATGATGTAAATGTCTCTGTAACTCCACAAAAAAACACTACTTGTGACACATCAAGATGTTTATTTCCTTTCTTCCTTATTCTACTCGTATGAGGTCATCAGAGTTATAACTAAAAATATTTAAGAATTTATTCGTTATGCCCTAATACTCAATATTATTTGTTTACTAGAAAGACTTGGTAAATTCCTCATGATGTATGGTTATAAACTTTTAACATGAAGTTCAAGTTAGTTATTATAAAAATTTTTACATTAATGCGTTACGAAATATATAATATTTATGAATTTTTAAAAGAAATCAATTCAAATAATAATATTCAAAAGGTAGTATCACATTTATTGCCTTATACCTTTCACATTCATCAGAGACGAGATTTCGTTTTTGTTATAAGCCAATATTGCTTGTAGTCAGCAACCTGAAAATAGCAGTCATACCTCTTCCATTAGTTTCATACTCTCTTCCACGAGTCCCTCAGCTCCCAGAACTTCAGCACGTGCAAGCTTCTTGCCAATTTGCTCAGCCAACTCGTGCACTTTGTTGGCCTTGGCTGCCACTTCAGCTGAAAGTTCCTCTTGAGTCTCGGCCAAGCGCTGCTTTGCAAGCTCAGTTCGGCGATCACAGTCGGCAATGAATGCCTGCAGGTGCTCCATTGCCTACTCAAAAAAGCATACCATCTATCCATAACATACAAGTATTACCAATAATCTTTCAGGATCAAGGATCATTTTGAAGACTCTGTAGGTAATGATCTGGGGGCAGAAGGAGATAAAGCAATGCTGAATATGCAAGTCTCCTTTCTCCACAATTTAACAATGAAAAGAAAACATGTGGATACTCACATCAATATCATAGTAATAATCCTTGTGCTGGCTAGCTTTCTCAAAGTCAGCACGCAGGGCTAGATCATGAATTTTGGGACATTCTCCAAGATCCATACGCTGTGAGGAAACAAAAGACATTGAAACACCCGTGAATTGAGAAGCTGTCCCTTAAACTACATTTATATCTAACCATTGAGAGGCCACTCCGTACCCGTTAAAGAAAAGGAATAGAGACTTACCAAGCAGCATACACCTGTTCACAAATTATTATACACTAAGAACATTTAAGTATGCATACTGATTACTCTGCCACAATGAATCACTTAACTATTACTCCAATAAAAAAAATCATATGCCAAAACGAAATCTCAGTGACAATTCCATTTCTCTATGCACATGGATTAATATACTTTTAAAATGATCACAAAAATTTTCACAATGCCAGAGCAATCAATGCCAATTACATTACACATCCTGTATTGTATTAGATGACTGAGACAAAAAAATTGATAGCTGGCGGCTGATCCTGCTCAGTCATTATCTACATTCACAAATTAAGTGCTTAATCCTCTTGGCAAATGTTGCCTGCCCAGTTTAGATTTGTATTAAGTTAAATGCAGTGCAATTGAAATATTTATTTCAAATGATAGTCATGTAATTGGTGAATTATAATAATATACAGTAACACCTGCACAGCATTTAACAGGATAAGACCCAAAATTGTAACCAGAATTGTTAAATTTAAATTGAAAGGAATATGAAAACAATATCCCTCATTTTCCACTGAAGACAACAGCATTAGTGGCAACACAATTACATTATAATCAGAATGATTTAATTTCACGATATTCAATTCTAAATTTTCAGTTCAAATTCCATTAGTTGAATAAAGCAACTTTTAATACCTTTGAGAGGATATCTAAGGTAGTTTAAAAGTTAAATAATATGAATGTGAAATGGTTACAAATATGGAGGCAGCAAATGATGTGAAATTTTAAAAACTTCAATTAAGGGGAGTCAGCCTTTAATCTCTAGAAATTTTGCCTGCATGTATCAAAATTGCTGCTGTGTTTGACATGCAAAGTTTTGGATAACTTTGGAAGTAATTGTGGCGTTCGGGATATTAATGGAAGATCTCAACCGACCTGGCATTTTCAGTTCGAAGCATGACAGCAAACTCTTGTTTTATACCTACCATGTACTGAAATATCAAATGATGGCAAAACTTTCAAATTCCTCCTACAAAAATTTGTCAGGAGTCAAGAGAAGGAGATTGAAAACAAAAAAAAGTTTTTTTCTCAAAATGAACTTCAGTTGGTATCTGCCATTATTATTCCGAGTGCCTCAATTCATGCAGAAGGCTGTGTTAGGTTCATATTTGTCAGAAAACATTTCTGTCATTGTTGCATTTTGATATTTATATGTACTATATGCATTTTTTGTGATAAGTAATGTTTCTTGGTCGCATTTGAACACTTGTATAACTTTAAAACTTGTTTGGGAAAACCATATTTTTTGGATCAATGCTTTTTCTCATAACATACTCTACCAATTATTACAGCAGGTTGCCACCTAGGCAGTTCAAATACTACAGAACATTAATTCATATAATTATATACGTAAAAAAGCCATACAAAAATAAATACAAGTTATACAATTGCAAATATAAACTGCCAATTTGTGTAAAATTTATTGGTTTTACTAATATTAAATTTCGATAAAACGCATTGAATAGGTTTTGAAGGGGGCAAACAAATTTTTTATTTAACGTGTACAGTATAGGACTCTGGACTCCCATTAAAAGAAGTTAATTAACTTATGGTAACAATTGCACTGCATTATCATAATGTAAAGCTGAATTTTTTCATGTAGGCTACTCAAAAATATTTTGTTTACAAACTCTAGAGTAAGGTTCCTGCTTTTTGAAACTAGAGGATTTTCAGATGAAACAGTTTATACAAGATCAACTTTTGGAGACAATAACATTTTTTTTTAAAAACAAAATGTAATAGGTAATCCAAAGTGAGGGAAAACTAATGTATAATGTATTTTTTAACCCACATTGGGTAAAGATGAAGCAAATGTCTTATTTACAGTAATTTAAATAAGTTTTATAACTTTTCTTCTAGTAAATTATATTTAACTGGTAGTTGCAATTAAAAGTATGCAACAATTGAGAGACAGAATACTGAATGCACAGAATACTGAATGATTTTGTTTTGTCCTCTCAATGCGGTTCAATAGAGTTCCATACGTACTCTACCAAACTACTTTATACTTTTTTAGTTATGTACACATTTCACTTCAAATCCTCTGGTTCCAATGAGCTTGATTTTCTCACTTCTACTGAAACAAAACTAGCCCATTTTGGAAATCCCATTGCAGTAAGCATTAAGAAAAGTAATAAGCACCTGTCAACCCAAGAGGAGCACTTAACCCTTCAACGATAATACATGAAAATGAAGCAAAGGAGGTAAAGTGTCTGATTAAGAAATTTTGTGCTATTTCCCCCTTAAATATAAAAAATATGATGGGATGGACAGCCCTTCTGCGAAGCAAGCCCTGTGTGTATGCAATCTCAATCTAATGACTGCACATCAGAGTGATGCTTAGCAAAAGGGATGTTTGTGGCCTTCTTACAACTAAAAACAAGACCCTTACAGTGGCTAACAGAAACAGGCTAGAAGAGGCTACATTTGAACAATCAGGTACCAGCTGACCAGGCAGGCATTTCTAATCAATTTTAGCTCATTAACAAATAACACATATGGTATTAGTTTTTATATGCCCCTCAGTACAACCCTACATGAGAGAAATACCCTCCCTGCTTTAGTTTATGCAACTTACAGACTCAGAATACTCTTCAAACTCGATTGGTGTCGCCGAATGATGTAATGGTGACAAAATCCCTTCTAAACTATCCGCATGGGTGTGTGTCAAATTTTATTTTATCTCCCTAAGGGTGAAAGAGACCAGTTGAAAAATGTAAGTCGAAAAATTGATCTCAAGGTTCAAACATCTAGAAGTTGATTCCCTTAAGTAAACAAAACTTCAACACAGTCAAGAGTGAGGCTGTTGAAAGGATATTGAGGTACATCACCGGTATGAAGGCAGCCAGTACACACAGCGGCTGGCACAGGCCCTTGCCCCACGCACCCTGGCATATACTCACAGACAGCAAGCCTCACGATGCCTCATCAAGCCAACTAGAAGAGCTCCATGCATACGAGGCCAATTACTTACAGACTGAAGAAAACCTTCCACTGGGGTAAAGACTTTGGGAAAATGCAAATTCCCCTTGAAGCCTACTGTTTTAAAAAAGAACTACCCCATTTTAAAGGGCAGACATGGGACAAAAGGTTTACAAACGATATTAAGGAAGCATTGTGGTGACGTAGCTAGGGAAATGTTCTTTATTGATTTTGTCACCTTACAAGGACTCCACCTTACTTACCAACCCAAGATCCTGGATCCAACAGCTTTTAGTCAATGTACTGTACCTGACTGATGAGCTTTATTCAGCTTGGACTTTATTATTACATTAGTTAACCAATTATACAAGCCATGTACTTACAGATACTAAATTTGAACCTCAACCTGTATATTCCTCAATATTAAAGCCGTGATATTCTGGAAAGAACTACAGTTTGTTCCATTAATACTTGTACTCACTGCATTGGTAATAACCTACAGGCTGCTATTTCTGTGACTACTGAGTACTGCAACTGCTGCTTCTGATCTGTAACTTGTCTCTAAGTGATTTCACATTCACTAACAGGATATCAATGTTCATAATTAATGATTACAGCTTTTTAATGTATCGTGGAATAAATCAATAAAAAATTAATAGTTTAGACTTTCTCGAAAATAATTTTTACTGCAAAGTTCTTTTTGTAGACAAAAATAAAGGAAGAAAAAAAAAGAAAAAAAGAAAGGAATTATATAATTGCGTAGTCACCTAATGATGGTAATTTTATTAAATATTATTCCAACCCTACAGCACTCCTAATCAAGAGATAGGCATGTAGTTTATCTCACATAAGGTAGAAACCGCTACGAAGAGAAAAGTAATATTAACTTACTGTAGAAGATAATATTTCATGAGGGCAGCAACTCAGCAGAAAACTCTTGCACACTTTTGGATCTGAGAACTTCACTTGAAAGCGGTTATTTTCCCCTAAAAACAATAGTAAGTTTACAAGGGATACTCAATTTCGGCAAAGCGAAATATATTCCACATTTAAAGTGGGCAAAATCAATATTTGTAATACATCTTCATAACTACATTCATTGTACAAATGGCGATAAAAGGTTAAGGCCAAAACAATAATTCGACCAGTCTAGAACTGGAGAATTAAAAATAGATAATGAACGTTTTATTGAAATTTGGGGAAGACAATTTTTTTCACACGATTAAAAGGCTCTTTGACAACCGCCATCTTGTAGGCTGTGCTTAAATTAAAGTATTGTATCAACAAGAAGAAAATCAGGCACAAGTTAATAAAATATATACATTACCATTTCGCCCTGTCCCCATTAGTTGGTCTAGCATTGCTCTAATCTGATCGTGAGCCGTCATCTTGGCTTACTTTCTGAATAAAATAACCACAATACAGATCACTAGCACACGAAGGAGAATCGAAATGCAACGCAACGCGAACATATGACGCATGCGTCGGTGGACATCATGTGTACCAACTGCATTCAATCTAATAATAATAATTGACTGAATTATTGCACTTCTCAAGTTACTTAATCGAACAAGAGGGAAATAAATATCCACATTCAATGTCTATGCAAGGCGCAAAGTGATCAGATCAACCTCCGTCAATTCATGGAATTTTCGCAGTTGTCTGCACTGGACATTTCACTGTCAAAATATGGAGAACGAACAGTGAAGATGGAGTCTAGTTTATGCGTAGTAGTTTTGTGGGTACAGTTATTGATTTGTCATTGAAAAATTACCAACTTTGACGTGAATTTCGGCTGTGGGTATGTATTAATCCATATATTTTCTCTGTAGCCGTACATATAAGCATGAATGTTTTGGGGGAGGCCATATGTATTCGGTGTAGAGTATTAGAACAGGTTGCTCAAGATGGAGAGAGCCCTTCTCGCAACCAGTACCTGTATAAAAATACGTATCAAAATGAGTAATTCCAAAATCGAGTCTGCAATTGTTTGGGTCTTTTGTAATTAGTGTTGTTCATTTTTTTTCATGTTTTGCTAGTTTAATACCCCCATATTTTTTCCAGATGAGTAGGCTGCCATTTTTAATGTAATGGAAAATCTGTGCATTTTGCGTGCTGATTTGGGAACGGCGAGCCCAGATGTTTTACATAAAATTAATTTTTCTTTACATAATGTGCGAATTATTTGCATATGGGGATTTTTTTCTGGAATAATAGACTTTGCCTCTCCATAACTCCATAGAGGTCACTCACATTCCAAAGCAGTTTCAAATGTAGTGCGAACGCTGTACTCCATATCAATGCTGCGCCTGTATAAGTCGTGTGAGGTTGCGGGATATGAAGAACGCTTTGTTTCATAGCAGCTGTTCTGATCCACAAATCATGGATTCGGAAGGCCGAATGATTTTTCTTAACAGGGAGTGGGTGCATTGCGCTGAACAACAGTATATCTTAAGAAATGCTACCCCCGCAAAAGAGCGGTGCGCCCTCACCGGGAAGGGGGGTTCGCCGGAAATAGCAGCTTAATCTGGCGCTACCATAGGTGCATGATTCGGCCGTGCGCCCTCGGGGCAGGTGACCTTTAGAGGCTCGCGGCTGAGATTCGCGTTGGCGCCCGCTTGGTGGAGCGGCGAAGAGCAGACGGCCGCGCAACTGTGCCGCTCCCCCAAACGTCGAAGACCGCGCGGCATACGGCCCAGCGCTAACCGCCGCCGCGGCGGGAGGTGCGCTTCCCGTCCCGAGCAGAGAATTCCTGGCGGTGGGACGGACAGGCGGGAACGGGGTGGCAACAGCGCGCGCGGCCCACCTATCGCCTCAACACTGTATTGGCAAGGTCGGCGGCGAGCCGCCGCAACTGGGCGGTCCGCGGTTCTAGGGCTGACCGGGGCGCGGTGGGGCAGCCGCTCGGCCCCCGACGCCTCGTACCGCACCGCCTCCGGTGCGCGGGTCCCTGCGCCCGGGGCGGCCCGGCGTTGCGCCGCTCCGCGCCGCGCTGCCAAATCGACCTTCCCTTCGCAGACGGGCTGCGCCGTGTTTACGTCGGGCACCGGCGGCGGGCATCGATCGGAGGCAGCTCCGCGGTGCATCGTCACGGGTGCGGGTTCCGCGCAGCCGCCGCCGCTGCCGTACGGCCAATCTGACAACGTCGCCCGTAAGGAGGACGCGATGGCGGCGGTGGCAGCAGCAGGAACGCCCGCTCTTGCGATCGGGAACGTTCGCCTTATTTCCCTTTTTGTATCGTGGCGACAAAATGGCTGGGCATTGAGTCTACGCAGGTGGGGTACGTGCCGCCCCCACCCCAACATAAATCGCCCTCGCCCCCCCCCTCCCCCCCAACAATCGGTACCTTCTGCCTTGCCGTCTCCTTTTTCATGGGCCCCGTTATCGTAGGCGTATTTGGCTGCTCGCGGCGACGGACGGCTCGGCTCGGCTTCCGCCGTGGTGGCTGCGTCGCCGTCGCCGAGCGAGCAGCGGGCGAAAATAACCCCGCCCGCCCCGCTCCACAGTCACCGCTACCTCTGCCACCGCTTCCACGTTTCTCTTCTCTTCCCCTCTCCCTCTTTCTCTCTCGCGCGCGCCTCAGCGCTCCGCTGCGCGACGGCAGCGGCGGCGGGGAGTGCGGCCGCTATCAAGAACGGCGTGCGGAACTTTTTATGCCACGTAACCGGCGATCAATATCGCGCTCGCGAAGATTTCTTGGGCCGGGGCGCGTCGCGGAAGGTGAGAGGCAGGGGGAAGGCGAGGGCGGGCCGCGAGAGGCGTTCGCCCAGCCGTCGGGTTGCCCTAGGGCCGCGCTAGGCGGCCGCGGCCGGGCGTCCCGGTTCGACGGAGGCGGTGGCGCGGGGGCGCGCGCCGGCGCACCGAACAGCCAGCCGCGCCTCGCCTCGCCCCGCCCCGCCCCTCTCCGCACACCCGCGCGCCCGTAGGGCCTCCCGCCCGCCGCCGCCGCCGCCGCCGCCGCCTCCTCCAGCCCGCGTCGCGCCGCCTGCGCGCCCGAGCATTCTCGCCGCCGCGGGCCTCGCTCGTAGGCCCCGCCAGCCGAGCGGCGCGAGGGGATCGATGTGTTTGTCAATAGACGAAGGCGGACGGCGGCGGCGGCGGAGGCGGCGACGGCGTCGTTGCGGGCCGCAACCGCCCTGCGCGACGGCAGCGGCACACGCGACAGGCCCTCACGGTTTCCCTTCTGTTCCAGACTCCTGTTTCTATGCATTGCCTGCCAAAGAATTGAACCTGATGTTTCCAAACGAATCTAGTTCAGATGAGATTTCTAAAACATATGCCTTCAAAGTAAATTTTAATGTGAGTACCTGCGACGGCGCGCAGCGAATGCGATAGCCATGTGAGTAACGAGGGAGCGCTAATCGCTTGTCGTCCTACATGTTCCTTTCTCTCCCCAGGACGCTAACGTAGACACTAACGATGTGCCAGAAAGGGTAGCAGAGCCACCCCTGGCGGGCTTTGCCCACAGCAACGAAGCCGTACGGCGTCCGGCCTCAGCGCCGCCCGCGCCGCGCAAGCCTGCATTTCCTACCAACCAAGTGCCTGTTCTAAGGGTGAGTGTGAGCTGCTGGAACGCAGAGCGATGGTTGCGCCTCGAAATCTCGAGGCAGTAAGTCACAGAAAGTAGTAACAGGTTTCAAGCTGAGCCACGTAATCCGAGCATTTTTCTCCTGATGCGACTCGCGCGCTCTGTTATTTGCATTTAATACTAATGTGGTTTAGGTATTTTTCGCCTGGAGGTCTATTGTTTTGGTTATTGACGAATTTCTAAAGAAGACTACATAATTGTGTATATTTTTAAAAAAATGTTTGCGTACGTAACATTTGCAAAATTTCCTTGCGGTGTCACAGTAATTTAATAGTACTGTGATAATAGGGTGTAAGGATATAAATAATGAAGTGTCAGTGCACTCACATATAATAGCTTTATAGTAATTGGTGCAAACAACACTAGCCTAAACCACACACTTGGAGTTTTCATAAATTGATATTCTCCTCTTGATCTTCCTCAGTTTGGGGGCCAGCGACATGGAAGCGAATCTTTCAATTGGGGGGGGGGGGGGGGGGGGGCTTGGCATAAAGCTTATTCAACTTTTTCCATCAAAAAAAGGGCCAATTTAATTTTAAGTGCATTCTTTGCCAGAATAAAAAAACTGCAACTGTGAATATAGTAAAACTTCGATTATTATTAACACATTTTTTTAAATTGCGTGTATTTTACACCATTATCGAAGATTAAGATTTTGTTGTCAATGCAATATATTCTTCAATATCTGGTCTTCAATAGCTCTGGTGTGTGTGTTTTTTTTTTATCAAAATAGTAGTGTTTTTTGTCCAATTTTGAACCTAGCTGACTTAATTTTCCAAAAAGATTCTCAAGCAAGATTTTTTAAGCACAATTTTTTATTTTTTAGTATTTCAGTGTTATTGTACACCTGTAATTATCTCTACAAATCGTACGGTACAAGTGCTATATTCATTAAAAACTTTTAATTCCCAAAAAATACATAAATATATGCATGCCATTTCTTCTTTTTTGTAAAAAGAGACGTTGAAAGGAGGGCCCAATTTCATTTTCTTCTTACGCCACTGAAAAGATAAAAATAAAAATTCAAGTAATAAAAATTTAAACGAGTTCGAAATAGTACTTTAAAAACTACTTTACGATACTTCAAAAAAATTAATCGTATACTGAAGTCCTTTGATGTTGCATTGTGTGTATTTAATAAAAGAAAATTCCCTTTTGTCATTTATGAATCGAAAGTCTAAAAATCGAAATTATTATTTAGTTTTAAATGGCTTTTAATAGACCGAAGACGCTTTTACATATTTTAAACGAATTTTTACACTCAGTTCAACGTATCATGCCAGTCATGTTACAATTAATTTATCTTATTGCAATCCGTTGCTTCTATCCACGGTAACTGGGAGAGTAAAATGCTTGGGTAAGTTTTTCTTGTCACTGGGTAGCATGCGGTAATGACTGTCCTGCACTATACTAGTTAGCCACGTCACGAATCGCAATCAAGTTCATCACCTGCCGTTAATCGCAGGCCATCCCGGTAATATCGGGTGACGATAAGGACAGCGCGATAACTTGTAAAAGAAGTGGGCGAGGGATGCCCTCGAGTAAAGTAATCGCGAAATGAAGATGGTGAAAAACGAAAAATGATAACGCGAGAAGGAAATTAAATGAACCGAAGGGAGGGCGGAAGTTGTTACCACACGCCGCCTGCTCCTGGTCCCCTCGGCGTGGCGTGGCGTGGCCTGGCGTCGCGACGCGTCGCTCCGGGAGCGAGTGCCCGCCGCTCGCCCGGGCGCGGGTGGCCTTCTAATTTTCTCGCGGAGACCGATCAATGGCAGCAGCGCAGCCGCCGCCGCCGCCACGAGCGACTACAAAGCAGCTTCCCGCGGCGGCGCGGCACGGCACGGCGCGGCGCGGCACGGCGGCGTCGGGCCTCCCGGGCCCCGAGACGCCCCCGGGACGCCCCCGGGACGCGCGTTGCCTGCCCGCCTGACGACCGACCGGGGAACGGGCCGATCGGGAACTAGTTTACTGTTGTTGTTTTTTTTTTCTTCCTCTTTTGTCGCCGCGAGGGGTTCTAAGGACCCGGAGGTGATGTCAGTATAGCCGGGACACCCGTTACGCGTATGGTGAGGGTGTAAAGGGTTATTCGCGGGAGTAAAAAAAAAAAAAAAAAAATGAAACATGGATTTTTTTTTCTGTCGAGGTTTAAAAAAATACATTTAGGACGGAGTTTTGTGGGAGTGGGAAATTTGAGCCTCCGATTACGCGCGAAAGAAGAAGAAAAAAAATTTAGTAATGTGTGCATTTCCACAACATACGGTTATTCGCGAAAGTTTAGAAAAAAATATCGGGGCTGAAGTTTTAATGTCCCTGCAGAAAGACCCTCTTTTCCATATTACAAATATTCTCTGAAGTATTCCATACCCAAATAAAACCATAAATGGTAACTGTTGTAATGTAGTAAATATAAGATTGAGATGAGACATTATTTAACATTTTATAGGAATAAAAAAAGCAATTGCATGAAATATTCCTAAGATAAAAATTTGTGTAAGACCTCAAAAATACTTTGTAAAGTCAAAAGCTTTTTTGCAATATGTTTTTTCATAATGTATTTGTTTTTCTTTCTCATGCCAATGTGGGTCTATTTTCAGGATTTTCCTTATTCTTTTCTTCCTGTGATTAAATGTGGAAATGTATTTTGCTGCAGGACACAAGTTCCCGCCCCCATGCCGAAAAGCCGGTAAGCACGTGGGTGTGCCCCCGGCTGGAGCCCGTTGCAGCCTCTTTGGCAGCTATGACAATCCCAGCAGGAGGGCGTGGGGCCCTGACAGGCAGCGGCTTCCCCAACTCCACCACTACGGGTGAGTTCTGAGTTTGTTGTTTATTTCTAATATTCAATGTAGGACTTATTATATTTACTGAGAAATACACCTTTTTAAATGTACTGCTATGTTTTTGGTAAACATTTATTTTTCATTAATCTTTTTATAATTTATTTAGTGGCTTCTATTATCAGTATTAAAATTTAAGCGATGATGATGATGATAATAATGATGATAATGATGATGATGACGACGACAATATTTGGCAACAACTGTTTGCCAATGATATGTTATTACTGTATACCCAAAAATAATGAAATATCCTTTTTCATGTACAAATTACAGTTGTTATATTGAGATTTGATGAAATAGTGTAGTGTCCAGCATTTATGCTCCAAAAATTGGAAGTAATGTATTAGACATTCTTATCATGAGATGTCAAAATTTAAGATGCATTGCAGATATTATTAACATATCATTGAATAACAAGAGATGTTATGTGTTATAACAAGAGATTTCAGATGTTAACAGGCCACATAATATATTTTGCATGTTTTTGTGTGGTGTGGGATTAAGTAAAAGTACTTCCACATAGATTATTTGTGCATTTGGAAATATTGATTAGATGAGATTGTAAAGGATGAACTAATTTTTTCTCTGCTTGTTTCCTTGTAGGGCTAGGCCCCAGTGAAGATAAGGCTGAGGCTATGAGCCAACAGCAACAGCAGCAGCAAGAAGAGGGCTGCGGGGGGGACTGGGTTGGGGCAGGAGCTGGCCCCTGCACTATGTCCCTTCCTGTGGCGGCCAGTGCAGTAGCAGCATCTGTGATATCCAGCTCCGCACCCCCACGTCACGGCACCGTAGCAGAGCCTCCGTCCTTTGCGACTAGCCTCGGTGCACAGCAGGTATTCTTTTAGCAAATGTTTTGGCATGGTTTTAAAATTTAGAAATAAGTGAAAACACTGAGATGGGTCAGGGCAGGCAACAACTGTTGTCACTTCAGTATCTCTGTTTGGGAAGTCGTATGATTAAAGTTTCAATGGTGGAAGATCCTCAACACTAACTATTTAGCTGAATTGAATTCAGCTGCAGTTGTGAGAACACTGCTATTGTGATCAGTAGTTTTCCGTGGTTTCTACGAAATATTCCTGGTGAATGTCAGGTTGGTATCCTGACGAATGAGCCAGAGTGTGCACACAATGTACACTTCATTAACCTTGTCTCTCTCTCCCTCCTTACATACACACTTACTTACAATTACACGTACACATACGCTTACGTACTTGCACTTGCTGTACAACCACACATGTTGGGAAGTCAATCAGGTGCTTTAGAATTTATCTGGCAGATAGACTTAAAGGGGGAGACACTGTATACGTAGACATATAGGTCGTCATTAGTCTCCTGTTCTGGCCGCAAAGAAACTCCATCTCCCGGGATAAAACATGCAATACATATACAGAAATATTGAATGTAACAGTTGATGTTAGAAGATGCAAAATAATAATTCAGCCATGTTGAATGAATTTGCCCAGTTTTAAATGTTAAAGGAGTAATAGTGTTAATTTTCTAATGTTTAAAGTCCAAATTATGAATTATGGTAAATACAGATATCTTCAGGGAATTTTGATTTCTAATATAGTTTTGTTCCTCTTTTTCTGTTTTATATTTCATGTTTTTGTAAGCAAAGTGTTAACTGTTATAACCCAAATGTATTTGTATTTACATCATCACATCAAAAATCTGACATATTAATTCCTACCAAATTATGTTGCTGATAAACTATATTGCTGTTAGTATTAATACAAGAAAAATGCTTTCAATGTAATTGAATATTCTTTTGTTTATTATTTGGCAATAATTTGTTTGAACATCGTTAAAAAGAATAAAAGTGATCATTCTTTATTACTGTATATCCTCTTGATAATTATTGGGGCTGTAATAAAATGTAATGAACTTTGACTAAAATCGATAAACTAACATATATGAATAACTGGGTGCTTGAATTGGCTGGTGTGGCTTATTACTGCTCCAAGGCCTTTAATTGTATTAATTAGTAATAACTTCAATTTTATACAGTCTTTTTATAAGTTTCATTGATTTTTTTTACTTTCTCGTATACATACAGAGTAATACATATAGCCTAGAGAAAGTTATGTAATACTGCGGAAAATGAATTTTCAGATTTCAATGAAAATTCACGTTATAGGGTCCCCTGATACCAAAAAAGTGTTGTTGTTTGTTTTTTTCTTCAAAACATAAGTCAATCTGTCTGTCTGGTGTATGTAAACAACTCTAGCACCTAAATTATTCATAGGATTTTTTCCAAATTGGAGAAATCTCTGTTAATCTGACCTGATTTGAAGCTTTGTGATTTTGAAAAGCCTTTTTTTGAAATTTGGGGGTACTTTACACGAAGCCCCCGGGCATTTTCAAAATTTTCTCAAAAATGGCTCCAAATTTTTTCTTCAAATTTCTTGCAATAGAGTAAAATAACAATAGAATAAAATACACTTATAAGGATGGCATAAGTCTGCTTTTCACAGTTAACTCTGAATTTTTGATAATTGCAAAGGTTTTAGTTTTTTTCAGCATTTTCCTACAACTACAGAATTGAAGATAGAGTATTTTCCTTCAGGGTAAATTTGTTGTCAATAATTAGTTCTTTAATTAAAGGGATGTACATTTTTTCGTTTGGTAGTTTTTGGGCAATATTTGCAATTTCAAAAAATTATAAAAACGATTTACTCAAAAACAGCTTCTAATTTTTTTTTTTTTTTTTTTTTTTATTTTTTTTTTTTTTTTTTTTGGTAGGGATACTGCTAAATGCACTCTATAAGATGACATAAATGCCATATTGCTCTAATCTTTTGTTATTCAAAAAGTACAAAAATGTATTTTTTTAGCCTGTCTCTCATGTTGTTAATATTTACATTAATGGCAAATTGTTTACATTGTATTTACAAGTAGATGTGCTTTAAATAAAGACAAAAAAAAAAATCCTCAAAAACTAAATGTTTTTTTGTGAAAATGAGCTTAGAATTCCGTACTTTCAGAAACTCAAACGCCATTTTCTGCAAAATGGCTCCAAATTGTTTCTTCAAACTTTTCTTACAGATAGTGGTAATTGCACTGTTTAATATGGAATAAAGTTTATTTTGTTGTATTGTTTTGTTTTTTCATAAATTACTGAAATGTAATTATTTTTAAATATCTCTCAGAACGTTAATATACACATTCCCAGCAATTTGTAAACGTTACTGCATTTGTGAGTTGAAATGCCTCAAATGAACATTAATGAAGTTTTTCTCTAACTCTAACATTTTCTGGGAAAAATAGCTTAAAATTTTGTCTTTATAGTAACCCATAGACACCATTTTCTTAAAAAATTCATTTAATTTTTAAATTTATTTTTTGTTTTTTATTGTCATTACATTACACATTATGTTATTTATAAGTACATTATACACATTCTGTTATTTATAATTACATTATAATGGTCAGTAGCAAGTTATTTATGATGTTCCCAATATATGGTAAGACCTTTACGAGAAATATTCTTGATGAATCAAGAAAACAAGATTTTTGTCATGTCAAAGGTACACAGATGTTAGAACTGATATCTCCAAAATTGTTTTTGATTTCATTGTGAGCATAATACTGACAGAAGAAATTAATAGGAAAAGTTAGATTTGCTTAGCAATTGTTATTGTGCCTAATAAATTCCAGTGAAGTATGTAGATGAGGCATGATGCGCAATTTCAAAAAGGCTTATTTGAATTGCTTCAAGGCAACTTCTTTTACAATCTTTAAATTAATTAATTAATTAATTTTATTGTCTCATTTTTCTTATTGTAAATATTAAATGAGTATCACCTGTGGTCATTTTAATTTTCTGGAAACTTTGATAATTTTTCGAAAAACTATATTTACCTGAAAGTAAGACTAGGTTTTTTCCAAAATATCTGTTGAAAAATGCAAGGTTGTCTTATATTTGCAGATTAAGCCTAGCCGGTTAGGATTTAAATTTTTACATTGCCATTGCGTGTCACAAAACTCTTTAAGGTTGACTTAATAATAAACTGCAAAGACAGAAAAAATATCACGCATACCTGCTATACGTAATTATATTCGCATTCATATTGTCGATATCCACTGTGAATTTGTTGGGCAATTCAGACCAACATTTATAAATGGGCCGGTAAAGAGACCCTAACCGAATAACATTATGGCAAATGAAACTTAACGTAAAAATGAATGCAGAGATTTTGTTAAACAATGTGGGTTCGATGAGGCCACATGGAATCTCGGTTCGACACCCAGCAAATGCAAATCTGCATTTTGAACAGAAGCAGAGGCCATCAACAAGTGCAGGACGGATAGAAAATTTAGTGGCAGAAGGGAATGTTCTTAGATGAACGACCATGAACAACACAAATTTAGTGCGCAAAACTTTCAAGAGGGGCCTAACAAGTCAGATGTCACAGCATAGACGGAATACCAAAAAGATAAAAAACACATGTAAAGATGATGATGGTAGTGACAAAAACCATGATTATGATGATATTAAGGAACCTGAAAATTAGAGTTCAGGAAGAAGTCTCAACATCTCATCAAGAAAGCAATTTTCAAGTCAATAAGACATTTTGTAATTTTATTTTGATTAAATGGTACAAATTAGTTAAAAATTAAAAATTTCTCAAGAGGCCTCTTCAAAATTAGGGGATTGTCTTGTATTCAAGGTAGTCTTATATTTGAGGAAATACAATGTATTCTGTGGAAGATATGCTCTTTTAATCCCTTCCCCTCATGAATCCACACCTGACAAAAAGTAGAAATTAAAATTTAAATGTATTTTAGGTTTCATGATTATTTCTTTGGTGCTTTGAACTTGCAAACATTTTTTATAACTCAATTTACAAGTATATAAGAGGCTGAAAAAACTGTTTCTGTTTTTTGTTTCAGGGCTTCAATGCAATGTTAGCCAGTCACCTGGGATCTTCCAACAGCAATAGTCTGTCTCGTCGAGATGCACAAAGTCACCACAGCGATGTCAGCTTTACTGACGTGGACCCCACCCATGTCTCTCAGGCCATTGAAAATCCAAATAAATCAAGCAACCAAGTCCAAGAGGAAACAAGTATGCAATCTTGTGTGAACTTTCGTAGTGAAGTAGCAAAGGCTGAAGAGGAGGAAGTGACGACCTGCAGCGGGAGTGTGCCCCCAGGGCAGGAAGGGGGAATCCCGCAAACCACTGGTGCTCTTTCCGATCAGGATAAGCTTAAGTTTAAGGCTAAAACCATGGGTAAGACTGTGAGTCTGCCCATTGCAGCCCAGGGTGAAACTCTGGCTGCGACAAACATTCCTTCACCATGTGACAGCACATTGGTGAATCTTCACGCAACAGTCCAGGGTATCTCTGACAGTAACCCACCACCAAGCTTTAATAATCTTAATGTTAATGCTAAGAATAATGTAACTTTAACTAGTGTGGGAGAGGCGAGTGTAGGCCCTGCTTCAAATGCTCGGTGGGGCATCCCTCGTGGTTTGGGCCTCCGGGGAGGTGGCGAGAGCTCATCGAGTTGGGGCACGCCACCGTCTGGAGGCAGCACTGCGGGATCTGGATGGGGTGGAAGTGGAGGAGGAGGTCAAACAGGAGGATCCTCGAGCGGAGGCTCCCAAGGCCAATGGGGAGGTGGTTCCAATTCTGGAAACCAATCATCTGGCGGTAACAACATGAACAGGGGCTCTGGAGGAGGACAAGGACAAGGCTCCGGTGGACAGAATGGATCAGGTAAGAGGAAGTGAAGTTTTTTGTATGTAGTTGGAGAAACTGGGATCAGGAATCAATTAGTTATGCTTTTTTAACCATCAAAAGTATGCATATGTCATTCTGTAATAAGTTATAAAACAAACTACTGTCTTATGAAAAAATAAAATTATTTATTATTGTGAACACAAAATTAAAACACTAATTTTATACATCCTATCTTTTATTCATTTATTAATTTTGGATATTATATACAAAATATGTAAACATGTAGGACAATCCTGATAATGTTCACAATAAAATGAAGATAGACATGAGATAAAAATAAAATTACAATATGGTAATTAGACAAAAATGGAAAAAGGAAAAGAAAGAAAAGATGGTAGATGATAATCAAGAGAGATCAAAGGTAAAATTGGTCCAAATATTGTTTAAATATGTGAATGCAGCGAGCATTACTTATTATTTACTTTTGACTTTGCAAATGAATTAACTTAAATTTATTCATTCTATAACGTTCTTAAATTTGTGTATTTATCATGTCAACTCCCTTGACACGTGTTTCTGCCCATTTGACATGTGTGTGCACATCCACAAGTGCATCCATTTGTCCATCTGAAGTGTGCATGTGCCTTCCTGACATGAGCGCATTTACGTGCTTGACACATTAATTATCCCCACTGTCATGGGTATCTGCCCTTCTCACATAAGTATATTAACCCTGTTGTGTTCATTCACATGAAATCTTTAAGACCTTTACAAACTTTTCCTAAAAATGGCCCCCATTTTTTTTCTTTGAAGTTTGCTTGAGTAGAGGACAATCTTTGAAATTTCAATGATTTTTTAAAATTTAGTAGATAATATTGAAGTTTGGGATTCATTCCTCAGTTCAATCTAGTCTCAATATTAGAGTTATTATCTATTATTATCTATCTATTCTTAATATTAGAAGTAAATCTTTTTACAAGTATACTTTTTCAAAATATTTTGAATAAAATTATAACAAATTTCCAAAAATACAAGGAAAAAATCTTAGAAATGTCTCAAAGTTTTTCCTTAAATGTCATTCACCCTTAAATTTCTTTTAATGCATTTGTAGACCCAAATAATTTTAAATGTAGGTTTTCGAGTAGAATGAAAATGAAATCCCAATAGGTTTTGAGTTGAATGTGTATGGTGCATTTTCAAAAACCTTTGAACAAATTTCTTTTCTCAAAATATTAAAAAAAGTTTTTTTGAAAACATCCATATTACAAATAGTTTGCTGTTCTGTGATATTCTGAGAGCCTAATTTTGATTCAACTATTTGATGATCCAAATGAAGAAAATAAGTGTTTTTTGATCAAACACAGTATGTAAGTTCTTGATATTCTAGTAACAGAAAGTAAATCATCATGTTAATGTAAATGTTCTTTAAATAATGTTTTTGTTGCAACATTTTGTGATTGTTAAAAGTTTGTGATTTTAAAGAGTATGTTAATTTTTTTGTTTTGGAATTCATGTTATTTAGCACTGAAGAGATCTTTATTAACATACTCCAAAAATGTTAATCAATGTTCAGATCTATAGATGTCAAGGGCGGTTTCTGCAAACTGAGCATGCGTCAAATTCTCTTTGAGTTTTTGTGAGCTCACATCTCCTAGCTTCAGTCATGAGACGTCCTGCTGATTATGACCAATGAAGTTAACAGTGAGCCTTCAAACCTCATTCTGGCCACTACAAGGAGAAGGGTGTGTACCTTGAATAGCTGTGTTACTGTTTTTCTACTGCTTTTACTCTCATGAATATTATTGTAAATAAACATACCAAATGAACAAATGGAAAAAAAGGAAATGCCAAAATGAAAAAAGGAAAATTAATTAACTGAGTGAATGATCAGTTCATTCATACAACTCGCCATTCACCAACTTATTTGCAAGTACACCTCTAATTTTATTGAATGAAAGAAACAATCTTGTACTAACAAAAAACAAAAATATTGGGGTTCAATCTTTATTGATTTGGAGTCCTGTTTGAAAATGTGAATTTTATGGATCATCACTTCAATGACTTGCAAATTTTGTCCTCAAAAAACTATTTTCTGAATGACACAATTTTGCCATCAATGAATTCACAATCTGATTTGGTTGCCCAATTTCTTATGAACTCAAATGGAGTGATTACCTCAACGTTGCAGACAAGAATACCAATAAATTATTAGTAGGGAAATACTTTATCAGTATGTACCTTGCTTTTGTTAAAATCTTCAAAATTTGATTGACAAATTCTGGAACATTGCTGCCACACACTTAACCAGTGATCTACACCTTGGAAAGAGTGAAAAGCAGAGTAATGAAACTTCTACAATTCTGAAAAATCTCTTTGTTCAAGTGTAATTGACTGCACTTGGGTTGCAGACTGAAACAGAAAAGACACCATTGACCTTTCTGAGAATGTAATATCACTCAAGTGTATTAAAATTGTGATGCATTACATTTCATCCATGCTAACTCAACTCCAAATTGCATCTGCGAGGGCATTGGTGTAGACTGCCCAAAGCAATATTTCCAAGAATCCATACTATTCAAAAATAGTGTTGACACTTGTAATTGTTTACCTGTGAAGATAGTAGAATCTCTCTCATTGCACTCTGTACTTTAAAATGAAAAGAAAGAAAAACACGGAAAGAAAAAAAATGCTTCATTTTCTAGCATTCACATTGTATGTCTCCCTAAATGATGGTAGAGTTCGCCAAGGAATCTTAGTGAATGGGAATATTTCATTTGATATTTAAATTTTGGAATTCATTTTTGCCAACTTGTTTATGTTTGTTAATGTAATTATTGGGTGGTTATATATTTATATAACCACCCAATCTGTACATATGTATGTTTGTGATGGTTAATTTCCAAATTGTGAAACCTAAATATCTTTAGCAAATTGACAACACTTAATTCCCTGCACAGTTACAACAATTTGCACATAAGTTAAGGTATGCAAAAACTACAAATGTTTCTGAGTAGGATTTGTATAGTTCCCTTAAAATTTGGAATTGTCTTGTTTTTTTTGAACTCTGTCCTACTGTCCTGAAAAAATTGGTTAGGGCGTTGAAATGTCTCATATTTTTCTTTATCCTGTTTTTGCTACGGAATGCCACAATAAAAAAATACTACTTGTTTTTTTATTTACCATGAAAAAACCAAATTGGAATGTTTTGCATGGCCTTCTGTCCATACTTCTTGCAGATCCAGGGACTTTTTAATGTTTTAACCATGATTACTCCAAACACAACTCTGAAGTAAACATGGATTTTTCATGTGCATTGAATGTGGATATACTTTGAAAATGCTACGTAGTGGCAAAATGTTCAAAATGCAAAGTTAGAAAATTTCCTAAGATTTATTTTCTAGCCGAGTTTTTCTCAATAATAGTCTTTCTCACTTTCAATAACTTTTGAATTGTTTGTGAACAACTGAAAATTTTCAAACAATGTTTTCTTGCTTCATGTTTTTTGAAAAACTCGTCTAGCACTTTGGTCTTTTTTTACAGCAGTATTCTTATTAAACAAATATAAAATTAAATTTTCTTTAAAAATAGGTTTATTTAAATGATAAAAAGAATATGAAATGTTTGGACATTGTTGGAATTTCTTTTTTGCTTGCATTAACCACAACAGCAATATTTTGTTAGTAGGGTGCCGCATTTTTGTTAATTCTATGCCCAAACATAAACATGATGGTTAAATCCCGAGGCCAGAATCCTTGTTGACCAGAGTTATTATGATATACAGTAAAAATAAATAATAAAAAGAAGTAGAGAATTACTTGGCACATGTCTTTTACCTGCAAAACCTCAAGGAGGAAAAAAAAAAAAAAATTGTGAACCTTATTTCTGAAACAAATTAAAGTCTGTGCTTCCTGGCTGGAGTCGATAGATACTTGGCTGTGATGACGTTTCCTAGGCACAAGGCAACTCTGCCTAGCACGTAGGATTTTCTGGTCAGTCAAGTGTATATTTCTGAAATAGTTTTTGGATCAGCGAGACTTTTTAAAAATTAACTGCCAATTTTTTTCCAGAACACTGGAACCTTATTTTATTTTATTTTTTATTTTGTCAGTTTTTAAAAAAATATTTTCTTTCATGTAAACATTATACTCTAGAGATGGTTTTATAATTCTGCAACAAATTGATTGTTAGATTTTAATGGAGATGCTTATTTTGGAGGTTCCTGATACCATAAAGTGTTAAGTTTATTTTTAAATATATAATTTGTTACAGGTATGTTTCATAATTTAATTTTTTCGCATTTGTTAACTCAGATGCGTCAAATTATCTCTTATGAAGTGTTTCAATCTCTTGATAATTTTGTGTGAGCTCAAATATGTGTTTTTCTAGAAATGCTGCTGTGACATTATTTGAAAATCAGTCACAATTTTTTTTTACTCAGAAATTTCCACAAAAAAAGATCTTTGCCCTTTTTGTGTATACTTAAACAGCCTCATGGAACACTTGGTCTTGAGGTAGATCTGCACTTGTAAGTTTGTAGATTTAAATCCCATGCAGGGCATGGAAGCTTTGAGGTGTGTTTGTGTAGGGACTTTTCCCAATCCCTCATGTATAACCTCTTGTGTACTGTAACCCATCCATTATCCCTTGTACTGACTGGTAAGTCAGGGTGATCACTTCCTGGAAAACACGGAATTTCAATTCAAGTTAATTACGACATTTTTTTTACGACACACTTACAAAAATCGCATTGCCGAATTTTCGATAATTGCAAAACTGATTTCTTTTCGGCGTCTTCCTGCAACTAAAGAATTGAAGATGGAGATTTTCCCTTCAAATGAAATTCGTGCTCCATAATTGGTTCATTCATTATCGTCATGTACATTTTTTTTAGATTGTAGTAGTTTTCGCGCACTATTGAGTGCAGTATTTGCTATTTAAAAAAACAACAAGATTTTCTCAAAAACTGTGACAAATTTTTGCTCTTGCTACGGAGTTGAGAGAACGTTATGTAATGCAAAACGTCTGCCCGTCCACTCGCCCGTCCGTGAACAACGCTAGCAGCTAAAGCGTTTAGCCGGTTTTCTCCAAAGTAGATATTGCTCAATCTATTCGGCAGTTGTTCTGTTAGATGGCAGCTGGAAAGAGGAAGGGGCAAGACCGAAAAGCGAGACCCAATATAAGAAATTAGAAAACTAAGAGAGTACCAGAAACTCTGTCATTTTGTAGCACCACTAGTTTTTTTTCGTTTGGGAAATGCTTTACTTAGTCATAACTTGTTGAAAATGTTCTCAAAAATTACACCAGATTTCAGGTTTAAATTTTGTTTTGATATAACAAAGGACGCTTATAAAAATTGGCGCAGGCTTCAATTTCGGTGAAAATTGCAAAAGTTAAAGAAAATTCTGAGAATTTCTACATTTCTTAATTAAGAGAGAGATGTTCACTTTGTCGCATACTACGTACGTAGTGTAGAGAAATTTATGTAATGCTGCAAAAACTGCTACCAGATGCACCATCGGTAACGGTTGTTAACAAGAGGGGTTTTGCGAATGAAAGTTACAGTTGTGCTTCCCATTACTAGACGCACTTTCTTACGAACTCGGTTGTCGGTTTTATATACTCTGGTGTTCCTCACGGGAGTTCAGCCAGGTTTGACTTGGCGAAAGGTTGGAGCCACGCGGAGTTTATCCCAAGCTACGATAGTCTGTTTTAATTACGTGAAAGATTGGATCCTCCAGAAAGAGGCAGACCACAGCCAATTTCTCCAAAAATGAATTAAATAATGTGCTGAAGCTGGTAGAAAAATACCGATTATTTTGGAAAATAAAAGAACGGATGGAGAAATAAATACAGCTTGGCCGGAAATTGAAAGCAAATTTTAAATTTTACAAGCTAATATGTTAAATACTCCAGTGTCGTAATATATTAAAGCAGTTAAAACTCTGTTAATTGGTGAAACTGAAAAGTTTCTGTCGGTAGGGAACTAACCTCCCACTCGATTTTTCAACCAAGAGCAACACCGTACTTTTGGTTAAACGAAACCTTTATTGAAACTTCCTTTCGTTGTAGTCATTGAATGGATCACCTCCATCCACCACTTTTGTCCTTTGGGTTCTTTATAAAAATATAACATTTCGTCGAATTTACGATCGTCACAAACTGTTCAACGCCGTTGCAAATCCACTAACTCCCGTTAAATCTATAAACAAGCCAAAAATGCCCATTTTTAATTATTTACCTTTTACTCATCTTTCAACTATTTATAGTTAAAATGATAGGAAGGGATTCTCTAACTCGAGAAAACGTGCATAGTTTTTACTGTTTTTTGACTAAATAAATATAATCTAATTAAAATTAACGGCTGCTGAGAAATGTTTAACGAGCTTTAAGTTTTGGTGCATCAGAAATCTGAGATAACGGCAGTTAATTCTTAACGTGATTTAAATTTTAACCAATGTTGATTCACTTAGCCATAAACGTCCATCCGCCCTTCTGTCCGTAAACAACTCTAGCGGCTAAACCATAAGTAGAATTTTTCTGAAAATTGATATTCCGTGATCGATCAGGCTGATGTCCCGGCCCCTTGAATTTGAATAAGATGTTATAATTTATGTGGGTACTTGACATTAAGTCTCAAACGCATTTGTTCTCAAAAATTGCTCCAAATGTTTGAACTACATCTTTGAATCGGATCGATATATATTCGTCCGATATATATATATATATATATATATATATATATATATATATATATATATATATATATAACGACGTTTCAGTTTTTTTAATAAAATTTGCTTGTAGGCAGTTTTTTAACTTCTGTAATATATTTAAAGTGTTATTAGATTTTACTTTTTACTAAATATGTATGCGCCAAGAGATAGCAGCTAGAAAGAGGGTTAGCAAAGGTGTTAGTAGGCTTGCAGCGTAATTAATAATGGTACAGTTTACTTTTCGAGATGCCGATCTTTTTGTGATAACTGAGTATTCATTGAAAATAACTCTTCTGAAAATGGTTATTGCTTAAAGGAAATATAGTTTGTTCTTGACATTGATAGAATTTTTGCACAGTAACAAATATTTCCTGATGGTGTTATGGAGTAAGAATTAATAGAAAGAATAAGTTATAGCTCCTTGTAATATATTTAAATTCGTAGAATGAGGATATTTTATTCTGTGCGAAAATTTTTACTGTTTTTGTTTAAATTACATTGACATACCATATTTGACTTTCATCGTTTATCTTTAGATTCAATACAAGTTAGATATTATTAATAATTTTTGGAATACGAATATTGTTGATCATAAAATCATTTGGAGAATCGAACTTGTAATTAATTTTTGGATGAACTCTTGGTGATTCGAGAGTTAAAATGGATGCATGGTGAAGAGAATATTTTCATAAAAATTGCTTTCATGGTGGAGGCACCATTGTTGGCTGTCTTTTCCTTACAATGGTTGCACTTGCCCACCATGATTGCATCAAGTTTCGAATCGAGAAATTGATTTGTATGTTTGCGTTCAGGACATTATTGTGAAAGGGGGCGTCCCATGGTGGAAAGATAGGGCGTCCTGAAATAACGTCCAGTCACCGCTGGAGTGTTGTGCAATATTGTGGACTATTTTTAGGGGCGCTTTGAGCTGTGAATCCTATCTGATTGTCCTCTTGCCGCGTATTTCACCGTTCTTCGACAAATTCCTGGAGGCAAGCACGCGATATTAGATTTTAAGTCAGCCTTGCCCGCCAGCAAATCGACAATAGTAGTTTGCTATAATCCGCACGTTTCCTTGTGCTCTCGTTTCGACAGAAAAAAAAATTGGGTGGAAAGTTGGTTATTTTAACGCCAATTCTTTAGTTCGTTGTGTAAATAGTTTCTATTAAATGGGAGCGAAAATGTTTTGTTAACAAAAGACAACAACGCTCGTAATGTATTCATAACAAGATGAAGTTCGCCATACCCGGCTAGATATATTTCACAATCATGTATTCCAAAAGAAATGGAATAAATTATATTTATACTGAACGCCCTACCTTCCTTGCTTTGATTTACCATCCCCATCTCGCTTGATCATACCCGCCTAGCTTCACACTCTCTCTCCGCATCCTGCATTACTTCGCATACGTGGACCCACCCCGCCTTGATTGCTACAATCATCGTTGCTTAGGGCAGCTGTAAACAGCTTCATTGTTGCATTCTCCCAGCAAACTTCCAATATAATGTTTCCCCCATCAATTAGTCAAATTGCACTATCAAAAAGAATTAAAATACATGCAATATTTTGTTTATTAATGAAAACGGAAAAGTTTACTCTTAAATTTTTGCGTTTGGGAGTGGGAAAGGGGAATTGTAATAGTGTTGTCAAAAATTCATGTAGACATGAACTTTTTTCTGGTTGTGAAGGCCACGACTACAAAATTAGTTGAGTTTGTCATTAATGTAAAGATTTAAAAATAAATAGTCTTTAAACGAAAATACAAAACAAGGGCTGCAAAAAAGTAGCTACACCATGCCAGACAAATTTCTCTTTCTGTGAAAACCTTATGAAAAAAAACCTGTTGCCGATCTCGAGGTTAAACTGGACAGACAAAAGTTGTAAAAGAGAATTGAATGTGTTTTATATAATATACGTAACCGTAGCTTATAAAAAGAACATTTTAAAATCATGGACAGTTCCGTTTTTATTTATTTAGATTCAACTGTAGGAAAAGAAGCGGGGTAGCTATTTTGGAGTTTGAAGAAAACATGCGTTGGAGTTTCATTTGCGTATGATAATGGAGATTTCTAAATGCCTCCGCATTCTTATATTGTCCGCCCTTTCTCTCGCGATTTACAGTTCTTGACGTCTATGCGCGAATTCGATTGTTTTGTGTGCATCTTCTAGAAAATGCTGCGCATTTTCTTACGTAATTATACATATTTTGAATTGAATATGTTGAAATATATATTGAATTATACTTGAATTGTACATATCATCCTACCGTCCTATTCAAACCCTCGTCAAAGATCCACATTCAAGTTACATAGAACAACAATGGCGAGAAATTAATGGTTCAAAGGTTCATCGGCAATAATGCATTCTGATTGGAGTACATTATTAAGAGTCTTGTATGCCTTCGAACCGTTATACGAGGAACTTCTGATGTCTTTGCCATACGATAGTTATTGAAATAATTATTGAAGACCCATAGCTCTAATGGTTTTGAACTGCAAATTTTGATAATCGTGTCCAAAATAGAAATATTCACGAATTCTTAATTAATGGGGACTCCAGTGTTAATGGAGAAGCTTCTGTAGGAATAGCCATACCTAGAGAAAAATGGGAACTGTTTTACATCATAGCACACACTCATTTTTTAACGGTTATGTAAAATTGCAAAGGTTATTTAACCAATTGCATACCATAAAAGTTTGGCTATCTCTTCCAAACGCTTCTAAAACTGCTTGAATCACATCGGATACTACATCATAACACTATAAGAAAAACATCCAAAAGAAAATTATATTATAAATCTACAATTCGTTTATAAACTTTGAATATGGACATGCGAATCGCAATTAAAATTGCCTGTGTATTCTGTGTTTGATCAAAAGACCCCTACTGATTTCACCTTTTCTTAGCTTTTCAGATTCCTAATAGTTATATCGAAATGGCGACTGAGGAATATATTATGTAAGTGTAAGTGCAAATAAGTTTGTGCTTGCTCAAACGAAGCATCCTAAAAAAATTGTTTACCAAATTCAAAAATGGATTTTGAATTTGTTTACCAAATTCAAAAATGGATTTTGGTTTCAAATGGTGATGAAAATGGTACTTGTGTCTAATTATTCACGGCATTGTGCTAGATCCTGACAAAAGCCTTTAAGGAAAATTACGGAGTAGATTTTGACAATTTTGTTAGTGTGTTTTTGAAAAATCTGGCACTTGACGTAACATTATGCGAAAATACTGATTTTGAAAGAAAGAAAGAAAGAAAGAAAAAGAAAAAAAAAGAAATGAAATGCTTTGGTGTCAGAAAACCTGAATAGGGAAAATTATCTAGGTTCAGACTGATTAACAACTCCGTCAGGAACATCACAAACGGGGATTGGGACTGATTTTTCCGAGAACGTAAGTGCTATGGGCTTGAGTCCCGTTAGTGGAGTGAATGATTTATCCCGGAGTGTGGCGGTGTTCCTCCGGTGCCGCCCTACGATGGATGGTGAGATCCGACGCTAGAGAACAATTTTCCTAAGGATGGGATGATTTGACAGATCGGGAAACAAGTGAACATCACGTGTACTTCAGAGAAGTATCCATCCGCCGCGTCAGCTGTTTAGTCACGCCCCTTCGTAGTGTTTGTTTACGGTTCACGCGAGACATCAATAAAGAGATGTCTTGAGTTTCGCTTAGTTATATGCACGCACGCGAGTCCGGGAAATATAGAAATTTATTTACATAAGTGGGAAAATGTCTTAACGTAATATCACATTCAATAAAAGAACAATGCCGAACACAGCACAATGCCGGAACACGTGGACCGTCTCAACTACGCATCTCACATTCAAGACTCGATTTTACAACAAACATAATACTTATCACATAAAAACTAAATTCAATATAATTTTTATATAAAAAAAAAAGAATTTTTACATTAGAGCACAAAGCTCTGCACTTCCTAATTTCAATTATTTCTCGTGGCGCACTATATTTTCGTCGGACGAGGACATCACAGCAGGGAGCGTCGTGGCTTCTTACAAGTTAGCCAACTGCAAACGAACGAATGGAGGAAGGAGAGTCTATTAAGTTCAAGGACACAAAGACCACAGAATCGTCAGTTGTGTTGCCAGCACTAGCTGTCAAATCATCCCATCCTTAGGAAGATTCTTCTATAGCTTGCGGGGATGTTCCCTAGGCACCTCACGCTGCGCTCCCGCCGAGACAAGTTCAACACCCCCCACCCCCCAATTGCCTCCCTGCACGAGTGGTAGTGTAGTGCTGTAGAGAATCTCCGGACAAGAAAGAGGATGGGAAGATAGCGCGCGATCCGTGGACAGTTTCTTAGCAGTGTTGCCATATCGGCGGAATTCCCGCCGTTTTCAGCGGATTTTGAACTCGTACGGCGGAGAAAAAAAAGTTTCGCGGACAGCGGAATAAACGGCGGAAATTAAGTTAGTAAAGCATCAGTTTTCGTTATCCTTTATTAATAAGTTATTTTGCACAGATGTATATTTTAAAAATTTATAAATCCATGTTACTAGCAAGAATAAATGATATAATACTTATATAATAAATTATATAATACCCTAAATCAATTGTTAATGTTTTGCAAATTTTCACCCAAGTAATGCATTCTATGTTATCTAAAAATTGAATTGCAGTTTCAATAACGCCACTATATTTCCCAATCATATTTTTGTTTTAATAGAAAAAAGTAATACATTTAAATATGGAAAAATAATTTATTTTACGTTTAGCGGATTTAGGCGGGAAATTTAAAACCAGTTCAGCGGATACACATCTGGCAACCCTGTTTCTTAGGGTACAGCTCCCTGGGTTTGTTAGTAGAAACGGAAAACTACCAGAGTAGCCTGCCGTTAGAATTCTCCTCGGGGAGACTGGCTAAATTCGGCCAAGTTCCTGTGCGAAAGGCCACCACCGTTGGAACTCCAACTCTTAGAACTTTCGGTCATAATCACTGTAGGGAGAACGGCTATGAGCTAAACCGTCGGTATGGACGTTTGTGTGTGGAGGGGGGAGCGGAGACGGAGTGGCAGACAGACGGCGTTCCTGTGGTCGGGGCTGGGGGAAGTGCCAGTGTGGCCACAGAGACTGTGATGGGGGCGGGAGACGGAGGGGGGGGAGTCTGGGAGATGGACGGACGTTTTTCAAAGATAAGTTTGTGGTATCAGATACACACCACAATTATATATTCGGCACAATCTTGGCCTAGATCTTTTTGTAGCAGACTGAGTGTAATTGTATCAACAGTGAAATTAAAGAGTAGGGATAAATCACAACAATGAAATATCGAGATTGTTAATGTTCGCTCTATTACAGTACTTCTGAATGTCACGTAAGAGTAATACTTCTTGGATGTCTATCCACGCTATTTGAAAGATATTTAGTAACACGCATTTTCATATTCTGTTATGCTTAATAGTTATCATTGTCAGAATAATTTCAGACTGGGTCGAGTCATTTATCTTTTAGAAAGTTGAATAATCATTACGAATTTCGCAGGAACACTGATTATTGGTGATTATTGGGGAAATTCTTTTAAATTCTTATATTATTTTTTCGCCAGAATTTATAACCACTTTCTATGTACAGTTGCATTCATAATTATTATTCGTTATTTGTTAATAAATAAAGGTGCAGCAATATTTAATGGGGACATACTTGGTCCACGGTTTGTGAAGTGCAACGTTAGTCGCATAGTCTACATAATGACCAACCACTTAGGGCCACACGTGGTCTGGTAGTTTGCACAATTTGAGTTAATTTGCATGTAGTATAATGTTAAGTAATGTTTGAGGAAGAAAATAGGTGGATTTTCGTGTTGGACTCAATATTGAACGTTTCAGAATGCCTAGAGAGAAAAAGGTACGCAATGAGAATGTATTCATTTTGAGATTACTAACTTTTGAAAAGAAAAAAAATAATAATAAAGCAAGGATTACACTCAGGGTTATGAAAGTGTACTAATAAAAAAAAATATAGCGTGGATATTTAAGAAAAATATTGCTTGATGTACGTTCATCGAACGTACGTGTAAATTCATTTCTGCAAATTCAGTAGGAAATAATTCCAATTTTTACTCATGTGCTTTCGTATAGTTAATTCATTTACTACGATGCTGATGGTATTTGGCGAGATCAACGCATTGTAGCTTGTGAAGGTGGGTGTGTTTTACGTGTTGTTGGCCTTGTTCTTCACGATGCTCTGTAACTTTGGGCGACGCCGAACTTGTTGAAAGTCGGCTGCTTATCACGTAGCTTGCGCGGTTGATAACTGTGGATTGCTTTCGCCTTGAGATAGAAGAGGTGAAAGGGTTGCGAATTTAATCGGTAGCTGCACTCTTTGCGTCCTTTTTCGCTCCACATGATGATTCGTTCAAAAGTCAGATGCACGGTGTTTACTTTCGTGCCTTGTAACAAAAATGTTGTATACCTCAGTTATTAGCGGTGCTTTTCTTAATTAGAATTATTGAAAAGCATGGTTGACACTTTGGCAAAAGAATTTATCCAAATTTCCGGAAAGCGTTGCGATTTTTAGTAACACAAAAATAGTGTTTTCTTTTTCTTTTATAGACGATCCAGCAACCAAATAAACTCTGTATTTCAATCATTTTAAATACAAACCCATACTCTAAATACTAATTGAAAGTAATAATTTGTCTATGAAGTGCCGTAAGAAAAGATATTGTGAAGATACGTGTATCGTGTGGAAATAAACGAACGCTTTACTTTATTTCTAAACATCATAACGTATTACCCGGTTTCCATGTCTTCCGAGACTCACTGTTAAGGAAAGTAATAGTTCAAGCAAAAATAATGAAGAATATAAGGATGTTTTAAACGCTAGTAAACAACATTAAAGCAGTGTGGAATATCGTAAAAAATACGACCAGATCATCACGATACTTTGTAGAGAATGTAGTTTTAAAGGATAATAAAAAAGAAGCAAGTAATCCGGAAAAGGTTTCAAATCTCTTCAATCCAAATTTTTCTAGAATTGTGGCAGATCTCACGAAGGGGCCAAAACCGCTAAATTCAATATCGTATGCTTTCCAAAAAAATTTCGACACAATGTTAATTTTCGAAACTTTTTCCAACGAAATCCTGAGAATAGTCCGTAAACTAAAAAATGCATCTGGATTAGATGAATTTTCGGATTGATTATTAAAAACTTGTGTATCCGTCTTTATGCACCCTTTAACTCACATTTTCAAAGCTTATTTGTACATTTTCGAAACAGCAAAAATAACGCTACTTTTTAAAAAGGGAACAAAAATGGAATTCAAAATTATTGACCAATTTCTCTTTTGTCAGTTTTTTCAAAAATATTAGATAGGCTTTTTATATGCGAATGGAAAATTTTTCTCAGAAAAACCTAAGCATTTTTAGACACAACTCTGTTTCAGAAAATCAAAATCTACAGAAACTGCCTTTTTTCTTTTCTTAATGATGTTGAAGTCAACGAACAAAAATGAAGCACCCACCTAGAATATTTTGGGTATATCTAAAGATTTTGACGCATTTGACAACATCTTGCTATCAAAATTACCTTCATATGGAATTCGTGGTGTTGTCGTAGATATAATAGCTTCATACCTTAAACATCGATCTCAAAGAGTAGAAATACCGTACTGGCACGAAAGGACATTATTTATATACCTTTCCAATTGAACAAAGGAGGCCCGCAAAGTTCGATCTTAGATCCTATCCTCTCTGTGTTATACGTAAAGGATATGCCCTCGTCTATTAAAAACGATGATACGAATGTTCGTTGCGAAAAAAAAGAACAATAAATAGTACGATTTCAGAAGTTTCAAATTGGTTTTGTAATAACATCATCACGCTCCGCTTTTTGTGTTTTGATACAGGATTTTAATCTGACCCATAGGGAGGATGATGGAGCTAGGAGTGTGCACAAGATCACAATAATTCTTAAATTGTGTGAGCTGATGTTCGAAATTTTTTATCTAGAATCCACACATCTATAGCACACTTCATTCAAAGTCTTGAAGATTTCTGAGACATTTGTATGAGTTTACGAAGCGCAGGTTTTATAGCATCGAAGTATCTTGTAGCTGTGTATGTCTAGAAAAAGTAATGGACTATATTGAAAAAAAAGTAATGACTGATATTTGTAGAGAATACGCTTATTTCGAAGAGCTCCGGTTTCTTTCAATCTAACCTAACCCAATCCAAACCAACCCAACCTAATAATCCATAGCGTTAGCGTATTTCTACTTGCTACCGGACTGACGTTACATGTCTGGAAATATCTTGCATTGTGGCACGGCAGCTGATGCGGATTGTAGTGTGTGGTTCCCAAGAATAGTGTTGTAGATGATTGCTTAATACCACCCTAACTTTAAACTTATCTAGAAAATTGAAAATCAACAGCGATGCGTTGTTTGTTTCTTGCAGGTAACTCCGGGAAAAACAGCGGCGGCGGAGGAGGCGGTGGCTCCGGCGGGCAGTCGCAGGGCGGCGGCGGGGGCGGCCAGCAAGGGGGCGGAGGCGGCCAGCAGGGCGGCGGGGGCGGGCGCTCGGGCCCCGGAGGCAACGGTTCCACGTCGTGGGCGCAGGCCGCGGGCAAAGGGCTGTCGGGCTCCCAGCAGGGCCAGCAGCAGCCACCGTCCCAGCAGCAGCAGCAGCAACAACAGCAGCAACAGCAACAGCAACAGGAGCAGCAGAGCGGAAGCGGCGGCGGCGGGGGCGCTTCCGGCGGCGCCGGCGGCAGTTCCGGCGGCGGCGGGGGCAGCGGCGGCGGAGGGGGTGGCTCGGGCGGCGGCGGCTCCGGCGGCGGGGGCGGCAGCGGGGGCAACGGGAGCGGCGGCGGGGGCGGCGGCGGAGGCCCTTCGGGGTCGTCGGGGGGCGCCGCCGCCTCCTCGGCCAGTAGCTCCACCAAGCAACAGCTGGAGCAGCTCAACACCATGCGCGAGGCGCTCTTCAGCCAGGACGGCTGGGGCGGGGTGAGTTGAATGCTAGCTCCTAGCGGAATACCCCTTCCTCGCCGCTGATGCAACACAGGGCGACGAGCCAGTCGAGTACTAGATATGTCGGCTCCTGCAGACTGGCGTTGCTCAAGGTGGACATTCCCACATGCGCGGCCTCCTGCACGATTCGGTTTCGGGCGTGGGACGCCGCGTTCAGTGTCCCAAATTGGAATGAAACGCAAAAAGCTTTATAGACCGTTTAGTGATTTAGATTTGCGATCAAGGTATCTTATCGATTCTCAATCAGCTATATGAAACCTTTAGCGTTTGGTAATTAAGCACCATGTGTTCGCTAGCTGCCTGTACCAAGTATAGATCTCTCAAAATAAGGCATCACGAGCTGTTGTCATTCAGATAAGTTTCAAATATGCATCACTGTTAGTTCTGCACGATCCCGAAACGCGTGATGGATGTTTTAGTTTTAAATGATTGCGACGACCTTTCCATTTTTGTTACTGTTCGTTAAATTAGCATGCAAATCGATGTATTCCTTGCTTATTAAGTTAATAAAAGCGATTTAATTGGTTTTTATTATCGCACAGTTCTTTTTCAATTGATTTCTTACATTTTGGGGTTTTTGTTTATGGGTTTCTTACAATTAACAAAAACGTGTGCACGCCTAACACACTGGAGATGGCATACCATACTGGATTGCTTACGAATTGGATGAGGAATATATGATTATTGTTAATGATAATTATTGTTGTAAATTATCCCGTGTATAATTCTGTAGCCTTGGTGTATAAACGACCGCATTTGATCTTACCGTTAAATTTCATTTCGGAATTTATTTGAATCAAGAAAAGTAATATTATGACAAAAAATGTTTAAAACTACCGAATCCGAGAAAGTTACATAAATTCGCGTATGTTGCAAAATTTCGACGTGAAGATATGTATTCGAAGTACTTCGCGGAACGTTAAGTATAATACAATGGCAAATTCTAAAGTGGTTTGAGGGGGAAGAAAGGTTGGAAAGAACGTAGACCTATACCAATAAGCCATCCCACGCGTGTTATTATGATTTCGCGATCTGTAAAGCAGCAATATTTGTGCGCACCCCTGCCTAGCGTATGGCGTTGTCATGATTTTCGTTTGTCCGCAGCAACACGTCAACCAGGATACAGGCTGGGACATACCATCCAGTCCTGAGCCGGGACCGAAAGATGGCGTGCCCGTGTGGAAGCCGAATGTAAACAACGGTAAGAATTTGACTCTTAACTTCCAAGGACGAAGGCCTAGAAGCTCTAGGTTTTTCTTTCTACATTTGTGGAATGATTCCAATGCAATAGTTCGGATAATGTCTCCCAGTGATTCCAAACATTCTTTTGCCGCAGTGATTTTTTTTTTCTTTCTGGAGTATAATTTGCCGTTCAGTAGCAATGACATTCGCTCGTAGACATGCCTACAACTGACAGTCACGACCGTAAATATGGTTTTCACATTTCATTTCATTTTTAGCGGTTGACTTGAAAAACGAAATTTCGTGAAATTGGGAAAAGGGTGAACGAAGCTGCATAAATTCTGTTTCTTTTTTCTCGTGTCTCGAGTTTTACACTTATTCATATTTGGAACGTGTTAATGAACTCTTTGACTACTGAGTTTTTAAGTGCCTCTTTGATTACTTAGTTTTTCTGTCTCAGCCCACTTGTTTTATATATCTTATTCTTGGGAATGTCTTATATTTTTCGTCCTTTCTCTGAACATATGCTAATTTGGGAAACTGTGAGATTAGTTCAAGGAAATTTGAGAATTTTGGAATCAAATAACAGTTGGCGTTAACTTTCAAATATGTCTCATCCTTCTTGAAATAGAATACTTTAAATTCATTCAAAAGGATGATTAAAAGCTATTCGTATTTCGTCTCGACGCTCAGTTCTTTCAATAGCTTCAAGGACTGCGCAAGGTGCGCAGAGTGGGTTGCTAATTTGGTTGACGGATATTTTGTGGTCGTAGCAGTTGTGTTCGGAGCGACATATTCTCGGCAGGATCGTTACTGGAATGCTTGAGCACCGTTGAGAGCTCTTTTTTCCCCTTCGACAGGCACTGATTTGTGGGAAGCAAACCTGCGCAACGGCGGGCAGCCGCCGCCCTCCGCCGCTCAGAAGACGCCGTGGGGCCACACGCCCACCAGCAACATCGGTGGCACGTGGGGCGAAGACGACGACTTGGCGGACACGTCGAACGTGTGGACGGGCGTGCCGGCGGCGGGCACGGGCCCTGCGCCGGGCGCCGCGGGCGGCCAGTGGGGCGGCGGGGCGGGCGCCGCCGCGGCAGGCATGTGGGGAGGTGAGGGCGCGGGTGCGGGCGGCGGAGGCGGCGTGGGCGTAGGCGCGCGGCGGGCCGGGGCGGGCCGCATGCTCACGCCGCCGGCGTTCGCCTGCGCAGCCCCCAAGAAGGACAGCGATTGGGGCGCGGGCGCCGGCGCGTCCAGCTGGGGCGACCCGCGCGCCGACCCGCGGGCTGACCCGCGCGCCGCCCTCGATCCGCGCGCCGACCCGCGCCTCGACCCGCGCGAGCTTCGCGCCGGCGGGGCCGGTGGCGGCGGAGGCGGCGGGGGCGGCGGCGGCGACCCGCGCGAGCTGCGCGGCGCCGCCATGCTGGACCCGCGGGAGCACATGCGCGGGGGCGGGGGCGGCGGCGCGGCCGGGGCGGGCCAGGCGGCCGTCGGCGACCCCCGCGCCGACCCGCGGGCGCTGGGCGCGCGCCTCAACGGCGCGGGCCCCGGCGCCGACGGGGTGGGCATGTGGGGCGGTGCGACGCACGGCGCCGGCCCGCCGCACCATCACGGCGGCGGCCCGCACCACGCCGGCGCGCCCCCGGCCGCCGCCGCAGCCGCCGCCGCGGCCGCCGCCGCCAAGCTGGGCGGCCCCGGCGGCGCCGGCGCGCTCTCCGCCGCCGCCGCCGTCGGCAACTGGGCCGGCCCGCCGCCCAAGGAGCTCGCGATGGCCGGGGGCGGCAAGCCCACTGGCTGGGAAGAGCCCAGCCCGCCCACGCAGCGACGCAATCCGCCGAACTACGATGACGGCACCTCGCTCTGGGGGAATCCGGGCGCGCAGGGCAGGATGGGAGGTGAGCATTGCTTCTTCTCCTCCTATCGTTATCGCCACTGAGAAAGAATCTGAAAGGGGCTTTGTCAATATTATTATCAGAATATTCGTAATGTTCTGCTATACCCCCTCTCTGTCAAATTGGGAATATCAGTGGCGTCAAATAGGTAATATTCTGGAAATGAGTTATTCAGTTTTCTTCATTATTATGTACAAGTTCTGAATCCAAATGGCATTGTGTAGTTTAATTTTTATACTACATTTAATATTCATGTGGTTGGATGTTAGGAATTTTTCAAAATACAAGTTTTGCAATAAAACATTATTATTATTATTATTATTATTATTATTATTATTATTATTATTATTATTATTATTATAGCTATTTATTATTTAGTTTAAAGTCTGTTTGTTTGTTTTTGCATTAAATACATTATTCTGGGTTGTATGCAGGAAAAGTCTCACATTGGAAGGATATGCCAACTCCAAACATGGGCAGAGGTGGAGGTATGCAATGCCCTCCAGGTATGCCACAAAACCGCATTCCTGGGAATGGTGCTGGCAATATGAAACCAGATGGTGCCCCGCTGTGGGGTCACCCGGGCAGGTAGGTGTTATTTTATTTTGTTACTATCTTCAGGCTCCTGTGATTTGAGAAAATGAAACTCAGTTTTCTCTTCTTCTTAGAAATGGCTCCTGGGGAGAGGGCCAACATGAGGCAGCTGGTCCAGGTTGGGGTGAAGACCCTAAGGGCATCGGGGCAGCTGGGGTGAATTCCTGGTCTGAACCTCCTCTAACACCTACATCATGGGGAGGACCAAAACCCAAGACTCTGACACCTGGTGGTTGGGATACTGGAGATATGGAACCTGCTTCGTGGGGTCATGCTCCTAAACCTGTAAGTGCCTCTCAAGTTACATTAATCAATTTGCTGGGTTGATATTTGAATATTACTGATTCTTGTTATTGAGCAATGTTTCTAAAACCTCTTTTGTTACGACTGTTGAAAAATGAGCAGTCTTTCTTCCCTCAGGGTCAGAAACCACTGACAAAAGATATTGTTTGGGCTAGTAAGCAGTTCCGAATATTAGCTGAAATGGGTTTTAAGGTTCGTATGGTTTGGTTTATTTATACGAAGAAACCCTTAATAATTCTATTCAGTTTTACATTCTAAATAAATTGTTTACTTTCAGAAGGAGGATGTAGAGAATGCTTTACGATCCAGCAATATGAACTTTGAAGATGCACATGAACAGTTGAATGCTCGCTTGAGTGTGGCAGATGCGTGGCGACGTCAGGAGGCAGAACATTCAGCAGGGGCACCTTTTGATCTCGGTCATGGTGGTGCAGGACCTGGATTTCAACGGTACAACCCGGTGCAGCAACAACCACCTATGTCATTTGCTCCTCCGGTTGGTTGATCATTTTGTCTCAATTTTAATTTCAGAATTGTGTATTTACTTGCTTATTAACTTCAACAAATTTCTATCTATTTTCATGGCTATGTGAAATAAAACATATTGAGTAATTACAAACAGAATATGATGTCATGATTGTCATTTTTATAGGGTGGTGGCGGTGTGGGAGGTGGCCCCAGCTTACTCAACAACTTGGGAGGCAGTGGCAGTGGAGGAGTGGGCAGCAACCCTGCCGCGCTGGGAGTGAATAGCTTGAGTCCTGCGGTGGTCCAGAAAATGCTGTCAGCGCAGCAAGGTGGCCCAGGGCCTGTGCCAGGCAGTGGAGGTGGAGGGGGGGGTGGAGGGCCCTTTGGGCAGGCTCCACGCGCTCCCTCTTCCCAGCCCAGCACGGCTCAGCTTCGAATGCTGGTGCAGCAGATCCAGATGGCTGTGCAAGCTGGCTACCTGAACCACCAGGTCAGTTGTTGAAAGCTGTTTGGACTTGAAAGACTTAAAAAACATGTGGAACTTGGACTTGGAAATAGGCTCTTGTTTTAAACCTAAACATTCTTAATTCAATAATTTCCATTATTTTTAGAAATGGTAGCTGCATCTTTCTGTGTATGATTTTATTAAGTAATAGAGGATTTATCATGATTGAACTTTTAGTTTAGTAACGTAACAAAAACAAGCCTCATTTATCATTTTATTGTACTTACGATACTATCAACCAATTATAGTATTTGTTACTGTTACATTGTGAAATAATTTAAATATAATGAGAGAGATTGGGGGAAAAGTAAAAAGAAGTATTTTTAATTTAATTTTTTTAATTTTTAAGTATCTACTTATGATACTAATTTTGTGAATAATTCACATTTTTCTAGACACTTATTTCTGCAATTGGCATTTAATTGATATTGTAGTTGGTTATGTTCAGGCCAGTAGACAATTTTTTTTCACAAGTTCTCAGTTGGTTGTGCCTCACTAAAGACTGCATTGCTTTATGATAAGTATTCCTCTGTTATCCATACGGAGGGGACTGCAACCTAATGACGCCTCAAACTATCAGTACAGTGCATGAAGTTGAAGATTAGGAATAGTTTTCACAAGTGATTTATTCTGCTTCATTATAGTCACTAAAAAGAAAATTGTATGAATTGATCAAAATCTCATTGAAACGCAAATGAGGACATGAATGCATGTAAATTAAATCTTCAAACTAATGAAAATGGATAGGCTCTAAATATTGAATTTCAAAGATTGATTATTCTCATGAAAAAATTTCAAAGGAGGAATTTTATTCACAGAATTATGTTTTTTAAATGTCTTATAAAAGTGTAAACTATACTTTTCTTGCATTCTAGCTAATTTCACTTAAATACATTGGTGTAATGTGAACATTCTCAAATTGGTAGAATGGCAAGAATAATAGGAGACAAGTTAGACTCAAGAACAAGTTAGCCATTGTTTGTTAAATAAATGTTATTTGTTTCAATGTATTAATCACCAACACCACCCGTCAATTGGTTTAGCATGAAAGAGGACAAAAAACAGGGTGACCACTTTCTGGAAAACGTGGAAAACTAGGAAAAATCAGGGAATTCCATTGCTCTGAAGTCAGTGAAATTTTTTTTTAAAAAGTGTGAATTACTCTGCAGTTATCAGTAAAAAAAAGTGTTCTGGAAAATTGGGGAAATTTATTTCACGAAATTAGCAGCTACCCTGAAAATATCATTCACATGACTGAGCAGGGAATAGAAAAGCGTTTTATGTTCAGCATTACGTGACTCCTCCTTCAAATAAGTTTTGTTATTACATGCAGTCTTAATCAATTTGTTTCTCAGGAATAAATTGACATGCATGGTGAGATTTATATCCATTTTTTGAAGAGTGAGTGGTTATAAATTAACATTAATAACAATTGCTAATATAATATTCTGTTGCAATCTCATCAACATTGTCAAATGTCAGTGTATAAATGTGTCTATAAATACTTTTTCTTGTACAGTATTATAATTTATTGACAAACTATTTGATATTAAATTAGGTGGAACTAACTTTGTGTTTTTAGATCCTGAACCAGCCATTGGCACCACAAACACTGTTGCTCTTGAATCAATTACTGCAACAAATCAAAGTTTTGCAACAGTTGCTGCAACAGCAAACAGTGGTGCAAATGCAACCACACAAAGGTGGATCCTCAAGCGCTGTTCTCCACATTTCTGTACAAATTACCAAAACCAAGCAGCAGATCTCAAATCTTCAGAATCAAATAGCATCGCAACAAGCAATATACGTGAAACAGCAACAGCAGCAGCAGCAACAACATTTGGGAGGCCCAGGTGGCGGCCCGCAGGGACCACCTCATCCTACTGGACCACAAGACTTTTTCAAGCAGCATGATCCCCTGCAGACTCTCAATGCTAACTTCAGTGACCTGGCACTCTCGAAGGAACAGGTAAGAAATAAGTAATTGCTCTAGTAAATTCTTTAAGACTTCTAATCTAATTGTTTTTACTAAGAACAAGCCTGCCTTTTATTTTGGAAAATTATTTTGCACATTTTTTACATTAGAATGAAAACATTATGTTTATTGTTGCGCTAAAGGTATTAGGGATGCATTGAAGAAATATGATATGTTTCTTGAGTATTGTTTATTGTATGCAAAAGTACATAATAAATATCCATCTGTTTAATGCTTATTAATTTCCAAATCTTCAACTAATTATAAATTCTATTAATTTTATTTTCATAACCAAAATTGTTCTTGCTGTATTTTGAAGGTTCATAATTGAAAAACCTCTGGATTTCGAGACTGAATTGCAGAAAATGTAAATTTGTGAAATTAACATTTATTTAATTAATTATTAAACATTAATATTTTGTTTGACAAATTTTCTGAGATTTCACCAAATAAAAGCAGAATTGCTGAATTGCTCCAAAGGGTATATTTGAGGTTTAAAAGATGTGATATTTGAATGGTGTTCTTGTGTTTAAGTATTTTGTCCTTCTGTTGTAGCAATATTTCAAAAGATTCTCTTTAACACAGGTTAATCTGCCTTTCATTTAACTCAATTGTAAATTTTAGTGAGAGCAATTAAAGTTTAATGATAATTTTGGTTTATCTTGTTGTGTATGAACACTTCTTGCTAATCTGCAATATGAAAATAAAGTTACATTACTGTTTCTCCTGTGGTTTAGGGCTCATTTCAGAGCCAGCAGTCCCGACTTAACCAGTGGAAATTACCTGCCCTTGATAAAGATGGTGATGGAACAAGCAATGAATTCTCACGTGCTCCTGGTACCACAACAAAACCAACATTGGCTCAAAGTCACTCTTCTCCCAACATGAACCCATTATTGGGTCAGAGTGATAGGTAAGTCAGAGATGATTCTTGTTACCATTCAGGCAGCCTACTCTTGAGATTCTGGGATCGTACTTTGGCTTAATTAATTCTGTTTCTTCTTCTGTCCAAATTTTGGAAAATATGTTTGAGTAGAATTGATTTTATAGATTAGTGCATGATATCTGAGTGCTTGAAACTAGTTTGTGGTGGTTTAGAAAGCAAATTGTGGGAAAAAGGAAAATATGTTACTAAACAGTAGTGAAATATATTTGTGGGATTTTTTTTTCTTTGCATCTTTTTTTCTTTGTGTTGCTTATCAATTGTTACTTGCCATGCTTTTTTTAAAAACTTTAGAATGAAGTAGTTTGTTTGTGTACATCATATCCTAGAAGATTTGTGTTTTGAACATCGAAATGCATGCTAGATTCTAGCGAAGAAAAGTAACTGAGAGCTAACGGCACACAGTTTTTCTCTTGGCAGTACGTGGTCATCGGTGGGCCGCCCATCTGATTCGGGCTGGCCTGACTCTGGTAGTAGTGATGCAGGAGCTCAAGATAACAAGGACCCATGGCCGACTGTAACATCTCAGGCCTCTGCAGCTGCCAATGCTGCTGCTTTTACTGATCTTGTACCAGAGTTCGAACCTGGGAAGCCCTGGAAAGTAAGTAAATTTTCCACCCTTTTTTTTTCCCTCTCTCTCTTTCTCTCTCTTTGTCTGTCTGTCTGTCTCTCTCTCTCTCTCTCTCTCTCTCCTCTCTCTCTCTCCTCTCTCTCTCCTCTCTCTCTCTCTCTCCTCTCTCTCTCTCTCTCCTCTCTCTCTCCTCTCTCTCTCTCCTCTCTCTCTCTCCTCTCTCTCTCTCTCCTCTCTCTCTCTCTCTCTCTCTCTCTCTCTCTCTCTCTCTCTCTCTCTCTCTCTCTCTCTCTCTCTCTCTCTCTCTCTCTCTCTCTGAAATCATGTAACAAAAATTCTTCTTTCTTATATTTTACTCTTTCCCCAAATTATTAATAAGAATTCAACATCTTATTTTACCTGATGAGAAGTGATGAGTCCGGAAGTTCAGGTGTTTATTAAGTTAAGAGTTTCCTAATGTTAAGTCTTTAAATCGTAACAAAAACAAAATGTTTTTTTGCCTAACTTCTGGACTCTACTGATGATACTCCTATGCAAATAAATTAGTTTATTATCTTTATTTAAATTTAAGGGTCAGGCTGTTTTTGTTTATCTCCAAACAAAAGCATTCTCATTTGGAATCAGGAATGAATTAATTTCATTTTTAAATTTCAAGTTTTATTGTCTAGGACAATGCAAATTTTGTTATATATTAGGAGACTATCCCACTGTTAAAATACAAACTGGAATAGTGTAGGGATTTCCCTTGTGTCACCCACCAGCCAAATTATTAATAGAAAAATTTAAGATTTTAAGACTGATCAGGATGTTTTGCTTAGGGAGACAAAGGAAGGATTTTTATGGCAGTAAATAAACCAGAACACATTCAAAAGATTCAAAGTACAGTGAAACATCATTTAAACATTTTTCAGGGGATTCAAAAATGTATAAATAAAAAAAATGCATAACTGAAAATGAGGACAGTCCTTGTTTAAATTCAAAACTCAGTATTTCGATAATACTGTAATGTTAGAAAATACAGTAAAATCTAAGCTGGAATCGATTGGGGCCAAAAAAAATGTCTGTTTTAGGGAGGTTTCTCTTTTACCCATTTTATTGCACTTATGATATTGATATTTTTGTCCTGAATTAGTTAGTTAAAGTAAACTAAAAATTGCTGTATATAATTTTATGATGATTATTAAAATATATTTACAAATCACGTTTCCGTGGAAAAAGTTGCCAATTAATACTAAACATTCTTCATTGCCATAATGTATTTATGGAAGAAATCACCAATAAATTATTATTAAACTTTCTTCACTCTCAACTTCTGAATTCCTCTTTCTTCTGAAAATTTATCCTTTTCATCTAAGGTTAGTTTTTCTTTTTTTCCCTCATCATTGTTAAACTGGTTGTAAAACTCGTAAATATACACTCTACTTCACTGCCTAGGGGCTGCAGTTGGACTGCAGGCTGACTCTTTCAATGCATGACAATTTCAATCACAGCCCAAAGTACAATACTTTCTGATACCTTTGCACGGTCTGGAGCAATGCATCTCTGGCCAAAGATTTTCAACTTGGGGCTGGGAAAACACGCAAAATAGAAGTCTCTACACCTTTCCAATATCAGTGTGTTATGAGGTAGGGAATTCCCCTACGGTCTACATCTTGAGAGATGAGCGACTCCAAGGTCGCTTTCAGCATTATGCTGAAAGCTGAAACCCCTCTACTTCACAGTGTGGCTACCACAACTAAATCGTGTGTCATAGGGATAGAGAATTAAAACAGATTGGCAGATGCATTCATTTTGTTGAGATTATTTCGTGCATTTCTGCCTCTTGCATTAAATTCACAGAAATTCTGTTATAAATATTAATAATAATGGCAGAAATGGGGTAGCATTATTGAATTAGAAAAGCCAAATCCTGTTTAAAAGTTTAGAAAGTGTTAATGAAATGGACATCTGTATAAAATTATTCTCTTCGAAATAATTTGAACATTGGGAAATGACTGAATATTATTAAGAATGACAATAGAGATACTATATAATTTGTATGTTGGCCCATGTACTGTTAAGTTGTAAAATGATTAACTGTATTTATAAGTACAAATGTTAGAAATTGTTGATGTATTATTAAGAAATCCTTTATCAAAAATGTTTTTAGTTTCCGTATCAGCTTTAATCACATTTTTAAAGCACTCTACATTTAATAACAATAATAATAAAAAAAATTAGAATTGTTTAATACTTCATATGTGTCAGTATTTTTAATGACTATCCAAACTATATTATATTCTGGGTGAGGAGGGAGTTATGTACATTAATATCTGGGAATTAGTAGGAAACAATTCTCGTTGGATGTTTGTAGCAAATCGCATTCATTGCAGGGCACTCAGATGAAGAGTATTGAAGACGATCCTAGTATCACTCCAGGATCTGTGGTCCGCTCTCCTCTTTCACTGGCCTCGATCAAAGACTCCGAAATATTCTCTGGTGGAGGAGGCTCTAAAACTTCGCCAACAGTTAGCGTTTCCGAACCACCACTGCCTCCGCTGTCTTTGTCAAATTCCACATGGAGCTTTACACCAGCACCTCAAAATAGGTAGGTATTGTATTCCCTTTAGAATATATTCTTCTAAATGTGCCCAAGGTATTGAAAGAGTGTAAACTTGCTAGGAGTAGTAATTTGTAAAAATTTGTTGTAAGTTTTTAAAAGACATTGATAATGAGATAAGGTCTTAGTAAGCATAAAAGTTGCAAAAATATAAATAATATTGGAAATGTCAATGGGCACAGATTGGAAATAACGTATTTCATTAATAAAATTCAATTTTGATACATATGTTGTCATTTCAACATTATGTAAGTTGCAAGTTTAGAGCAGAAAAGGTTTTATAATCTACTAAAAATAGTTTGTTTATTGGAAAATTGAGAAATTTAGAAGCTATTCCTGTTAAATACAACATGACTTGACTGTGTTTTAAATTTACAGTGGTGGCCTTGGCAAATTGAGTGGTGGTAAAGTGTGGGGCGATGCCCCACCACCTACAACAGTTACCAGCGAGTTGTGGGGTGCCCCAATGGGCAAAGCTCGCGGCCCACCTCCAGGCTTGGGGAGCAAAGGGGTAGGCGTTGGAGGAGGCGGCTCCAGCAGCAACGGCTGGGGTGGTGCACGTGCGGGCGGAGGAGGCTCTGGGGGATGGGGCAGTGCTTCAAGTGGTTGGGCTCCCCAGAGCTCGGCTTGGTTGCTCTTGCGCAACCTAACCCCACAGATTGATGGGTCCACCTTGAAGACCCTGTGTGTGCAACACGGTCCTCTGCAGAACTTCCACTTGTACCTGAACCATGGCATAGCCCTTGCCAAGTACTCAACTCGGGAGGAGGCCAATAAGGTAATTCACTTTATTGTTGGTTGTGCCACGACAATCAAATGTACAAAAAATAATAATATATATTTGTTTCGTAAGAGGTTTTGATCTGTGATTAGTGGGTGGGAAGAGGTATGTTGGATGTTGCAAGTAGTCATTATTTATTGTTCATGTTTCTTTAGAAACTCTTCGGTTTATATTTATTTTATTTTTAATTTTTATATTTTTTTGTATTAAATAGTAATGCTGATGCTTTTAGGAAGAGAGAATATTGAAGATAAAGAATATTCAAGTGATCAATTTTTACGAAAAGCATTTCCATATCTACCACCCTTTTTGTGGAATATGGGAAATAAAAAGCTCTTTTATGATATTAATTCTTCATGAATTTAATGATTGCTTGACAATAATTATTCTTAAGGGTTAGGAGAATTTTGTAAAGTACTTGTAAATAACTGATTTACATCTATTTTTTAATGAATGGACTATTGCAGTCAGAATTAATGATCGTAGTGGAGTTATATTCAGTAATATTCATAGTATGAAAGTGTGATTCTTTCATTGTACAACACCGGTATTTTTGTTGTCAACTGTTCTTGTCTGATATGAATTAAATTTTTGTGTCTTCATCGTGAACATATTGTAAAACACATTTCTAGATGTGCTCTATCTATAAAACTATATTAGAATTTCTTGAAGTCAGATGTTAAATAAGTATGTATTCATATTTCCTGACAGTTATAAAGAAATTCTAAATGATTTATTAAATTTAATTAGTACTAATATGGAAATGTGAAAAAAGAATACGTCATTAAAAATATGTACATGTTAATGTGAGGAAACAAATATTGCTTTAAATTAAACGGTTGCAGTTGATCCTCTACTTTCTTCTGTTGACCAAAAAACAAACTTCAATAAATAACCACTTTAATTAATTAACTCTGTTTACGACTCAAGAATTCAGAGGTTTTGCTTTGCTATTGTTTCCTTCTTTTGTTGTACGTCAAAATAGTATTTTCTTACTTCGTGTGTTTTGATATATTGAAAGGTTTGCTTTCCAATTATGAATTTCTTGTTATTTCTCTTCAAACTCTTGACCAGAATACTTAAAAGTAGTTACTGTGCCTAAGAATGTTTTAAATGTTAAAACGTTTTCCTGTTTGTAGTAGCTGCAACAATAGTAAGACTAAAATCTTTTTCAGGCCCAAGGTGCATTAAACAATTGTGTTTTGGGCAATACCACCATTTTTGCTGAGTCGCCTGGGGACAGTGATGTCCATGCTCTCCTGCAGCATCTTAACCATGGTGCCCAACAGCAGGCAGGTGCACCGCAGGGCAGCGGTGGCGGTGGCGGTGGGTCGTGGGCTCTGCGAGGCTCCCAGGGGGCTGGAGGGGGGCAACCCACAGGCTCTGCTGCTGGGCCGCAGAGTAAAAATTCAGGCCCCGGTGCTGACACGTGGGGTGCCCCTGGCGCTGGTTCGCAGCTGTGGCCAGCTGGCCCCAGTGGTGGCTCTCTGTGGGGTGGTGGTGGGCCCCTGGATGCCTCAGGGGCTGACCAGCACCGGGCCACACCCTCCTCGCTCAACTCATTCCTGCCCGGTGATCTGCTGGGTGGAGAGTCCATGTGATGCGGCGGCGCATGCTTGGGCGCCGGCGTGGGTGAGTCTGACGCCAGAAACCCCAGCACTCTCCTTGTGGAGAGGCCGTCTCCCTACCTGTGATCTCAGCTTCCTAGACATCAACACATGTGGTATCCTCCTGTTCACTATATTCTCCTGTCTGTGCTGTATTAGTATAATGTATTGGGTGGATGTTAGGAAGGAAAAGCATTTTTATGATTTTCATTTGTTAGCTACAATCAGACTGCACATTTAAGTATTCAATGACACAAGCTGCTCCCTTTTGCAATCAAGGTGTTCAAATCTGTACGTGTGATTAACTTAGGGATATCTATTGTATCAATCACCACTTCCAATGCGTCGCTTAGTGCGCGCAGAGAGGCATGAGAAGTGGCAAGTTGCCAGGTACCATCTCATTGGCAGAGGGGACTCGGGGAGGTTGGGAATTGTCAACCAAACCGTGCGCCCTGGCTGTAGAACTCTGAGTCTCTCCAACTGTGCTGTGACTTTCGAGTGGCTTTTCCTTTCATGTAATGTAGAGATAATATTATTAATGCAAAATGTAATTGAGCAGTGAACTTGATATTTTCTTTCCGGATAAAAGCTCTCTGGTAGAGAAGTGACTCAATGGTGCAAAAGAGTGCTGTCGGCCCCTGCTCTCAAGGTCTCACTCTAGGATCAAAGGTTTTTATTAGTATTATCATGAATGCAACTTTGAAGCAGGGTTGATAGCAATTTTAATGGTTCCACTGGTAGTATCTAGTTAATAAGAAAGATTTATAAATGCCAAGTGTAGTGTATAAGTCTAACAACAAACAACAATAACTCTTATGTGTAGAGTGTGTTTGGAGAGGAAAGGTGTTTTGGTGAATGGGTGTATGTTGCTGTGCTTAACTGTATTTTTTCTCTGCCAATCAATCTAGAACCAAATGATAAAGTGTTTTACCTAGCTGTAAGAAATAAGCTTAAGTCAGTAGATAATAAGTTCATAAACCATGTTATCAGTAAATAAGGTGAATTCTGCAAATGCATAAAACAATTTTTAAAAACCCCAAAAAAAGAAAATAAAAAAAAACAAAGTGCATTCTCCCGGGACAAGTGTAGCCCAGTGCAGCTGCACACAATTGCTGCATCCTTAACTGAATGTGATACAATAATCTGTTGAAACCTGTGCAAACTTGTCAATTTTTGTGAAGTACATACATTACTATAGGATCTAAGGAGGTGTTTTTTTATTATTTGTAAGGTTTAGTTTGTGTTGTGCGTGAGGCGTGGCGCATGGACCCGTGATACGTACACGACTTTACTGGCTGTTTTTGAAGATAAAGTAACAGATATAGAGAGCTATATATTAAGAAGTACATATTACAATATATTATATCTAATAGTATAAGTTTTTTAAGGAAAAAAGAGTACAAGTGTTCAAGTCAAACTTTGTTTTTGTCTCTCGACAGCAAAACCTCACTCTGGCTCCGGAGTGGAGTAGAGAGGTGCGCAGGGGAGGGGTTTTCCTGGAATAAGAATCCAGTCCATCCTTGCCTTTTTTGCTTTTGACGTGTGTGCATGCATGTAACTTGGAAGGATGGTGCGAGTTGATGTTGGGAATTGGGGATGGTGTATGTTTGTTAAATGTAGGCGAGTGAGTGAACGTATGAATGTGTGTGTGTGGTTGCTGTGGCAACGTACCTCTGTGACCAAACGTTGTCCTGTTAGGAGGGCATGGGCTCGTGTGGCCGTGGCTGACACGGTAGCCGAGACACCGAATCAGCTTTAGTAGTCTTGCACAAGGGTGTCCACTGGGTAATGTAGCAAAGCAATTTTTATGAATACATGAAGACATGAAATAATACTTAATGATTAGTATTTTCACCTACTTTTCCAGTATTTTATGATAAAAGAAGTGCCACTTTGTTTTTCTTTTTTAATAGTAATGTAACTGAATTTTTTAAAGTCCATGAGAAAGGAGGCTTGAAGAAGCATTTAAATGTTCTCAAATGACATTTCAAACCCTATGTGAAATCTGAGCCATATCAGTCATTTAAATACTGTAGAGGTTATAAGAAGTTATGACAAAATTGTGATTTTTAGGTGATGAGAGTAAGATATCTTGTGACCTGGAGGCAGCCAGATGGTTACCAAAGGGTTAGTTCAACAGTTATTATTACAAGTCTGCCAAATGATTTTTAAACATGTAGCTGATACTGCAAGACTCTCTATTTGCTTAGTGGCTAGGCATTTGTTTTCTAAAAATGAACTCCATATTTAAGTGTGTTTGAAAAAATGAAAAAAGATAAATACAATATTGACCAAATCCTCATTTGCTCCAAAAGTGAATAAAATAAAGTAATGCAAGGCATAGTCTCTATGAGGTTGTTAGTATGCCAGCATATCTGGGTTGGCCAGCCTTACATGGGTACGATATTTCTTCCAGTGATGTTTAAGAGTATATAATATTGCTGTAACTACAATTTACTGATGAGTAATGTAAGTTCATATACTTGTAAAAAAAGGATCTTTAATATTCATTATACAACCAATATAGTATATAATATATATTAGCAGTAAGATGTTGGCTTTTTTGTGTGCGCGTGAGTGAGCAGGGATTAAGGAACTTCCAAACATGTTCTTCATCAGCCCTTTTGTTTAGTTGCCGGCTTGTTCGGCAGCGTCAGTTTGCTCCACTTTTGTGATACAACTGTAGAATTGTAATTGTTGGTTTAGCAATCCCACTTTAGACAAAAACTGGGTGGATGTCAGTGTTTTTCTTTGCTTGGTTGCCAGAAAAGGGTGGGTGCAGGCCTGCCGTAGTTGTAGTGATTTGTTCTCTTTTCCTCATTGGCTTTGCATCTCCGCCGTGTGGTCCAGGGTGGCATCAGTGCTTTCTGGACTCGGTGCAGCGGGTGAACATTTGCCTTGATACTCATTCTTCTGCAGACCTTTCCAGTGTGTCTAACTGAATGTGCAACCCGTTGTTAGTCATTGCGTATCTCTCATTTTATTCCTATATTTATTGTCACATGTTCAATTGAATAATAATAATAAGAAGATTAAATAATAATAATAATAATGGTGTGGGATTCATAGTAATTTTAAGTGTTATTGCCAACATAAAAATATTGGGATCTTGCATGGTTTGATAGCTTTTTTACTTAAATGTGAAAAACTAAGTCAGGATGTATATAAATTCTGTAAAATTTATATAATTAACTAGTAACAATAATAATAATAATAATATTAATAATAATAATAATAATAATATATATCCACTACAAATTGTGAAAGTAGACTTCGTAGGAGTGGAGGCATGCGGTCGGGGCCCTGCGGGGCAGGGCGCTTGCAGCAGGCAGTGCCCGCTTGCGCCCGTTGCTCAACGTTCTCGCCCCGTCTGTCCACGTGCGATACCAAAGAACTTGGCGGGAGGGACGCAGACGGGCGCGCTCTGGCCTGTGCAATCATCTGTGTACCTAGACTTGATTTCGTGACTTACCGGCTTAACTTATTATTTGGCAGCAGTCGTAGCTGTTGCTTTGTCTGTTCAGATCTCTGCGTGGTGGGGACGTGCTAGCGGTGTCCGCGTTGCTTCCCTTGGTCAAAATTTCTCTAAAATATAATAACAAGTATAAATGAAAGAATGAATGTAAGTGCAATTGAGAGGGTGCTTGGGGGAGGGGGGGACTTCAAACAATAGCTCATAGTCTGCACGGGCGGGGCCAACGCAGCAGTCTTGGGCATTGCACAAATAGACGAAATAAGTGTTGCCTTAGGCAATGTTTTCTCTGATTATCACAGTGACTTGTGACTGAAGGCGCTTATCAAGATTTGGTGTTTATAGACTTCCCAAAGTATGCTTCTGCCACTGACTGAACAATATTTGTGCGTGCAAGTGGGACACAGTTGTGTCGAAAAGAGTCTTAAGTGATATCTGAACCGTTCCTTGCCAGCGGACAGGGGAGCGGGCTAGTGAGTGGCCGACTGCAGTAGAACTTGTGCCTTATGGATGACTGGACAGGCGACGCGCAAGCATGACGCGCTCCCACCCGCCACCATCCGCAGTCATTGCTAACAATAATGCAGATTGAAACAATATTGAGTGGCCTTAAGACATACAAGCTCCCAGTGTGTTGTACTTTAAAAAAAAGAATCCAAACAGAAGATCTCAGAAACAAAATTTCCTCGTCTACATATCCTGCACTCGCCGACCGTGCCAGGGCATATCAGCCGACCCTGCGCCTATACGCTTACACGAAGAGGAGAGTTGCGTCCGCGGCTCGGCGTTCTCCGATTCAGCATAAAAAAAAATCTTTCCAATGTGATATTCCAAAGCACCAATGTGTCGCTTTCCTGCTCAGCAAGTTTTAGATATTGCTGGCCAGAGTTGCAGATGGAATGACTTAACATAGTTCTGCATGACGAAGAGTGATCAGTCTAGTACCTGACAAAATAAGCATTCTTTTAAACAAATTATTGAATTCTTTATTAATTGGTGTGAAATTGATGCCGTTGTCCTGAAGATGTACATCTTTATTTATTTTGAAAGACCTCACCACAGCTTTCCTGCCAAGTACAAAATGTTCTTTATTTTTAGAGAAATTGGCAGCCAACTGTTGCAATAACTCAGAGTATGTGCGGTGTGTGCCTCGTGGCTGTAGTATAGCTGTGCGTGTGGAAGGGGCGTGTGTGTTTGGAGCCACCCGCGTGTTCCCGCGCTCTGCGCAGCAATGCGCTGCCAGCAGCCATGCCCCAGGCTACACATGCAGCCACCCAAATTTGCAATATCAGGTTGAATGGTGCTAACTTCTAACTGAAACACTCATATACACACACTATTTTATGAGCATAAAGTGCATCACTTTGCAGGTGCATGAAATCCTTTCTGTGTGTGTATATGTTTGCATTCCACATGCCCGCTGTGCCAGAGGGGGCGGGTATGGGCCATGGGCTGCTGGCAAACGTAAAGCGGTCTTTTAGTTGCGTAGCTCATTAAAATGTACTGAATTTTTAGCTTGAAAATATTAAATGTAGCCAGTATTTAACAGCAAGTGTTTCATGTTCTACTTAGAGTTTAAATGTTTTTGTTGGAGAGCAAATAAGCTTCAATTTGTTGTGCATGATTCCTGTGTTAAGTATTCACAAAGTTAAAGTCATATTTGTCTGTTTATTGTGTAGCCAACACTTGTCTTTCAGGATGTTGCTTGCAGCACACTTGTCTGTGTAGAATAGGCAGGTTGGGGTGGATGGGGTAGCACCTGTCTGTGTGTGTTTAGAAATGTATATTCAGTTTATTTCAAGGGACTCAGTATTTAAATTCTCAAGTTTTCCACTTGTGTAACTCTGCCGCATGGGTTGTGCGGCTTCTCATGCGCTTGGTAGGTTTAGGTAGAATGGTTACAAATGCTGTTGTTTGGTGCTGAGGTGTGGTGGGTTCTAACTGCTGTTCTAGTGTAAGTTGTCTTTATGTAAGTTCCTTGCACGAGATAAGAAATCTGTTATGTTGTTACTCTGTTACCGTTAGAAAATTTTGCCCCTCGAGGTTGTTTATTTTATTTTTTGTGTTAGTGGTCTCAGGTGCAAGGTTAGACAAAGCCAAAACAGTTACATCCTGCAGAATCTCATGCTTTCTGTTCCTTTGAACGCTGCACATCACAAAGACTTAAGTTGTTCTACGTACGTGTTGTATGTGCCAAAATGTCCTCTGTTGCATTTGCCAAGGTTTAAGTTGTATTCCTTTGGGGAGGATTGATACTTCTTGAGCTTGAAGTTTCTCTTTTATAAAATAAAACCAGGAACTGCCTGCAGTATTCATAAACATGCCCTTAGTCAAAATGAAATCTTCAGTCAATTAATGTTTTTATTTATTTTTAGATTATTAATTACTTCCAGAAGTAATCTTGAGGGGTGTGGCAAATCGCTGTGGTGGCCGGGTGGGCAGGGCTAGTGCTGGGGCCCACGTAACCAGCAGACGGACATTTGCTCATGGGAGATGTGTTCACTGACAGCCAGCTGTATCCAGCGAGACTACAGACTTCTGTATGCTATTGATGGGGACTGATACTTGTATACACTCATTAGTCTATTGTCATGATGAAATATTTGTTCATCAATGTTAGTTAAGGGTATATTGTAACTGTAGATATCTGATGTGTGTTTCAAGCTATGTTAGTATTCTGACAGATATTAAGAGTATCAACCATGCAAGACTCCGTTGCTCCATGTGTAGAGCTGTCATATAAATTGTATAAATGTAAAGGAACTGTTTGTTGCAGCATTAACAGACGGGGTGTTAGTTGTTTAACATTAATTTTTTAAATGTTTGCTGGTCATGGAAATCTTCTTGCCGATTTTTCCTTACATTGGGTTGGCTATGGATAAATATTTGTTGTTCCTCTCCTCCTCACTCTTGAAGTATTTGTCAAGATATCAATTTTGTTACTTTTATTTGACAAACCGTCTCGCTCAGGGCAAATGCAAACATGTGATCTGTTTATTCAAGTGATTGTTATTGTTTTCTCTAAAGCAAGCATGTGGAGGAAATGTTTATCTGGAGGGTTGTATTGAAAGTATTGTCTATTTTTAATTTATAAGAAAATAACTGACTGGTATAGCTATAAAAGAATGTTCAAAAGGATGCACGATTTTATCGTTACCCATTTAGACTGCTCACCATGGTGGGTAACAAAACTTTACAATATTTGCCCATGTTCTGAATGCACTTTGTGCCCTACTGCTGCAAACACGACCACATGGATGTTTACCTCGTTGTCAGGAAGGATAGCCCAACAGCAAAGCTGAATGGGCTCTCCTTTTCTGATATGCCCATGCTTGGGCTAACCACAGTTCAAAGTTGATAACCATAAGCATGTATGTAATTGAATATCCAGGTTCCTTTATGTTGTGGATTTTTGGGAATACTCCATGATACACTGATAAGTGTATACCCAGGTATTAATTAGTAAATTGTGGTTGTGTTTTTCTCACATGGAATAATTCCTAAAAAAGCTATGATGATAATCAGTGCTGAGGGCAATAGTGTGTGTTGTTATAGATTTAAATTTTTTTTGTAACTTCCTCCATGGAAATAAAATGAATGATTATTTTGGGTGTCTCAGGGGACCAGGGTTGGCAAGCCAAAACGAAAGGGTGATATTTTGTTTAAGATAAATATCCATTAAAAATAATTTTGTCTTAAATCATCTTGTTTTTCCCCATTATATATAACATTTATATATGGTCTGGTAAGACTAAGTGAAATAAGTGCTTCTGAATAATTTGTTTATACCATCCTCTAATGTAAAAGACCAGTATACATTGAAATAAAGGTTGTCCTAAGTGTCTATAGTGTTTTAATTTGTGTTTTTCCTTTACCTAATACACTGTGTATTTTTCATTTTACATGTCCAGAATTCAAAAAGGGTAAAATAAAAGAATGCACAGTACACAGGTGATTCTGGATGAGGATTTGATGCAACTGATTTACATGCATCGTGCCTCACCCCTCGAGCCTGTATTATTTATAGCAATAAGCAAGTTGCCTTTTTTCTGTGTCTTCAACATGCTGTTAGAAAAGGCCTAAAAATACAGCATTTATTTCAGTAGTATTAACAGTTTTGAACACACAGATTACTGTAGCAATGCCATCCTAAAGAACTTATCTCTGCATCCATGCTCGGTTCTTGTCAGCCTTCAGAAAGGAAACAAGAATTATTGCATTGTTCCTTGTTCAATAAGTTCTCACAAACAAGCCCTTGCGTATTTTGACAGATATTGTTATCTTAACAACTATTTGATATGCTCATGCGTATGACAATAACTCTTTGACCCTGGTAAATAAACTGATAAGTCATGAAAACTTAATTTTACAGAAGGGCAAAAAACAACTTTCAATTGATGATGTGAATCAAGGATTAATATTAGACTGAAACCTACACAGAAATCATTTTGTTTGAATATCATTAATCTCTGATTTACATCAGTTGAAAGTTGTTTTTTGCCCTCCTGTAAAATTAAGTTTTCATGACTTTTCAGCATGTTCACCGGGATCAAAGAACTAAGTTTTACTGTCATTTTAAGCCCACCAACAAATTAAAAAGAGAGAGGATAAAAAGTTGAACATGAAATGCCTTATTGTCCAATGAAGAAAAACAGGTTCATGCAACATTGCTGTATTTATGCTTCAAGTCTCTCTGTGAAGAACACTCATAAATAGTGTATTCATAAAAATGAATGAAGTTGTGAGGAAGCATATTGTAGTTTGTCATAAGTGTCTCTTTTAAGTTTGTGAAATAATGTTTATTTAATAAGTTATAATTACATGATACACTAAATAAATTTGATTTGTAAAATTGCCTAATGTTCTTGTATGATTTTGTTCATCACTATATTTGATTTTTATTCCTTACACTTTGTGTGCTACTATAAACAAAACTGAGAGCCATCCATATGCATTCATATATCTACATAGTATATACTTTATAGAACTCAATAGTATAATGTCGAAATATTATTACATGATTTTGATCTGTAATAAAATTATTATACTCTAAAATGTGATATGTAATATATACCTTCATAATTAGTTTAGTATACTATTATTGAAAATTCAATATAAAAAAAATCAATATTAAAAAACAACAACAACAACACTTTTGATAAAAAAATGAAGAATCTGCCTTCTAACTTTTTTTTTTGTTCCATTCATGTTTAATACTCCATATATTATGATTTCATTGTCTATCTTTTAAGAAAACATCTTGAAGTTAAGTTGTTACCCAGACATTATCCTGGTCATTCTTCAGACTACAGTAATTGTATCTACTCTGTGTGACATTCATTAAAATGTAGTGAATTATATATGTTTGAAATATTCCATGATTTACAATGATGACACAAAACTTTTTTAATTCCAAATTGGTGTACTAATTTGGAGAGAGAAAAATAGACTATTAATAGTTTTTCCCCAGTCCTGACTTTTACCATACTTCCTCTTTAGATAGAATTCTAATAATGGGGTTTGGTTTGAATATCTAATATGGTATTATTGACAACGAGAACCAAAAAGACAGGGTTTCCAAGCCTTTGAGATTTCCAGCCCAGAGCACTGACAACTTTGAATCTCTACTCCTAACAGACTTACAGAGCTACAACTACTGCTAATAATAAAAAAAAAATATATGTATGTATATATATATATATATATATATATATATATATATATATGTATGTATGTATATATATATATATATGTATGTATATATACGTGTATATATATGTATATATATACGTGTGTATATATATATATATATATATATATATATATATATATATAATGTGTGTGTGTATATGCAAAATGGTTTCTGTGAAAACAAAAATATCAAATTGGCAATTTGGAATATAACTGATTTTATACAAAATAATGCCTTGTGTCTCAGTCATTTTAGATTTGGCTTAGACATTTGATTCTGTGAACTGTAAAATACTTGCATGTAAATTGGAAAGAAGAAAAAACACTACAGTATTCAGAGATAACGGTGGAATGATAATTGGAAGCTACTAGAGAAACAACTAAAATTAAAGACACTCTTAGTACAGAACAAGTTTTTATCTATGGAGTTCCACTAGGCACAATACTTGGGCCGGTTCTATTTATTTTGGATATGATTTGTAATGTGTTTGAGATTTTGTAAAAAACTAAGAACTAATAGTGACAGTACAGCCCTATTAATTTGTAATGAAACATGGGAAGATGTACAAATGAAAATTGAAGACCTTTTGAAAAAAATAGCAAAATGGTTTGGGATAAATTTGTACAAATAAATTGTATTTTTGACATGGTAGTTATATGGACAGCATACCTGAGAATTGTGATATAAGATTCATGAAGTTGGTTGTACTAGTAAAATTAGTAATTCTATTTCTGAAAAAGGGAAAAAAAAAAAAAAAAAAAAAAAAAAAAAAAAAAAAAAAAAAAAAAAAGTTTGTTTCAATACTTAGGCTTATATGTTGATGGTAAACTGAAGCAGATCAAGTATATAAATGTAACTAATAAAAAACAGGATATCACATTTATTGTATTAGTTACGTTCACTATTAATGAACATAAACCAAAAATTTTTTACCGTGCATTGTTCTGGACATTAGTTATATATTGCTTGATAGCTTTTGCAGTCTAATACTATATCATTTTTAAAGATATATTCATAAAAGGATTATAAAAATAATACATTAAAAAGTTACATCTGTCAGAGTTGTTGTGTAAGGAGAAACAGATATTAAATTTTCATAGGTGTGAAAGATGACATGTCATCTTTTCATTGGTGCATTCTAAACTTAGGTAGGTTTGATAAATATTCATTTACAAGTTAGTAGCTAACTTGTAAATGAATGTTTATAATGACATATATGTGATAGATATGTATAGTTATTAGATCATTGTTTGCCATTTTTCAATTTTTAGGTCTTTTTTTGGACTTATGCATACTTTTTGTCATTTATACACATTTAGTTACCCTTTTGTGTTTTTTGTTGGTAAATGCTTTAAGAATTTACAATGACACACACAAACAAAGTTTTTATAGTAACTGTTATTGTTCATGATAAAATCCACTATTGCAGTGTTTTTTGTTTTTTTTAACTTTCAAAATTATACAGATCTTTAGTAACTTCCTAAACCTTTCAAAACTGACAGTTGGAAGATCAGAGCTAAGGATTACATTTCCTCCTAGAATAAATATTTTATAAAAATATAATTTTATATAAATATATTATATTTGAAATTGTAAAATACATTGAACCAATTCATACAAATTTTTGAGTATTTTAAAAAAAATTAGGTCATCTTCAAGTAATTTTCCTCTTATTTTTTAGTAATTTTTAAAGAGTTTTTACGTCATCAGAATCTGCACCCTGCTAGTAACTAATCATGAAGTACTTAAAATTCAATATAGAACAAAAATGTGTCAAAACGAGAAATAAAAATATAGCACCCCCAGAAAATGTACAATGAAATAGCCAGAAAGAAAGGAACTTCCCCTTTAACCGTATGAAGGTGGCTGTCCAGGGTTTCTCAGAATTGTGTTCACACGTGGTTTTAATGTAAATTGTTAAATGTATTTAGTGACAGAAGCCTTATTGTAAAAATGATAATGTAAGAGTTCTCTTACACCATAATCAAAACTAGTACTAGTACTTCTCCTTCATTAAGAAATTATATTGTAAGAGTAAAGTCAGATTAAAGCTCTGTGTGTAAAAATTCTGAGAAAGTGTTATGATGAGTAAATAATACACTTTATAAGGCATATTTAAGTACACATTTTCAAAGTTTTTACTGCATGCATTTTGCTGACACAAGCATTTTCTGAGGTAAAGCTAAATCAATTATTATATACCTCTTGCAACTTCTATCTAAATAAATAAATAAATAAAAGTAATAAAATAAAATAAAATTCTATGAATCTTTTCAAATGCTTATTAATTAATGTCATAATGACAAGATTTTATTGACAAACCTACTAAACAAATGCAAAAACAACAATATAACTCAGATTTTTTTTAAACTAAAGAGACAAACTTAAATGACAACATCCCCAAAATTCGAATATCAAACATTCAGTGCATCTCTGTAAAATCAAATTTAAAACCAGAGAGTATATAACTGTTTACTATTACCACTGTTTAAAACGGCGATGAAATGAAATCTGCAGGTTGAAAAATTTAAGGGCACAAGTAAGTGTACTGTAATTATTACATGAATTTCCTTTTGTTTCTTTGTAGACTGTATCAGTAAACATGAAACTCACGGTCAAGTAAATTCATAATTTTAAATCTTATAAATTACTAATGGAAATTTTTTAAAAGATAAAAATATTTAGAGAACTTTTTGATGTGAAATGCTTCAATTTAATGAAACAAAATTGTAAATGCATATTACAATAAAATTTATGCAATATAAATATAACACATTTTTTAAATTAATTTTATTTTTAACTAACTTATTAAAGAATGTGAATTTATACAAAATAATTGAAGTTTATTGTGTATGAGAAATTGTTTTGATGAATTTCATCATTATGGGTATAAACTTGTACAACAAACAATCAAACAAAATATTCCTTTTTTCTCTAGTGGAACATAATTCTAATTTTGTTTTTCTTTGTAATAATGTCTCCCAATAAGTGTATACCAATGGTCTCACATTTTGTTTTCTGAGTAAAATTGCCTAGTAATTTATTTGCTTTGTTGTTTGAGGGAAAATGTATAATAGATAATGCGTCAGAAAGGCTAAGTCAGATGTGGACTGAGCAACTGAGCCATCTTACAATGTGAGTTGGTAAATGGCAGGGACAAACCATAATGATAATCTTTCTCTCTTATCTCATTGCAAGTTGACGTATGAAATGTAATTTGTTGTATATTTTATTTCAAGTATCATGTATGCAATTGAATTCTCTCATCCTCGTGAGAAAGATGCACAAGCCACCACTGCAGTATGGATTTCAATGGTGGTGATGTTTCCATAGATGGTATCCCTTGATCCATTACAAAGGTGGTCGTTTTCTTTGGTCTTGAACTGCAAATGTAGCTAGCTTCATTATCTACACGTTTGTGGTAGATGCAGGAGGAGTGCAATTTTTTCCCCCTATATTACCGTTAAACCTGAATAAGTGTGAACCTTTTATGAGACTATCTCGTCAGTTTTACTTAGTGTTTGCTAAAAGGGGTCTTGTTATTCATGGGTTTCTCTACCAGCATTTTCTGATTTTTGGATTTTCCAACATGTTTCTCAATACTTATTAACCTGTGCTAACAAAATGTTGAATTGAAATTTAAATTAGTCGCATGCAACATTCAAAGAAACATACAAACGTTCAAAACTTTGTAAATAATGCTATGTGCAATATTGATTCTTTTTACATCCTCGCCTTCCTTCGTAAGAGGAGAAGGTATTGTTATCGTGCACCCGAAAAGTATTGTTATCGTGCACTACGATTTTTCGAGAGAAAAACATTTTGCCAGACCCTGGTAAAGAAATTAAGAAAAATATTGTTCCTGTATTTAGTCAATACAGTTACTTGCTCTAACACGTAGACAGAATCCATATTTTGTCGGTCGTTGATACTGAAAAATGGATTGACAACAACACGTCTGCCAGTAGACAACGCTAGCACCTAAACCCTGTACTCTGCCTAAACCACAGATTAACATAAACCTTTCCTAACCTGTCCAACCGATTTTCTCCAAAATTGATATTCCCCGATCGATTTAAGGAAATTCGAACCTCTACGAGTTTGAAATGATTATTTTGATTTTTGGAGGTACTGTACAGGACCTCAATTGTCTAAAAAACGGTGTTTTTACTTTCTCGCTTAATTATGACAGTATATGTAAAAACGCAGGGTGCCACCAAATCTAGTCGGGCTTAGCTTGAGGTGCCATTAAAGATGACGGAAAATATGTTGATACATATGTCCTTACACACTTTTTGATACTATATTGTACCTGATAGGGTGCACTGTTGGAATATGTGGAGTAAAAAGTTGTTCTGCAGGTATACAAATGCATTTGAAGGAAATTTTAGAAAAGTACCCCGCGATTCTATCTCAGATTATGATGCAATTTTATATAGAGTCCCACGGGTCTCAAAAGAACTTCGCAGTTGTAGCTTTATAGGTAAAATGGTTTTTGAGACAAGCGGTTTGTTTGTCACCATTTTACAGTACGACCATTCGATTTTCGCGAATTTGGGAAACAATACTCCATTCTCCGTTATCATTAGACAAATGAAACTGAGCCCACTCGTTCATTTTTTTCTCTATTCATTTTAACTAATAATAATTTTCCATTTAGTAATACACAACGGGTAAAATCCAGCAAAATACGACCTCTACCTTTCTTGGTTCAGCACTGAAGTCATTAATAGGTAGTAATGCAGATACAATTTATACATCTTTATTTAACACCTAATGAAATATATATGTGTATGTGGAGGTCGCATTTTTCGAATCCGCTAGAGCCTCAGAGGTTCTAAAAACGATCCTTCAGACATCGCAATAATTTTTATGAAATGCTTAGCACTGCAACTGAGTTTGCTAATTCGTACGATGTAGGTGCAGATTTCCCCCACCTACAAGCAGGCGAAAAAAGAAAACTGTGATCGGTTAAAAACGTGACGACGATAGTACAAACGATCGAAAGGGCAATTTCCGCATACCCTATAAATCGCATTTCCGCATAGACGACTGTTATTGACACTACAGTTCCATCAATAGATTCACGGTTTCAATTGCTTGAAGAGAAGTGATGCGTTTAATGTTGTATACGACTTCAACAAACTAGCAGAAGAAATTAGTAAATCAGACATAATAAAAGAATCTATAGATCTATAATTTAAACTGACTGATGAAACTGATAGTCCAAAAGAAATAAGCAATTGAATTTACAATGAACTAAGTCATCACCAATTGATGTAGAATCATATGTGTACACTAATACTTGCGAGAACTTGCATGTTAATCCCCATCCTTTCCATTAAGAAGGAAAGTTGTTAATGAAACATGTTAGTTTTTTAAGTAATATACAAATATTACTTCAAACTTACCTTACTTCAAATATCAAACAAAAATAAAAATGATACAATTGATGTTGGAAAACAAATTTTCAATAATGGTTTATTAAGTATTATGGAGATATGTTCTTTGAACAATTCACGCTTTCTTAAAAACATTTGAAGAAGTTATTCAATTTTCCTTGACACTTAGCTTTTCGCTTTCCTTGATAGTCACAAAAATAATAAGGAAAGGTTTTTACTCTTGAGAAAAGTAAAGTAAAGTTTTCCATGCGAAATAAAGGATTGGCAAGTACAATCCTACTCTTTGCAATATTATTTAACTTTCCTGGATTTGTTATGAGGAACACAGGAGGTTTTGGAGGGTCATGGCACCAGCTTGCTGGGGAGTGAAAATTGAAAAATTATTTGTATCTAAAAGGTATTGGATTATTTTCTTCTATCTTACGTACCTCAAAAAATGCACTTCCGAGTCAAAACATAAGAAAACTCCTATTTTCCCCCTTTGAGTTACAAATACCATTTCTTACTATTAGAAACAATTCAGTAGGCTTAGACCTCACTTCGGTACATGGTAATGTTGCTGGGCATTGATCTACAGACTTCCAGATACCGCCATCATTTTAATTGTGTATCTGGATTGTAATTTTCCCCCTTTGAGTTACAAATACCATTTCTTACTACATGGTAATATTGGATACATGGTAATGTTGCTGGGCATTGATGTACAGACTTCCAGATACTGCCATCATTTTAATTGTGTATCTGGATTGTAATTTTCCCACTTTGAGTTTTTTTCCTATTTTCCCCCTTTGAGTTACAAATACCATTTCTTACCATTAGAAACAATTCAGTAGGCTTAGACCTCACTTTGGTACATGGTTATGTTGCTGGGCATTGATGTACAGACTTCCAGATACCGCTATCATTTTAATTGTGTATCTGGATTGTAATTGTTGGCAGTTGTCGAATGACTTGGACTATTCTTTCTATAATTTTAAATTTGGTTGTTTTTTTAAATTAATTTACATAGTATTATAGTTAGTGTGTTTTGATTTTTGTTGTTCATTTATTTCAAGCTACTATACTTTAGTTAATTTAAAAAGTTTGTTTTTGGTGTTGTGCCATAGCACAAGTTTTCCACTACTACCTCCGCATACCTGTGCAAGAACTCTCACATCTTAAACCCCACACTCTTCCCTATCCTTCAACTTCCACTCTGAGAGGAAAAGTTGTTAATGAAAGTTATTTATTTGTTTAAAGATGTATAAAGGTAACTTCCAATGAACTATCACAATACGAAATAAGAAATAACAATGCAAGTGATGTTGAAAATAAATTTCATTCCCTAATATTACCATGATAATACAAGTTTCATCAACTTTGCCAGTTACAGTAGCCACCAAAGAAAGATAATTTCAACTTTACAAACTTTTTATGCTCTACCATGTCACAATAGATTAGATTAATAGATCAGGCAGTTGTATCAATTAAAAGTTAAATCAGCAACAATATTTATTTAAAGATTAGTATCATAAAAAAATTTAAAAGTTGTAAAGTGCCATATTTTATATTGAACATAGATATTATTTATTATTTAATAAATCTATAATAACACTTCAGTAAATACTATTACAAACAACTAAATTTTTCCACTATTAAAAGAATGGAATTAAAGTATTCCTTTTGAAATTGGCAAAATGTACTTGCACGAAGATGACAAACCAGTGAGCGACAGTCCTGTTCCTGTGCATAGTAAATTACTTCCTCTAACATGTGGTGTAGTCAGAATCCACATTTTGTAGGTCCTTAATATCAAAATATGGATTGACGGCAAAACGACTGTGCTCTGTGACCAACAGTAGAGACTAAACCGTTCTGCCGATTTTCTCCAATACTGTTTTTCCACTATTGATTTAAATGAATTCGAGGCCCTCTTGAGTTTGAAACGGATATTTTGATTTCGTGGGATATTGGAAAAGGGCCCTTGGTGGATCGTTGGTTACTGTGCTCTAACTGCGCTTTTCTCACTTCTTTTTGCTGTGTGACGGTGAGAAAGCCCACCCTAAGATTATGAAGACCATAATATACGGTGAAGGGACGTCTTTGTGATAAGCACACTAACCCCTTATCTCCCCTCCCCCCATCTCAATCAGGTTTTTGTCCAGTTTCCCTGATACAGTGAGCAAATGCTGAGATGGGCCCTTGTTTTGCTTCTGGACGTAAATGTAGCTTCACTATGCACACTTTATGTTGAACTTTCCTTTTGCTTGGAGTGGTAGGAGTAGGTAAGGACGAGTTAGTTTTGTTAGTAATGCAGAAAAACCATATCTGCAATTTGTTTAGCATTGCATATAAGTTTTCTATAACTAGGAAACGGAAATGTCTAGTTGTTTAAATGTTGCTAATCTCATGTTTGTTTGTTTTTATTTATTTATCTTTAACTTTTACTTATCTTTCAACTATTTCTAATTAAAATGATGGGAAGGGATTCTGGAACTCCAGAAAACATGCGCAGATGGCCTTCTCCCCAATACATCACATACAATTTTTACTGTTGGCCAAGGCCCGAAGCGGGCTGTCAAGTCATAGGAGAAGCCTTTAACATTTTCTCCAAAATTGTTCTAAATTTGATTAAATTTTGTCATTGAATAGCTGCAATATTGAAGACATTTTTTTCCCTTACAGAAATCTATTCTTTAAAGACAGATCTTGAACTTAAATCGTTGACAATTTTTTTGAAAATGAGTAGTTCTCGTGTAAAATAGTTAATTTTCAATTTTTTCTCAACAAACGGCTCCATTTTTTCTTTAAAATTTCTCCTCATAAGTATGGACAGTACAAAAGGTGCTCGTCTGATTTTCGACAAACTTTTCCCCCACGAAAATTGCAAAATTGAAGATAGGAGATTCTTGACTGAAACAAAATCTGTTCCAAAAAATCATCTCTTTAAAGTATAATGTTTTGAGAAAATGAGTAGCTTTTGCATAATTTGGGCTTGAAATGTATGCAATTTATAAAAGAAATTAAAGAAACTCCTATTTTTTTTTCACAGATACAAGGCACACTTAAAAGAATGTGTATACCTATCAGTGAACATAAGGGAGACAAATCATTCTTTGAACTTGGAAAATGTGAGACACTAGATATGCATCTCTTGTAAAAAGAAGACAGAAAGAAACAAAGAAGAAAGAAATAAAAATAAAAATTCTGTCTCTTGAAATCTCACTTAGGTTTTGGCTGTACTATAAAATAAAATTTGTAGCTTGTTTGCTGATGTAAATATTTTCTAATATACTAAGCCGATATTTCTTGTTATGAGTGTCAAAAATTCTAATTTGTTACTTTAATCCATAATCCCACTCAATATTTTGTAGGTATACACATTTAGAGGGATTCCAGATCTCAAGAAAACGTGTGCAGATTGTATTTTGGTCTCAAAAACAATTTTTTTATCACAATAATGCACTAGCACATTCCTTCAGAATGTTTGTGACAAGTTGGAGTTGAAGTTGTAATTCATGCTGCCTTCCTATTCCCTTGGTTTGGCCTCTTGTTCCCGAATACAAAAAAACATTAGTCCAAGACAAGGCCGTTTTATTCAAGTGAAGTAAAACTTTCAGAAACATGTTTATTTGAGAGATTTGGACAAATCCTGTTATTAGGAAGAGTTTGGAGTTGGAGAATTCATGAAAAAGATGACTGCATAGAAAAATACTTCCTCTCTGCCAATGTGGTTCATATTTTCAGACGATCCTTGTCGTTACCATATCAACAACATGGTGTTTTGTGTTCTCCAAGAGAGGCTATTTGCCACTGGCCACAAGACAATGATGCTGGATCTTGCACTGCTTCTACTGTTCTACTACTACCAATAATTGATTTGACAACATCAATACATTAAAATCTGTAGCATTTATTAACATATGAAATACATTAGAAAGCATGCTTTCCTCTCCAGGACATTATACCAGCCAGACTTGTACCTACAGGAAATGGTTTCCATAGCATAAACTGCTATTTAGATCCAAAATTGCCGAAGAATATGCATCATCACAAAAGCATGATTCCAAGTATTTATCATAATTTATCTTGATTTCTGGGTTAATAGTAGCACCATTATACATAACAAGAACATCAGCAAATATTTTTTTGTAAGACAAGTCTAGTTGAAATATCAAGGTAATATTCACACATTGCACTAGCCAAGGCAATATACAACCACATGTGATTTTCTTGAGGTTCTTTTACGTTATTTAATTTGTACAGTAATATATGCTCTTTTGAGACAAATCAAGCAATTCATTTTGATGTTTAGAGATCTTCCTGTGTAAAGTAAGAACTGCAAGCATTTTAAGAGATTATGTGATTTTACTCAATATCTCGAGATTCCATGGCAAAAATTGAGACATATAGGTTTCTTAAATTATAACACATATTCCCTGCTAAGAAGGCAACAAGCTCAAGGAAAAAATTGTTTCATTAAAATTGGGTATTAAATGTATGCCAAGATAGCAATGTTTATCTGTAAAGCTCTGGTAAGTCTTTGGTACAAGGAAGTTAATTAGGGTAGGGCAGGGATATGGCTCTGTGATTATATCAAAACACAAAGTGGATACTGTACAAGTTTAATTGGCTGTACAAGCTTACACGTAACACCACAGTTTCCCCTTCTATAGTGCCAGCCCTGGCACTGAAACAATCATTTTCTCAGTGAAGACAGTGGAACAATCACATGTCACTTACTGAGCAGGCCTCCACATTATCAAAGATACAAAAATAGCTCAAGGTAACTCAGGTCAGGCAACATTTGCCTTGGGCAGTGAGCAATAGACCAGTCACTTGCGGCTGTCCCAAGCACTGGCTACGGTGGTAGAGGCCTTGTCCAATGTTGTTGAAGCAAAGTGGTTCTCCAGGCGGTGCGATGCCTGATGATGTCTTAAATCACCTGAGGCAAGCACCTGTCCACATGATGCACAGACTTGGATAGGTAAACTGCCTGGCCCCTCCTCTTCTTCATGTGCAGCCATTAACTCCTAGAATTGAGAAAACATGCTAATAACACAAAAATAATTATTCTTCAGAATGTTTTATGACCAATTGTAAGTTAACTGAAAACAACTTCTAACACTGGCTAAAGTATCACACTCAACAGGGCCGCACCACAAAAAAATTTGAAAACTGTTTAAATGAAGCCCTGAAAGAGCTGATGGAAATAATATTTTACCCTTAGTTATTGTTTCCACAAAGTTTTGAAGGAGTCTATAATGAGAAGATACTTCCATTCTTTTTAGAATTTTTCACATTTTTTCCAGATTCACTGTTTAATGCTGTGAAATTTCATCTCAAATAAATCTTTGCGTTAAATTCCCACAGGCTAATTATTTTTGGTATAACTGAAATGTATTATTCTATCACAAAATTGAGAAACGTCACATGTCCATGCAAAAACATTTTTCAGGAACCCTCAAAAAACAGTTTATTTTCACAGTGCGAAGACACATGCATTCTAGCTTGCTGTGTGTTTTTATATAACACTTCATAAAATGTGATAAGATTAGGAAAATATGGGTTTTCTCAAATATGCCACAAAATAATAAAAACCAGTGGTAATACTTTTATTATTTTGAAAATGATAGAAAGAAAATGCCTCTATACATTGGGGAATAAAATTATTATTACATTTTCTTTCTTGTGAACTGAAAAGAGAAAAAAGGGGAACTTATTGGCCTTCGCAGTGGTTGAATAATTCTACTACTGCCATCGATGATGATGTACTCTGAGCTAAATTCAAATCGCGTTTTGTCACCCAAGAAGTACCAGTCTGCAGTTATATAAAAAAAATTATGTTTTCGTATCGCGAGTTTTCTTATTGCCCCTCCCTTCTAGTCAATAAAAAGTTGCAACTCTTCTATCTTAGGAGGTGGTATGTATGACCATTTCTTAGGAGGTGCTGTGTTGGTGTGAGTTAAACCCCATACATACTCTAACATAACTTCTTAGATTTTAACATAACTTTCACTTATTTTCAATATTTGGTGCATTTTCAAACTTTGTTGAACATAATTCAATTCGGCATATTAATACCACAAGTGCTTTGGAAATTTTCAGATAAATCCCCAACTCACCTCAAGAGTTGGAGATTTATTGACGATTTCCAAAGCACTCATGGTATGATATAGTATTTGTGGTACACCTATGATAATTCTTCACATTTACAGTAAGTTTCAAAATGAGGTTAACTCAACTCAAATTTTGACCGAAGTTTTATTGAATATTTTAAAACAAAATCTATTGTTAGGAGTATGTTTCTAAAGTGGAATATCTGGCAAAAATTTTCACCACAGAATATATACATAAAGCTGCAAGCTCCAAATTTGATGGTAATGAAAGAACACCAGGGAATGTAGTAGTCCTCCAGAACTTGCGGCATTTCTCAATTTTACTGGAACATCAACTTCCTGTATGAAGTATTATAATGAAAGGACACATCGTCACTCAATAGATGAGCTTCAATATATGTAACTCATTTTTGAAATTAGATGTCGCAAAAGTGGATAAGAGGGGGTTTCAAAAATTCCCGATTCCGACTTCAGTGAACACATTTTCTTAAGGCACATCAGGGCTCCCTTTACGCAGCCGGCGGGGAGCGCGAGCCGCCGCTCACCTGCTGCTTGGCGATGTCCGGCAGCAGCGCCAGCAGCTCCGGGAAGACGTCGGCGAAGGCCTCCTCGCCCAGCAGGTGGCGGCAGTGCGAGCGGAAGGTGGCGGCGGGCAACGCGCCCTGCCGGTACAGCGCCGACAGCTGCAGGAAGTCGTCGAGGGGCACGGCGCGGCGCACGCGCGCCACCAGCGCCTGGTTGCGACGCTCGGCGTCGCGCGGGGGCACGAAGGGCGCGGCGGCGGCGGCCGCGGGGGCGGGGGCGGGGCTCGGGGTGAGCGCGCCGGCCGCGGGCGCGGCGCGGGGCAGGATGGGGTAGGAGCGCCCGCTGCTGCTGGTGAACGTGAGGCCGTTGCCGCCCGGCGGCGCGGGCGCGCGCGCAACCGAGTTGAGCGTGACGCTGCTGAAGCCCGGTGGCGGGCCGGCGGCGGCGGCAGCAGTGGTGGTGGAGGTGGAGGAGGTGGTGGCGGGGGCCGCGCCGAACCCGGGAGGGGGCGCGGTGGAGGCGGCGGCAGCTGCCGCGAGGACGGGGCGCCAGAAGCCCGGCGGGCAGCCCAAGGAGGGGAAGTCCTCCCGCGGTATTGCGGGCGGGGGCGGGGACTCGGGCGGAGAAGGCGGCGGCGCCGTGCGCTCGGGCCGCAGGCTGGCGATGAGCAGCTCCGAGCGTTTGCGCTCGGCCGCCGCCGCCGCCGCGGACGCCGCCCCGCTCCCGGTCGAGCTGCTGCTGCTGTGCCCCGCGCCGCGCCCGTCGCCGCCGCCGCCACTGCTCTCCTTGCAGGTGAGCACGCCCTCCAGCTTCGACGTGATCTCCTCCTCCCCGCTGCGCGCCGCGCTCTTCGACGAGGTCGACGCCAGCGACGTCACGCTGCCCGCAGCGTCTTCCCGCTTCTTCCGCTTGCCGGCTTCCTTCCCGCCTCCGTCGTTGGCGTTCTTCGCCTGTTGCTGTTGTTGGGGCTGCTGCTGTTGCTTTTTCTTCTTCGATTTCACCTTGATGGTTGCGACGCCCATCAACTCTTGTTTGGCGGGCGCCGGCGCGGCGGGCGCGGGCGCGGCAGCGGGCGGGTGGACGGGTCCGTTGCTCTGGAGCCAGGAGGGCGCCGGGGTCACGGGGATGACGACGGACGAGGCTTTCTTGGCGCGCGGTTCCGAGGCGGAGGCCGGCGCGCCCAGAGACGGGAAGTCTTCTTGCAGCGACTTCACCTTGGGCGGCGGGCCCTGCGGCGGCCCGGCGAGCGGCGTCCGCGGCCGGCCGCGCCTGTCCACGTGCAACCACTGGCCCGAGGCGACGGACGAGGCCGGCGGCGGGGCCGCGGCGGGAGGGCCCGACGACGCGCCCAGCGAGGGGAAGTCGTCGGCGCGCAGGCGCGTGGCGTGCGGGTCGGCGCGCCGGTTCACGCGAATGGAGAGGCCGTCGCCCGCGCGCTCGCTGTTGACGCTGAGGCGCACCGTGTTGAGGGCGGCGGGCGGCGGGGCCGCGTCGGCGCCCCCCAGCGCCGGGAAGTTCTCGTCGGTGACGGCGAGCGGCGGCTGGCGCACGGCGCGGATGGTGAGGCCGCCCACGCCGTTGGGGCGCGCGGCCGCGGGCGCGGGCGCGGGCGGGGCCGGCGCGCCGCTCAGCGTGGGGAACTCGTCGGGGCAGTGGGTGCGCGGGGCGGCGGCCGCCGAGGGCGCCAGGGCCGCGGCGCCGCCGCCGGCGAAGTCGTCGTGCGCGGGGCCCGCCGCCCCCAGCAGGTGGTGGTCGTCGTCGCGCGGCGCCCGCCCGCGCTGCCCGGGCCGGCCCCCGCCCCCGCCGCCGCCGCCGCCCCCGCGCTCGGGGCGCGGCCGCGGGGCCAGCGTGAACTCCAGCTCGAGCGTGCGCGCTTGCTTGGCCGCCGCCTTGCCCATGGTGCGCCCGTGCACGGACGCGCGGTGCGCTGCAACAACATCCGGTGCCGCTTGGCGTCCACCGCGCACGCCCGACCTCCGCCCACGTACGACGCTGAGATTTGGACAGGGTAACATACAGCAATACGTCTGGATCCAATCAGAAATGGGCGACCGACAAGTATTTACGACACCGAAATTCAAGAAGAGATGTTCACTGCATTCCCATGCATGCACGGCAATAAAAAGAATCGCCTAAGCGAACTGTTTTCTAGATATTTCTTAAATTATATTGATAAACGTTTTGGAAAAGAAAATTATAAAATTCTGCAACATGGACCCCCAAAATGTGCATTTCCATCAAAATCTCGACATTGACTATTTGCAGCATTAAATAACTTTCTTTACACCATGCACACGAAAACGTGAAATGAACATCAAAAACGTAGTTGCCAAAGAAACCTGCAGTTGGGTCGCGAACGTATGAAAGTTTCGAAAATCCAGAGGTATTAAAAATTGGACTTATAACCATAATTGCAAATGCACTTTGCTGTCTTTAAATAATAATATAAAAACAAAACAATTACAAATAAAATTTGAAGCTAGTTTACAGAAATGTTCTAACGGCTTCAAGTAAAGTACCTCCAAAAGCCGATCCGAAGGCCGAGATCGTCAAGGCAGTAGTGTCGTAGTGATCTCGGATCGAAGGATCAACGGTTCGAGTCCCGCCTGGACATGGTTGTATTGTGTTCGTCCTTTCACCCCTATCATGGCATCGTCAGAGTTACCATAACGTTAAATCCAATAGTGCTCGCTAATGACCTAATGTTGATGCGTCCTTAAATAACAAAAAGTACGAACAAAAGTATTTGTTTCAAATTCGCAGGGCCTCAAGTACGGCCAGATTGACGGTCAATTATCCATTTGAGGAAAATGATTTGAACAGCTTATGCCCTAGAGTTGTTCACGAACTAGCACGCTATTTTAAAACGCTTTTTGAGTATCTCTGGGACCCTCAAAACGAGCTAGTTGGAGAGGTTTTGCAGCATGGCAGCTTAGATTTCTGTTACGACTTCATTCTCTTCTTACGATGTAATACCAGAAGCTGTTTTAATGATAAAAGGGGTACGGTGTTTTCGTTGACAAATTTCTTGTTCGTCATTCTTAACTACTAAAGGCAATACACGTTTCATTCATGCCCTAGACTAAACGTTAAAACTTCGTGACAATTGCATTTAATTCATGATTACTGATATTTCAAAATCTATTACAACCTTTTCCTGGACCTAAAAGAGAATACAAAATTTGGTCGTCAAAGTTCGAAAATATATAACGTTTACACATTTCGAGCATTTACGTTTGACAGATTAGAGGAAGTAATCCGGGCATTTATTACTTATTTTCTGTCATCTATTAGGCAGGAAAAGAAATTAATATAGGGTAAAATGGTATTTTTTTACATTTCCGTTCTGTGTTTTCTCCGCTTCGCACCACTCCATCCCTCTCTGCTTCACCTCCTCCCGCACACCATCACCGCTCCGCCCCGCAACGGGAGAAAGCGTTGTGGGAAGGCGGCATTATACGTGGGAGAACGTGTGAAGCCGGTGTATAGATCCTCTGAAATGCGCTGAAGTATCAAAATTGAATTTATTTTGTTAAACGTTTAATTAACCAACGATCACTAGATAGTGTTAATTCTACTGAGATCATCTTATTCGAAGGAGTAGTACGGTTGTTCGAGGTGCAATTATACATAATACATTTACGTTTACACATTTGGAACAACTCAATTTTATATACGGAGGAATATTGTACTAAAACTGGTTCACTCTAACAAGTAAATTAATAACAATGATACTGGATTTCTTTAAAAGTCTTTAACTTCATTTACTCAAAGTCTCTTCCTACCCTCTTGGAAAACCAAAATTTTAAATCTACGTTACTAATTTCCAATGCGCAAACAAATTGAAAGAAAACTATGCAGCCTCCTGCCATGTACGAAGGGTCTATGGTTTCCTTAGATTACCAGGAGCTAGAGACAAATCCCCCAAAAATGAAAATTTCGATTTTCACTGAAAAATGAAAATATTTAATTTGTTATTTCGTCTATTCCCAAATTGCGCGTACCGACTGAATTCTCGTACTCCCTGCATACGACACGGGTGGCGTACCGCAAGGCTCCAAGGAAGGTTCCTTTCATTAAATATCTTCTATTTACGTTTTGCGTAGGGGAACAGCAACTTGTTTACATTCTTGTTAGTATGCAAAGAACTGTCACCATGTATATACACACTATATGACTCGTGTGTTATTGCAGTATTCGCGATGGCTCATTATGTTTAAATATTTAATTTATTGCAGTGTTCTACGAGAGTACGGTTTTTATTTGTTCTCGGGCAGTGTGCGTAGTTCATTTTGAAAAAACCGTTTTGTATTACAAGTAGCAGGCTCATTCGAAGAAAACATACAGAGTGGACAGGAGGGTCGTGAACTCTCTGAACATTTCAGAAAGGGTCCTGTAGTCTTATGCAACAAAAAAATTTATTTCCGACATCAGTTCCTTATTTTCCCCCTTTTTCAAGCCGACAATTTGAGGAATTTATACCTTTTTGGGAGAAAAGGCTCTCCAAAACATCTAAAATCCATGTAAATGATTCAACTTAAAACCAATTGTATTTATTAATTGCATCATTAAAGTTATTTCAATGTCACGTTTTCTTCATGCTTTACTTACGTATTAGTAAAATACTTGTAAGTCCATAAAGTTTAATGGAAAAGAGAGCCCAGATATGCAACTGCCCCTTTTTGTTTTAGGCGGCGCACACCTGTTCAAGAGGCTGTTAAAAAAATCTTTGTCAGTACTGATTCGAAAGAAGTTATGTCGACGCACTGGATCACGATGAAATATACTTAGGGGCAGTTGGCGAACATGCATTTGAACAGTAGTCAAACCACTGATCTCTGTAGATCCATAAGCAGAGTTATTATAAATAAGATATCGTATTTTAATTTTCTTTTATTTCAAAAACTATTGCACGTAACATGAGTGGTGCAGCGATGGAAAGGAAAACTCGCAAAGTTTTCGTCATTTTAATTCCCCAGATAGCACCACTATGCCAGTTCGTCAAATGGCAAAATTGCAGCAGAAAGAGTATTGCGTTTTGGAATCAGAATTTTTTGGTTATTGCCACAACTTACAAGACGATTCAGGAAATTCCATTCTAACAAGATGGTCTCCTCCGCACCGGCATTCTGATGTGCGTCATTTCTTAAAGAGGAACATCCACGTCCATGGATCGGGCGATGCGCCGATGACTGGGCGCTGTTCGCTTGGCTCTCTAGGTCTCCCCCACCTTACAGTTCCTTTCTGATATTCGTACGACGTAATACACGTAGTACAGAGAAAGATATTTAGGATAAAAATCGAAACAATAACAATTGTCTTCAAATATTTTTAAAATAATTTAGTAACTTTACAAAATATATTCAAACAAATTTGTACGTCTTCACTGCAGCCTCACTCGCGATTGTCTGTATTTTTCGTCTCTGTCAACAATCTTATTTCTTGCGATGCCGGCCCCATCTCGCTCCTCAGACGGGAACCCAAAGAAATCCTCACGAGTGAGCAAACAGAATTTTCGTAATTATTTTGATGTCAATTGCACATATTCCAAGCGAATGTACATAGTTTTGACACCACTGCTCTGGTTGCGTTGCTCGCTTCTTGGTTGAATTGGGACGTTTTCAAATAATAGCCGAGGTGCGATTAGTGCAGAAAAGGCAATACTTCAATATTACGTAGCTATTTCCAATAGAAATATGTAAATGTAAATATGCGCTGTTGAGCGAGAAAGTATGTGCTGTTAAGCACCACTAGTTTAAAATATCTCTTACGTCGTTAGTATTTACATTTTCAGCAATTCCTATATATTTGTGAGAACAATTGCTTCAAATAATTTAGAAATTCTCGAACACTCAAAAGAAAGGTCAACGAGCTTCAAAATGCTTATTTTCAGAAAGGGTCGAACGACATTCTCTTAAAAAGGGCACCAACTTTTTCAAGGAAAATGTACGTATAAGATTAGGTTTTCTTCTTCTTAACATTCTTAACGACATATTTCAATTCTACTATTGGAAAACCGAGGAAATGCGACAAAATGTGTTTTCAGCGTCAATAGATGGTAGCTGAGAAAAGAATGGGGTAAAACCGAAAAGATGGTCCAGACTGAAGAGATAAGGACACTAACTCGTAGGAGAAAGCTTATGCTATTCTAGTTACTTTCAACTGCCTACGCAGTATACAGAAGGTTTTGTAGTGCTACGGAAAAAAAGGTAATTTTCGCCAGAAAAACTAATTCCGGATGCTGGTAAAGAAAACGTGGATATTGTCCCTATTTGTAAAAAAATACTTCTTATTGTGTATTCAGAATATGGTTTGTGGATCCTTGATATCGAACAATCGATGGACGGCGAAAACCTATCTGCCTGAGGTCAATGCTATCGCCTAAATCGTTCAAACAAATGTTGAGCAGTGTTTCTGGGCGTAATGGTATGTACTTTTGGATAGTTAGTGTTGACGTTAAATGAATTAAATTTTCGCGCCAAATGCGGTACACTTGGAAATGAGGTTTACAAGTAATGGCTGAGATGTATTAATGTGAATAGAAATTTCGGTGTTATAATTTTATGTAATCGTTTACTGATGAGAAAAGGTACGAGCTATTACAGCACCACTAGATGGTATTGAAGCTGCCGATTGGTTAACTGAGTCCCAACTGATCAAACTTCAGACGTAATTATAATTTGATCGGAGTGCAATAGAGATCAGTTAATTCAGCCGTCTTCCCCCGCACCCCGCAACGTATCCATAGCCGTTCGCACGTGACTACTGGGATTCCCAGATGCGTTACCGCAGTGATGCTCTGTCAGAAGCGATAGCAAAGCATCGGGGAGGGGATGCAGAAGGGCCAATAGGAAGACAGGCATCTTTGCATATGGCGCGTGGGCGTGAGTCCAATGACCTTGGTAACGAAGCGAGGACGTCAAAGTAATGTTTCTGGAGTGACACATCTTGCGAGGAAACAAACTGCTATTGGAAAGCCCACAGAAACAACGAAAAGGGAACACATATACTTAAGTGAAAAATACACTTAATAGAAATGTTTAAAAAAAGCTGAACGTTTTCGGGTTGAGACATCACACACGTCTTTTGACCTTACGCCACTGATTAGTAATTCCGGACACGTCAATGGATAAGGTCTTCCCCTAAGCGTAGTGCATGTTTTATCACGGGACGTGGCGGCGCTCTTCCCCCACTGGATGGCGAGATCCGGAGCCGACCTACGGTGGCTTGATTGGGGAAAGCCTCGTATATGCGGATTTCCCCAACCATGCATTTCTTAACAGCGGGACACCGCCTCAGCCGTGACAAGCTCTACGCTCCAGAAAAGTGCGATAGTGTAATAAATGTGAGAGTAGGCGCCTGTAAGTAAGGGGTAAGGATAGATCAAACGCCTGATGCCATTTCAAGATTCAAAATGGAGTCCACAAAAGCATTTCGAACAGCGAGCGTTGCGAACAAAACCAATTCATAGCCACCACACCATATGGTCACGTGAAATCGAGATTACCAAGAAAAGATACTTTCCTTACTAGTTGAGTGCTAAAGTAAATTTTAGTTAAAATAAAAATGGGAATAATTTTAATTTTTTTACAATTTCTTTTAAATGTGATTTTTCATTGTTTTCAATTGTACCTCTACTTTAGCTAGAATAAATGTCATTTTTCATGCCAATTTTAATTAAAATAAATGCCTTTTTGCCTGCAAATTTAGGTTAAACACACGCCTGAAGTAGCCCCGCAGTAAGTCATTTTCCTTTTACGAAGACCATGGATTCGTAAATCTAGAGGCAAGGCAATGGTAGGATTCTAGGTTAACAAAGAGGGCCTTATAGATGACAGAAAAGAATTGTGCGAATAAGTCTGAGAGCGATATAATGTGTTTCCCCAGAATATCCCGACGTCTCAAGCGGGTATGAACATTCGCGAAATAATCACTACGAGCAAAATGAAAGACGACCGAATTTGAAATAATTCTGAATTCGTAGCATAATGAACTTCATTTTGTGCTCAACTCATTGAAATGGATGTTCTGTTTGAATTCGTATTGATTTTTCAAATATTACACATTTTTCAAAAATATCATTAATATTTACTTACATGCATTTTATACATTATTGCATTTGTGAGTACGAACTTTAAATGATTTCTTAAAAACACAACATTTTCTATGAAAATTAGCTCAAAATTGCGCATTTTCAGAAACGATCGAACGACATTTTCTCAAAAACTACTACAAACGTTTTAATGAACATTTGCATTTATGATCAGCATTTACAATTCTCTAATATTCTTTGTCTTATTTTAATTCTACAAATATATAAAATCGAGACAATTTGAGGAAATGTGAAAAAATGACTTTCAGGCGCCTGTTGGTAGCGCTCGGGAAAAGGGTGGAGCAATTCCGAATAGCTAGCCTAGTCCAAAGAGATAGGAAACTAGTACAAGAAAGTCTATTCTATTCTGTAGCACCACCTTAAAGCACCAATTGAATGAAGTTTCTGTAGCACCAGTCTTGAAAAGAGAAGTGAATAAAATAACAAGATCGTATTTTTAAAAGCCATTACTTTAATTTTACAATGATTCATGAATTTTACCACGAAAGTGCTTTTTGAAATAAGTATCATTGTCATTCCCCCCCCCCCCCCCCCCAAGTTTACCTTGTCAATGCATCACTAATGATAAAATCGATAAAATTTACAGTTCTCTTTCAGCGAGACGCCATGTTCCGGCACCCACTCAATTCCTGGTTTATGTTAATACAGGTGCAACACAACTGTACGCAACTTCAACGACCAGAAATAGGCCAAATGGGTGTTCAGGGAGCACAAGTGTGAATAATAGCTGATTACAGGATGCGACGAGCTTTTTCCTAGCACCTATATGGTAGCTTTACATGCTGATCTGCACAACTGAAAAATCCAAAAACCTGATAATAATCTTCGATTTATACCAAAGCCACTGCTAAGTTTGATATGGGGGACCTTAATTTCAACGTGCGCCCTCATTGAAAAGAAGTCGTCTTCTGTGTTGACAGTTACATCTCTGGGAAACAATAACTTTGGGGAAGCATCAACGCCCAAGTGTGGAATCACTGTTTTCTGTCCCGGATGGGGTGGGGGTGGGGGATTATAATGAAATGACGTGAATGAAATCGGAGTGGAGCAGGCCCGGCAAATTGAATAGGAGGAAACGACAACTAATGCATTGCGCAAAGCTACTGCAAATCTCGTTCTGCCCACTTACACGAGCGGTGTCCGGGCGGCAGAATTTCCGATCATCGTAGAGACACAAATCGCGCGAATTACTTCAATTACACACTTGTATTCGTGAGACCACACAGTGCTATTACCTACGAACCAAGGGTCTTTTTACTTTCTCATTCTCGGAATGGGAAAGGCTCTCGAACTCCAGTGGTGTCGTGCATATTCACAGCAGCACAGAGAACGTTGGGATCCGTTATTTAGACCTAATGTCACCCGGAGCGATCTTCAAAAATTTCAAGCCTCCCCCCCTCACAAACACATAGTACACCACTTCGTTTTAAATATATCAGAGGAAAATATACCACATACATGAAGGAATAGTATTCTATCAACATAATCTCATTGTTACAAAATGAGTGTGTACTAAGAAAGGTTTCCATTCGTTCGTAAAAGAGACTCCCTAATATTTTTGAAAAACCGACAAAAGAGAAATTGGCCGATAACTTTGAATTTCATTTTTGTTGCCTTTTTTGAAAAGCGGCTTCATCTTAGCTGCTTTGAAAATATCTAGAAAAACTCCTGTGAATAAAGCTACATTGAATATGTGAGTTAACGGGAATATGTATAATGGCGGGCGCACAAGCCTTTAACAGACAATCCGAAAATTCAACTAAACCTATCGAAATTTATTTTTTTAACTATCCATCCAAAAAATGTACGAAAGCTCGCTGTTAAAAAAAAATCTTCCCTACTCCAAGCCGGCAGGACTTCCTCCTGCGGCACCGCACAAGGGCTACTAATTGTAAGGAGCGTTGCAATGAGACACGAATCTGACAATCCAAAGTAGGTCCTCGCTGAGAGGTTATATCGATCGCCTGGTGTGGATGAACGGATGTTTTGTAGAGGATCGATAAACACAACAGACAAGGTCTTCTCGGCGGGCCAGTTACAAAGATATTACATTCAATGGGCAACATGCGTGTGCATAAATTTATCTTACCACGTGAATTCAGCAAAGTTACAAATAAATACCCTTTCTTACGTTCACAGAAATTAAAACTAGTGGGACTAGAGAATGGTACAGTTTCCCGTATAGTTTATTATTTCCATTCGTCTCTGCTAGCTATACGAACTCTCCACATATTCTTGCCAGTTGCCATCTATCACTTTGATATACGCATTTCCTGCAATTTGTAAACACTATTGTATTTGTGAGTTCAAGTACTTAAAATGACTTCAACAGAAGTTTTTCGAAAACTCAAAAATGTTGTGTGAAAATGAGTTTCATAATCATGAATGTACAGTAGCGCTTAAACGCAAGTTTTTTTGTTTTGTTTTTTTAAAACAACGACAACAATTTTTTCGAAGAAAATTGCCATTTACGACGAGGTTTAACTGTTCTTTAATAATCTCAAAATAATATTTCCGCTCTATAATTAGGAAACGGAAAAAACAAGAAAATGTGAAAAAAATGTACTTTGGGCGGAGATAGATGGCAGCAGGCAAGAATATGTGGCAAGTTCGAATAATTGAGACCAAAGGAAATAGAAAACTAACACGGGAAGGTCTGTGCCATTCTGTAGCCACTCGTTTCCATACTGGTTCTTCACGTAACTTCACAACCAAGAGCCGCCACTGTTTCTACCTGTTTTGAACTGGAAATCATGGTTGATAAGATAAGTAGCCCTCACAATTACTTCTCGGCTCATCAACTGTGATATTTTGCCCAAGTGGTCACAAACAACAAAACCCTTTTCTGGTATCGTCTAAAACTGTTTAAAGTGTATGTAAAAAATTCTTTATACATTACGGTATGCAGCAATAACATGAATACAAATTTCCTGGCAAGTGACAACATACAAATTTATAGTCTGGCTTAAAAAGAGTAAAACTTACGTCCTTATGTTGTAACGTCGCGAAATTAGGGTATCGTTTTATTAGATCCGCAACTCAAAGTATTCTTCTATTCCCTATTTTTTCGTTCATTAGGTTGGAAAATTCCATTTTGCTAAGTTTGGGTCGCTTCGATGACTTTAGATGGCCGTCTAACTGAAATAACGTTTATTGTAGTCATGCACGTCAACATGATAGGCAGCTAAAGTAAATCATCTTTCGATTAATCTATCTTCAACAAAATCTGAACACTGATGGTGAGACGGTCACATGCCGGTGACCTGAACACTAAATATGACAGTATTTCTTGCAGATCTGGTGTGTGTGTGTTTTTACTTTATCGCACTTACTAACGCAAGAAGAGAAAGTATTGTAATCGTGCGCCCGGAAATCGAAGAATTTCCGACAAAAAAAACTCTTATTGCCGGGCCTTGGTAACGAAAAAGGGGATAAATCGTTGCTAAATAAAGAAAAAAAAAATCGTCTACCATTTGTGTAGTCAAAATCCATATTTTGTGCGTCCTTCATACCGAAAAATGGATTATTGGCAAAACGTCTGTCTGTCCGTCGGTATGTGCATAACGCTACATTGTCAGAAATTACATTAAATTTAATGCGGATTCATGTACGAAGTTACATTAATTTTAATGCTTAAATTACACTCAATGTAATTTTCATGCACGGCTGTACATGAAACTTAATGTACCTTGTACATAGCAACAAAATTAATGTTTGTACATTCAATTTAATGTTTAAATTTAAATTAAGGAGGGAGGTTTAACGCCAACACGGAGACAAGGCGGCGGGAGTTAACTTCGTAGTTGCGGCAAGCAACGCAGGGTAACTTTACAACCATTAGTTTGGGAGCATCTTCATAGTATTTGTTTCCCACGCACTTTTACTTTCATTCTAAGATTAAATATAGCAAAACCCGGCGATTGATATTTTTTGTTCGTATGTAGTAAATTATTTCCTCATTATCCCGGTTTTGTCAGTCCTTGACACTGAAAGAATGGTTTACGACAAAACGCGTCAGTGTGTCCATGGTATCGGCGAGCGGCTAAATCGTAGGCAATATTTTCACCAAAACCGATATTCCCCGATTGATCGAATGTAGCGAGCCCTTATATTTGAAACGGATATTTTGGTTTTGGGGGTACTTTACATGAAGCCTTTAACATTCTCAAAATGTTCTCAAAAATGGCTCCAAAAAATCTTTAATTTTTTTTTTCTTCTTCAGACACAGCAAAGTACGCTTACAAAAATGAGGCAAGACCGATCTTCCTTGAACTATCTGAATTCATAGAAATGGCAACAATATTCTTTTCGGTGCCGTCCGACAAGTACCGTGAAGATACATATCGTTTACTTAATAAAATCTATTGTCAAAGTTAGATTTTTAATTCAGGCAGAGTTCATTTTTTTTTAAAATATGAGTAATTTTGCGTAAAAGTTTTTTGAAATAAAGGCAAATTTAAAAGCAAGGCATTGAAAAGGGCTGCAAAGGTTTTAATTTTTTCTCAGAAAGTGCGAAGTACGCTTTTTTTATTATTATTCAGATAGTTCACAGCAAATGGGACCTCCGCTATTTTTAAATGCGTTCTTGGCTCGATTCGAGAATAAAAGTCAACGAAAAAATTGGAGCAGTTTTAGAGAAAATATTCAATTATTGCCTTCGAAGAAAAATTACGCAGAACCATCATTTAAAAAAAAAATGTACATGTTCTCCTTTGAGATGTAATTTTTATGAACAAATGTTATTAAGGGGGAAAAAATCTTTCATTGTCACTGTATATTTCTGCAGATAAGACGACCTTCAGATAAGACGAGGTATGCATATACGTCAAGGGTTTACAGTATTAGCATATATCTGACCTATAAGACGACCCCTGAACTATGAACAGCCTAAAAATTTAGTTTAGATCAGCGATCATCATTTCTTGCAACTGGCAGCCCTGGCAAACCTGATTAGGGCATTACAGGATTGATGTACTTTTACGATAAATGAAAAGCCTCCTTCAGCATTGCGAAAGTGATGATGAACTACAGGCACTATTTGCCTAAGATGAAAGTGAGAATTTTTGGATGACCCTGCATTTTTGGAGTTTTTTTTCTCGCGTTTCTCCCGAAATAATACGATAATATTCTAGTTATGACATATGGATTTTTAAAAGTTTTTGAAAACATTAACTTAAAACGAAACCTGTGTCATTTTTCTACGCATACTTTGCTCTATTCGAGAAAAAATAAAGAAAAAAAAAAAGATGCAGTATTCTGAGAAAATATTTTTTACAAACTTGCCTGGATATCACAAAAAATTAAACGAATGCATCTCCCTTTTTGAAAAACTGTTCACGATCTTATCTAAAGATGTATAGAAAGATATTTTATTCAGGAAAGAAAAATATCTTCAATATTGTAAATGTAGGAGTTCTACGAAAACGTGACCTGCGCTATTTTAAAACATCCTTTGCTCTATCCGAGAGCAACAATGTTTTAGAAAATTTTGTAAATGTTAGGGCATCTTGTAAAAATCCCCTAAAATACAAATCTGTTTCATATTCGCAGGGCTCCACGTTCGCCAGATCGATGGGAGAATACTGATTGTTGGAGAAAATCCTATAAACGGTTTATGAGCTTTTACATTGGGTCTTATTATCTGAAAGGGGGGAAAATTCAATAATACATTAAAATTAATATAATAAAGGCTTATCTGCGGTCATTTTTTTATTACGTAATTTCTTGGTCGTTTTGTTTAGCGACTGCATTCAAAGGCAGTCGACATTTCGTCGTGCGTGTCAATGTGGAGTAATGCATGATGCAAGAATATCCCTGCATTACGAGGGAAAAGCAATTATAGCGAGTTTTATAAGTTCGATGATAGACAGTTTTTATTTGCAAAGATTAGCGAGTTTATATAAACGTAAAAGTTTACAAAACGTCTGACACACATTACCCTTTCCGAACATTTTCAGAGATCATATTATATGTGATACAATTCTGTTAATGTGGATAGCAGGATAAATTCCACAAAACGTACATGAACAGATATTGGTAAATAAAACATTTCAATTGAATTATCAGAAATAAATTTAGTTCTCTTTTCACAAAGAAAAACGATTGTATTCGTCCAGAATTTGTGGAACACCCTCATTTCATTAGTTTAGGAGAGTAAGTACTGAAAGACTTGAGACATGTGGTGCTACAACACATGCTTTCTTTTATTACTTAGTACATAATAGTATCATTTTGCAACTTGTATTCTACTAATTCTTGAGCCAATTTTAGAACAACTCTTGTGCAAACGAATTACGTGAGATTCCAATTTGCAATTTTTGAAATTATCTTTTAAAGAAAATTGGACAGCAAAAAGGTTTGCCCGTCCTGCGCTTAAAACGTCACCACCATGCATTAAAGTCGTCTTATTGGGTGTTGAAAAAGAGGAGTTACCTGGAAACAGTTCATAAAACCTTTTTCTTTGGTTATGTGTTATGTACCCCGGCACTAGTTAAAACCCAAGACCTCCTAGACCCTGTGCTAACTCCTGGAAATCAGAAAAACTGTATTTTTTTCGGACTTTCTCGAGTTTTTCTATAGAACATTATTCAATTCAATTTTAAAGAGGATAAAATATCCTACAGCTTTTGTAGGACACATTCTTTGTCGAAACAATGGCCAAGCGGGCTGCAACTTTACAAAAAAGCAATTTTTTTAATTTCTCCGGAATGTGTGCAAAAATACCCGTGTGACATTATAAACAACCTATATATACATATAATAATTATTGTATGTACTATTATTTTTTTACTGTCGGTGAACATTGCTTCACAAATGTACACATTGTCGAAAATATTAATATACGAAATGAATGAAAATACAGTAGAACTCCTCTAATTCGAATCCCGCAAATCCGTAATTTCGGATAATCCGAACAAAATTCCGAATGGAGAAAAAATGCTTATCTGTACGGTAATGCAAGGATTTAATAATTACTGTAGAACTGAACAACTAATTATTGAAACAAGTTGTCGAAATGAAACGTTCATTGCACTAGTAATTACGGTACTCCGGGTATTGGACTATAGTGTATCACCTGATTCGTATTAACTTAATTTACGAACTAAACAGTATGAACCCTGTGTAAGCCAACCCAATTTATTCTGAATGGTATACGTAGAATACCCATTAACAGCAGCGACTTTTAGATTTAACTCAAATAATTTTTTTTTATTTTAAACTTTCTTATTATTATTTCTTTACGTTTCTTCACGACAGGCGGCTTTATTTATTTAACGTTAATGTTACAATGTTCTATAAAACTGTATACTCAACTTAAAGTCGGGAATATATATTGGGAATCTGGTTTATTCAAAGAAGCGTATAATTTCGAACTGTCGGTTTATTTACAACTTAAAGGGGTTCACCAAATAATAGACACTTGTAGGAATGTCACCTCACTAATAGGAATTCACCTGTCTGTCCCTCCATCTCCATTCACGCCTTCCCAGTTCTACCACACCACTAGCTCTGCCCAGAGAACATTCAACTTGCACTGCCGCTTCAGGTCATAAATCGTTCATTCCACACTCGGCCATCCTAGAGAGCCTCGGTTTCCGTAGGGACTTGAATGGGCTTTGTGTGATCAGCGGTTGTCGTAATTCTTGGGCCTTCCTCTTCACTGTCGACTTTAACCAATTTACATCGGTCATGACCTTAGAATTCACTGAAATAATTAGTCGATCCCAAAAATCTCTGGGCTTGTTTCAGTGCTTCCGGTTCAGGAAAATTCCGGGCCGCCTGAATCTTTCCGGGTGCGGGCTTCACGGTTCCATTTTCTACACCATGGCTTCAACCGACGTTTTGAGTATTTCACACTTTTTAAAGTTCAGCTGCAGCTTGCCCCCGATTGCGCCGACTCATGGAAAAAAAGAACCGTTGGAGTATACCAGATCCATGATACTGTAACAAGGAAACTTGTTACAGTGTCATGGATCTGGTATACTGCAACGGTTCTTTTTTTCGGTGTGTCTTGTTCATATGCTCCGCGAACGCGTTTGCCAGTGTTGCGATTCACAGTTACGCCAACCGTCGCGGCGTCAATCGCCCGAGTGGCTTCCTTCATTCTGTCTCTTTTTGTCCTTCGTTCGAGCCTCATATCTGTTATCAACATTGACATCTTCCGTCGCCCATCCCTCATCGTTCCTTTGGTTTCTTCCCGTCGTCCGCGGTTTCCAATTCGTGTGTTCGGTTTGCGCCAATTTTCCTGTTCATTGTACGGCACGAGCTTACCGGAAGGAACATTACACTCCGTGTCTTGCTGGCCTGTCAATATGCCTCTGTTCCTTTCCACGCTTTCTTTCTTCGAGTTGCTTGGCTTTTCATCTTCTTGAAGGTCGACAAATATTAGTACGGTCTTATAGCATTCTATCAGCGTCTTTTTGTCTCCTGTAGTTGACAGACCTGTGCCCATCGCTTCTAAAGCCTCCTTCAATTGCTTCATCGTCCACGTCGTTTTCTTCTTCGGCCGGCACGGCCGTACTTTCTATGTTCTCTTCAGTTTCCACCTCTTTCTTCATCTCCCTCTCCTCATTGCATCTTGATAAAACCTGGTTCAACGTACCACTCTCATTGTTCACGAACCGCCGAAACACGAAGTTTTACGAACTGCCCAACTTAGCGATGCGCCTACTTAGTTTTGACTGGAACTACATGCCTTTAACCTCCAATTCGGACCGCCCCGAGTAAAATTATGTCCAAGAGTTCCAAAATGCGCCAAATATTGAAAATAACTGAAAGCAGTGTTAAAATCATACGCTACACAGCAATCGAGTAGTATACCGTCACAGTTTATGATTGGCTAGTAGGAAGAAGCGGTAAGAAAAATCGGATAAAAAAGCGATATAATTTTTTTGATACACCGCCCTAGTTGGGGCATTTTGCATGTATAGTTAAATACCATTGGTTTTCATTTCACGAGTGGAATAGTCACAGTTAATACCACGAGTGCTTTGGAAATTGTCGATAAATCCCCGCCTCGCTTCGTGGGCCTGGGATTTATCTGAGAATTTCCAAAGCACGCGTGGTATTTAATAGGATTATTCCATGAGTGAAATTGTGTCCAACAGGTTTCCAAATGCGCCAAATTTTGAAAATATGTTCAAAGAGGTTATGTTATAATACACAGGCGGTTTATTGGACGTCGACATAGCGATCGATGTACGTATCAGGCTACGATAAACGAGTCAGGAAAAGCGGTAAGAAAATCGGATAGATAAAGCAATAAACTTTTTGGGATACACCAAACCTGATTGGAGTATTTTTTATGTATAGTTAAACATTGTTGGTTTTCATTTCAAGAGAGGAATAGTCAATCTAGATCAAAATCGGTTGACAGTTCATACACGCCCATGAATAAAATATAGACGATAGTATATTGCGCTCCAACTTCACAAAAAGGGTTCAAGAAAAAATGTGGAGCGGTTTTCCAGAAAATCTTACACTAATTTTGTGCGAGTGGAAAATTGTCAGTTTCACTCAAAATTAAGCGAAAATACACTATAAAATAAAAATTCACATATATCATTTAGATATAATTTTGATGAAAGTAAAGAAAAGTATTTAGCTTCAAAAATGTTGTAGGATGGAAAATAATTTTAGTTAATAACACGTTTGAAAAATTAAGTTTTTTAAAATGTAATCGGGCTCAAGCCCTATTTATTAGTACAGTTGGCTTTATTCACGCAAAAGATTTAAAGCAAAGAACTTTGAACCACGTTATAAGAAAATTTTGAAAATATCCAAGGTGTGTTGTGTAAAGTATCCCCCAAAATAAGAGAAGCTTTTCAAATTCTCAGTCTCTAGTTCAGTCAGATTTTTTTTCAAACTTCTGCTTTATTTGATTAGGTTTTCAAATTATGGTGTTAGTAGGATAGAAGTTGCAATATTGTAATTTTATTATCATCACAAATAATGAGAGAGCATGTGTTGTAACTCCACTAGTTTGTCCTTCCAAGAAAGTCTTATAAGTCTGAACAATACTATCGACCCTGAACAGCATATTATGTTTTCAAAAACAGATTTTGTTCAATGAGTGTCAACTATGGTCCCTGCAACTTTGAAAAGAATCTTAATTTTAAAGGGGTAAAATATGATGCTTGTAGAAAATTTTCAAAAATAGCTCTAAATATTTTCTTACTTTTCTCCAACAAATAAAACAATAAGGTGAAAGAAATTACACAACTAGTGGCCTACAGCAGCAAAAATGCTTCTGTTGCATATATGGAAAATCAGGTGCGGATCTATGGGGCGGGAAATTAGGGAAATTCCCCCTCCCAAAATTTTTCAGTAACTATTGTGAATTGTGTGAATCCAAGTGAATTGTCCAATCAGAATGTGAGCTGAGTTTAGCCTGCAACACTGTGTATTCTGTAATATGACACATTTGACTAAAATAAATAAATTTAAAAAAATCCCCTTCCAAAATTAGTCTCTGGATATGCCCCTCGGAAAATGGAATACTGAAGCAACAAAAATTAACTGATCTAATATGGCACAAATTAGTACTTATTTCTTCCTCATTGTAAGCAGTAAAGCAGTAACTGTGCACTCGTGGCTAAATGGCGAAGTCGCTTGCCTTTCACCACTGAGGTTCCGTGTTCGGTTCCCGTAGAATCCCCGTACAACCTCATGTGAAATTTGTTACGATAAAACGAGTTAGCATGCTTCACAGAGGCTAGTCCAAACCCTGTGAAGCGTCCAAATCATACTATTCCCAATTCTGGCCGATAGGTAGATGACGCAGGGCGCGTGCGAGACGCGAGCGTTAAAACGCTACCTATCGGCGGTTCCCTGACTTTACTACCCCAGCGGCCCCTAGAGGGTGTTGGCATAATATAAGGAGAATTACTCCTAAAGCAATTAACGGAGGATTACTCCACGGTGCGTTGAACACTGTGAGCTACGAGACGCATTGCTTATAATAAACGCAAATATAATAATAATTATTAAAACCATAGATCAGCATTTTTCATTCAAAATTAACACTATTTAATTGCTTTCCTATTTTTCCCAAGCTCCTGGATATCTAACAAAACCATAGACACTTTTCAGATGGCTGAAGGCCGCATAGTTTTCTTTCAATTTCTGGGACCATTGGAATTTAGCAATATATATGTTTCTGTATTTTTCTAACATTCCTGTAAATCTATTTCATATAACTACATACCATTAACATCTCATATTTTGGCTATTACATACTTCTTACAAATTTCATATTTTGATAATTTATACAACAAAATCTACTACGCTTCTACAACCACTAGACCTTGAATTGTCAAACTTGCTCTCCCCCCCAATCCTGGTTCTTGGAAATAGCAACTCAGAATAAAGGATGAGCAGGTGTTTGCTTAGCAAGAATAAATCTTTTGTTTCACGAAGCCCATGCACAACTACTTGAAGTGTGTCAAATATTTTTTACAGATATGTCTTGTCACATTGTTGGATTTTTGTGCATGTGTGCATATGGGTGAATATGTTCTCTGGCCCTCCTTCCTCTTGGAGATTTATCACTGACTACATGGTATAACTGTTCACATGCACGCTGGCTTCTCATTAACATTGAACACTCTGTACATATTTTGTTTTTAATAAAACTAGTACTGTGTAGTGAGTGTCAGACTTTTAGTGGTAAATTAATGTTGCTGAGGAGGAACGTTCCTCCAGCTGCTTCAAATCCGATTTAAGACCTCATCAGTGGAACTTTCTGTTCAGAATTTTTTTAATATGCTTCTAGGAAGCAATTTTAAATACTAAAATGACTTTATTTTAATTTTTTTCCATTTTTCTTACATCTTTTGGCAGAAATAAATACATGTGTATTTACACATATTGCTTCTTTATTAAAACTTTCATGACTAATGCTTTCATGAACGTTTTTTTAAAATAATAGTTTCCAAGACATTTTGAAGCAAATACTTCTTTCTTTTGAGGTTAATTTTCCTAAAATACCTACAAAAGAATTTCTCAAAAATACCTCTTGATTTTTCTTTTGAGATTTTTATACGGGAAAGGCAAACTGCTCACAGAAAATTATATGATTCAAGAGACATTTACATTCAACCTTTTGAATAAAAAAAAATACATATACCCAAAATACTTTACTCTTTACTGTACTCTGTCACCACAGTGGCGATTATTATGCATATATTGAAGGTAGGCTTACTGAACTAGTGGCGAAGCCCAGTGGGATCATCTGTTCTGTATGATTTTGAAGCATTAGCATGTGGCATGCACGGTTCCATCATTTCAACTATTTCTGTTTTACTAGTAATGGAATAGAAGTAGTTTGATAGAGAAAGTAACACAATGCTGCAAAACTGGAAGTTGAGGTTTTGATGGAAAGGCAAGTTCCAAGGATCCCCTAAACTGAAAAATTCGGTTTTTCAAAACATCTGTTTGCGAGTCTTGAAACAGCACTAGCGCTTAAACTGTACACATAATACCTCAAAACAGATATGATGTATTACATAGATGACAGCTGTGTTCATACATTAATGCACAATAAAAAGAGGGGATATGAAAGGATTAACACTATACATGTACTCTCCTAGACTGTAAATTGTACACAGACAATCGAGTGACCTTATACAAATTGCTGATATAAAAGCAAACTATCGAATGTAAAGAATGCTCAATTTCTATCAAATACTTTAGAAGTGAAAGTTGTAATGGTAAAGTGATCACAAACTGTAAACGAAAATTTTATGATTTCATATTTTGCATCAGCAATTTTATAGGGGATTAGGCACTTTGCCACTTTAAGTTTTTTTGTTTTTTTTAAGTTGTTAGGATAGTGACAAGTACATTTAAGAAAAAACGTTCAACCAATTGCCTCTGAATTGCATGATTTAAATAAAAAATTAATAACTTGCACAATTGACAAATGTTACAATGATTTCACTTTTAGTTCTACATTTTCACAAATACATTTTTACAAATACACAAATACATACATTTTCGCAAATCATAGGCAAAAAAAGGAATTTTAATGCACTGAAAAAAATATTTCTGGAAATTTAAATTTGGGAATTAAAATAAGATATTATAGTAAAATAATATGTTACATTACCATAATGTAATTTTCATTGCAGAATGTAATAATACAATCAAGATATTGTTTTCTTTTTCCCTTAACTTTTTACTCACCTTTCAGGTCTATTTCTGAACGAAATGCAGATGTAAACTTCTCATCCATACAGCTACCCTCTTCACAAAGAAAATGGTCAGCACGAAAATGGTCTCGCAGATAATCATAAGAGCTGCCAAAAATAGAAAAAAGGCCTACACTTATTCAACGGTCCAATGGTACAATTTTCTACTTTAATCTTTACAGAATTTTATGGTCACAGTATTTTCATTGAAAGACAAAACAAATTAAAAGTGGATTCTGTTAGCACAAAATTTTGCCTTATATAAAGAGTGAAACTGTTGCATAATTCCTATATGAATATGTATTTAAAGATTACTAAAACCATTAGAAAGTCACTGAAAGAAAACTTGAAATTTTAATTTTATCTTTCTATGAGAGTACAAAATTTAACACCTCAGATATGAATCCTAATAGTTTATAAGTTTTCATTAAGCAAAAGTCTATTGAATAGAAGTTTTTATAACCTGCCAATTTTCTAGCATAATACACATTCCTAGTCTAAATAAAATTGTTTTGTTCTCATCTCTTATAATGAAATTTTCTACGCACATTTTTATCAGAAGTACATCTCCTCAACTTTCTGAGTTCCAGGGAAGGGTTCACCACAGATTATTTCATTAACTTCTGACACTGTCATAAAAAGTGAACAGATGTTAATCTGCTCAGACAGAATACTCATTTCAAAGCTCAGTAGATACCTATAATAACGGTGAAATCCATCAGCATCACAAAAATGGCAAAAGAGGTGATCTCTTCGGAGGTGTCGAAATAACTCATCGTTGTCCATATAACGTTGGTCACAAAATTCACAAAGAGGATGACCCCTGTGTGATCGATCATCAGGATCACCTTTCCTTCTATGCTGGGCTAGCTCTTGTCTTGTATAGCACCTTCGTTCACCAGTGAATATCTGTAGAAGCAGTTCTCATAAGAATTTTTGAACAAAATATTTAAAACTTTTGGTAACCCATATCATACCTTCAAGTTGTCCACACACAAATCACAATAATGAAGTTCATGTTCCTTCCTCATGTGATCTTTCAAGTTTTGAAATGTTCTGAAAGCAGGTCTCCCTGGACATATTGTACACACATGTTCCAATAATTTACTATAAGCAGATTGAATTTCAGCGTTGTCGAAGCATATTTTGAACTTTTTGTCCATAAGGTATGTATTATTCTTGATATTCTTGAAAGGTTGCACGTTTTTTGTAAATATAACCTAAAAAAGAAGGTCCATGTGAAAACATTATTCATCTTACGTGACAACATAAGAAATAAACACTGTCAACATTAGAGGAAAAAACATTTTCATATGACAAGCGATACGTTTACCTTCGGCATATCTTGTCTGCAAATAGGGCATTCATTTTGACGACACAAAACTCGCATTCTCGTGGAACACTCATAGCACACGGGGTGGTCACATTCACCGATGGAGTAAATTGATACATTTTTGAAGCAAACGACACAGGTATTTTCGGTGTTTTCACTTAAGACTGTCGATGACATGATCACTATCAGAAAGCAAACCAATATCAACGTATCTGAGTAAAAAATCTGAAACAAATGCGGTTTGTCACTAAAGACACACCAAGATTGATGACTTTCGTCAGTGTTATTTGTCAGTTTTCAACTACAATTATGGTTTGATACGGCAGTATCAAGTGTCAATATTACTTTTTCACAACAGCAATTCCCTCCACTGGATCACACGAGAAAACTCGACCATTCAGCACGACTTATGTCCTACTTGCAACTACGGCGACGGAAATGACTGGTTGTACACTGCGTACACTGTATAGTGCAAAGATATCTCGATCGTGGAGAGAAAGCTGGTAACATGCTAAGATAGTGGATGTTGGGAAGAAAACCCAAATTTATCCATTTTGTTAATAATAATCACGAAACATCCTCAAATTGTTGTGGCGACACCATTGACAACCGGATTACTAAAAATTTTGGTTTCAGATCCGAACAACTTTTCATAAAACTGAACAAGTTCAAAAATAGTTTTACAACCGTACTCAGTTGAGGACTTAATAATGTAAACTGAACTGAATTCACTCAAGTATATTTTGTTAATATATATATTTATATTTTTAACACGATAAAATAACAAGTATTTGGTTACTTTCCCAAATTATGAACATCGAGGTTTTGACCAACACTTGAGCTCATAATACTTCAGTAAAGATGGACGCAGCCGGAGCGTACGGTGGTGGTAAAGCTGGAACTCCGTTTGATCCAATTCAATTTGTTCAGCGCCCGCAAGTGATATTGCGAGGGTTGTGTTTGGTAAGTAAATATTCTTGTGTGTAATAATTGTTTTAACTATCGAGCTTCCTCGCGTATGGTAAATTTCCGAGAGGAAACTGTGCATCGATTTTGACATTACCACCGCCATGACTCGCCCTTGTAATGGGCGAGCCGATATGGGATAATATTGATTTTTTACGAATTCTCAATGTAGGTCACTAATTTACTGGCTGAATTGTGTGAAACATTAAATAGAAATTGTTCAGAGCATTTCTAAACCTTTCTTCCAGAACGATTGTATTATATTTGAAGCGATCTCTTATTATAGTGTACTTTGTTTCAGCTATTTGCCATCATAGTATTCGGCTGTATATCTTCGCAAGGATGGGCGATGGGAAAGGAAAAAGAGTATTGCCTGTATAATGATGATTCGAATGCATGCAACTATGGCGTCGGTATTGGTGTTATAGCGTTTCTGGCTGCAATAGGCTTCCTTGTTGGAGAGTATCTGTTTGAGCAAATGTCATCCGTAAAAACGAGAAAGCATTACGTTCTTGGTGATTTAGGTTTTTCTGGTTTGTATATTTTTACGTACAGAGTATCACTATGACAGTTGTACAGTATAATTTACAGAGTATGAGTCAAGTTTGAGGCTTCAGATACTGTGAGGTGTATTGTTATTGATTTAAAAATTGTTTTCCAGGTTTCTGGTCATTCTTATATTTTGTTGGATTTTGCTACCTGACAAATCAATGGAGCAATGCCGAGAGTCCACCACTTGGCGTTGGTGTAAATAACGTTCAGGCAGCAATAGCGTTTTCTTTTTTCTCTATCTTCACTTGGGTACAGTTTATTCAATTCATCTCTAAATTCCCATATGTAGTGATATTTAAAAAAAAATCGATTTTATATTTCACATGTTTTATTTTGTTGTATATTTTAGGCTGGTTGTGCTTGGTTTGCTTTCCTGAGGTTCCGACAAGGTAGTGAGGCAGCGTTTGCTCCTAGCTATGAAGCAGATCCAGCTGCAATGCCCGGAGGTGGCCCTTACACTTCGTATCCCATGGGCCAGGAAGCTGATGCAGCATACCAAGAACCTCCATTCTCCGGCTCTCAAACACGAGGTGATTTCTGTAATTTTGACTGGTTTGTTCCAATCATCCTTCCTTTTTTATCCTCTTCCAGTTTATTTCCTTGCTGTTGAGGTTTTCTCTGTTATTGGATTCTTTACATTGATTTACTCTACCTTATGTGAGTGTTTGAGTTTTTCTTTCTGAACTTTTCTCTTAGTGCTATAGCATACTGAAAAGGGTTTACTCTTTCCTCCATGGTTCTAGCTATCACTCTTTTAGACATTTCACTCACTAATTTTTGTATTGTTTTTTGAAAGCTATTTCCTTCTTGTACTTAACGCAATCTGTTTCATCTTTATTTTGAGTTTTTTGCTCAATTTAATTAAAATTATATTTTTCTAGAACTCACAATGTATTGAAATAAACTCAGAATATTGGGGCAAAGTCTGGATGTGTGTGTAGCTAGAAAATCCAGGAAACACTTATATCTTCCTTAAAAAAATAATTTCTGAGGCATTTCTAGAGGGTGGCTGTAAACGTCCAATAGACTTTGTAATTTGTTACACTATGGATAATGAGCATACAATAAAATACTGCCTATCTTACATTAAAAACAGAATTGCTGTTGGATTTAATTTTTTAATAAATATGCCTTAGTGCACGTTTGAAACAGTTTCATTTGGTGATAGTTAATGAATTATGTGTAAAATGGGTATTTTTAGTATGTTTTAGGCACTATTAACTCTTTTCAGTAGACCTGATTTTTACTGATCTATAAATATTTCCTACTTTCCTTGTAAGTAACAATACAGGCATTTGCTTAGAAAACCAACATTATTCATAGGGTATGACCTGTAACCATCTTGTTTCAGGACCTGTGGGCACAGACTTCCAGGCACCTGCTTATTAGCCAACAGAAGGCCACTTTCAGCTGTTAACAGAGTAGCGAGTGTGCTGTGGGCCTGTGTGCCAGCCATCATACAGTGTCATAGTCACATTCCTTTCTGTGTACTTCATGTTTAGCCCTGTTATCTTGTTTTGGAAGTTGAGTACATCACACCCAATCTCGTGGAGTTGTTTACATCCACACTGCCCAGTGTACCATTTTTGTGTTTATTCCTCTTCTTCCCAGTCTCTGGCAAGTGGCACTGGAGATGTGCTGTATGGGAAGCAGTAGTTGTGTCTTTAGGTGTGTGCTACTCTGTGGGCTGAGGAGCAGTCAGAAGGACCTTCCTCTGACCTGATTACCTCTTGTATAGCTCCCGATGGGTGTGGGGCCTGGGGTTAGAGGCAGGCAATTTCTGTGGAAAGCCAGGCTCCTCGCCCTGGGGAAGGGCCAAGCATTGAATTTCATTGTTTTTAAATTTTGTCTGTTATGATGCACAGTTATACAGATGTGTAATTATTCTAGTCCTTCACTGTTTCAGTGAACACCTTTGTTGAACATCTATGGTAGATTAGAAATCATTTGTTAGAGTTGTCTGATTTAACCAGAAGCTGAGAAATAAAAATATAGCTGTATATATTTATTATATTATCTGGCCAAAGTGCAGTTGTACTTGTTTTCATTCTGTAGTCCACATCTGTGAGCATGTGATGGTGTGTAGTTGCGACTGGACGTGGAAGTAAGTCAGTAGGGATACAAGTACAGTTCATGTAAGTCATAGACTACTGTATCGCAAAGTTAAACGTGTAATAAAGTCATTGTATGTAATCTAAGAGCTGCATGTTCATTTGATGTAGTACTGAACATTGCTGGCTGTTTATTCATCATGTACAAACTAGCAGTTTGAGGCACAAGTTGGGGTACCAAAGTTGGCATCAGCCTGCACCACAAGCATTAATGTAATGTGTGTTTGTAGCTTGTTGGGTTGCTGATGGGCACTTAGTGCTTACCAGTGCCTCTGTTAACTCTAGTTTCTTCCAGTATTGTAACAGTAGTTGCTGTTTGTAGGCTAGGCACATCCCTCTGTTAGTTGGATGCCTGAAATGCAATACATTTGTTGTATTAAGTACTTTACTAAGACATTTTTGTATGTACAGATGTATTAAGTAATAAGTTCAACTTAAGTTTAATTTGTGTTTATATGTACTTTCTCTACAAGCCCCTGTAAATACATTTATATCAGACTTGTCAGAGTTTATTTTTAATAGAATTATTTTTACTATGAACAGCTGTTAAAATTATGTCCTTGGGAGATAAATTTATGGTGTAAATAATCTTGTAAAGGATGTTGCAGCAAAAGATCAACTCATGACCTACCATTCCTTTGAATTCATACATTAAAAATGTGTTCTGTAATGGAGTGAATGATGACAACGAAACCTCACAATTACTAGCTGGTGTTTTCTGGTTCGATTCTGATAAGAGGACTATGTCTTGTGTGCCACTGAGCAAATTGTCTCCATGCTGTAGTAGTTGTACACCTCCCGTTTTGTAGGTTGCATCTTCCTTTGCATGGTGGAGGTGGTGCTCATGTGTTACTAGCAGTTAGTGGCAAAAGATTCTGCCTGTAATATTTAATTGGTGTTACAGAGTTCATCTTGATGGATTTTAGGATGTGAATCCTTGCCACTATTTGCTTCAATTTCAGTTAATGCTTGTACTTACATGAGCAGCAACCAGCAAATAATACATGTCTTAAAAATTAATATGTTGACAAATGTTAATCAGGTATATACAAATGTCTTCAGATATCTGTTCATGAATGTTAAGTCTTTTTTTCAGTGTATTACAATGGTATGTGAATATTGAGAGTATAGAGGACTTGATACTTTGAAAGGCGTGTACATCTGGCCAAGCATTGAATAATTGAAATTTGTCAGGCCCTCTTTCTGTTCAATCATGTTTAATCATTGTATGAATCTCAAGAACATATGTATTTGAAAATGTTGATGGTTTTGACAAATAAAACATTTCAACCCACAGTTGTTAAATTTTTCTCAATTAGAAAAAAGTACACAAATCCCCTTTTATACTTTTAATTGTGGTTTTTGTTATTCACATTTAGTAAATGAAAAATTGCTCTCTATCAAGGTAAATTTCAGAATACCTGATATTTACATTTCTTGCACCAAAGTTGACTACAAAGTTTCAAATTTTCTGAACATAACAGTTCTTTATCAAATTTTCCAACTGGCCATGTTATATTTTAAAGAAGTTGGTCAAAACTTCATTGTAACTGAAATACCTTATACAATAGACAGTGTTGACACACCTAGAGGGAAATTTATTAAGTAAACTGCGTTTTAGTATTAACCATGTCGAACCGACCGCCTTCGTATCGTGGCGCCCCAGCGCTATATTAAAAAAAAAAAAAAGATGAGTAAAACAAACTATCGGCACAGCTACTTTTGGCGTATCAGGCTGTTGAATCCAAGTTAATGGGTCAAATCTGACCGACACCGTGGATTTTTAATGGGCAAAAAAAGTCTTCGGAGGGGAAGTAAAGCCGGCCATCCCATGTAGAGTTACTGCGTGTAAAATAGTCTCAAGCTTAAAAGAAGTCAGAGCTAAATTGAAAATCGCCTGTTTCGACACCCCCCGAGAAATACCTTCTTTCTCCGATAGATGGTGAAAATGGCGTAACGAAATTTGCGCGGTCAGGTGGAAGAGAGGGCCCAAGTCTCGCCACGTAAAATAAGGCTACTAAAGAACTAAAAGCATATCTTGCGGTCAAGGCGCTCCGCAGGCTCCAAGTCGGCCACAAGCTGCAGAGAGGCCGCCTCTCCGGGGGGTCCGTGGCCTCCACCTCTCCGTGGGGTCCGCTGCAGGGCCTCTAGCCTCAACCGAGTATCCCTCGGTGTAAGGCATTGATTCCCAAAGTGGGGGCGGGTTCCCCCAAGGGAGGCTTAGAGACAAGTCATGGGGGCGCGTGACCCATTGAGCCGTATGTGCCCCAACATTCTCGGCGCGTTTGGAAGATTTGAATTTTGTCACAGTGACCTTGTTGCATTTTGTGGTTTGTGACGCAAGATATCGTTCAAAACGAGATCAGCAAAAAACACAAGTATAACAATTATATTAAATATGAGTTTATTTGCGTGCTTAAGAATGGTGTTGAACTTTAGCAATAATGACATGAGTTCTAGTCGTCTTGAACGACATTAACGGTGAACCGCAGGACATTCCCGCGCGATGGATACAAATAAAGTCCGACGTAACAACTCGGATCCCCGGGAGGGGGGGGGAGGGTCATAGGTATTGGTTGCGGAGCCGCTGTAGAGAGGCCGCCTAATATTATTTTGCCTTTCCTCGCTGAGGCATGCGAGCTCTGCCGGGCGAAAAGTAAACGCATATATCTTATGGGTGATTCTAGTAATGCCGTGGGACGCCTGCGCACACGACTTATTTTATTTTTTTCTTCCTCGTTAACGTACTAGTGGCGGCTCTTGCTAGGCTGTACAACCCTCAGATAATCGAAAATATTCTTATAATATCTTAGGATATTATAAGGACGATTATATAGGACGTTTCGTGACTCCCGGGTATTGTACCACGCTCTTGGATCCGCCTGGGTTTACTGCATTTATTTTTTGGCCCTTCGCTTTAACACGTGTGAACATACAGCCATTGGTGAAGCAACCAAATGGGTGGGGGATCTTGTCGTCGAGTGCTGCGGGGCTAACGAGGCAGTCCAAGGGGAATACCAATATTCTGGCATCGTCTGGCTAGCTGCAACGTAATTTTATGAATTTCGAATGTTATTGAAAGTAAACAAGTTCAGTCAATTATTCACGGATTCAATGCATTGTTTCTTATATTTGGATGCTTTCTTTCTTTCTTTCTTTACATATTAGTTTTGTTGATTTAAAACGTATATTTGGTGGGTTCAAAGTCGGCCGTTTTGAATGGAAGTCCCTTTGTCTCTCGGAAGTCAGTCTGCCAGCAGTTTGTGAGCGTTCTCGTGTATACGAATGTGTGTAGAAGATCTTTAATTACTGCAATATATACCAGGGTAGTGAAGTTTTCGAAATATTATCGTTTTATTTGTTTAAAATGTGTCCAAACAATAGTGATGGTGCAACACTGGAAAAAAGGGGAGAAATAATTGTGTGGAAGGTGAATGTACCTGACACGGATATTACGCATAAAATATGTATGTAATATGTTAATACAGATTGTATAAAATTTAGTTTTAAATAATTAATACGAATTGCTTTATTATATATTAGTGTCAGAGGTGGATTTACGCATAGGCAGAGTAGGCACGTGCCTACGGTGGCAAATTTTCAAAGGCGCAAAATTTTCTTGATATTTTCTAAAACAAATTTAGGTTCTCTAAAAACTATAACAGTTTAAATCATATTTTTATTTTAAAAACATCATATTAATATTTAATACAAGCTATTTATTTGTCTACTTCATTAGAGTATACCTTATGATTTCAGAAGTATATGAATCTGAAACTAAGGCCCGTTGACGAAAGAAAACATGTTGCAATTCTAGTTGTCATGTTTTAGTTTCCTTTTAATGTTAACGTTTCAGTGTTGAAACGTTAATAATGTTGAACGTTACTTGCTATGAAGTTACAGTTTATATCCAAAATTAGCTAATCCAAAAAATATATTTAATTTAAGAAAACAATGTGCAAAATAAAATGTTACTTTTAAAGTTAAAACGTTTAAATTAATGAAGAATTGTTACTGAAACGTTACAACTTGAAATGTAACATTAATGTTAAACAGGGGGCGGCAAATTTGATGTGCCTAAGGCGGCAAAAATATTAATCCGCCCCTGATTAGTGTGGATTTTGGAAATTTCATTTCCTTCATTCGATAGAGCTGTAAACTCCAGTTTGTACGGGCACAAGCCGCTACTGATACTTATGAATGTTCTGTAATGTCTATTTGCCCTGTCAAATTGTGACAGTAGCAAGAAATAGTCAATGGGTGTGGGTTCGTTCTCTTAACCTCGTTTCAACTTTCGATACTCATGTATTTACCACAGCTACTTTTATATTGCTGCGTTAAATGTAACCCGACTGTACGCTCTTTGGTAAAAATGCTGTGATTTTTTCATATTGGTCAATTTAACTTTAACTGGCACATTCTTGATATCATTTTGGTTGGATTGTCCATGTAGTAATTAATAATATATAATTTAGATTAGTTAAAAATATAATTTACTATACTAAAGTGAATGTGGATACATTTGGCCGAAACTCACAACGCGCTTTGTTTATTTAACATTCACTTATTACTACTACAACTACTACACTGTTTACTTATCTCTTGTTTCTTGGAAATGCTGTTTACCAGTGGCGGACGGTGGGTTCAAAACTTGGGGAGGACCAGAAAAATTCAGGCACTGATTCATATGATGAATTTGAAAGTCAATGACCTTTGGTTTGCTGGTAGACGTTTTGGAAGCATTTCAAATGAAGAATTAGATTTAATATTTTACTTCTTAACATTTCTGCGAAAATGGGTCTTCCAAAAAAAGATGTTAATGTATCCACTGAAACACTGGGTCTGCCACAGTGTTACCCATGGCAACCACAAGTTCCCACTACCTGTGACCGCAACACGCCTTCACAGGAGGCCAGATCTGCGAGATCCTCCGTGCTCAATCAACTCCAAAGCTAGACAAAACGAAACTACTCTTTTCTTATTGGTTGAGGGACGTTGTGATGGCATCAGGGGAGAGTCGCGTCAATTCGGGCCGTCGGTATCCTGCAGACACAAGCAGTACTTGGTGGTGCTACCTATGTGTAACGCATAAAACTGCTTCTCTACTTCTTGGATTGTAACGCTATGTGTGCATCAAAGAAACTTCTTTCAAATGTTTACTCGCCAGTCGTAAACATTTATGTCAATTTAATTAATTCTAACAATTGTTAAGTTCATATATATGTAAGATGTAGAAAAGCTGTTTTATACGAATATTGCATCAGCTGCTATGGTTCGCTGCGCGGATTGCGTCATCTGCGGGCCGGCGCCCCCGAACCTGACGGTTCCAGGTTAGTCGCGAGTCGCGTAGAAGTATAGTGCAAGTTCCAGATGGCTCGAGGTGGAGGTCGGCTAGGTATAAATTCAACGCTGCCGGCGGCCGCTAGCAGTAAGCAGTCAGTCAGTGAGTATGCAGTCTGTCTGAAGTGGAAGTTGAGCTGTGAAGTGTGCTCTGCGGTGAACAATGGTGCAGTAGGTGAACAGCAGTCTGAATTGGTAGGTGGGCATTGCGGTGAACAGCGGTGCTGTAAGAGAACAGTGGTACAGAGGACTGTGGACAGTACATCGGACAGTGGTAGGCGCATCGGACTGTGCGATAGTGTAGAAGAAGTGAACAGTGTAAATAAATAATCAGAAGAAGTGAACAGAGTCGTGCGTAAGGAAATAGCCAAGTGAAAAACACAAGGCGTGTGAATCCCACCTATAAATAAATCAAGTACTTTAGTGTATCATTAAGAAACAAAACAAACGTCTTTGTGTGTTTTAATTCTCCACTAAGAAACATACGTACATATATATTGTAACGTTTCTCGATGGTAAATTAAAACACACTCAGGTAATATTTAACAAGTATTCGTAACCAACGCTACACTAAAAATCTTGTTACATTAATTGCTAAATCTTGCTACATTAAAAATCGTGTCACTTCGTTATTATTCGTAAACAATGCTAGACTAAAAATACTTGATTATTTACAGATATATTACACAGTCCTTGTGTTCTTCACTTGATTGTTTTTCTTACACACGACTCCGTTCTCTTGATTATTTACTAACACAGTTCACTTCTGATTATTTATTTACACTGTTACTTCTTTTACACTATCGCACAGTCTGATGTACTGTACACGGTCCATTGCGCTGACCACAATTCCCTGCGCAGACTCAATTCACTACGCAGACCAGGGTCCACTGCACTGCTGTTTGCTGCGATGCACACTTCACAGATCAGCTTCCACTACAAACTTCAAACTGCTGACTGCTGTTCCCCTACTGCACCACTGTTTACCGCGATGCACATTTCACAGTTCAGCTTCCACTTCAGACAGACTACTGCATACTCACTCTGACGGACTGACTGCTTACTACTTCTACTTCTTACTTGACTGCATACACTGACTGAATCACGGCCGCTTACTGACTGACTGACTGACTGACTCGAGGCCGCCGGCAGCGGCGAATTTATACCTGGCCGGCTCCCGTCTCGAGCCATCGGGAACGCGTGCAACATTTCTACGCGATTCGCGAATAGCCCGGAACCGTCCAGTTCGGGGGAAGGAGGGGCCCCGGCAGATGACGCAATCCGCGCAGAGAATTCCGGTATATGTTGCAATATATATTGTGCCGTTATGGGATTGTGCAACCCCATAACGCCACCGTCTCGTATGTGTGAACACCCACAGGCAGCGAGGATAGCAGGCGCGGAAAGCAGAGGTTCTGAAACGCGCGGCCTGGTATCCGTTGCCCGTACTAGACGGTGGCGAACTAGCAACGTTTTCCTTGTGGAGGGTTGAGAGAGGGGAAGCAAACCCACCACTGAAAAAATTTCCCCAGGCGTCGGGCGATATATACGCGAACCCGCAAGCGGGAGCTCTCTTTTCTTGCCACCACTCGTCGAGTAAGCAGCTCTTCTCTTTGGGTTCCCGATCGCCGAGCCAGCAGCACTTTGATCACCGCTCGCCGATCCAAAACGTTCGTTTACATTAGCTTAGATATTGTTTGCCGCTGCAACGACTACTAGGTAGGAGTATTCGACGTCGAACAGATGTTCTAGTCAGTCGTCCGCGAGATAGTGCAGATTCAGTAAAGTATTCCTTCAATTAACGACACGGAAAGTAAAAGTTACCCGTTGTGAGAGAAGCATTAAAAGTTCTGGTTTAGCAAGGTAGAAGTAGCAACGAGCGAGAAACTTGCACAAGTATTCGGTGAAGTGCAAGGGACATTTTCGCAACGTGGGCGTAGTCAGAGGCGCCGGTAGCAGACGAGGAAGAAGAAGAGGCCGAGGACCCAGGAGCACGAGGAAGAAGACGGATCGACTAGGAAGAAGAACGGAAGAGGACGCAAGAAGACAAAGTAGACGGCAGATGCGAATCCCGTATCTTTACGACGCAGAAGCTGGGACCGAGCGACTTCGACGCAGAGACCAGCGCACGACCATCAAGGCCAAAAGTGAGAAGTCCACGAGGTAACGGTTAGGGCGCGAAAAATAGGTCAAGTTCACGTCGGCAGGGAACAATTAGTATAGGAAAGTGTTAAGAAATTTAGGACACGGGTGGCAACGAATTGCAGTATCATAGTAGGAGACATTTTGACGCACTATTGCCTGCATAAAATATTGTACTTAGGACATTTATTATTCTGTTATTTTCAGCCACAGGTAAATTGTAAATGAGAGTAGTGCACTTGCACACATTTTTTTCTTTGCATGTAATATTTGGAAGCAGGAGACTGTAAATTGAAATTTTGATTTCATGTGCAATGTACACAGAATAGCATAGATTTAGATACATTTAATTTTCCAAGGGAATTCCCAGTGGAGATTAGGGTAATCATTTCGGAGTCTCAATTTTGGTGTAAATTATATGTGTTCATTCATATGCGTGTGTGTTGTAAAGGTTTCCATTTGTGTTCTGCTCATTCTTTGTAAAGGTGTGATTCTATATTTTTGTTTTTGTCATGAAATTATGCCACTAAAAGTTTATGAGTAAATTATACGCTCGTGCGTGTGCAATCTTTGTAATTTTATTGTGTCAAGGGTTCAAACCTTTCTCGCACCCGGAAGATCCTGCTCCCTAGATTTTTAAGCTCGCTTCACGAGCAAAATCTTGATAACACGCTTACGGCTCATGCGTGCTGCTGTTGAAGGTGGTAAGTTTGGGGGTAGGTGGGTTAGAATATATATATATATATATATATATATATATATATATATATATATATATATATATATATATATATATATATATTAGTGTTGTTAACTAATATTGTGGGGAAGCCTGGCCTCCCATTGCCTCCTCTGAAAATCCGCCACTGCTGTTTACATAAATGCGTTGATATAATGTACCATTGAGTTCTATTTCCTCCAAACCGCCTTTGGTACCTGCTAGCGTGCCCCACCAGCACAGAGCGAGGGGAAAGGTTGGCCGACCCACTCATTTTGTTACGTTCCCCGGCAGGACCTCCCGTGGTTCAAAGCCCAAACATCCATCGCTTAGCTGGCTCAGTTAAAGCCCTTAATTGACGCAAGTCCGCTCGGTGTTTTCAACGCCCAACTTAGCGTAAGTTCGTAATAAACCACATTCGGTTTACGATTGGGATGCCATGAATGTTTGCGACTGTGGCTCCAATTTACTCACTAGTTGCATTTGAACATTCCGATTATTCGTAGCGTACACCATCTACACCGTGATGAGAAGACTCGGAGGGAATTTATTCCCGTGATGATAACTGCCACAATACATTTGCGAAAATTTACTCGGCTGCATACTGTCATGTACTTGTGGCTCCGTCCATCTGTTCTACCTGTTTTTACTCGACCTCGGTCAATTTGCTTCCCCTCCTTAACCCACGGTCCCTGCATCACGAAGCCTTTCCCCCCCTTCCTATCTCGGTTGGTAAAGAGCCCTTCTCACTTTATTCAATCATTGTTGTAGTTGGCACGGAACATTTCTAGCCTTTCACCCATTTGGTTATTTCCGAGGGTTGCAGGTCCTGCCGTGTGCGTTAAGGGTTCGGATGGAAACACTTGCACGAGGCTACCTTACCCAAGGGAGTGCTTTATGTCGCTCAGTTGCTGCTTGGCCTCTAAAAGGTTTACCATCGCGCAGACAGCTCGGTTGCTGGCCGAAACTCGCACCCTATTTAGTTACGCCTTCACACATCACATCCTTGTTCACTCGCCTCACTTGTCCATGCGCCCTCAATATTTCTTGATATTATGATGTCTGGATCTATGATCCATCACAATACGCAATAGTTTAAGTAGTACAGGGAATGTTATATAATGAAGCGGAAAGTATATTTCGAGTTTTGGGGGTCCCTAAAACCGAAAAATGTTTTTCTTCAAATCGTCTGTCTGGTGTGTGTGAACAACATTATCGCTTAATCTATACGTAGGAGATTTTTTTTCGAACTGAATAAGCTCCTGTCGGTCTGGCCTCACTTGAAGCTCACCGATTTTGAAAAACATTCATTATTTTTGGAAGGTACTTTACATGAAGCCCCTGGGACATTTTCAATTTTTTTAAATGACTAAAAATTATTTCTTTAAATTTCTCGCAGGAATAGAACACTTTTAATGGTGGCACAGGGTTGATTCTCACTGTTAAATCAGAATTTTTAAAAATTTCAATGGATTGTAATTTTTTCGGAATCTTTCTATAACTTTAAAATTGATGTTAATGATTTTTCCTTCAAGTGAAGTTGTTACTTTAATTAGTTATTTTAATATGGTAATGTGCATTTTTTGAAAATTTCAGAATCTCTCATGCAATATGACGTGAATTATGTGCAATATTAAAAAGTATCAAAAAGTCATTTTTCTCTATATTTTTCTAAAAATTGCAAAAATGTAATTTTTTATATCTTTCACAAGTAATTAATATTTGCATTAGCGACAATTTTTTCACATTATTTCATTTATGGGTTCATGTGCTTTGAATGATCTGTTATAAATTTTCTCGAATATTTAAAAAGCTTTCTGTGAAAATGATCTCAAAATAACGCATTTTCAGAAACAGTCAAACGCCGTTTTCTTAAAAACGGCTCAAAAATTTTTCTTCACACTTTTCGTACGGATAGTGCTAATTGCACTGTTAAATATGACATAAAATTCATTTTGTTGTATTTTGTTTTTTCAAAAATTACACAAATGTCTCATGCTATTAATATACACATTTCCAGCGATTTGTAAAAATTATTGCGTTCGTAAGTGGAATTGCTTCAAATAATTTCTAATGATGTCTTTCGAACACTCAAACGATTTCTAGTACGAGAAAGTTTGTGCCATTCCGAAGCACCACTAGTTCCTTTTTGTTTTGGACCCAGAACCTTTCGTGACATCTAAAACAACTAGTGGTGCAACAGAATGGCACAGATTCTCCCGAATTAGTGGTCTATTTCCATTGGTCTCGGCTATCTATTCGGACTTGCCACGTACTTTTGCCAGCTTCCATCTATCGCCATCCAAAGTACATTTTTTTGAAATTTTCTTCATTTTTAGGTTTCCTAATAGTAGAACGGAAATATTATTTTAAGAATATTAAAGAACAATAAAACCTTGTCCTCAATGGCATTTTTCTTTGAGACATTATTAGCTGTTTTTAAGAAAATGGCATTGAAGCGCTACTGAAAAATCAAAATTTGAAACTCTTTTGACAGAAAACTATTGACTTACAGAAAAACATCATATAAAGTCATTTCAAGCACTTTCAATCACAAATGAAATAGTGTCTACAAATCGCTATAAATGTGCATATTGACGGCGTGCGAAATCTTTCAAAAAAACTACATTAGTGTGATTTAAAAAAATAACAAAAAATACCATGGGATGGACTTTACTAAAGAGTGCAATTAATACCATTCTTTCGGAAAGTTTGAAAAAATTGGGTTTTCGAGAATCTTTATCTGACATTATTTAAAGTACGTATATTCATAAATATAATAATGTGAACAAACTGTTGTTAATGCAAATATTAAGAACGTGAGAGACAAAATTATTTTTTTGTATTTAAAAGAAACAAACAAAAGAATAGAGCAATATGACGTTTATGTCGTGTTTTGCTCATTGTACGATGCACCAGTTTGCGCTACGAACCACGCGCCCCCAACACAGACACTTTCTTTGAAAAGTCAGACCAAAGGTCACTATGTTGAATGGAGAGCGAGAATTTTTGAGAAACATTTTGAAAGTGGCATAAAGCGACAATTATCATCTGTGAGATAACATAAATAACATTATAAATATGTAATTGAAAAAAAAGATGCAATATTTAAAAAAAGTGATGCATATTTCAGTTTTAATGACTTGAACGTGATAATTTTGGCATTTAAAATTCCCGCCAATATTTGGGACGCAAACTGCTGCCTGAAGCTCAAATTTTGGCTGAAATCGGATATGATGCGCAATGGCCCACCCATTGAATTTGTGGGCTCCCATCTCAATTCCACCTTGCTTCGAGGTGCAAAAACTCTCAAAACATGGATGTTTTTTGCCATATCTAGTTGTTATCACCATGGTTGTTACTCTTTTATTGTACCAAGGAGTGTGGGAAGGAATCTTTCCACCATGGAGTAAACTGGACAATACACGTGCTTGCTCAGGCCGAGCGAGGACGAGATGCGCATGGTTGTGCCTGTTTATTCACGCCCTCACGCCAGATTCACACGTTCACCCTGGTTCACATGAAGACATTACTCACACGTGCTTGTTGATTTGTACTTAGTGCATGTGAATTAATTAGTTGTAGATAATATACATCATGAAGTTGTAGTGTTGTTTACCTATATTATTATTTTCTGTAGAAAATTATTGAAAACTGCGTGCGAATGAAGTGTTTTGGATGGAGGTGTTCGATGGAGTGAAGTGTACTGTCAAGAATTTTTAAATTACGTTTCTCAATTTTTTCACTTGCAATTACAATAATTGTGGAACAATGGCAAAATCCTTTAATGCGTTTAGTACTCGCTCAGTGAAGCACTTGGACCCAACGAGTGTGGAGTTTACTGTGTATCATCCAGATGAAATTAGGGAAATGAGTGTGGTTAAAGTCAGTGTGCCAGTTTCATTTAATGCTTTGGGTCTTCCAATGAAAGGAGGCTTATACGATCCTGTCATGGGCCCTCTGGGCGATCGTGGGGAGATATGTGCTACGTGCCGGGGCTCGTTTTTTACGTGCCCTGGTCATTTTGGACATATAGAGTTGCCGGTGCCAGTGTACAACCCGTTCTTCATGAAGACTGTTTATTCCATTTTGCGACTTGCGTGTTTGAACTGCCATGAATTGCAGGTTGTTTTTTTATTTTTTTTTAAAATAAATTAGTAGGAAGTATGCTTCATAACTTGAATGACGTTATGATCGTATCGTTCATGGACTGCAATGCTGACACAACTTGAAAAGTATGAATTGTGAGATATAACCATTATTTTATAATATTTTATGATAATGGTTATTAACAGAACTTCCATGAAGCCCGTTAATAGTGCTCAGTTCATCCATGAATTAAAAATATGATACCTATGTTTCAATAACCAGTGAAAACTTTGCACAGGTTTATTTAAAAACCTCACTATTTCGATTGTGTCAGTAATACAGCCCATGAACAAGATATTGAAAATTCAGTTCGACTTTTATCTGAATTGAAATGATAGAAAAAGACCTCAGAATATTGATATGCTACCTAGCTTTGTGGATTATTAGAATAGGATGAAGAAAAATTGACTCTTGAATTGTTTCATGAAAAATATTTAGATCCTGTCCAACCTTTTTTTGCCATCAATTTTAATTACATACAAACCTGAAGTCATTCATGATTTGAATCATTTGAAGAACAGTAAGTCTACAGTGGAAGGTCCAATTTTCACATAAGTCTAACTAAAAAAATCCTGATAGAAATGTAGTCTGCAACTATGTGAAGTCTAATGATAAAACTAAGTAGTAGGAAACTCTCATCAGTAAGGAGTATGAAACGAAACCTGAAATAACATTCTGTGATTTGTAATTTGCTGCCCTGAATGCCAGTGAATGAGAATATCTTTTCCTCAAAGTCCAGTGCAGGGTGATGTTTTTCATTTTGCCTAATAAATTTGTAAAAGATAAGATTAAAAAAAAAAGCGTATGACAGTGAAGAAAATTTTACTGCAAATTGTGAGGATTGGCAGCCTTTGAAGCTGCCCTTCATATTACTCGTGCAACTTTTCTTGAATTCTTGAATGATGGATTGAAGAAATGCGGGTAGAGTGGGGGTATTAGTTTCGTAATCAGCCACTAGATTTTATGAAGCAAAGCCAATCTCTTGAGAATCAGTCATGCCTTCGTAACGTTCTCAATAATTTGCACTCTTAACTTTCTTAGGAGTTTGAGGTATGTTCTGTGATGTATCTTCACCTGCTTTGGTCATTTCTTTAGATTTTTTGAAGAAAAATGAAAGATCTCATGTTCAACAGAAAGTAGTTTCTATTTTGTGCCAGTGAGGATGTGTTTGGAATGTTGTTAAGCTTTTGCCTTCATCTGTTTATTGTGCCAGAGAGGGTGAAGCAAGGTCATCGTTCAAGAAAAGTTGCCCGAGTAATACCTTTTAATGATGCAGATACAATTTTTAGATATTTATTGGAAAACAAACATCAGTGAGTAGGTGGACTCTGTAGCCAACCGCATGGAAATATCCTATGTTAAAGATATGTCTATAGAAGGAAGACTGAAAGAACTAATGGCATGTTTTGTGTCTGGAAGGCATAACATGTTTTGAAATTCTTCTATCATTAGGCCTCAAATATTACATGTTATTTATGTATATTATTATTATTATTATTATTATTATTATTATTATTATTATTATTTAAACTTTATTGTTTTTATTGACATTAATTTACAATTGAAGAAAAAGAATTTGTACATTGAAATATCACTTCTTGGAAATCGAGTAGTTCACCACATGAACCAACTTAGGTGGCTCAGGGCATCAACTGATATTAATGCAGTGCTTCTAACTGGGAGGTCCTAGGGTTCGATTTCTGATGGTAGCAAGGTTTTTGACTCCAGCTGGATAGTTAGGTTGAATTCAACTGCTGTCTGGAGGAGAATTCTAGTGGCCAGCTGCTTTGGTTGGTTTCTCCCATCAACACCAGGTGGTGTCAAACCCTAACAAGCCGTCAAACCCACAACAACAATAGCCGTGGACCATGTGCAACCTTTCCTTTCTCTTTCTTGCCCTCTCTTCACACGTACACTAACGTTCCGTACTCTAACACACATGTTGGAAGCTTAGAGCAGGGTTGTCCAACAAGCAGCTGCAAAGTGTTGTTAGTAAAATTTGAAAGCCCCTTGCGCCCATGTCTGTCGACAACATTGTGTGTCTATTGCACATGCCCTGTGCAGGTCAACATCCCCTTAATGCAAAATTAGGTAAAGTTGAGATCTGAGGATTTTTTAAAATTAATTCAAATATTTTAAATCATCAGAATGTGTTATACTGCATTATGCATTGTACAACCTGATATAACACATGGATCCATTCCCCCCCTCTTCCTGTTTCAGAGCAGCTGGGTAAGTGGCGAGATCAACAACACAGGGAAGTCAGGTGTGAATCGCCAGAGAAATGAAAATGTGTATCACATACATATTAAAGGATATAGTTGTAGCCCTTGAGGTCCTTGCAAGTTGGACACCTCGCTAGCCAAAATGTAGGTCAATGCTAGATGTCACAATCCAGTGGGGGAAGCAGCTGGTTCCGTAGGAAAATACATTCACTACACTCGCGGATTAATGACCTAATGATTGGAATCACGAAATAATGAAAACACCAGATGATCAACATGAATATCAATTCAATGGTCAATACTCAATTCAACGCACGTAAATGATGTTCCTTGTGGCTTGTCAAATTCTGCACAACTCACACTACTCCTGCATGTCTGCATGTGATGAAGATTTTGGCATGAATGAGCTCTTTTTGAAGGAAGCAGACCTTAGCATCTTTTACAAAACAAAGCTCCAGGAAAACGGGAGTGTATTTCCACCTTTTACAGAAGAGATGAGTCATTTCTGGAAATAACCTTCTCTTGCAGTCTTTGTAGAGGGTGCTTGAGAGTAAAATTAGGGTCGCCTTGCTCATCGCAAGAAAAAATTTGTTGTTTTGACGTTTGACTCTAAAGTTGTGTGGGTGTGAGGGGGATTTCTCAGGAATTCTGAAATTATAGGCGGGATACCTTATAGAAGGAAATTATAGGCGGGAAGAGAATGCCCATAATTTATATTGGCGACTTGTCTCTTATAAACGGGTTATATTGGGGTTCAACATAAATTGCATTATAAATTTATTTATTTATTTATTTATTTTTTGCTCGCGAATAGGCCAACTTAGGACCACGCGTTCATACATCCTGCATTTACCGTGGCTCAGTATCATATATCGCGGTAGCAGGTGCATGTAATTCACCTTCAATTGGGTGGATCAGTATTTTTACTGAATCCGATTTTTATCCCCCAGGGTTGTTAGCCCTGGGGGTATGAAGGATGAAATGATGATAATGAGGGGTGAAAGGACGATCCACTCATACGGACACACACAAATACACCCATGCCTGAGGTGGGACTCGAACCCGCAATCTTCTGATCCGAAACCACTCCGGTACTACTGCCTTAGCGATCTTGGCCATCTGATCGGCACATAAATTTATTATTATTATTATTATTTGTAAATTTATAAGAGATAGAAGATAGATAAATAAATAAGAGATAGAATTTTCCTCTTTTAATTTTATCATAATTTAAGTATTAATGTATAATTTAAGTATTATGTTGATACATTTGTACTTTTTGGAGGAAAATAAGTGTAATGTGTAGACAAGAATTTTCTTCCTCTGTTCTAGATATTAGGGGAGCATCGATATCTTCTTATTGGTCAACTTCAGCTATTGGATGCAGGACATGTGGTGGAAGCTCAAGAACTTGCAGAGAAATTGATTTCAATTAATTCTTCTCGTTCAGATGTTGGTGAAGCAGCTGCTTCAGCATTCACCAAAGAAAGTGTTAAGAATTATATAGATAAAGTATGTTTTTTACATTTTGAAATTGTAGTTTAATTAAATTTCTTGTATTTTAATCTTTGAATTAAGTAAGCAACATTGATCGAATACATTTTCAAATCAACTATATTTACAAAATGGAAAAGACGGAGATGTACGTGTAATTTAAAAAAAGAAAATTACTTCTAACCTTTATGCTTAATTAGCTCTGTTTGAATTTGGTTATTATTTTTGTTTCATTATCTACATCAGGTTGTCAAAATATGCTTGCATGAGTTACCTACCTACCTTCCTACCTGCCTGCCTGAAAGACAATGTTTTTGTGCAGGTGCAGGTGATGTCATTCAACTCTACTTAGTTTCCTCTCCAAATCTAGAAAGGGCAGAATATTCACTGCTATTACAGTTTCATCTGTAAAGGAGTTATAACAAGCTGTAGAGGGAAGGGAAAACAAGGCTTGTTCAAAATATCCAGAAGAACAATTCTTTCAATTTTTAAGCCACTGTCACAATTGTGAATCACAACAAATGCAAATTTCTTTTAAAGAAAATCAGCATAGTGTGTCTGTATGATATAATACATTGTTTTTATACTTATAAAACAATAATGAGAGGACAGACAAGTAATTTTTCTATTTTTAAATTAAAATTCAGATTCCTAAAATTTCCTGATTAATTGTATTTTTTCTAATTTCTAAAATAAGGGTTCCAATAATGCTGGTCACTTCTAAATCCAAAAAATCACCAAAAAATTTATCGATTTAAATAAAGAATATTATTTATTGTAAATTTTATAAAGAACAATTAAAAATTTGATGGTTAAATACAAGGAAAATATATCCAGAAAAATAAAAATTAAATATTAGAAAGAAGGTGAGGAATAGTAGAGAAGAATATATTTTAAAAAAACACAAGTTAGTGCAGCCTAAGTGTGTGTTGAAATTAACCGTTGCAAAATAGAATGGTGTACATTCGTGTCATTTTCAAATGATGGAAAAGATGCTGTAATTTGTTATTTCTTTAAACTGGATTATTAAAAAACTCAAAATACATATTCATTTGGACTAATTATTTCTTATTCTCGCAAGAGAAGGTATTTAAAGGACAGAACCAATGATTGTGACACAATTGTTGTAAATCAAAAAAAAATTAATGAGATATTAATACGTTTATTATTATTAGCAACAAGTTGCCTTGATTTATATAAAAATGTATTCCAGGAAGATTTTACTGATCCATGGTTTTTTAGTTATTTTATAAAAGTTTGTGAAACCTTTAATATCTCAGAACTAGGTCAATGTGGGGTAACCCCATTGTTCTACCGAGCTGTTCAATTTGTTGACTCGTTTTTCAGATATCTAAAAATTTTACCTAGTGTGAATATTTAAATTTAACAAATCTGATCGAAAATCAGAAATGCTCTCGGGAATAGAAAAGGCTGCTAAATTAGTTTTTATCTACAGACAATTAAATGCTGGGAAAGAAACTAATCAATCATCTAAATATATTATCATATTACTCTACTACAAATTGTTTATAGTTCTTTGTTTCATAAGTTCATTAATATTATTGCATATTATCCTTTTACCTTTCCTATTCCAAACTCCTTATTCTTCTACTGCAAATTAAGACTGTCACATCAAATAGAGGGTGTATCTACAATAATTCAGTGAACATTTGTAAACAACAGGATCAGCAAAATTAATATTTAAATTCTTACAGGTACTTGGAGAACACAATACGAAAATGCTTGGTGCAAAAGAATCAAAAAATGTGGAAATTCTACGTGCACAGTTTTTAGCAATGGCCAAAGAGCAGTTCAAACAAAAAAAATTCTGCCTAAATTGTAAGAAGCCAATTGCAAAAATCACTTTAATCTACAACAGATTAATGACTGTACATCATAAAATAGTAAATGATCAGGTTAGTTGATGTATAGTTCTTTTTTTAATTTTTTAATTAATTTATTTATTTAACAGGTTATTTAATATACAAAATAACATAATATATCAACAATATATTACTTTATTTCATGAAGAATTTCTTCTTGTGTATGCACCTGTATGCAAATGCACACTATTTATCTTATTTAAGTTACTATTTTCTACAAAAGAAAAAATAATAAGATATTACAAAGGATAAGCAAAAAATAAAAAAAGTAATAAAGTGCTGATTTAAATACAAAATTGATTACTAGTACATACCAAACCAAGTGGTGGGTGTGGGCGCATGTGTGTGTGGGGGTGAGGGTCCACACGTAAGTGGGGGGCGTGTGTGTGCATTTGTGCGTGTATGCACGTGTGTGTGTGTGAGGGTGCGCACGTGTGTTTTTGTGTGTGCACGTGTGTATTTTTTTTCTACTGCCGGTAATGATCATCACTCCAATACCGAATGATCACAGTGGCAATACCTACACAAAACATTCTGTATGCTTATCGTGATAAAATACTTGTAACAATTTCACATAACTGATAACTTGGTCTTGGATAGCACCTCAACATTCTTATCAACAAGCAAGCATTCGAGATTTTTTTTCCACAAATAGCTGATTCAATGCTTGGACATGTTTGCCATGAAGGGTCTTCTGCAACAAATTCAGTAGTTATAAATAATGATAAATGATAAAGATATTGTCTGGTATCAATTTTAATCAACTTATGATCATTTCGATCGCGTTGCTGTACTTTGCGGATCACCTAAATTTAAACAAACACACATTTGATAAACACATAAATTTCCGAATTCTAGAAATTGAAAACAGGTACTGGAACAGAATAAAATTAGAAACCATACACATACACAACGTCCTCAAAAAACAGAACATGACATGTCTCAACCAGCAAATACCTGAACTCTCGTCACCTCTGCTAAAATTAGCACAAAGTGTACACCCCTAACCCACCCCCAGCCCTCCCCACTCCCCTGACCTTCGCTCGCCCGACCGTCTCTCAGCCTCCACCAGCAACCCCGCGGTTTACGACCCTACACCCGCACCCCCACCCCTCTTCCCGCCCCCACCCAGCTGCCGCCCGGCTGTGTTCTTAAACAAGACACACGCCCAAAAATTCGCAGAACTTTGTTTTCGGCCCAGAAGCTGCAAGGTATGTACGACCCAGTTTGCTTACGCATCGTGCATACAATAACCTGTTACCTACAACCTGTTATAATATTTGTATTTAATAATATTTGTATAATATTTGTATTACATTTTAGCTCTGATGATGATCGCAACGCGATCGAAATGATCATAAGTTGATTAAAATTGATACCAGACAATATCTTTAGTCATTTATCATATAAAAAGGTATCTACATCACCAACAATCCAATTAATAAATTCAGTAGTTATTGATATTCTGTCTAGACTTCATTTGTACTTTGTTAAGAAAGTGCCACTGCTTGTGACGCAAGAGGACTGTTTTGCAACCTCTTCTGTTGCACTATCCAGTACAAAATAACATTTTTAACATGTGTTTTCTATTATATTTTTATGAAAGTTCTTGTTTGAAATCACTAAAACATTGTCATGAGATAAATTATAATTCATAAGAAATGTGGATGATTGACCGGTGATAAGTATAATATTAATGAAACAATTTGATACTTCTTTTTCAGATTGTAAGTAGCTCTGCCAGTTTTATTACCCCTGAAGAAGCTAGAAATCATCTGCGTGCTTTGTGGACTGAGGGTTCTGACTTTATCATGGCGCTGGCTCCTGTACTTCAGAGAATCAAATCGCAGTATCCTACAGATGTATTTTTTGTGGAAATTGTTCCTGTACCACCCCCAAAAGTTCGGCCTGTAAATTTTGTTAAAGGCAAGATGAATGAACATCCTCAGACAATAGTCTTCCAGCAGGTGAGAATATGAAAATAAGAAAGAAATGCTAATAATTATTGTTTATATTTTTTCATTCTTTTATCTAATATATTGTATTAATATTATTATTATTATTAATATTATTATTATTAATATTATTGTTAATATTATTATTATTATTAATATTAATATTATTAATATTAATTTGTTTGGAGATTAGACCTAATCAGTTTAAAAGAAACACAAGTAAAACTTAACTAAAATATTAAAAATTTACATTAGATTGCTGATGCTGGTGTAAGAGCAATTTCATCGGGCCTGAAGAACTTCCATTGTCGTGCACGATGCTTAATGCTTAACTTGCCTAATTTTTTAGTCTCTTGAGAAAAGATGGCATCCCTTGTAGTATATTCCCTCTCACTCACGTTATCTGTTATTCTTGGAGAGGATTCGTTTCATTCTCATAAGATTCAACATCTTTTGGGAGTGAAACATTGTTGAAAGTTGAGATATATCAAGTTCTCAAGTTAGACTGAAGACATAACTGTTGCTCTTCCAAAATTCAGTTTTATTAATAAAAAGTGCCCACTATAAATATATGAATTATTGCTGGAGGCTGTAAATGAAGTTCTTTGAAAGATTTTCATGGGAATGGTGGATTAATGTTAGAAAATGGTGAAGTAAAAAATAAATTGTGACCTAGAAATTCAAGAAGAATTCCAAGTGTAGTAAAGAGGAGAAACATGTGAAGTATCCGTTACTATGTTAAGTTAACAGAAGACCATGATATCGAATAGCTTTCACTTAATACTGTATTTACCCGAATATAAGACTTGTCTGTTGGATTTGGTCAATGTTTATTGTATTACATCAATATAACCAAAAGTAAATCAAAACAAAATTAATTGCAGTTGCTGTGAATGTATGAAATACATTATGAGATTCTATAAAGAAACAACCAATTGTACTTCGGTTTTATTTGTACTTTCAGTTGTATTTCGGTTTAATAAAATGTTAATGTTATGTACTGCCAATTCTATTAATCAGTACCATAGCTAGCATTTCATTTTTCAGAGCACCAAAAGAAACAAAATGACAAACCTCCAATAATTATTTGCGTTTGATTTGTAGAGTGTAAATATTCATGATAAATGTCAAACAAAATCCAACCTAATCTTTAAATTTACTCATTGTGCTGATTTTATTGGCAACTCATTCCACAAATTATTTTAAGTCAACATTTTGTGGTGACTTTATCCCTTTTGCCTCTTAATTAGCTTCTCACAAAAGTGCTACTAATCAGTTTTTCAGCATACTTTTAAATACAATTCACTACTAGTGGGATATATAGAGTGTATGAGAAATTACTTCTTTAAGTTATGAATATTTACAGAAGGGGAGATTATAATCTTATTATTAAGAAAGATATTAACATTAATTATTCACCTTAATGTTTATCTCAGGTCTTGGAACATAGCATTGTTACTCGTCAGGCAGCACATATTGTAAATGGTGGCACAGCTGATCAGTTAAGTGAGGAAGGTCAGCAATTGTACCAGACTATGCCAGGTGCGTCACCATTGGAGAAACTCCATAATGCTTGGCAAAGTCTTCAGGGAGCTGTTGGTCATCTTGTAGATGCAGAACTGAATAATACACGAAGGAACACAGCGAATGCACCTGCAGGTCTTAAGCAGGTAAGTTGTAGAGATTGGCTAGTTTTAACAATATTGAATATCATGTCAATGCTATTTGATTTGTGAAGGTGTTTACGTTGTTATGAAATATTAAGTTGGTGTAGTTGAAACATTAGATTTTGTAAGCATCAAATTTTGTTAGATTTTGTAGTCAGTACCAAATCTAGGGAGTGTATTTCTAATGTGTGTTTTTTTCTTTTCTTTTTCTTCTTTCTTTCTTTTTTCTTTTTTTTCCCCCTTTTTTCTTTCTTTCTTTCTTGGATATTGATTGTTTATGGTTAATTCAATCATTTCTTCCCAGAGCAAAACTTATTGTTTTTTTGAATAAATATTTGTATTTTCTCAACTGATGTCCACTAATTACACCAGCATGCAAGAAGAATAATGAACCTATAAAAAAAGTGTATGGGGTAACAAGCAAACACACTTTAAATGTATTTGGCAGTATCTTACAATAAAAAATTGTCTGTTATTTATGAACTTTGTTATCTGCATGCATTCTTATGACTACTAATTTTATAATTATTATGGGTCTTTTGCCTGTCTCTTAAAATCTCGTTATAGTGCCTTAAATTGCAATTTGGGTTTCCAGAATCCATATTGTCATTAGTAGGCCCCCTGACTTCTCTGAGAAAGTACTACTTAGGATTCAAAATCAACCTGACTTGGAAGTATTTCCTGTTGCTGAAGTGTATATACTCCATGCTAATCAAGTCCTTTAAAACATCAAAATCTCATTGCTACTCAGTGATGTATTCATACACAACTTTTTTGGTTTGACGCAAACAGTCGAATGCTCTATTTTCTCAGTTGTTTCATTTTCATTTCTGTTCTATTTCTGTTCCATTTCTGGTGAATGGTAAGAAAGAGTGTGATTCTTGTAGAAGTTTGACAAAGACCAGACTCATCCTGATTTTCTTTAACAATGTGTCAAACTTCAAATTTCGCCTTTACCTAAGGACAAACATTCATGTCGTCTTTCATACTCTACACCATAAAAAAAAAAAAAAAAAAGTTTCAAAAATTATTTTGGGCCCCTGTTGATGTGCACTTGAGCCAAATCTCACTAGCGTCACTTACTTTAGCTAATATCACGTATGAAACTTATCTGCTCATCAGTATTAATAATATCTAAATAAACTCGCTAAATTGCAAATGTCTTAATTTTTTTTTTTATTTGACATAATATGAGTGTAATCGGAAACACTAATTACAGGACTACATGCAACTTAAATCTGATATCATGGCACACACCAAAATAGAAATATAATTATTATAAAGATAGAACATAATAATAAATTACAAGTCTATATACAACTTAAGTCTAACATCATTGTGGCAAATGCAACTATAGAAATATAATTATGAGGATAGAACATTTAAAGAATTATTACCTATATTATTAAGCTATCAGTTAATATTTGTAGTTTGAGAGGAGATGGAATCAACAAAGTTATCTTCAACATATACATTGCTAAGTAAAAACTTATTAGGTGATTCCATCATTTTAAATACAATTGCTTTGTACAATTGATGATTGTTAGTTATTTGATTGTAGAACTGTCTGTGGGAATGTCTATTGTGCATGGGAATTGAGAACCAACTCGTGAAAGAAATTGCGGACATTGTATTATGCTTCACCTCTAACTAGTTTTATCAGAAAAATGATTTTGTTCAAATGCCTCCTTCTCTCAAGACTTTGTAGATTGAATTGTGTTTAGAGATAAACATTGCCAATTCCCCGTGGTGGATATCTTCCCAAATTTTTAAATTATAAATATTTTGCCAACTGCCATCGACAAGCCTGAAGTGATCCTATTTTGTCTGGAGCCCAAATGACTGATGCATATTCTATTTTGGAAATCTCATAAGAATAATATAGTACCCACAATGATTTCTCCTTTTTAAAATTCATCAGTAAATATCCCAAAGTTTTATTGGCAGAATGTATGATTGATTCTACATTAGGTTTATAGGTTAATTGCCTGTGAAACAAAACACTTGGGTCTTTCTTCAATTTAACACTTTCAAGAATCATTTTCATTGTATGAATGGATGATGTGCTATCCTCAAAAAACTCATAATTTGGCATTTATCAGTATTAAATACTAGCGTATTTTGAATACCCCTTAAAAAAGTCTTTCATTTGCTTTATCAGAAAGTAGACTTGTTTTTTCAAACTTATGTTCTTTATCTAAGGTATTATTGACCCAAATGTGTAGATATCTGTTTATTTCTTCTAACTTGTTTCGAGAATGTGTTTCTTGTACAATCGGAATCTATGGAACTCCATGCAAACGGTTTCAGAAGCACAACTGTGCCATGCCTTGTTCAAGTGCCGAGAAAACTTCTGAGATTATATTCTTTGGCAAGCAATGTTATTTGTACATATTATATTTTTGCAGTATGATGACTAAGTAGTCATCTATGTCACCAATTTCAAGATCAAAAGATAGAGCTTACCCTTTAAAGCCTAGCGGTACATTTCTCTACCACCATATCATACTCAATAATTCTGCTTCGTAGGTTCTTGGTAGATTTTTTCTTTACGTTGCTTTCCTGCAATCTAGAAACATCAGTTTAGTTTGTTGATTTGATATTGCAGGTTTCAAACAGTGTATTTTTTGTTTTAGATGGCATTAGAAAGTTGCCATGGAAAGAATGTGCTCTTATTTAATCAATAATTGTAATTAACAGCTAATATTTAGTAAGATAACTTCAATATTACATAAGTAACTAATTGTGAACAAATTATTAGGGTTTTGAAATTTTTGGTACATGTTAGGGTCCACTACCTTTTAACCTTTTCTATAAATAAACTGTAAACCACTGAATTGGCATGAAGTAGATGATGTTAGAGGCGAGTGTGGAAGTGAGAGTGGGAGCAGTGGCGAGGGCGGTGGTGGAGGTGCGAAAGCGGTGTTGAAGGCGAGGTTGGGACCGGGGGAGGTGCGGAGCGGATGTTAAGGGACGGTGGCGAGGGCTGGGAGCAGACTGGGCAGATATGGCGCATGGGCAAAGACTGGCATGGACTGAGGGTGCTGAGCGGGGCCGAGGGTATAGGCGAGGATGAAGGGGTGGCGGTGATGGTCTATGGAACGAAACATGTCCAGAAACGAGAGAAATCCAAGGGTGGTGTCGATGGCATAGGTGGGAGTGGGGGCGAGGATGGAGGCAAGGGCTGACGCGATGGCTTTGGCATGGGTCTGGGCGGAGGTGAGGACAGGGATGGTGGCAAGGTGCAGGCTGAACCATGGGTGGAAACGCGGGCGGAGGCAGGGACGGCAGTGAGTGCCCAAGAAGGGACAGGGCCGAAGGCGGAGGTAAGGATGAATGCGTGGGTGGGAGTGGGAATGGAGGCCTAAGCACAGGTGGAGGCAAGGGCTGGGCAGAAACGAGGTAGAAGGCGAAGTTGTAGACATAGGTGGAGTCAGATCATGAGATTGGCCAGAGGTGATGGCAGTGGAGTTGTCGGGGCCGAGGATGGGGGAAAGGGTGGATACGAGAGTGGAGATGAGGAGGGGTAGATGAGGGTGTGTGGGCGGCAGGAGGAAATATTGTACCATGTTTACTCCTCCGTGCTATATTAGAACATTATTTCAAGTGTTTCACAAAATGGCAGTGTAAGAGCCTTGCAGTACATTAATGAGCCAGGCCATAATTTATGAATGAGAACAAAAAATAAAATAAAGTATTTCATCATCTATGCCACTAAATAAAATGATTAAATATCTAATTAAACAATTTTGCAAAAATATTAATTACGGCTGTAAAGGGTTAAAATAAAAAAAAATAAGATGGGTTCTTGATATTTTCAATACCTCGATACCCTTGATACTCAGGTGGTATCAATAGCGATCGATATTTTTTCGATACTTTCAATTTTCTATGCCATTCCCCATCTCCTCTAATTTTACAGAATAATTGTCATCTTCACATACCCTCTCTCCTATTTTTCTTCTGTCACCAACAAGGAAGTGTCGGGAAGTTCACAAACAATTGTTGAACTAGCCAACTCAGCAACACTGTCAGCTTAGGAGCAGACAATATAAAAAGCAACCGTCAGGGACAGCATTAAACGACTTGGTTCCTACGGAAAGAAGGCGTGACCACTGCACAAAATTCATCGGTGCTTGATGGCAGTCTGTGGGGAATATGCGCCATCTTTGAAGGCACTGTACAATTGGGTGGAAGGTTGAAAAATGGTGCACATTGATGGAGAAGAGACCCAAGGGAACCAGTTCTGGAAGGAATGTGACAGTGTCAATACTAGCCAATGTTGCCAGGGTTGTGTAGGCCATGCAAGGAAACAAATGCATCACATTAACGGAAATGGAGGCAGACACGACAATTAGTCGAAACACCCTGCAGCGGATTGTGTCCGGCCACTTACAGTTGGAGTAATGTGTCATCCAAGTGGGTGCCCAAACCCTTGTCTGCAGACCAAAAGCAGAGGTGTGTTGACGTGTGCAAAAAATGTTTGCAATGCCATGACCAAGATTCAGCCAATTTCATGGCTACGACATGGCTCCATTACCATGAGCCGCTAACAGAACTACAATCGATGCAATGGAAGCGTAGGAGCAGTCCACTGCTACAGAAATGTCAAAGAGTGTCATCAGTTGGCCAGTGAATGGCGATAGTGTTCTTGGACACATGTTTATACGTATATATATGTATGTATATGTCATTTATTGTCAAAAAGGTATGAATTGTAACTATAGTATAATACTAACACAAAAAGCTTAACAACAATAACAATAATAATAATAATAATAATAATAATAATAATAATAATAATAATAATAACTACAATAATAACAATAAAATTAATTATAAAAATAAATTGTCCCCTTCAAATTGCTCTGAGAAACACTGTCATTGAAAAAGCCTTATTATTTTGGAATGGCTATGTGAAGTTGGCCATGGACATTAATGGGTTCTTCTAAAATCATACCCATTTGTCAAAAGTTTGGCCCTCTGACTTGCTAATTGTGAGAATGAAGGCATTTATTACACTTTTGAATGATCTGCTGCACCCTTGTAGCAGGAATTCTGTAACATTTTATCAGGGCTTTCTTCTTTCGTAAAGTTCAGAGAATTTCAGCTCCAATACCTCTCTTCCCAAACTCACTTCCAATTTCTCGCCATGAAGTTTGGTACTTGCGATTGTACTGCCAAATGTTTCCATAGCACCAAACTACTATCCCTGGTTGTATATCACAGCATGTCTAAAGTCGCTGACAATGCCTAGGTGATCCCCCCTCCATCTTCTCCGTGAATTTCACCAATAGCTCAGTTTGCAGACACAGATGTAACTCTCTGGCAAAAAACAAAAGAATGTGTAGTTTTGAGGCGAGACTACAGTGTCTACTGGCATTGTTAAATCTGGAAGATCTTTTGTTAACATTTTGTGTGTTGCTGATCTGATGTAAGATCTTTTGTTGGCATTTTGTGGTGTTGATTAAAAATAAATTTTATTGTTTTGTAATTTTTATTGAGCCACTATTTTTAGCTTGCATTCATTTTTACACCAACTTAGATATTTATGTTCATTTTTTGAAAGAATATATAAAACTATCAGTTCATTGCTAATATTAATGTAATTTATCTGTACATTTTATTTAATAATAATACCTGTACACACAAATACACAAATTGATCATTTAACCTATTGTTGGTTTCCTTTAAATAAAATAATGTTACAAGACTATTGTTGTATAATGATATTGTAAAACAATGTTGTTGGAAAAAAAAATCATCATTTGTTAATTTAAAGTACACTGAATGATTTTGACTATCTATTGAAATAAAAGGAGAACAAACCTGCAATGAACCGGAAACTGCCCTAGTGAATTAATTTAATATTTAGAACTTTCATATGCATATTTTTGTAGGTTCAGAAATTTTTTTTTTCTTGCAGGTAATCAGTAAGAAAGAAGGACTAATACGCATGCATATGATGGGAAAACGAGTCAATTTTGCAGCACGCACTGTAATAACTCCTGACCCAAACATAGGAGTTGATGAAATTGGAATTCCAGAAGCTTTTGCAAAAGTACTTACATACCCTACCCCAGTGACCCCATGGAATGTAGATGATCTTAGACAAGCTGTACTTAATGGTCCTGATATTTACCCTGGTGCAACAATGGTTCAGAATGAAGATGGTTCTATCATCAGAGTAAGTAGATTAATATGTAATGGTTTTTGGAAATGTATTAAAACGATTTGATCCCTGATAGTTTTGAAAAGTCCTTGTGACAATTGTTCTATAGGAAAGCTTTCAACCTGTTTCTGCAGTGAGTTCTCAAGTTGCAATTACAACTTGAGAACCTAGAACTTTCTTTGTATGGAGAGTGTGTATCAATTATATTATTATGGATTATAAAAGGAAACAACCAAACTCGAGTCAAGCCTGTATGTTAGTTTTTCATTGCGCAAGAATTTGTTGTAGTGTTTATACTGTGTGTATATATTGTAAATTCAGTAGTATTTTTTTGTTGTTGTTGTTGAAGAAGATAAGATATTAATTCATTGAGCAAATTTTTCTGAAATGGGAAATTGATAAATTTATCCAAGTATTTGATGTATACTTACCTTGGAATAACCATGTAACTCCAATTTTTACTCTTCTTCCATACACTACATAATATACTCTTCAAATACACATATCAGGATTAAGATATATATGTTCCAAACACAGTTAAGGTTGGTGGAGGTGTATAGGTATTGTGGTGAGTTATCGTTGGCATTTCCAATGATATAATTATATGCATCGTCATTGCCAACAATATTATTTATTAAAAAAGCAGCTTTCGATGGCTTAGCCACTCTACGACCAACAACTTCTAGTCGTTTTTGTGGCTTCCATACAGCAGAAAACTGATGATGATGGCTACGCCATCGAAAGCTGCTTTTTTAATAAATAATATTGTTGGCAATGACGATGCATATAATTATTTCATTGGTGGAGATGGAGAAGTTACCCACAATTTCTTACCTGATGGATGGGTCATGCGTAACTCTGTCAGATTAGAAGCTTTTGAGCTGAAACTTAGTAAATATGTTCCAAAGAGCATTGAGATGTTTGAATGTTTGAGGGTTCTGTTCTTGGAAACCCTGTAATATTTTCAAAATTTTCTGGAAAATGCTTGAAATTTTTTCTTGAACTTTTTTGCTCAAATAAAAGAAAGTGCATTTATAAGTATAATACTTTTCTGGTTTTCAATACAGTTTCTGATGCAAAACTCTTTATATTTAAATAACTGAGGGTTTTTCTTCTAGAAAGAAGTTTAAGCTTTTTACTCAACTAAATTTCATGATTTTTGCTTTAAGTGAAAGGTAGAGGGCATCTGCCAATTTATTATTTGTTATTATTAACCTGTTTTGTTGTATACACTAATTTTAATAAAATCGTAAAGTTAATAGAATTGATGCTTATCTGCCGTCATTTGTTCATTATCTTAAACTTTAGAGTGTGAGGTTATTGTTTGCGAAGTCAAACTAATGTGTTTAGTGTTCGAAGAGTGTTTGGAATTGCAAAAATTAGTAAATATATGTAAAGGCAAGGTCTAGCAATCGTCTGGCACGTGTTCTTTCATAAGAAAATGTCAGTGATTATATTTATTTGTGCTGCGTTATGTTTTTAAGTTCAGATGCATAGGAAGATATCAGAGCCATAGTACCTTACAACATACATTTTGAGATCCTGGTAAACACAAAATATTCAATTATTTTTTTCAGAAACATGTTCAACTCTGAGTCCACAGACAATAGTGATTGCATTTACCTAAATTTGTACACCACCTTCATTTCATTAGTTTTTGAGACTTAATTCTGAATGGTTTGAAACAATGGTTTTGAGGTTTCCTGTTTTCCATTTGGTAATATATAGAACTCTTCTAGCTTTTCTTCAGCAACATCACACTCACACCTAATTTTTGGCATGCTTCCTTGTTAAGTCCCTAATTTCCAAGCCATTTTTCAACCATATTGATTCTTGTGGATTTGATATTTTATGCTTCATTTCATTCAGTTGTAGATCTTGTTGTTGCACTTTAAAAAAATTAAAAAAAGTCTTCATAATTGATGAGTAATAAGAGTAGGCAGATTAAAAGTTTCAATTTGCCACAACATGCTCAATAGTTTTGTCTTTAAAATAATGTTCGAAGACCTCATTTCATGCAAGTTCTGTAAACAAAGCATTCAGATTTTGCTTATTTTTTTTGTGATATTCGATGATTTTAATCATCGATTTATAATAACTAATAACTAGTTGCCAAATTATTAAAATCATGTAATGATATATAAAAAAAATAAAAATGAATGCATTTCATGTAGAACTTGCATATTGGTCCAGTTTCTACTGATTACAAAATTTTTTTCACAATATGTATTGATTAATATCTCATAATATTTTGCAAAGTGATATTCCTAAGATTGCTGAGTGAAATATTGAGTTTGTATGCAAATTACAGTGTAAATAAAACATGCAATGTAATTAGGAAAAAAATTAAATGAAAAAATGAGATCGGCACACAAATATGACATTGCAATCAACAAGTCTTGAGTTTATATAATAACTTAATATAGAGTTGTTGGAATATGATAGATTTGTTGCAATGAGACTAGAATTATCATATTTTAGCAATCTTTTTGTTTTAACTAAGTCATAAAATGTATTTTATTATGTACTAGGTCAGTAAGGAAGCAATTCAGAGAGCCAGTCTTGCCAAACGATTGTTAACACCCAAAGAAAGTGATGGAAAAGTACCATCTATCCCCAAAATAGTGCATCGACATTTACGTAATGGGGATGTTTTATTGCTAAATCGCCAACCTACACTGCACAGGCCTTCCATTATGGCACATCGTGCACGTGTTTTACATGGTGAAAAAACATTCCGATTGCATTATGCAAATTGTAAGTCTTATAATGCTGACTTTGATGGTGATGAGATGAATGCGCATTTTCCACAAAGTGAATTGGCTCGAGCTGAAGCATATTTCCTGGCACAGGTAAGATTTTTTGTGTTCCCCTCACAGACATTCTGCAGTCCACGAATGGGAGAAAAACTGCTAACGCAAATTTTAAAATAGTAATATAGTCAATAGTCACATAACTAACACAATTTGATTTTTTTTTTGGTTAAATTTGCCTTATTTTACGTGGCGAGACTCGGGTCATCAGGCCCGCTCTTCCGTCTGACCACGCAAATTTCGCTACGCTCCTTTCATCAACTAGCAGAGGAAGGAGGTATTTCTTGGGCAAGAAACAGACGATTTGAATTTAGCTCAGAGGCGTCATTTAGGCTTGAGGATCTTTTACATGCAAGTAAATCTACTAACCTGGGACAGCCAGCTTTACTTCCCCTCCGAAGAAAGGCGTACGAAGGATTTTTTCGCCTTTAAAAATCCACAGCTTCGATCGGGTTTGAACCCGCAAACTTGGGTACAACAGTCCGGTATGCGAACCGTGACACCATCGCCGCCGCAAATTCACATTTATGCACATTTGATTATGGAAAATATAAGACACATATTGCTTCTAGTGTGTCTATATTTTGTGTCATATTTTTGTGTATATATCATTACTCTATGGCCTTGTGTTAGACTTTTTTCTAAATTTAGCAACTTGATTTATCCACTTTTTCCAGGGCTCTGTAATAAGTTTTTCTATCAAAACTTCACTGTTTCTTCACGCAGCATTACATAACTCTCTCTCCATTGCATAAGCAGTAGTGAGAAAGTAAAAAGTGGTTTCGGACTTATTTTCTGCAAACTCCCTTTATTTTTGAAAATTGCAATAACGTAACATGGCAAAAGTACAATATTGAAGATGCAGATTTTTTATGTAAACATAATCCTTTTAAAAAGTCATACCATTGAGTTGTATGGTGAGGTCATGTACAATTCTTTGAAAAACTAGTATTTCCCCCTTAATTTCTGTTTGAAGTTGGTGTAATTTATAACAAAAATTATTTCTCAAAAATGGCTCCAAATTTTATTTAAAAATTTTATCTCCAGATAGAAACAAGGTAGCTTAAAAGAAATGGTACGGGTCTCGTGTTTGTCAAACTCTCTGAATTTTTGAAAATTGCAAAAGTTTGAAATAATGTGAGAAAGTATATGCTCTTTCAGCAGTTCCATTTTAACATGGTAACAAATTCTGTCAAATGTTATTCAGATGTGGAGATTAGTTTATTGCATATTATATTAAATAGTAATAAATATGTACAATATTTTATTAAGCCTTAAGAAAATACAAAATATACATATAATTTTTGTATCTAGCTGAGGACATAGTCACGTGCGCGAGACCTGGTACCACATAATTTACAATTTTCTCCTAAAATAGTATCACTTTTTCAATAAAGTAATAAATAAGTAATTTAGCATTAAAACTTTTGTAAATGTGATTATTACCTACACATAAAACGGAGTCAAAAACGGCTTATGAAGTGTGTCCAAGAAGAAATTAGGGAATAATAATGGGTTACAATTGCGTGCAACATATGAAGGGGGACAATACTACATACAGTTACATTAAATTACAAATAGATTGGGAACTACTGCAGTAGGGGTGTGTCAGAACTACTGCTGTAATGTGTGTACATTTTAATGTTTATTTTCTTTATGCACACAGTGCTTTTCAGCCTAAATACAGAATAATATACAGACATGAGAAAAACATTGATCTGTATAAATCACATAAGCAAAATATTTTACAAAGACATATGCATGATTCTTAATCCAATAATTGGATTTTTATCTCTCTCACAAAATTACATTAACTGTGTAATAAAAAATCTCGTGTTAAGTATAAATTTACGAGTCTTGTCGATCTGGAAATTGCTGAATTGTGTACAAATTCAGTTTTACGATCACATTAATTCAGTATCAAATTATTTTTAATATTATAAGTTAAATATAATGTATTGTATTATATAAAAATCAAAAATATCTTTGTTTATTGTAAAATGTAGAATGACGTGTGTGATTTTGGCTATAGGTAGGACACCAATACTTGGTTCCAAAGGATGGTACTCCATTGTCCGGGCTGATCCAGGATCATGTTGTGAGTGGAGTGCGATTGACAGTGAGGGGACGCTTTTTTCCTCGAGCTGAGTACTGCACGTTGGTGCAGCAAGCACTTCCCACGCTTACAGGCTCCATCAGGCTTTTGCCTCCTTCTATTTTGAAACCTTGCAGCCTTTGGTCAGGCAAACAGGTTGTGTCTACAGTGTTACTGAACTGTATACCTGCAGGAAGGCCTCCCCCTACTCTGTGTGATAGTGCCAAAATTCCTGCACGTGCATGGGTGCAAGCAAGTGCTAATCGCCCCTGGCGTGCTGGTGGCACATCACTACGTGGAGATGCACTGTCTGAAGCAGAGGTTAGTGTGCCGAATGCTGTGTGAAGTTTAGAAAAATGTGGTAAACATACGGCAACATAAACTGCCAGGTCATTTTACGGGGAAAAGGACAGTTTCTATTAAGTTTTACAGATATTTTTTGAAACAATGGAAACTGCAATTGGGTTGCTTCAAGAAATGTATAATTTTTTTTAGGATTTATTAAATAACATATGATAACTAATTTGTTGAAATTAGCTGGTTCTTTATCTGACAATGTAGGCATACAAAATGTGGTGAAAGATTTTAGATTTATCATATTAGACAGTTAAATGGGTCAGTGAAAAATAATTTAATTCAAATCAGTCTTCATGTTAAGTATGTAAAATTTTATGATTATGCTTTCCAGGATATTGTTTTAAAGGGAATGTTTTATGTTTGTAAGTATTTTGATTTTGATATATTAATAATAGTGAATAATTTTGGTAATTTTTATTGGCATTTCCCAAAATGCTGTGTGTATTATGAATTTCATTCAAAACTAGATTTCTGAAATTTGTGGATTCTGATGTTTAGAATATCAGTTTTGTATCCGTAGAATCAAGTGGAAAGAGGAGTAAGGAAGATTTCTGAAATTTGTGAATTCTGATGTTTAGAATATCAGTTTTGTATCCGTAGAATCAAGTGGAAAGAGGTGTAAGGAAGGAATATAATTATTATTAATTATTTATTCTAATATTATATTCACTACTCATTCAGAGAAGATTGGCTTAATCCCAAAAATATGAGTTCAAGAACTAAGAGTTTAAAATGTGATTTTTCCATATTTTCTTCATTGGCAGGATATCTTACATGCAGAAACTTCATTTTATTATTTTCATTGAGAATCAATGCAACATATAGATTTAAACAGCTGTATTCTTAATGTATGGGGGTGATTCAAAAAGTATCAGCAAGCTGAATGCTACTACTTTATAAATATATATTTCAACTACAAATATAAAAGGTAACATTTTTTGTCAAAATCTCGCAATTCGATACACTTTCCACACTGTGACCCGAACTGTTTTATTCACCAGAAAAAACATTTTTAGATTGTTCCTTCTACCAAAAATGCTCCGATTTCTTCATGTTGTCATCACTTGGAAATCACCCTTTACAGGTCGAAACATTGAAAATCCAATGGAACAAGAACTGGGCTCTATGGTGGATGTTTTTAGGATATGAATTTACAGTTTTTTAATGATTTCAAGAATTGGAAATGAGTTATAGAGCATTGTGTGAAAGTAAGGAACGCGTCTTAACAGGTTTTCTTTTTGAAACCACTTCATATCAGTGGCTTTATTACCTTGTAACGGTCACTATTGATCGTTTTGTGATCTGCCGTCCGTGCCCCTTCGGAAGTTGATTGGTTACAGCATTGTTTCAGAGAACTGCAGGAAGGGTTATGGTGTTGTGTGGTTGCTTATTGATGCTTTTGTTATGTTTTGAGAGGAGGGGAAGAAGTCGTGATGAGCCAAAAGTTTATGAGTTTGAATATTATTTATTTACTGCATTATGTGGGAGGAACTAGAGAGATATGGGGGAGACATAGAGGGAGGAAGGAGAGAGATGAGAAACGGGCTTGGAAGACGAGGATGGAAGTTGAGTTCAATGACGATAGCTGCTTACCACAATGCTCCACCATTCATCCTCTCTCAGTAGGGGTTGCAGGGCAGGGTTCATTGCTGACGTTATCTTCTTCTGCTCTGCATTCGACTGGCGTCAAAACAGCCTGGCATCGCTCCTGAGGCAACTGTGATCTGGCTCCCGTCACAACTACCTCTGGTGTGGCTTCTGTCAGAACTGCTTTCTGCAACTTGGGTGGTTCTTTTATATATCGTCATGGTAATTGTGGAAATCTATCTGGAAGCTCGTAGAAAAGAAGGCAGATCTTCAGGGTCATGTCAACATGTTTTCCAAATAGTAACGTGGAGACTTCCCGTTCGTTAGAGCTCGAAGCCACATGGCAATGAAATAGTTTATAGTAAAACAGAATATTGCCATTTAAATGATGGCTCATCACAGTTTCACACTGTTCGTAGTAGTGTTCCAAAATTGACACATTAATACGGGAGAAGATAGTGAAAATGACCCTACACATGGGCAGTCTCCTACTGTTCAGACAATTCGAACATTGCTCATCAATGACTGACATCCAATTCTCTTAAAGGCTTGTGCACTTGTGCACTCTTCTTTCTTTAATGCAGTGATTGCTGTACCTTTCTATAATCCTGTGAATTTCTGCAGTTTTCGTGGGCTTTGACCACAAACATATTACTGCTCACTGTTCTTCTGTGGTGCACTTAGCTAAAGACATGGTCATTTTGTTTCAACTGCCCTTCTTGTTGCAAAGGTCACGTCTTCTGTTGCCTCATGTCTACACATTTTGAAAGCATACACTTTTATGGGAGTTTCTAGTTACCTAACTACCATACCTTTATGGGAGTTTCACATGCCTGAAGTGTTCACTTAGTGTAATATTTTAAATTTGTTGTTACTGTTTAAATCACCTTTGTAAATATCACAATGTAAATCACAATGTGTCTTAAGATGTTCTTCCATATATTTTTTTCTTTCCATATTTATATTTTTGGTGTTATTTTGGAGACAGACTTTAAACTCATTACATGAGGTACATGTTTAAGATAAACTTAGGAAGTGAAAAAAATTACAAATATATTTGTCGTAATGTATGTTTTTTCTATTTGTAAGAATATGACACATAATTATGTTAGATACATTTCATTGTCATCATTCATTATCATTTTGCCAAGTATAATATACATCACTACATTAAAAGCAATACAGCAAAAGGCAAACATAGAACTCCGGAATTAACATTACAGTCACAAATTAGAAAGAGTTATTCAGTAGAGAATACAACAAAAATAACGAATTTGCATGGGAACTGTTTGCGACAAATGTTACGAGCAGTTTGGTGAACCAACAGCTTCTGTACAACTTGTTATCTGTCTTCTATTGTATTTTAACTAAGTCATATACATAGAAATGTACTGAAAATCATAAGAACTGAAAAACAGTTTAACCAGGGTTCACCCTTCTTCGATTGAAATCCTCAACTCTTGTAATTATTGAATTATTTTTACATACAACATATGATATGCACTATTATCAGATTCAAAAACTCACTTAATATGCTAGCTCAATATTCGCAATAATATATCGTCTACGCAAGATACAAAAGTTGTTATAACTCTTGTCATAATATAATCAATATCTAAATGTATTCTGTGCTCCAGCATTACGCATGACACTTCCAACAGAAATTAATTATACGTTATCAGAACATGAATGTAAGATTTAACTGGATGCAGTACAGAAGGCTCTTACTTTCAGTGTTAAAAAAATGTCCAGCGATTACCACAATTCTGGCAGATACATTCCAAGCTCTCACACACACAACACACATCTCTGACCACTCTATGTCCTCGCCGGAACTGTCTTTTCCCTGCAAAACATCTTTTATATTATTGGTGTTCCTTGTTCAGGGTGCCACCTATCGGCTAACACTATTACTGTTTTCACCTAACCCTAAACTAACCTACCTATGTATCTTAAAGCTACTATGTGCAGGCTGACTTTCACTTTACTAAACCTTCTCACTACCATTACCACATATATTACTTGTTTGAAATAATTTTTGAGGAGATAAGTCTAAATTGGGTGTTGCATATTAATTTTCCATATTTTCGTCATCATCATGAATTGCAGGCATCTAGGTGTGATTCTGTTCCTGTTTGTGCTGGTTCAGTAGACCTAGTAGATTAATCTTCGAGGTGTTCTCGATTTTTCCATCTCTTTAAATGTCTTCCAATATCTCTGTTTCCAATTGGTTTATATTTTCAGATGACTTTTGGTAGGCTGTTACTCCCCATCCTGCAAATGTGTTCTTACCATCTCTTTTGTGATTCTTCAATGTCTTCAAAAAGAAACTAAAAATCAAAAATATCATAATATTTTTGATTTTTAGTTTTCTTTTGATGTCCTTGTTCCTTAACCTCTCTCTTCTCGTGAGTGCCTTAGGAATGTCATTTATGCTGCGTGTATTTTCCGCTTGTTGTTTCCCCAGTGTCTTGTAGTGGTTTATTTATGGAATAAATGAATCTGCAGTCCTTACATACAAAATATATTGGCACATTGACTTGTAAATAGAAATATATATAATGTTACATTTTTGATAAAATTACAAAATACTACTCAAATTCTAAAAATAAGTTCTTGGAACACTTTTCAATTTGAAAGTATGATCTACTAAGTAAATCAATTGTCAACTGATTGCATAAATTGCTCATTCTTGACATTGGATTATTTGACAAATACGAGAGATTGTAATGTGTGGTCTCAAACATAGTTAACCTCCTAGTATTAACAAGGGGAACTCTGTAGTTAATTCTTTTTAGAAGTAAAGGACAGTCCATATTGCCTGTAATAAGTTTTATGAGAAAAATTGAATTGACAAAGTTTCTCAGAGATGTAAGTGATGGCACATTCATGTGTTTTGCCAAGGAACTATGTTCATGATCAATAAAAGGATCAGATGAACGAATTTTCAAGGCCACAATTCTAAAAAACGTGTTGTATTTTCTCAGTCCTTAATCATTCAATATTTATGTGTAGAGACCATACAACTGATGGAATCATCAGGACAGGTCTCACAAGTGACATGTAAAGAAATTTAAACACTTTCATTGAGTGCATGTATGTTCCTCTCACAAATCCCAAGATTTGATTAGCTTTATTGATTATCAGATCAATATGTCCCTTGAATGTTAATTTGGAGTCAAAAATTACACCCAAGCCTCATAGAGAATACTTTGGGGATAGTAGCGTGTCCAATTGTGTATATAAATTCCATTGATGTTCTGGAGCTAGAAAAATTACGTTTACATTTGGAGGGATATTATATTAATCGATTGTCTTCACACCATTTTATAAAAGCATTCAATGCAGTTTCAAGACGTAGATGATATTCAGGTGTTTCTATTATATTTAAAATTTTGCAATTATCAGCAAAAAAGTAGGCATTCAAAATCTTTCAGAATAAAATTAATATCATCTATATAGATGATGAAAAGTAAGGGGCCTAGATGTGGTCCTTGAGAAAAAACTGAAAAATTTGTAATTTCATCTGACTTAACTTACCTATATTTCACAAATTGTGATCTACCCTTCAAGTAACTGGTAAACCAACGCATGAGAGAGCATGTAATACCAAAGCATGTCAGTTTTTTAGTGAGAATGTTATGATTAAGAGTCAAACACCCTACTAAAGTCCGTGTATATACAATCTACTTGATGTTTCTCACTGAAGGTATTCAGAATGAGATCAGTGTAGTAAACTAAATTTACTTCTATGGATCTTAATATTATTCCAAATATTATTATGAATCCAAATTGTTTACCTCATAGAAAAGATACAATAAGGATTATGATTTTATCAGAGATGATAGGTTCTAATAATGGTTCCACACATTCTGTGGTAATTATGTAGTTTTCTCTTGATGTCTCCTTGAGTGTATTTTAGGTCATCGATTCTCTTTCCAGGTAAGTGAATTCTCTCACTTGCTCCCATTTATCACTCACTTTCCCCATTTATTTCAATTTTACCTCTTCTTTGTTCCTTTCTTCGCATTGCCATTGATTTTATTTTGCTTATTGATATTCTCATGGAATATTCCTGTGTAACTTTTATAGTTCAAATATTGCCCCCTGCAACTTGTCTTTGGATTCTGCTACTATTACCTGGTCATTTGCGTATAGGATTGTGTTAATCTTTCTATCTCCTTTGATTAAAATTCCCTGATTCATTTTCTTCCGCCAATTTCTTATTAAGTGGTTACGATAGAACCAGTGATAAACCACAGGCTTGTTTGAGACCACTGGTAGTTGTTATTGATGTAGAGTTTCTTCCCTTTCCTAGCTGTACTTTTATTCTGGATTTTTTATAAAGGCTTTGTACTGCTTTAATGAAATGATGTGGGAATTTCTCCTCTTGCAAGATTTCTGTCCGTTGCTTTTTCATAATTCACAAATATTACAAACGTAGGTGGGTTTACTCTTTTTCTTTTATCCAAGAGCATTTGTAATGTGAAGATGGCATCTTCAGTGCTCTTTCCCTTTCTGAAGCCACTCTGATCTTCACCCAGAAATTTATCATTTAATTCATTGATTCTGTTCTTTAAAATATTTGCATAAATCTTTGAAATTGTTGATAGTAATGAGATTCCCCTGTAGTTGTTGCAGTTCTTTGGCCTTTTTTTTTGAATATTGATGATTAGTTCTTCCTGCCATTCTATTGTTATTTTTGTTTCTTGCCAAATTTTATTGAAAAGTGCAAGTAAGGTTTCTTTTAGTTTCTTTCCCCCACATTTTATTAGTTCTAAATTTACCGTATCTGTTCCTAGACTTTTATCTGTTTTTTGCTTTTTAAGTTCTGATGTTCTTATTAGGTTATTTGTGTGTTCATCAATATGTCTGTTCTGTTTCTTTTTCCTTCTAGTTGACACAACCTTTTGTTAATCCAATGTATGTAGTAGTATTTGATCCAATCTTCCTCTGGGATGTTGTTCAGTGAGATTCTATCTTTTATATTATTATAAAGATGTTTTAGAATTTTGAACTCCATTCTCTGTGGACCCGTGATGTCTCTCTCTAGACTTTTAATGTTAGCTCTCCAATTCTCTCTTCTGTACCTTCGGCTTTGTTGTCTTACTTTGGCCTTACTTTCTTGTATTCTATGTAATGTTTTAATGTTCATTTTTGCAGGTTGTGTTTTTGTAAGCTTATTTCTTCTGGACTATTATTTCTTTAATTTCACTGTCCCATTTCTTCAACCATTTCTTCTTTTTGCAAGGATTTATCCTCATGCTTTCCTTCCATGCATCAATTATTGATTCTTTAATTGAATTCCAGAGTGTTTTAATATCTTCATTATCTATTGATCTTCTAATCATCTTTCATACAAGTGTTCAATGTATCAACATTTTCTATATTTTTAATACAAAAAAGTGAAATTGGTAGTTATACTATTATTATTATTATTATTATTATTATTATTATTATTATTATTATTATTATTATTATTATTGTTGTTGTTATTGTTATTGTTATTGTTTCAGGTTGTGTTGCGTGAAGGAGAGCTGTTATGTGGTGTTTTGGACAAAAAGCATTTTGGATCAACCCCATATGGTCTGGCACATTGTGTACATGAACTCTATGGTGCTGAGTATTGCATGAAACTTTTGTCTGCTTTTGCCCGACTCTTCACTGCTTTTCTGCAAAGAGAAGGCTTTACATTGGGGGTCCGAGACATTCTTGTTGTGCCTGAAGCAGACGCTGAACGTCGCAAATTGCTGGAGGAAGCAAGTCAAATTGGCCCATCTGCAGTTGCTACGGCATTTGAACTTGCAGAACCTTTACTCAACAGTTCACAAGAGAGAAATCAACAGGTTTGCTTTTCCTTACTAAAATATATGTTGATAGTTTGTGGTTGAAAAACCCTGGATATTAAACATTTTTTAAAAGTTAGTTTAAATGTATAAATTAAAAGGGGATGCATAATAATTTGCATGAGTACAATATTTATTTAATGTGTTTACAATGCACATATCAGAATGCGTGTTGCAAAAGTTTTGAATCAAATTCTACCATAAGTTTGGAAATTATATTGGTGAAATAATTAAATTTGATCAGGGGATTAACTCTTAAACTCTCGGAATTTTCTCTCTCATAGTTGGATTTCACACTCCATTCGAAGTTATTCAGACTGCTTTTCAAATAAGAGTGAACAAAGAATATAAAATTAAGATGTTTCATGTTTATTGTATGTGCTCTGTCAGTGTGTACGCAATTACATAAAATGGGATTACACTACTTGAATGAGCTCTCAGTGCATTTTGATCAAAATTGACTTGATGGGATTTGACAATTGATCTCAAAAAGAGGAAAGAAATTTTGGAATTGAAGAATTGAAAGCTTGTAAGGAGCATATTAACTCTCCTGAATCTAATCCAGCCATTAGAACAAATAGCATGTGAATTTCAACCTTGGACTACCATTTTAAATTACTAAGAAATAAAATAAGAATTCAAAGTTGAAAAATTGATTATTGTGACAGGAGCCGTTACCTCCAGGCAGTGAAGCCCATTTACTGCGCATAGCAACTGGTGACCAGCAACTTCGGGCAGCTTTGGATCACTCCTATAAGCAGCTCCTTGATCCTGCCACCAATGGTGTGTCACGGGCTTGTGTTCCTGCTGGCCTCCTGGAAAAATTTCCGGACAACAATTTGCAACTAATGGTGCAGTCAGGAGCAAAGGGTAGTACTGTGAATACCTTGCAAATTTCTTGCTTGCTGGGACAGATAGAGTTGGAAGGACGCCGACCACCTCTGATGCCCTCAGGCAAAGCTCTGCCATCATTCCGTCGCTTTGACCTATCACCTCGGGCAGGTGGTTTTGTCGCAGGTCGGTTTTTGACTGGCATCCGACCACAGGAGTTTTTCTTTCACTGCATGGCAGGTCGAGAAGGTCTGATCGACACAGCTGTCAAAACCAGGTGGGTTGTTGGTCAATCTGAATGTATATTTTCAATGGAAAAATTCTTAATTTTGTATTTGTAATAAACACATTTTTCAATCAGGGTACTCACCTTTGTAATAAATCACTTTGTATTCACACAAATGACATACTTGTGATTCATCCTGTTTTAAAATATTCTTGTTATTTGGGTCTTTTCAGCCGAAGTGGCTATTTGCAACGTTGTCTAGTGAAGCACCTAGAAGGATTGGTTGTGGGTTATGATGGTACTGTTCGTGATTCTGATGGTTCTTTGGTACAATTTGCGTATGGAGAAGATGGACTGGATATTTTGAAATCTCAGTTTCTTACACCAAAGCAAATACCTGTACTGGCAGACAATTACAAGGCATTCTATGACAAAGATGATGTTTCAAGATTAAAAATGGATAAAATAGACCCTGAAATTGAAGCGGCATCCAAAACTGTGAGTTAATAATTTGATGTTCTTGCTTTGTCTGTCTGTCTGTGCGTGCATGCGTGTGTGTGTGTGTGTATTTTTTTTTTCCTTCTTTTTTTTTTTTTTTTTTTTTTTTTTTTTTTTTTTTTTTCTTTTTTTTTTTTTTTTTTTCTTTTTTTTTTTTTTTTTTTTTTTTCCATTCCATTCCACACTGATGTGTTCTAATTATAAACTTGAAGTATAAATTGTATTTATCTGGTATCCATATGAATAGCTCACTACAAAATGCCCTCATATAATATGTGAAAGTTATTTTACAAGGCTTTATGGGATGTCATGAAACATTCCTTCACTCTTAACAATGCCCTCACCCCTACCACCGCCCCTCTCGTCCTGTTCTACTGCGTCTTCATTTCCTGCTCTCGCCCCGCCCTCACTTGCCCAAATACCCCTGATTCATACCTCTGTCCCTGCCCCTATCACCACCCCTGCTTCTGCCATCACTTTTGCATTTGCCGTTACCTCTGCTAATCCAAATTCAGTGATTTATAACAAATAGTAATAGTTATGCCTAGTGGAACAATAATGGGCCAGGGGCATTCTATGTGAAATTGAACACCAATTAAACCTTATTTCTTAGATGACAATTTTTTTCTGACAACTATGGTAATATCTTGAGCTAAATTTTTGTGTTTTGATATTGTGCAAATAATCCAAAAGTTAAGATTTTTCAAAAGTTTGTGTATCAATATTTTTAGTGTGCAATAATTTCAAAACGTTTTAGAGTATAATAAACTAAGGCTCTTTTTAAAGGTAATGAAATGCACTGATCCCAAATTAGAAAATAAAATTCACCATTTGGTTTTCTACTGATTTTTGTAAGGAAAAAATTTTTGAAAAAGAGCATAATTTGGTAAATTCAAGATAATTTGATTTTGAATGTTCAATATAAAACGACGCGCAGTTTGGTTTTTGTGATAAAATTTCCAACGCTTTTGCGTATTCTAGGTAGATCATGGGTCATGGATAATTCATTCAGAGCTTTAGTCCAAACATCAAAAGAGCTAATGAGAGTTGTTGTTTAAAGTATGTAGAAGAATCTTTAAAATCAGAGAAAATTTTGAGACTATTATAAAATACATATGATTCCTTAATACAGGTGCTGGCAAACCTGGAATCCTTGAAAACGGAAAAAACTGGGAATTCAAAAACGCCTGGAAGATCCGGGTATTTGATTTGAAGTCATGGATTTTTCATTATTTTCAGATTTAGCCCAAATTTACACACAACACCGCATTCAGTATAGTCCTTGATTCAAGTTAGTTAATGATAATGGCAAGCAAGAAAATTGAAATATGTACGAGAAATGCCACATACATGCTTGAGGATTGTAAAGTCTTTGACTCGCACATTACACATCTTTCAACATTACCACGTGGGTAGGTGCAATGTGGGTAGAGTGTTCTGTGGATCTGAAAATTCCATTGCAACCGCCAACCAAAGTTGAAAATGTCTGTAGGCCAAAAGAGTAAAGCTATCAAGAACCATTGCACGAGTGTTAGAAGTTAATTACTTTTAGCAGTATTCCAGATGTTTATTTCTACTAAAATCGTCAGCGACACCTCCAATAAATCCTGTTGCAAAATTTAGAAAGGAAAAAAATCCTCTAACACATGATATAGCCAGAATCCATGTTATGTTGCTTGTTGATACCAAAAAATCGATTAATGGTTGTCTGTCTATGATCGACGCTAGCACCTGAACCATTCAGCCGATTTTCTCTAAAATTGATACTCCCCAAACGTTCTGTCTGATGTTGTGGTTCATGGAGTTTGAAACCGATATTTGAATTGTGGGGGTACTTTACATGAAACCCCTCGGACATTTTCAGAATTATGGCTTAAATTTTTTGATTAAATTTTGTTGTTGAATAGTGCGAAGAATGTTTAAGAGAATGATGTGGGTCTAATTTTTGTTGAAATTCCCAATTTTGGCTTTTGCCTCGGTGGAAGTCTGTTGTACAAAATGAGCTCTTTAAAAAAGGCCATGTACACTTTTTGGAAAAAAAATAGTAGTTTTTGCGTAATTTCTGCTTGAAATTAACCTGTAGGTCGGACACCAACTATGGGCCATGAGAAAAATTGAATGAATAATACGAAAAATAATAATTTAATTTTAATTATAATTTACTGTTGAAAATTGCAATATTAATTCTGTTTTTACCTTTTACTCAATTTATATTCAGTGTATTGATGTATTTCTTTGTAAGCAATCTGCAAAGCTTAATTGAAGTTTCTGCAACAATTCCGCAACATTTGAAAGCTTATTGTTGAATGTTGAAATGGTGGCAGTTATAAGATACAGCTGTTTTATTTAGGCAAGCTGATGTTTCCAAATAACTTTTCAGAAATGATTCGAAACTTATTTGATAATCCGTATTTTTTGTGGTGGTTTTACAGCGAATATTAATTAGTAATGTATGTTCCCAGGAAGAAAAACTAGCAAGTTTTCTGTAAAGTTCATTTTTGTACAAAATTCTACACTCTAGTATTCGGTTGCAAGAGAAAAGTGAGTGAGCGACATTGTTTAGTTGAGTAATGAACAGAAAAAAAAATGTGCTGAAATGTGCGAAACTGAACCCGGAAAATTTATATTCTCATACCTGGAAAATGGGTAAAACCTTGAATTTCAAAATGCCAGGTATCTGGCCACTCTGTTAATAATACTATAACAGCATTCTTTCTCTCTCTCTCTCTCTCTCTCTCTCTCTCTCTCTCTCCCCGTCTCCCTCCCTCTCTCTCCCTCTCTCCCTCCCTCTCTCTCTCCCTCCCTCCTTCTCTCCCTCCCTCCCTCTCTCCATCCCTCTCTCTCTCTCCCTCCCTCTCTCCCTCCCTCCCTCTCTCCCTCCCTCTCTCTCTCCCTCCCTCTCTCTCTCCCTCCCCCCTCTCTCCCTCTCCCCCTCTCTCCCCCTCCCTCTCTCTCTCCTCCTCTCTCTCTCCCCCTCTCTCTCTCCCCCTCTCTCTTTTAATTTTTATTTATTATTATTATTATTTTTTATTTAATAAAAGTTGCTACACTTCAGCAAATGCAATTAATAACTCTTCCTTGACAAAACCGTAGAGGTGACAAATTGCCAACAGATAGTCCCTATTTTGCTTTTATTTAATAATTTCTTAAAATATTGTGAAAAACTATAACTTTTATCAGGGAATGTTAAAAAAAAGCTCTAGGAAATTTGTTCCCAAGAAAGCATTATCACCCTGCCTTGATAATTCTATATTAAATAACTTTTTTGAGTGAAAATGGAAATGATCATTTTTCTTCGGAATCTTTACAATCTAACAACTATTAATCATAGTTAAAAATGATTGATGAATTATATTGTTAATGAAGTGGAAAATTTGTCTTAAAAATATGTTATTATTTATAAATTAACAATAGTTGTATAACATTTCAGGTGCGTCGTTGGTTTCGACGAAATAAACGGTTGGGAATGAATCGACCTCCACGGACGTTCCGGGACTACTCTCATCCTCCTGATCCAATAGCATCTCGTGTTCCCCCGTGCGCTGCCTTTGAAGCATTGACAGAACGTTTAGAGGGTCTTATAAATGATTATCTTAAGAAACATCAATCTCCACCTTCAAAGGACGATCCTCTGCGCGATGCACTCTTACTGAAGAGTGTATGTGCTCGAGCTGAACCTGGAGAACCCGTAGGTGTCTTAGCTGCCCAGTCTATTGGAGAACCTTCTACTCAGATGACCCTAAACACATTCCATTTTGCTGGTCGCGGTGAGATGAATGTGACTCTGGGTATTCCACGATTGAGAGAGGTGCTGATGATGGCTTCACGTCATCCTAAGACACCAGCTATGGAAGTACCAATGCGTGCTGATTTACCAAATATGGCTGCTTCTGCGGATTCACTTCGTCGTCGTTTTCGTCGGAGCCATCTCTCAGAACTCTTAGAGAAAGTTGATGTAACAGAATGGCTTGATATTGGTAAAGAAGGTCGAAAAAGATGCTATCGCATTCACATGCAATTTCTCCCAAAGAAGGAATTGCGTCGTGAACATTCTGTAAGTCCTAATCAAGTCTTACAGCATGTGGAGTCTCATTTCTTGGCAAATCTAGTTCTTGGTATACGGAAGCTTCTGCGCACTTCATCAACCTTGTTGGAGACAAAGGAAAGTCGCAAAGGTGAGTTGTCTAAAAATATATTACCCACTTTGATTAACATAAGTCAAACTTTACGAAACTAAGATCAGTGTCATAATATGAATTATTAGAACACTTTTTGTTATTAGTCCATTTGAGGCCAAAGTTGGGCACGGTCCTTCTCGTGCGTCCCATTGACGTTGTAATGGAGGATAGAGTGCCTATTTTGGGATGCTAAAAAAAATGTCCTTTTTTTTAATCAAATTAAATCAATTTTTTTGTTTAAATTTTTGAGGCACTTTTGTAATAAAGTGCCTCATTATTTTCCCAGATCTTTGTTCCCAGTCTTTGGTCACCTAAAAGACATTTTTCTCACATTTTCTCGACTTTTCAGTTTCCTAATGCTAGAAATGAAACCACCATACCCTTATTACTATTATATAAACGTCAATGGCATGCACTGCTATGGTGGCTAATTGGTGGGTATGTACAAAGCTCTTCGGAGGGAAAGTTCGCTGGTTCCTGTCTTGGCCAGTGAATGTTATTTGTGATAATTCTCTGATGCTGCAGAAAATAATTGAGAATTACAGGAACTTTATTGAAAACCATTTGAAGCAATTCTCATCTCAAATAGAGTTAATTAAGATAAATATCTGTGTGTATGTTTGTGATTTTCAAATTTTAAACTTTTAAACAATTTTTAGTATCTCTTGTTCGATTTGTAAAATGTATGTACCATCAAATCAGTGTTTCATCTTTCTGCGCATATGTGTGAACCGATTTGAGTAAAATAACATTAAATTTAAATCGAATGCAACCAGTACCAATGGGATTAACTTAAATATCTCTAATGATTCCGAAATTATTATTACTTTCTCGTGATACGAGTTCTTCGTAAGAAGAGAAAGTAATGTAATCTTATGCCTGAAAAAGGCATGGAATGAAGACGTGAATAAATCCTGTTGCTAAATTTAGGAGGGGGGGGGGAATCCTCTTAACTCGTTGTGGGCCCAGAATCCATGTTGTTGTTTTTTTGTTCTTGTTATTGAAAAATAATTTTCCGGCTGTCTATCTGTCTGTGGTCAACACAAGCACCTAAACTGTTCAGCTGATTTTCTTAAAAACTGATATTCCCTGATTGATCTGAAGGCTTTGGGAGTTTCTACCGGATATTTTTGATTGTTGAAATTCTTTTTTACATGAACCTTTTTATGCCTTTGCTTGGGTTTAAACCATGCAGTGCTTTTGTGGCCTAGTGGAATGAAAGCCGACACATTAACTGTGAGGATCTGCGTTTGAGTCTCAGAGGAGGACAATCATTTGCTGCTTGAATACACTTTTGCTAGTTCATATAGTAGTGAAAATTTTGCAGAGCATTTAGAAACAATGTGAGAAAGAGTGTGCTATGTGAGCGCCAGTAGTTTCTAATAATGTCAAAACTGTTGTAAATGAAATTTCGTGCACATAGGACCACAGCAAACTGTGCCGACTTGCATCGAAACATGCTAGTACTTGCAGACCGAGCCTAAAGCAAGCTGGCCTATCGACATGCTAGTAATTACTTGCAGTTTTGTTAGTAAACTCATAATTTTCGAAAAGTCAACATGACGGTGGAATTACAGAGTTCTATATAGAGTATATTTTTTTATAGGGAGTGTGAAAAATCAAATAACGGGTTCAAAACTTCTCTTAAAAACTGACTAATAAAGAGGAAAGGGCACACCTAAGGCAAGGGCACTATTAAGGAAATAAAGTCCCCTGATTAATATTTTTCCCTGCCAACTGCTTTGACACAATCATATGAACCATTAAAAATATTTCTTTTAATTCTAATGAAAATATGAATATGCAAGCAGATTTTACAACACTGATCGAGATCACATGACCTGGATAACATCCAAGTGGAAAGATATTGTTCCAAAATTAGTAGAAGTGTGTAATAAGTTTCAGCTAAATATGAGAGGTTCCATGTATATTCTTGAAGCTACCATTGAGGTAATTGGGAATAATAATCACGAATTTTCAATAAGTACTCAATTCAAAGTTTCAGTTGAAGCCGGTTCAAAGACAGATCACTGGTATGGAAAACTGTTGCCAGCTTTTGATGCTCAGAAGTCAAAAGAACGTCTTCCAATCGCTACTTCATATGAAAATAAAGAATAATTTATTTCTGTACCAAGGCAGGATAGCTTTTCAGGAAGCCAACATGCGCAAGCTATTTGGAAAGCGATTGTAGACTGGAATATTCAAGATTAGGTCTCAATTCTTTGTTGTGATACTTCTGCTTCAAATACAAGTTGTATCAATGGTGCCTGAGCTTGTTTATATTTGGGAAATGTTAATATTCACTTGTCATCATCATGTGTATGAATTGGTGTTAAAAAGTGTGTTCGAAGTGAAATTCAGTCAAGTGACTACAAGCCCTAGTAATCCACTCTTCAAAAACTTCCAATGTAACTGGAAAAGTGTTGTTCCTTATAAAATACAGTGCTAAAGAGCAAAGCTTACATAGGGTCTAGCGGTTTCCAAAATTGACAAATTATCTGTTAAATTGAAACTACAAAAATATCATATCATGTCAAAATTAAATAGAATTTCTCAACAGTGATTAATTTTATTAAAGTAGTCATCATCATCATGAACTGACCAGATATTAGGTTCTACAGCCTCTTTCTATTGGTTTATTACAGTATTCCTGGTAGATTATTAGTCTTCCAAGTGTTCCTGCTGTTGCCACCTCTTTATTGATCTCCCTCTATTTCTGATCCCTATTGGTTTGTACTTCCAGATTAATTTTGGAAATCTGTTGTTGTTTATTCTCTGTGAATGATTTTCACATCTCCTTTGAGACTGTTGTATCTTTTTTACTAAACATTTGGTTCTCAATTTCTTTCTGATGTCTTTATTTCTTAGGGCCGAATTCATAGTAGTCACTTATTGTATAAGTGAACCCTTAAGTGATAGAGAGTTTGTAAGCTGAGTCCACTTGAACAATAGGAACAAGCCTCAACAACATCAGTAACATATCCAAGAGCTTGAGTTGTTCATCTGAAGTGGTTTGGATCAAATGTTTAACGTAATTTTTCTTGGTATTTAGGGCATTTTTAAAGCATTTTTTGGTCATTTTTGGCAATGTTTTAGGTCTTTAAAATCCACTCCCGAGTTATCACAAATGCAAATTAGCCGTTTTTGAATGACCTTTTTGGTTTTTGTATTTTTTGTCAATTTCAACTATTAAGTCATTTTTTTACCCTTTTCTGACATTTTTAAAGCATTTTTGCTGATTTTATAGATTTCGGCAAAGGTAAGTTATGGGAAAAGATACAAAAAATCATATTTGCTTGATGTGGCACTACCAGCAGTCATTCACAGATTGGTTTCAGAAAAGAAGATTCATAGAATTCAGAATGAATTTGGCCGAGCAACTTCTCCATTCACCTTCTGGAAAAGCCTCCAGCAGGAAAAAACACCAATGTTTTGAGAAAATCATAAAGATCATTTAAAAAAGCCTCCTTCTTTCAAGGCACAGCCTTCAGGAAAATGTAAAGAATGTTCAACACGAGGAAAACTGACTATAAAAAGTGCTAGGTTCCTTTAAACATGGAATATTGTTTTGAAATTTTTCATACTGAAAATAAATATTAACATTTTATTTTTATTAATTAGGTGCAATTGAATTAATTACAAACATTTATTTGATTATTAAATTATTGAATTAGTTATGTAATGTGATAAATTGTGGAGTCCCGCAAGGATCCATCCTTAGGCCAATACTTTTCCTTATATACATAAATGACATGCCTTTGGCTTTAAGGAATAACAAAATCATTTTGTTTGATGCTAACATAATCATCAAAGCAAAAACACAACTATCATTAAAAAAAGAAACTCACAAAACTTTGTAAACACTAGTAAAATGATTTCAAGACGACAAACTCATCATAAACACCAGCAAGACAGTCTCTCTAAATTTCATGAGTCCCCAATCTAAAGAAAAACTCTCACAGCATTTGCTCATAAACAATAACCTTGTAATGATATCTCATGAAACTACCTTCCTCGGTCTCTCATTTCAAGAAAACCTAAAACGGAATGCTCTTATCTCAAATCTTAACAAGAAGCTCACCAAATCTTGCTATGCCTATACACCCTCGGGTCAAGCTCCAACATTTGAGATACTTCGAACAATGTATTTCGCAAATGTGCACTCACACCTAAAATATGGAATAATATTCTGGGGAAATGCCCCTGAAAGCACTCTCACATTAATTTCCATAAAAGAATATTGCGAACAATGACCAGCACTCATAAGCTGGAGTCTTGCAATCCCTTGTTCAATAAACTAAGGATTCTTCCTCTACCATGCATGTATATATTTGAAATAGTGGTCTTCACAAAAAAAAAAATGCTCATGGAAAACAAAGACACTTTTACTTTAAATTCTGATGTACACAACTACAACACTCATCAAAAGGTTAAACTACATGTTCCCCACTCTGAAACTACACTTTATTAAAAAAAGTACCCTGATAGAGGGCATTACAGTCTACAACAAACTAGGCAATGATATTAAAGACATTAACACAATTCATACATTTAAAAGCAAATTGAAAGCTTTCCTGCTTAACAACATGTTCTACAGTGTAAAGGAGTATTCAAATTACATTTCCCTTAAAAAATATAATTAAATAAGAATTTATCCCATTAGATTTTCTGTTTCATGTTAACTGTTTTGAGCTGAAGCAAAGAGAAAAGAACTGGCATATTTCATCCTGTGAAGTAGAAGAAGAATGCCTGACAAAATACAAAAAAATCTTTTTCTCTCTGGATTCGCTAGACGCATTAGGTGCTGCAGTAGGACTACGTGTACAAATTGAAAGAAGAAAAAAGAAAGAAAAGAACTGGTCAAAACTTGCCTTGTCCTACTCACTATTTCAAGTATTAAATATAGAATGTACTAATATTGTTAAATTTTATGTAGTTGCTAACAGAATTGATATGTATTGTTTTATTATTATTATTATTATTATTATTATTATTATTATTATTATTATTATTATTATTATTATTATTATTATAAGTAGTAGCATTAAAATAACATCTTGAAATGTTAACTTATCTACTTATAATATCCTAATCTATCTTTAAGTATTGTAGTATAATTTCTAGGCCAATGACCCCATCTCCATCAGGTTTTGTTCAGTTTCCCTGGTCCCTTGAGCAAATTCTGAGATGACCCCTTGTTTGCTCCTGAACAGTAATGTAACTTCGCTCTCTCCACTCAAGACATCATATTGACTCGTCATACACGATTGTAATTGTATATGTGACACCTGTAGCATTTTCTGTTTTTACTGAAAATTGTATTATTAAAACCTGAATTAAAAATTGGAATTGGAAATTTAGGGAAAGTACTACCATGGGAATCAATTGGGGAATATCAATTTTGGCGAAAATCCTGCTTAAGGATAAGGTGCAAATGTTGATCACAGATGGACAGACATTTTGTTTTAAGCCAGGTTGCTTTAGGCCAGCTTTTAGGTCTTGAGGACCCCTAAATGAGAATTCTGACTACTCAATGTTTTCCGATGAAAAATCACTGTTTTTCACTGCAGCATTTCACAACTTTCTCTATACTATGTATGTAGTATGCCATAAAGTAAAAAGCAAGGGTCCTAAATGGGAACCATGTGAGACACTTGCATGTGAATTTCCTATATTGGACAAATTGTGTTCTATTGAACAAATGGCTAATAAACAGTTTTAACACCAAAATACTCAACATGAATACTCTACTAAAATGAAAATAAATGTTGTCCACTTGGTGTTTGTCTTCAAATACATTTAATATGAATTCTGCATACTAGTATCATGTTCAGAATGTAAAAATAAATAAATATATATATCCAATTGTATTTTATATCCAATTTACAATAATTTTATTTAATTATTTTATTCCAATCTACATTTGTACAAAAATTTACCTTTACAAAGCTAAAGTTAAACAGAGATCAAAATATATTTTCACATGTGAATTTTTGGTGTAGTTTTTTGTTTCTCTCAATATTAAAAAACTTGGACTTGTCTGGTCATTGCACCAACCCTTCATTTGTTCTTCGTTCTAAATTCATGGACTTGTGATTTTTTTTCAACAGAAAGTCAAACTCAAAATGGTGAGGCGGAGGATCCTGAGAAGGATGTAGATCATGATGTGAGAAATGGAGCAAGGCAACTGGGTGAAGATCAAGATAGTTCCAGTGAAGATGAGGATGAAGAAGAGGAGGATGCAACTTCAGCACGCAATCGTGCTCGTCACAATGAATCCCATGAATACGATCAACCTGAGGGATCGGAAGATGAGCAGTCAAATAATGGTGACAATGTTGATGAAAGTTTTCAAGAGGAAAGGCAAACCAACTCATCCCAGAATGATGAATACAGTGTTCAAACAGAAGAAATAAATAGAACATTTGAGAGATTCCAGAAAGACAATGATCAGAAGAAACGAGTTGAGAAGGTTCTTTCCAAGTGAGTCCAATTTGTATGAATCAAATTGTCATATTGATTTTTGTATACTTGTTTACATATGATTTATATTCTGATTTAAAGAAAAGAAGGTGAATTGATGTTTGATCAGCTTGGAGGTAGTTCTCCAATTGGAAGCTTTGTTGCAACAATTTCAAAAATCAAGTCACAACAAAGCTTTTGATTGAATAACCATGTGCCAGCTGATCAAATGTCAATTTGCCCTACATTTTAATCAAGAGTACAGATCATTTACTTTGCATCACCTGTGTAAGTTGGTGATTATTCATGAGTAAATAATTATTTATGAAATTAAATATCATTTCAGCATCCCTTATGTTTCTAATTACACCTAATTTCTAATTTTTCATGTATGTGAAATCTTTCTTAACCAGTCATTTAACTCCTGGATCCCGAGAAAAATGACAATTAGTAAAGGTGGTCATTTAATGGAGGGTATCATTATATGAGAAATGAACATGTTATATAATTTTGCTCCATGCAAAGAAGTTAGAATGTTTTGCTTTTGCACATTGATTTCCAACAACAAGAAATGAATTTGTGTTGATGTGTACCATTATCTTTAAGGAAAAGATTTGCAAATTAGTTAAATCTGCAGCTTAACTCATTGCAAAAACATGTCCTCCTTACAGGAAAATCTATTGGTTCCAAAAAAGATGTTTTTTAATAGAGGTGTCTGCTTATCAAAGTGGATATTTCAACAGGTTTCCCTGTATTTTATTGTTATTTAAGTTTCTTGATCACTAAAATCTTGAATTCAAAGCTGAAAGGAAAGGGCATAAGTAGTGGTATATTCCAACTTGGGCAAATTAAATCATTTGCATAACTTACATTATGGGTAGTTGCCACATAAAATGTTGAACAAATTTTTAATTTTTGTAATACTCTTAATTAATTACAAATAATGATTCATTGTACAATTGTATAATAAGAATAATTAGGCCTTCCTTTCCAATCCACAAAATAATTTTCAAGCATTTCTCAGAAGTGCAGCATCTGCCAACATACCATGGCAAGGAGAGCAACACAGTTGCATAGTCTCCATTAGCATTTTGACAGCTCAAATTATTGTTTTGAACCGGGGTTATAGCCCTCACCGTGTCCCAGGGGATAAATTCCCTTCGATGTGTTGAGTGTACTGCAGCTGGTGAGCAAGTGTTGGCCCTCTAGTAATTTTCTGTGGCGGGGGAGCTCACACTCTTAAATGAAAAAACAGCAATAGTAAGAATAACTATAATAGTAATAATAAAATAAATCAATATAATGATGAAGTCCTATGAAGTTGAAAATGTCTTTTACATCATATGTGTCTATTGAATTTATGAATTTTTGTCTTGTCCTCCCATTAACACCATGCTATGCCCTGACTAGGATGACAAGAGATCTTTTGAATTTAGAAGTCTGAAAAAGAAATATGCATTTTGCCTAAGAATTATAGTTAAAAATTGAAATGTGTGAAAACAAAGTAACATGAAATGATTGGGGGGAAAATTGAGAGACTACACTGATAGCAACATTGTGAATTAAATGTAAGATTTTTTTTGAAATGGTCTTGGGCTTGAACTCATTGATATAAATATTAAGTGCTGTAACACACATTTGAAGATCTGTGTCTTCTGGCTGATAGCATAGGGATATTCTCGTGGTTCTGATACATTCTTAATATAGGGTTGTCAATAATTGCCAAATGTTTTAGAAATCTGTTCTGCACTCTTTCAATTATTGTGGATGAAGCCTCAGTATAGGGTGACCAAACGACTACTGCATATTCTAAAATAGACCTCACATGAGCAAAAAATATTTATTTGAAACACTGGATATTACGAAAATCTTTCGTGTTCTACATCAGGAATCCCAGCATTTTTTGGCTTTATTACACATCAGTTCAATATGCAAATTGAAATCCAAACAGACATAAAAGTCACACAAAGACCTACAATGTTATCCGTAGATTGTAGAGGATGGATGTCAGTTGCGAAAGGGCTTCTTTTTCTTGGTGAAACTTACAACATACAATGTGTCGATATTCAGCATTTTACCATTATACAAACACTAGCCAAAAAAGTTATGTTATGTTCCATTGCAGATTAAGGGCATCAGTTTCACTTCATATTTCGTTAAACAAGTAAAAGTCAAGAATTTACTGTTTGATAACATGAGGGAGATGATTGATAAAGATGTTAAATATTAAAGGGTTGAGGTAGGAGCCTTGCGGAACACGTGAGGAAAAATTGTAATATACAGTTACTACCATAGAAAGAGACAGTTTGCTCTCATTTAGGTACGTCCGAAATCAAGCCAGAAGTGATATATCTAATATGAAATAAAAGAGGAATAAAGTTTATAACCATCTTAAACTTCCCTGACTTCTAAAAATTCTTCTACAAATTTCCTTAATTTACCAGAGCAATGAAATTCCCGAATTTTTTTCTTCTCCTCCTCCTCAGAAAGTGGCGACTCTTACACTGTGTAGTATCTTTGAATCTGAACTATTGACTCAAATTTCACCCACTTGTATTAGAAATATATTAAATTATTTCATTGATGTTTTACTTCCTCTTTTCTAGATATAAATTGGTGACAAACTACGTGTTCGACCTAGTCCGTGAACAGTGGTGTGAAGTGACATTTGGACTTCCCTTGTCATTGGCTCGTGTGGATTTCTCTACTATATTTCGAGAAGTTGCAGAACAGTCTGTTGTATGTTCAACACCTGGGATAAAACGAGCTTTTGTTAATTCAAATTCTGATGGAAGTCTTATGCTTCGTACAGATGGGACAAATTTGTCAGCAATGTTCAAGTATGTTGATGTGCTTGATATCAATCGTATATATTCAAATGATATATATTTGATGTCACAAACATATGGGATTGAAGCAGCTCGTGCTGTACTTGTAAGAGAGGTGAGTAATATTATTTTATTCATTATAGTTTTCCCTTTTTACTTTCTCACATTCTACTTATGTAGTATAAAGAAAAAATTGTATCGCTGCAGCAAAAAACAGCAATTTGTAACTGCAAAACTTTGGTTTATGGATCCCTGATACTGAAAAAGTATATAATTTTTGCACTTATATGTAGTAAATTCTGTATAACATTGTGTAGTCAGAATCCATGGTTTGTGAAACTGTATATTGAGCATATTGAAAAATTGGTTTACAAGAAAACACGTGTCTGTTGACAATGCTAGCAGTTAAATTGTGGGCAGGAGTTTTATCAAAATTAATATTCCTTGATCAAAGTGGCTGGTACTGCGGACCCGTGAACTTGATATGGATATTTTCGTTTTGGGGAATACTTTACATGAAACCTCAAGGACAGTTTCTAAACTTTCTCAAACATGACTCCAAATTATTTCTTTACATTATTTTCTCAGATAAAGAAGTGTTGATAAAAATAGTGCGGGTCTGGTTTTCATTGAATTTTCAAAAATTGCAAGTTACAAATAATGCAAGAAAGAATGTCTTGTTGCAACACCCCTAGTTCACTTTTTTTTTTTTTTCTTGTGATAAAAAATTTATTTAGATGGGAAATGAAAATACCTGCTTGAGTTACATGTACATACAGAAAATCTAATTTAATGGCATATTATTAGTAGGGGGTTGGATTTTATGTTATTTTAAGTTTTTTGGGGGGTGGGGAATGGCCCATTTTAAGTTTTTATAATTTTTTAAAAATATTTTAGTGTTAAGCTGTACAAAATTTATATTAAGTAACATATTTAAATGACTCTTTTATTAACTTTTTATCTTTCAAATTGAACAAAGTATTTTTAAAAAAGTCACATAAATTTTGAAACATTCTAAATATTTTCTCAAAAATTAGTATACAAGGTTTTTTTAAAGATTTTAATGGACAACCCCAATGCAATCACAAAATATCTTATGTAAAGGACTTGCTATTGTCTCACAACATACTCTTGTAATGAGAAAAGATAGTGTCACTGCCTTCATGTTGCTTTGAGCAATACTCTGTATGTGCCACTGGTCTCTTTATTCCTGAGGTAATTCTACAAATAATTCATTTCCTGGAAGAACTACATTTATGTTTTTTATCCTTGTATGACAAGAATTGCGTTTCATTTTTGAGAGCTTTGATGGGAACCCATCACCTACTTCCAGGGATTTCTTTCCTTGAAACAGCTTCAATGTTGTTTATCACTTTGTTTAGATCACAAGCACTCATTTCCCCAATTGTAGCTAGAAAGTCAGTAAATTTACATGCTGTGTCTAAGCCACCGCAAAATTGTGATCAACCCATATGAAGAAATGAATTTCCTTCAGCCAACTGTGCAATTTTTATTTTTAGAAATTCTTTATGATTCTTCATAATGATAGTAAGTCATTTTAGTTGTTTCTGGGACTCATATCTGGGTGCATTTGGTTCTGAAATTATTGCAACAAATATGTATATTATTAAAATGATTATTATTAGTATCTCAGAATGTTTTTTAATGGACTTTTACATGTAAACTATATTGAGTTGTCTTAATTAAGGAGAATTGTGTGTTCACAGATTCGTGATGTCTTCAAAGCATATGGAATCACTGTTGATCCGAGACATCTGTTGTTAGTGGCAGATTACATGACATTCTTGGGTACTTATGACCCTCTCAGCAAACGTGGTATAGAGTCAGCAAGTTCTCCTTTACAACAAATGTCATTTGAATCTTCTCTCAGCTTTCTACAAACAGCAACTCTGCGAGGCCGTCGTGATACCCTACAATCTCCTTCCAGTCGTATAATGTTAGGTCGCCCATGTGGTGCAGGAACAGGTGCTTTCTCTTTATGCCAGCGTCTTGCAGTGACAGGATAGCTATATTCCCAATATCCAAGAGTAAATAAATTTTAGATATTAAGAGAATCAAGCAATAAAATGAAAATGTTCTGAAGTCTATCAAATCCTGCACTAAAAGCACTGGAAAGCAAACCATGCAAGAGGATCATTAATTTCCCAGGCAATATATGAAGAAATATTGACGATTTGTTTTGCTGATAGTAAAAGGAAAAACAGGAAGGCCGAGAAAATAATTAAAATACAAAGCACATCCAGTACAAACAAATATTTATTTGTTCAATTTATGGGCTAATGATTTTTAACATGGGTTTAATTTGAATTGTTGGAAAATAAAAGGAATATCTTGTTAAATTATAAATGATTTTTTTACATAATCTATTATGAGAAATAAGATCATCATAACTAGGAATCTGAAACCTGTCTTTTTTAAATATTTATTCCTCAACCCTATTTTATTTTACATACAATGCAATACAGGCAATTATAATTAAGACATTAGAAGATTAGAAACGTCAATTGAAAACATTCAAAATCAATTTTTTTTGGCATTACATTTATAAATCGAGCAATTTAGATCAATCACATCACTGTTAGCTCTTCAACACATTTTACATAATAGAGCATAATAAAGAGTTCATTCTCACAAATGGAACACTTAATAGTACAGTGCCTGTAGAACAAAGTCCACTCATGAATTTCACCCAAGGAAGTTTTGAATACAATGTTGTTAAAACTTATTGCATATGGTGTAAACTTATTTTCCAAGATATAGGGAATATTATATTTTTTGCATAATGGTGCAGTAAGCTTGTATTCAGATTAGCTGCAGTATGATGGTAATCATGAGTTAACCTTGGCAATGGTATACTAAACTGATGAGCAACTAAAGTAAAAAACATATGCTGAACGGTTCCTAATCTACACACATAGGATTAATGGGTGTAAATTTGTGAAACATAGCAAACTAGGACTTCCTAAGGTATGGTATAAAATTTTTTGCCTAGTCTGATGATACGTGTCTTACAAAGTCCAGCAACCAATTAGCTTTATTAACAATATAATAATTGTGTAGATGGAATTTCAGTTTACTGTCAAAAATCACCTTCAAATCTTCAAGCTGTGAAACTTTCCAATGAAGTATTGCTTATTTTGTAATCATATGGGTCATTCCACTCAAAATTGGAGGAATTTGAAGGAAAATTGACCTCGATGTCTCATATCTTCCCGATTATTTTTTTACAGATTCATGAATACAAACAATTCAACAATTTTTTTTTTGTTTTGCTCAAATATTTGTATTTTTTATTGATAACAGACTGATTTGTTTCTTACTAACTAGTTTTGTGAATGTTTGGCACACTTGACATTGATGTAATCCTCTGTAAGGCATTGTTAAAAATCCTTTTTGTTTTATCATGTTGTGAGTTAACTATTATTACAGTCTTGAACAACGCATCATACAGTTCTGCAACTTTCTGATAATCAGGCACTTCTGATATAAATTTAAGATCGTTATCTGTCATTAATGGCACAATTTTGTCTTCAGAGGATGAATTTTCTTCTGCCAACACCTTGCTGCAAAATTGGAAATCACCCAATAAATTAATTTTTCCAAGCATAAATATGTGTTAAAAATTATATATTAACTAAAATGTCAATGATGTGCAAGTAAAAATTCACTAAGCCTTTTTTGATGTTTTTCACTTATTTAAATAGTTAAGTCACATTTTCTTTATTTTTTAAAAAGTGAAATCACTGGAGTTAAAGTATACTAAGATATTCATTACGTATTTTTGTTTGTAACCAACCCAGAGTAGTGAAATTTACAGGAAAAATTAATCTGTAGAACAGATTGTTTTTCTTAAACACAATATTACGTTCTTGAAAAAGATCTCGAATAGGCACATTTATCTCAAAACACTTTTTGAACAGTTTCATTTGTACACAAGCAATATTATTACAAGACAAATGTACTTAATAAAAAACAGTCCTAACTTAACCCATTAGCGCTTGGTAGCAACTTAAGTAGCCATATCGATAAATTTGTTCTGCAATTCCATACTACTTTTTCTGATCTTTGGAGAGAGTTATCTTTCTTAGGTTCAGTTGTATTTGATTTCTTGACGTGTGCACAGTGGTTTAGTTCAGTTCAGTGGTTTTGTAAGTTTTCTCTTGCATGTAATTACTTTTTTGTGTGCATGATATATTTATCAATGGTAACACACCCAGAAACATATTTATGTAAATATTTGTGCAAAAATATATTTGTTTTTGTTAGAGTAATCTAAATGTGTTTGGCAACTTAAGTTGCTACTGGGTTCATTCAATATCACATTCTGAAAAAATACATTTGCATGTAATCTAACTTACCAAGATTTAGAATTTTGTGTGAGATATTTGTATAAATTGTATTTTGACAAGTTTTCTCAAGGCACAAAATGGTGATGGTTTGCTCTTCCAATGAAGTGCTAGAACTTCTAGAAAATAACAGCTTGTGTCCAGACAATATCGCTATTTGTCCGCTTGATGAACATTCTAATGCAGACGCGGACAAAGATTCTGACAAAATGGATGAGAAATTATATTGTGAACCTGATCATCTTCCTGCCTGGATTTTGTGCTCCAAAACAATTTTACAATTTTCAAGAAATGAGAGGCATCTTTTTGGAGACAACGAGGAACATTACATACGGGTATGTGAAGAAATCGCTTCAAGGAGCTCAAACTCTGCCACTGTAATTCTTAACAGTCAAAAATCAAAATAAATATTCTCTATCGATTGGGATAAAACTAACAACCTGTCACACAGTATTTCTGTAATGGAATCAAATAATAATCGAATAATTTCATCAAAATGAAGAAAATTTCTTGAATACAGTAAGTTGTCCTGCCAATGCTTTTCAGGCTTATTTCAACAGGTTTCAGATCACATTATAACAGATATGCAGATATCTAGGTCATGATTTAAGTGTTCCACCTGATGAGATTTTATGCAGTTGGCGTTATGCATTTATCTGGCTATCATTGCCTCCCTTCTAGAACGCAAGACTGATCCCAATGTACATGTACCAATAGTTGCAAATGCAATTCATCAAAATCATTTTGATCAAATCATGTGTGTACTACATCTAGCAGACAATTCTACTCACGATGGGAGTGAGTGGTTATACGATGTGCATCCTCTCTTTGCAATTATGAATTCCAATTTCAAGTAGGTGATTTCAGGTCCGGCAGTTAGCATTGAAGAATGCATTATATTGTACTATGGCAAGCCTGGAGCCAAGCAATTTATTAGAGGGAAGCCGATAAGAATTGGCTACAAAGTTTGTGCAACAGCTGAGCCATTGGGATGTTCCTCATGCCAAACCATACTGCTTCTACTTGCTTACCAACTGCAGGCTTAGGCCAAGGAGCAGATGTGATTTTAGGTCTTGTAGAAAATTTAGGTATAAAAAAGGGTGTTAGATTCTACTTTGACAAATTGTTTACATCTGGAGCACTTCTACAAGAACTTATATCACATGGATTAGGGGGTCCAGGAACTCTACGAGAGAATAGTTGTCAAAGTAACATGAAGTTGCTCGACAAGAAACATTGGAAAAAGCAATCAAAAGGAAATATGGCAGCAAAGGGAAACTGCTTGTAGCACGCTGAAACAACAATAATGTTCTCATCAACTGCAATGGAATTCATCCAATGATTACTGCCAGCTGGTACTCATGTGCAGAAAAGAAAAAAATATCTGTAAAAATGCCAAGACTAATAGACAAATACAACAAAAATATGGGTGGGGTAGATTTATGTGATCATTTTGTGTCAACCTACAGATACGGCATAATGTCAAAGAAACTGTGTCCTTTTTTTCCCGCATGGGGCATTGATGTGTTTTGTGAACAAGAATGGCTTCTCTACCGATGCTGTGAAAATAACATTCCTCTACTAGAATTCAAGCGTCAATGTGACACCCAGTTACTTGTATCTTATGGTACAGCAGTATTATCGCCCAGCGTAAGAAGAACCTTTCCAAATGCAATTCAAGAAATACATGAAGATAGAAAAGATCATGTAGTAAAGAAATATGAACGGAAGTATTGTCGATGCAGTCTGTGAAAACCACACTGTATTCATTTGTAAAAAATGTAATGTATCACTTCGTCCAGGAAATTATTTCATAACATTCCATACTGCCCATATTCAAGATAAGATTTACCTGAATAGAGCCATCAAAATTATATAAAATGATTCTTATTTTTCTTTCTCAATTCACAGAAGAAAATATATACTTCAATTTTCTTTGTGAAGTTTTCTCTAAATTGATGCAAAAAAGTTGTATTATTTAACAAATTAAAATTTACATTAGCACCAAAAGTACATCAACACATTTACAGTAATTGGAATATAAAATCTGTCTTCTAAGTTTAATAAGCAATAATAATTTATAGTTGCTTTTATTCACTTTGAATAATTGCTGAGTTCTCTCATAAATGTAGGATTATTAAAAACTGCAAGAGAGGGTAGATGTACTTAAAGTCAAATGAGGGACCCAGTGAATAGATTAAAAAGGGAAAGAAGAGAGACCAAAATTACAATATAATACCTTGTCATCCGTTTCTTCTCATCGTATAATGCTCTCCAGGTATCTTTTTCCTTCTGCAAATGTTCTATATGACTGAAAGCATTAATCATAAAGGAGTAAGTTTGAATAAATTGACAAACTCCAATTTTAATTGTTTTTTTGTTCCATGTCTTAACATATTTTCAGTAGTACTTACATTAAATTAGAAAAACTTTTGTACACTAATCTGGAAAGTGCTTAAAAAATGAACGAATTGTACTCATACAATACTCGTCAAACAAATTTTCTCAAAAAATTCATACTCGTGAATTCATTTAAAGTCAACATATAAATATTATTTTCTTCAAGTCATTTCCCCTCTACCACAGAGTTTGCTTTATAGACGAAAAACACACTTAAGGTTTTTGTTCTCACTTTGTCTATTCTTATCTCTGTACATTTCATTAATGAGAATAATACTTTTGTTCATTTTGAAAACAAAACCAACTGGTGACTTCATGAAAATCAAATATTGAACTTTGCATTTATTGCTAATGAAAGATGCACCATGGCAGCTGGAACATCAAGGCCATTAGAGTGTACATTTCTAATCATTGTGATAATTTTTTAACATAAGTATTTTATGAAAGAGAATTAGTAAAATAAATGTTCATGTGGTGAGAATGTAAGGTAACTTTCAATTTTTGAGGGAAAAAAAGAAAAAAAAACTGATTGCAAATCTGTTATTAAAATCATTCCTTAAAAAAATCTGTGCAAAATTGTTAACGTTTATAATGTCCCTCAGGGCTTATAGACCCTAGTGGCGCTCTGATGGTTAAAATGGAACATGACTCTCAGCACTAACTTTTTATATTAAAAGAAAAATAATCTCCTCAGTGAGTAATTCAATTCTTGTGGGAACCGAAGTAGAGACTTTGTTAACCAGCGTTACTAAGCTGTATGATATCTTTAAGAGAAAAAAATGAAATGAGTAATGCTAAAAGAAATACGCTCAGCTCATTGATTTTAAAACATTTTAAAACTATAATCATAGTTTACTATTAATATCAGAATCCGTGTTTTTTTAATCCCAATTCGGTAATCTTGTTAATCAGAATATCTTGTTAGTTTTAGGCATTACTTGCCTTAATAGGAAAATTAAAGATAACTTATGTAATTTATAATGTAATAAACAAACAATTGTATTCAAAAGAAAAATGCTACTAACCTCGTGAATTCATCACCCGTCAGAAAACAAGTTTGATTGATGTCATTTCCAGGACGATCGAAACCGCTGGAAACGGAATGCGCTGCGCAATGTAATGAAAATAATTAAAAAACTTTAATGAAGATTATTTTACATGCATACTAACAAATTCTTCGTACCTGTCATTTTTATTATCTACAGACCCTCAATACAATGCTAACCAATACAACACACGTCTGCCGCAAGCAACGAGTTACAGATATCTCTAACTCGTTGGCCGCAAGTGCTCCAAAACCCCGCGTTTTGTTGAGTTTGATTGACACTCTTTGGAGATGTACGGAACATTTGACTGTAAAAGCTTCGAAGGGTAGTCACAGAGCAGCACCGTCGCCTATGGGTGAGAAGTGGCAGTCTCAGTCCTGCATTTTACCACCCATGGTAGAAATGTTATTTCCACCATGATCCTTCCTAGAGATAGTATTGAAATACAGCTGGAAACTAGAGGTGCTAAAACAGCATTTTCTTTCTCGCATGATTGAAAATACTTACGTGACATTAAAAATATTGTAATTTCTGCCATACTAAAAACTCCGTTATAACTTGAAAAAGTCTAATTCACACGAATCACCTCTCGTTCTTATATGCATTTATTTCCGTTGTCAGAAAGAGTAGTTATTTCTTTCTTTTAGAAATGAAATGAACATGAATAAAAGTAAATGTTACAGAACATAATACAGAAAAGGAAGAATAATTTCACAGTAGCATACTTTGATTACATTTGAAGTGAGCTTTCGATTTTTTGTAAATCCACTTTGGTTAGGTAAAGTCAAACATAATGCCATAATGATCAGTTTCATAATGAAATACTTTATCATCCTAGTGTGGTAATGTATTTCATTACCACACTAAAGGCTATAAAGGCGTACTTTGCCACTCTTCTTTTGAAAATATTTTCGACTTCTTTGTCCTCTATCCTATAAGTTTTCCCCTTTAAAAACGCAAAAAACTGAGTAAATGTACTAATATCAATGTTTTTTTGGCTGTCCGGTATATAATACTGGACGCTCAACACCGCGGTTTTACTGGACTCGAGCCGTGGAAGCTTACGTTCACATTTGTTGTCATTAAGTGATATTGTACTCTTTAACACGAAGTAGTGGGAGCAAAGACTTGTTGGTTTCTCCTTCTCTGACTTGCCAAAAAAGTAAGCAATCAAATTTTTTTCCGATATGGAAAGAACTTTTTTCACTCCAATCCTTAAAAATTAAATACCAAGATATATCTTACACTGTGCACTCATTCTCATATTTCTTTCTTGATTTGTTGAGTAACAATGTTTCTCAGGCAGCAGTTGCTGCTATTTCTATTTCCAAGTCAGAACTATACACATGTCGAAAAGTATACACCGAATGTATTTCAATTGTTCTCCTTTGGGAGTGTGTGACATTGAAGCCCTTTATGGGAAAAAATATGTGAATACTAACTGAAAGCGTAAAGCGAAATTTCTCATTAGATCTAACAAATTTTTGCAAAATGTATACGATAAAAAGTTGTACGATATTCGTGTCGTAACATCTGATTACGATACTCAATTGGTTACCAAACGGCTTCGTTTGACAATTTTCCATTCTCGTTTTGTAATCAGGTGATTTACGACACGTATCGAAAATAACTATAAAACGACAATCAGCGATTAACTTTAAGTATAGAGATGTCCAGAACACGTTAGTTAGAAAAGCTAGAGGGTTATTTCTGCGAGTAAGTCAATAATAGGACGTACATTCATTACCCCCATCTTCGTAATTTGCAATTCACACGTGTAAACATTGTCCGTTCATTCTCAGATGTTTCATGTGAAAACGTATGTAGATTTTTTCACATTTTTGCAATAATATAAACAACCCACTAAAGGACATGACTGAACAAATAAATTGTTATTTACCTGCAGTTGCATTGCCTGAACGTGTTGTTCAACAACAGCATCATACGAGTATTATGCATGAGCCACTAAAATTTTGTGGATCTTCAGAACTTTATTTGTATAAAAGCTAAGCCATCTTCGACAAGTCTTTATTAGTGTAAACCTCAACCCCCAAATATTACGTAGGTCACCACACCAAATCAACAGTTTTCTTCTGCCATCAGGGTTATTAAGTCATATCCCAATTATATTGCAAGAAATGGCAACAAATGTTTATTAAAACTTGCCAAGCCAAATATATTAAATGTTTCATTAAAAATGTTTAAATTAAAATTATTGGTGATAGCAAATATTTTAAGCGCGTGACTTGACTATTGAAATTGAACCTTCACAATTTGAATAGCACCTAAATCATGCGTACAATTTTACCCCAATTGAAGAAACTCATGTCGATCTAGCTCGAGTCGAAATTTTGAGATTTTGAAAAAATCTTTAAAATTTTGGGTACTTTACATGAAGTCCGGACATTTTCAAAAATTTTCTCAAAAACGGCTCCAAGTTTTTCTTAAAGTTTTTTTATAAGAGTAAAATACACTTATAAAGGTGGCATATGTCCAATTTTCAGGTTTAACTCTGAATTTTCAAATTTTCTAATTTTCGGGCGTTTTTTTACAACTACAAAAATTAAGTTGGAAATTTTTCCTTCAAATAAAATTAGCGAAAGACCCACACTGATGGCTGCCGTTTCATTTCTGGATCAAATTGATAAATCCAGCTTTCATCACCCGTCACGATGTTAAAAATGTTTTTTGATCTTCCTCCATTGAACGTATCCAGGGTCTCACGACACCAATCCACTCGCGCCCTTTTTTGTTCGTTTGACAGATTGTGAGGGATCCAGCGACAGCACAGCTTCCTAACGTGAAGCTTTTCTTTCAGGATCTGTCTCACTGCTGCTGATCCAATATTTAAAGCTTCCTGAATCTGAGCTTATCTACAACGAGGGTCTTCCCTTAGCAAATGTTCCACTTTCAGCACTGTTTCATCCGTTGTTGCTGCGTTGGGCCTGCCAGAACGGTCTTCATCTTCCAGAGTGTCCCTTCCCCTCTTGAATTCGGCAAACCATCAATAGACAGTGGCTTGCCCCCCCCCCCCCCCCCCCAGTGAACACAAATAGCCCTTCTAAGTTAATAAATTACCTGAGCGTGTTCAAACTTGCGCGAGATTCTTACTAAAAGTTCCACTTAACAATGGACATAGTTTCATTGTTGCTGAGTAACTCATTATTGCTCATTCTCAAAACTTTTGGAGCGACCTTCGATTACTACTTGTATTACTCCGTATAATACGTATGTATACGGGAAAGTAAGAAGAGCAATATTTATTTATATTTTTAAATAACTATTACAGTCGATGCATTGAATTTTTATATTTTTAAATGTGTATTACAATTGATGTATTGAAAAATTAATAGTCAAATTGTATTAAATTCTGTTTAACTTAGTGCTGAATGCCGACTCCGTAAAAAGTAACGAACATTTTTGGGAATGTGTTTATGATTATTCTGAATTTTTGTCCCCGTGTGCTTGAGGATAAAACACGACATTAGTGTCGATTTTCTTTTAAAACATCGTGATAGTTCGTTGGAGGTTTTCCTGTATCTATAACGGTTTAAAAACGTTTTTGTTTTGTTTAGGTACACTTTCTTGCAGTGAAATGTGGTATTTTTTCTCTAAAAGAAAATTGTATCTTCACGATAACAAGTTGTGTCGGATAGTGGACTGGAGCAAAAGGTGCCAGGAGGGACAGTGAGCTTTTTTAAATGCCCTTCTGTTTCCAAGAAGCAGGGATGTAAAATCATAGCACCGTCGGAACAAAAGAGGACAAAAGTAGATTTCTGCTTTGAAGGAAGAAAAGCTTCATGATTATTTCAAGTCAATAGTAGGTACAGTTTCCGCCCATCTTCCTATTTCGCAATTCACGAGTCTAAACATTTTTTTGTCATTATCAGATGTTTAACATGAAAAAGTATGTAGATTTTCCACATTTTTGCAATACTATAAACAATCCACTAAATGACATAGCTCTCAATAACTAAGTTGTCATTGACTTGCATTGCCTGTACGTGTTGTACAAATACAGGATTCAATGGCGTAACTATCGCCGGCCCAGCAGGTGCAATTATCTGAGGACCCCGGACACAAGGGGAACCCAAATGCAAATTGTTTTTTGTTGTTGTTTTTTTGCCGTAACTGAACACACTTTAAAGGCTCCTTGTAACAGTGATTTGTTTATTACCACAAATCGACTAATGTAAATTATGAATTACTTCTTTTATATACGTTTTTATCCAACAAGATCAAATACAAGGATTTATACAATATATACAACATAAGGGTGAGATATAATACAAACTTAGAAATAAAAGTATTGAGCCAGAGCAAAAGTTACATATTCATAACTGAACCGACTATTTACAGAAACAATGCACTAGCTTAGAACGGTGAAACACTTAGCATGGGCAAACAAATACTGCAAATGCAATGGGCGACACACGTGAGACCTAGGACACGATGTTTTCCAAATTTGTAGTTTGACATCCCGGGGCTTCTATCATTTATTGCTTTATTTAAATTTGGGCAGATCCACAACTGAAGCGTCTGCGTCTTACTAGGTGGTTCAGTAGAAATTATTCCCTACGGCGATTCGGATAAGATATTCTAATGTTTCACAAGCTTCATCTAAAATAATTTTAAACTAATGGTGCTAAACAGCACGTACTTTCTCGCAGTAGTATTGGTTACGTACTACAATTTATACCACAATTTCTCCCCGAATTAACTCATCTCAGTCAAAATTCTTTGTAAAACTCATTACAAATCGTAGAAAATTTGATGAGTTTATCAGCCTTACAATATTCTATAAGTAATTGTGTGTTAAACTTAGGCAGTTTTTAAATTTTAAAGATTATTTTAACAGAAAGGCTCCACAGTTTTCCTTTAATTTTTTTTTCACGTAGGGAGCAAAGAACGATACAGGTGTGTCATCACTGAACCTTTGTTATTGAGTAATAATACACTTTTATTGTATTCCTATAATTTAGATAAGACTCATGATTGCATGATAACATAATTATGGTACAAATTTGTATTTTCTTTCTAGACTACAATACGTTGCCATTATTTCAACACTTTATCTTCATGAGGGAGTTCGAGTCCTTGAATATTGCACCTGTAAAGGGCATGGCGCTGGTCCTATTTTCGGCACAATCTTTAGTGTCTCACAGTATTTTCGAAAATTGGAAAAATATTTGAAATGTTACATTCGAGTCGCTTCGTTTGAGGGGGTGTTGTAACTCATTGTTCTCTCATTAACAAGCAAGTAAATTTCAGACTCTTTAATTGTTATTTATTAGAAAAGGAAAAGATAAATAACGGATTATAATAATCGTAAACTCGTTAACTTGTTATAATGTTCCTAGAGTTAGTTTTTTATTCGGTAGGATTTGCATTATAAACGTTGGAAACGTTTGAATGTGTTTGCCACGAATTTGAACGTTTATTCGAATGTACCCAATGTGGAAGGACTTAACTGCCGTATCTACAAATTTGTTTATAATAGTATTCGTTCATTTACTGTTTCATGTTATTTTAACGTTTTTCAAAAACAAACGAACGAAAGTTGGAACAGTTTGTGAAGGTGAATTGACAGCAAATATAAAACGTTTTAGCGGGCTTTCTGCCATACTGCTTTCCGTAGCAACTATAACTGCTTAATTTCCGTTTGAAGACATAATTATGAAGAGACTAATAACGGATTTGCTTGATTGTAAGTCTTAATTTAAAATAAAATCAAAACCACGGCGAAAAATAAACTTATATGTTCGAAACAGAAGCAACTGTGTTCCATAAAGAACGCCTTATAAGAACTTTCATAAAAACCACAACAATGAAATCTGAAAAACTCTTCCATTTATGATAAGAATTGCGTTTTTAGCAAGAATTGATAAATGTGTGGATATTGTTGCTAGCGCCCTTTGTCACGTGCATCCATTGTCGCTAACGCCCATTGACTGAGATGTGTTGTTATGAACGGAAATTGCGGTATAATATTACGTAACCGTTACTAAGGGCTAGAAAGTTTGTGATATTTTTAGCTCCTCTAGTTTTTCTTAGGTTTGTAGTAAGTTCCCATTATTCTAACAGTTATACAAATTAATGAGTTCAGTAGTAGTAACAAATACATATATTACAGAAAATAATGTATAATTCTTTGACACCACGGTACTATTGAAATTGTTTTAAAGATAGAGCTATAATAAAATGCTTTCCAGACTCAAGAAGAGAATTGAAATGCCGTGAAATCAATGTGAAGAGACAACAACGTGAAACTACCGTGCAATCGGTGTGCAGTACAGTTACATAGTCCTTGGTATTGTACAACTTCCAAACCAAAGAGTAAAAGTAAATGGTTCTTGCCCGTCGCTTGTCCGTGCTCGTCCCTGTTGGCTTTCCTGTGTTTGTCATACAGCAATGTAGATTTTTTCCTTATTTCGTAAGTAGTGACAAAGGAAGAAGTTGTTGAAAGGAATTTTCGTGCACCTGAAGATTTGTTGAATCGCCCGTCAAGTAACTTTGTTGGACATTTTATTTATCAAATTTTATATGAGGGTTACGTCAAACTTCTTTGATCATTTGTATCATATTGAAGTACATTCCCAGAGAAAGGTCGTAAATGTGTTATTATCATTTATGGCTTCATCGTTGCCGCCCCATTTTTGCACGACAGTCAGATACTATCAACATTTTTTAGGGCAGCTTTTTGAGCCTTGAAGATTGAGGTAAGTGATAAGAACTTTATCATAATATTTGTAATTGTCTCTTGAATAAGCACTTATCGTATATAAAATTTAAAATGCATATTTCACAGATTAATTAGGTTATAAGGTCTATCGTTGTAACAAAAGTTGAATGTAATTATTTTGTTGTGACAAATGACATTGACACAGGTGTGTCATCTCTGAATCTTTGTGATTGAATAGTATATACTCTTTTATTGTATTCCTATAATTTAGAGAAGACTCATGATTGCATGATGACATAATTACAGCACAAATTTTGTATTTTCTTTCTAGACTACAATACATTGCCATTATTTCAACACTTTATCTTCATGAGGGAGTTCGAGTCTTGTAATTTTGCACCTGTAAAGGACATCCAATGGGAAACTGCTTCTCTTGCTTTAAGATTCCCCCACCGTCTGCCCCACCCCCAGATGCCTCCTTGGAGAAGGACAAGGAAGGTAATGGCTCTTACAATATTTTTGTATTGTGAATTTTTAGCTCTTCAACATGTTATTGTGAACAGGCATTGTTGCCAATGATATGAGATGTGTTGTAATAATATTTTGGAAAAAAATAATGTTTCTGTTTTACTTATCAGATGTATGTCTGTCCAGCTTCGTGTGACAGTTCACAAGGGTGAAACAGGGTTCCATTCATACATCACTTGTTTATGATTGTGGAGAAAAGAAAGTAAAATTTTAAAGTTTGATCAAATGTACTCAAAATGATTCCCCTGCTTTTGTTTTCAAATATTTCCATTTGCAGTGATTCTATTTACTGTAATTGAAGTTTATATTCTATTTTTAAACCAAGAGCACAATGCATGGTGGTCCAATAAAATATCCTTATAGATCGACTTAAAGGCAAATCATTCCTAGCCACATCTGGATGTAATACATTTCCCCACTAGATTAATAGTCTTTTTTACCACATATAAGGACATTAAATCTAGTTCAACACTTTATATGCTCATAACAAGGCATTTTGAGGGCTTGAATTAATTCAGCTGTCATTGCCTCAAATTTCTTGAATGTCCTTGACAGTTTCACAATGTAACTTCTGAGTATGTAAAGTACTTACATGACATCTAGCAGCCAACTATAATGCTCTTTGTTAGGACCTTTGCTAAATCTGTTTAAGAACTGGAAATATTGAAATGGATAAGCACTTTTTTGACACACTCGCTCTTCTTAAAAAGAGAAAGTATTGTAATTGTGAGATGGAAAATGACAATTTTTTTATTAATTAATTTAATATTGAGCTAGTATCAACATTTGCTAATTAATTTATTTAAAACTCACATTTATTATGTTCTTTAGCCTAACCATCAAATTTCAGTGGATCTTGGAACCCGAATTCATATATCACAATATTAATTGAAATAAATAATTGATTTCGATGCTGGAGATTTTTTCTTGACCAAAGTGTATTAGTGACAAAAATGAAAATATTTTTTGTAAAGTGACTTGCTTTAATACAGGTTAAATTATGATCTATAGAATGCAAGAGACAATTATTGCATATTATGCAATTTTTAAGGGAACTATTGTAAAAAATTAAAAAAGTTTCAGCAAGACATCTATAAAAATTTTGCTTACTCCAAACATGCATAAATTTTTGCATTATTCTAAGGAAACCTTATATTTCACATTAATTCAGTCTAAGCCATGTATGACAAGTCAAGATGTGTCCGTAGTCATACAATGTACAAAATAAATGGTTCAAAAAACTAAATGCAAATTTGGTACTAAATACAATTCAGAAAATTTTAATGTAATTTGCAATCTAAAAGAATATAATGCAATACATTGCATTTTAATTATGTGTGTCAGTGTACAGATACTAAAAAAATTAATAATAATAGCAATAATAATAATAATAATAATAATAATAATAATAATAATAATAATAATAAATTTAAAAAAGAGAAGGGTGGGAAAAAAAACAAGGAAAGCAACAAGTATACAAAGTTATTAATAAGTTAAATTATGTAAGAGAATATGCACAGTTATTAGTATATTGAACATTCATCTACATCGATAAATATTGATAAAGATATGTGTTTATGATTAATATGTCTTTTTTTTTCTGTTGAATATATTGTTTAACATGTCAGCGTTGTTTATTTTTAATTGAGTGTTTTGTATTAAGGCTTATAAATTCGTTAGGAATTTTGTTGTATTGTGTAATTATAGATTAACATCTTCATCCATGGTGTAAACACTTTTTTAAGAGTATTTCTTTTGAAAGAATGAAGTTGTGAGTGAAGATGATAAGAGGGAGGGTCTTACAGATTTAATTTTTTGTGTAGTATCAGAATTATGAACTTTTGTCTTTAGGGTAAAGTAATCCTTGTTTCTCATAAGGGTCTTCTTCGTGAAGGTTACCATTTCAAATATGTGCATTGTCAACATACTTTACTCATAAGTGAAAGTTTGTTTAGCAGTGGGGTATGAGTGAAAGTGAGGTAAGGACAGAGGAGAAATAATGTTTTGTTTTTAATTTTCTCTTTGCAGAATATGCTTGGCCTAAATATTATATTGTCATAATAAATGTTTTATAAAATTACTTTAGACAATTAGACCTTAGCTTTTATTCTCAAAGCTAGCTCTCTGAATGTTGTACAGCATTCTTCAATAGTTCAAGCAATGAAGCTTGATTAAATAACATTTCTGTAATGAAATAAACAATGAAATAATGAAACTCACAAGCTATATGTATGTTCCAACAATTACCAAAAATTGTCCCCCCCCCAAAAAAAAAGTTACAAAAAACAACAAAAATAAAAATTGTCCAAAAAACTGTTTATTTTAAAAAATACTGTAATTCACAAACGAGCATAAAAGTTCTTTTTTATCTGTTTTAAAACTTTCTAGAGAGTGTAGAGTTGATGTAAATAAATATAAATACATTTAGGGGATTCATGTTGATCTTTGATTTGATGAGAGGAGCTGCAAGAAAAGATAAGTCAGTAGTGTGTAATTTTGTAATAGTTCGAAAGGGTTATATAGATTAGATTCAGAATAATTCCTAGTTTGCGTTGATGCCCAATTGTTTATAAGCTAATCTATCATATTCCAATTTTTTCAACATGAGTGTTTCATCATGGTGTGAATTGACAAGGGGATACCACGGATCATCCCTCCCTAGAAAGTTGCATGAAGTGTGCCAGAGAAGTATTATTTTTGCCTTGCCAAATATACAATCAATCCATAGTAGGTTGTGTATCTACTATTTCCACATTGAAATGCTTGAATGAAGGAATACAAATGACAGAAATTAAAGAAGACAGCATTCTTAAAAAAATGATTAGTATTCATTCACATTGGGTCGGGTACGTGAAAATGGTATCTGTTTCACTATCTATTCTTTGATTGTTTCCACTTGAAGTTTTGAATGTCCACCTCTGGAGAAAATTTGCCACTTCACTCCCTGATTGTCACTCAAGGGTGGCTCCCAGGAATGGGAGAAGCAGAATGTGATTTATCTGTTATATTTTATCTGTTTGATTAATTTCTTTGCTCACTTGATCAAAAAATCTCTTAAATCTAAAATTATAATTATACATCTGCCATATCCAAAAACCGAATAGTAATGTCATTATTCGTAATCTGAGCATTAAACGTTAGTAATTCAAATAATAATAATAAAAAAAATCCTCCCATACTCATTTTGATTGATAATATCATGTGTGTCTGTGCTTGACAAAACAACATACTTTTTTAGATGTCATGAAAACTATGTATGTTGGAAGACAGTCCTGTAGTTTACACAACAGCAAAAAGTTTTACTTTCTCGCCTCCAAATATTGTAATTGTGCGCCGGGGAATTTTTGGCTGACAAATTCTTATTGCCGGGCCCTGGTAACGAAAAAGTGGATACATCGTGTTCCTATTTAGTAAATTTCTTCCTGTAACTCGTTATGCAGTCAGAATCCTTATTTTGTTGTTCCTTGATACCGAAAAATCGATTGACGTTAAAACATCTCGTCGTTCGTCCGTTCAACCGTCCGTCTGTCCGCGGTCGAAGCTAGCTTCTGAACCCTTCAACTGATATTCCCCGATCGATTTTAATGAACTCAAAACTCTGAGTTTGAAATTATTTTGATTTCTGGGAGTCCTTTTCAAGAAGTCTCACAATTTTCAAAATTTTCTCAGAAATGCCTTCAAATTTTTGTGTTAATTTTTGTCTTCTAATAGTGTGGAGGAAAAAAAAGGACGCCAGACTGACGCAGGTCTTATTTTCGTTGAAATCCTTGACTTTTCGAAAATGCAGTAGTCCAATTTTTTTCGGAGTCCTCCTCCTACTACAATATCGAAGATTTTTTTCTGAACGAAATCTGTTCTTCAAAGACATCAGCGTTTTGAGCAAGGTCATGGACAGTTTTTAGAAACGAATGGCTTTCGCGTAATTTTTGCTTCGAATTAATACATTATATAATAATTAAAAAAAAATACGCTCCACGGATACTAGTGGGGTTCTCAACAATGTTCATGTAAAAAGGACGACACTAAAAAAGCAACAAAAGACGACATTTATTTTTTATAATTATTTACTTTACACTAACATCAGTTCTATTTCTCTCCATTTGCAATCAAATGAAAAGATTCGTTCACAAAATACAGATGAAGTTGGTCTGAGCGTGTCTTTATTTTAATCGTTAGAGACAATATCATGCATGCGTGCGGTGTCAGCGTTCAGAAAAAGGATATTCAAGTTTTCTATTCTGAATTAAACAATACACGATGTAACGCAGCAGATGTTATTCACATGATAAAATAAATGGCAACATATTTTAATAATTTACTAAAAGTAGGACATTTAAAACACAGGAGGACGAGAGGACAATTATTGACATCAATGGAGGACGGTTGGCAACCCTAGATACAAGGAACGCCGAAAAGCATGTCTCGTTGTTGAACTCTTAATTTCCAGACACGTTTTGCCGCCGTTTTGTCTATTTTTCGGTATGAAGGACCCACTAAGCACGGATTCTGACTACACTTATGAGAGGAAGTAATTTACTAGTATTAGTGGGCACGAGATTTATCCCCTTTTTCGTTACCAGGGTTTGGTAATAAGAGTTTGTCGAAAAATCGCAATTTTTCGGAATACGATTACGAAACGCAGAACCATCACGGGCTCTTCCTCAGTTGAGCCAATGTGGGGCCACCCTGCCACCTCAGAGCTTCTGGCTTCCCAGGCTACCACCGGAGCATCGAATTAACCGTCACTCACAATACGCCGGGACGAACCGTCAATTTCCCATGAGTAGCAATCACTGCCACGACGAAACCAAGAAGCCATCTGAGGGCCGCTGCTCATACCGAGGCCCTGGTGTTTCGTGGCCCTCAACCCGTGTCCTCACTACCTCCACTCTGAAGCTTACGACGAGAGTACCGCCGGAATCGAGGCAACCTGACAGATAAATTTCATGCCCCCACGTCGGACCTTTATATGTGGGTTGGGGAACACGTCTCTCGCCCAATACTGCCCAAAGTTCGACATGGATCCAGCCGGTGGTTCACCGGGCGAGCCTGGCAACACGAAGCTTAATGTCCGATTTTCTTTAGAATGGGATGATTTGACAGCTAGTGCTGGCAACACAACTGACGATTCTGTGGTCGTTGTGTCCTTGAACTTATTAGACTCTCCTTCCTCCATTCGTTCGTTTGCAGTTGGCTAACTTGTAAATAGTTACGACGCTCCCTGGCTGTGATGTCCTCGTCCGACGAAAATATAGTGCGTCACGAGAAATAATTGAAATTAGGAAGTGCAGAGCTTTGTGCTCTTCTGTAAAAATTCTTTCTTTTTATAAAAATTACATGGAATTTAGTTTTGATGTGATAAGTATTATGTTTGTTTTAAAACCGAGTCTTGAATGTGAGATGCGTACTCGTGACGGTGCACGTGTTTACTTCTCGGAAGTACACGTGATGTTCACTTGTTTCGCGAACTGTCACTTTATCCCATTCTTAAGAAAATCGTTCTATAGCACCGCCTTTTCACTGCGCCCTCTGCGTTGTGAGTGCCGCCGAGAAACTCGGGCCCGGGTGGACGTTTCCAACTCTTCCAAAAGCCTCAGCCTTGCGACCGCCTGCCCCCCCCTCCCGGCGGGGTGAAGGTGATAATTCGTATGGTTAATGTATGTCTCTACCCCACTCTTGCATGTGCTTCCAGGGGGATTTCTCCCCAGAGTGGATACCTAGGCGTTAGCCTCTGTCCGCATCCCCCGCAGAGGCGCAAGTACCCCCTTGGGCTGGAATCCAACAGTTACCTTGGGGAGGTACCCTTCATGGGGAAACTCCCCATTTAAACCTAGGTCGGGTCACTGCCAGTTCAGAGCTACTATTTTTCCAGGCTTCCACTGGAGTCTAATTTCCGATCAGGGAATGTCGTCAGCCAAGGCTAGAACACTATCGTCGGTAAGGGAAACAATTTTAAAAACCAACGACGGCCCTTACCCTTCTCTCCCATTGCCTCGCACACTGGGAAGAGGTCGTGAGAAATATGGTCATTCATATCATTTACGGAATTAAAAAAAAAAAAAAATGGGGGGATTCTAGCACAGATTGTGTTACGAGCGCGGCGCTGTTAATTTGTTCGCTGACATGCATTCGAGCTCTGTTTGCACTCTTAAGGCGGCTCCACACATTCGGCATTCCCCGAGCAGCGAGCTACTGTTCGCCCAATCCCGAACAGCTGATGTGTTCGCTCCCTTTGATGTGTCCTAAAGGCGGTTGCACACATTCGGCATTCGCCGAGCAGCGAGCTACTGTTCGCCCAATCCCGAACAGCTGATGTGTTCGCTCCCTTTGATGTGTCCTAAAGGCGGCTTCACACATTCAGCATTCGCCGAGCAGCGAGCTACTGTTCGCCCAATCCCGAACAGCTGATGTGTTCGCTCCCTTTGATGTGTCCTAAAGGCGGCTGCACACATTCGGCATTCGCCGAGCAGCGAGCTACTGTTCGCCCAATCCCGAACAGCTGATGTGTTCGCTCCCTTTGATGTGTCCTAAAGGCGGCTTCACACATTCAGCATTCGCCGAGCAGCGAGCTACTGTTCGCCCAATCCCGAACAGCTGATGTGTTCGCTCCCTTTGATGTGTCCTAAAGGCGGCTCCACACATTCAGCATTCGCCGAGCAGCGAGCCTTCTGTTCGCCCAATCCCGAACAGCTGATGTGTTCGCTCCCTTTGATGTGTCCTAAAGGCGGCTGCACACATTCGGCATTCGCCGAGCAGCGAGCTACTGTTCGCCCAATCCCGAACAGCTGATGTGTTCGCTCCCTTTGATGTGTCCTAAAGGCGGCTCCACACATTCAGCATTCGCCGAGCAGCGAGCCTTCTGTTCGCCCAATCCCGAACAGCTGATGTGTTCGCTCCCTTTGATGTGTCCTAAAGGCGGCTGCACACATTCGGCATTCGCCGAGCAGCGAGCTACTGTTCGCCCAATCCCGAACAGCTGATGTGTTCGCTCCCTTTGATGTGTCCTAAAGGCGGCTCCACACATTCAGCATTCGCCGAGCAGCGAGCCTTCTGTTCGCCCAATCCCGAACAGCTGATGTGTTCGCTCCCTTTGATGTGTCCTAAAGGCGGCTGCACACATTCGGCATTCGCCGAGCAGCGAGCCTTCTGTTCGCCCAATCCCGAACAGCTGATGTGTTCGCTCCCTTTGATGTGTCCTAAAGGCGGCTTCACACATTCAGCATTCGCCGAGCAGCGAGCTACTGTTCGCCCAATCCCGAACAGCTGATGTGTTCGCTCCCTTTGATGTGTCCTAAAGGCGGCTCCACACATTCGGCATTCGCCGAGCAGCGAGCCTTCTGTTCGCCCAATCCCGAACAGCTGATGTGTTCGCTCCCTTTGATGTGTCCTAAAGGCGGCTCCACACATTCGGCATTCGCCGAGCAGCGAGCTACTGCTCGCCCAATCCCGAACAGCTGATGTGTTCGGCGAATGTTCGCTCCCTTTAATGTGCCCCAAAAACCGACACGCGGTGGGTAGGGCGAATACCGAACGTTCGGCGCTCGACGAATCGCAAGCAATCAGTCTACACTATTCGGGATTCGCCGAATGTCGCATGTGAGGACTTGCCTGTAGGATTAACCTAAGCGCAAAAGATTCTAATCTTATTATTAATATTGTGGCGTTATACGGGTGTAATCGAACACAGACGAGAGTGGTTTGTAAAACAGTAGATTTATTAACAATCTAGACCGTAGTCTCAATTTAACAACTACCCTGCTCACAATAAACTAAATAAATAGACCCACTACAAGGAGAGATAATTTCAGAACGGCTACCACACCGCAACATACCACCGATGTTCCCTGCATGAAGCCGCTCTACGTTGAGACCATCTACGCGTCTCGCAAGTCACGACAATGAATTGCCGGCCCCTCGCCCTAGTGCACCTACACGCACAGACACGCGCTTCACCTGTCGCCGACGCCGCTAGAACAAGAAGACTGGGGCATTGTTCTCCTGGCCGTTATATAGGCTCTTTTGGCTCTACCCGCCGCCCCCATTGCCTCCTCCCCAAAGCCGCTCTAGGCCCGCTACGTCCAGGGAAAGTCCCAGTGCGTCATCACTCCGCTCTTTGTTCAACATCCGGCGGTTTGAGCGTGGCACGACGCTATAATATATTCATCTAATATTAATTTGTAATGAATGTGAAGAAATCTGTTCATTCCTGCTAGAACATGGCGAATGACAGCGCTCAATGATTTGACGTATCGATAACACAGCGGAATGACGTATTATAACCTCAAACGTTGAAAGCGAATTGGCGTTATGCTTGGCATCTCCCATTTTATTACGAGCCTGTTGTTTTCGGCCTTTGCGATTATCATAACCTTGAGTATGTGCGACGCATAAATTTCAACTAATTTTATTCCAAAGTACTTTTTGGCCGAACACTTCTAAGACACACTTCACTCCTCTCTAAGCACGACGAAGTACCTAACAAGGCGCACAGACGTGCGTGCGTGTTCATCGCATTTTGAATACTTGTTTAACAAATTCAAACACGCCGTTATCATTTGAAGTTCGCAACTCAATATTCGCATTCCCGCGAGTCGTTCGGGTTCGTCCATCTATCTCGCGACCTCGAAGTCGATTCATTACAATAAAGGATAAGACGCCCTACATTCTGCCCTGACCCACAATAAAGAAGCAAGGAAACACAGCTCTAGAAGATCGCAAGACAGTATTCTCACAGTGGCCTGCTGTCATTCGGCGGGCCGACCACGTCGCCGCCTATCCCGCCTGTGCGTTCGTGTGGAATGCAATTGTGCCACCGCGTTTGGCTATCGGAAGTCTTTGGTGAAGGTCAATACGATTCCTGCAGCAGAAATTTTAATTGATTTTAGAGAGACCTCGTGACACAAACTCGGTTGATTATACGCGACTTCTTGAACAATCCATTTTTCTTTACTTTCTTGGCATGTTCCCCTTAAAGTGCGTCAAGACTGAAGGGACAAGATAACACTCTCAATTGATTGTTCTAAAGTTGCGGGGAAAAGGAAAATCACATTTTACCAGAAAACATAGCAGACGACATAACTGGCTTCGATTGGAGAGAACTGTGCATTGGATTTTGCGAATGGTCTGGAAGATTATAGCACCCTTTTCTCCACGGAAGAATTTTCCCTTGCCCGTGTTCTCTCAAAATATTCTGGTCCCAAGATTGACCAGGTTCACAACCAAATGCTAAATCACATATCTGGAAAATAATCATATTGTCTCCTTCAGTCGAATTTCATTTGAGAATTCCAGCCCTGGGCATTGACGGTTTCTACTCATGATACGAAGCTTTTCATCAAAGGTTTGATTCTCAGTTCATGACAATATGGCAAATCCATTAAACGTCGGGTTTCCTCATTTCCTGGTACGAGACGAGATAAATTTATTCTTGCCGTCAAATCGGGCGCTACCCCTTTCCAAACGGACGTCTCCACGGTGACACTCTCCCCATCTGCGATTAGTGCAGAACAGACCTTCCCGTGGAGCTTGCTCCCGTGCACTGCGAAAAGGTAAGAGGTACCTGGCGCAGGCATCTTAGGCCTTAGGCCTTTCTGACGACTCATCTGCAATCTTTTTACCTTTCTAAAGTAAAATTTAATGCTTATCCTAATCTGAGAGATTATGCTAATACGCCGTACAATTTTAATGTTGTACATTTTCTGACTGATCTTTGATTTTACAGCTAGTTAAGCATTTTTTTTGTATTTAAAAAAGTTGCTGGCTACTGTCGCAGTAGAAATAGTCCAGTCACATTGTGACCACCCGTTAAATTCCTGAATAACCCTCCTTTTGCTGCACTGACCGCCGCCATACGTGCAGGGAGTGAGTCGGTCGGGTTCCGGATGTTATCGACAGGAACGTGGAGCCATGCCGACGCCAGGGCCGTGGCCAGCTGCGCGAGGTTCCTCGGTTGCGGATCCATGGCGCGAACAGCCCGATGGAGATGGTCCCACAGATTCTCGCTTCTATTTTACTTAGATGCCCTCATTGGAATAATTGTCCTTCTCAGGGTTGCTGGGAACGACAAGAAAGTGCTATCACGCTTGCATAATAGAATATATGCAATAATGTTCTTTATTGTGACAAACGTGTGCAGCTCTCCAAGATTCTATAACAAACTGGGATTGATTAAGAGTAAAGGATTATTAAAAATTTGTATTGGCATCGAAAAGCCGTAGTGATTTCGGTGACAGTACAGCAGATCAGGTGCGAATCCAACGTAGTGTCGTGAAAGGATGGGTGCTATCTCCATTCCCTTTCAATTTGTGCTCCGGAAAATCTTAAGAGTGCAGTAGAAGTTAGGGAGGTGGATTTAAACAATATTATATGAAATCCAGACGATTTAGTAATTCCAGCTGTGAAAATTCAAAGCTTTCGACCTCTTCTGAACGAAGTTCTCTGAGAGCAGAAGTGGGTCCCAATATAAACACACACACAAGGAAACTAATGATTTTTAGTGGAACAAAGTGATTTTGTTGTTTGGAAAATTTAAAAATGAATCACTCAAGTTAATAGATGGGATTGTGGAGCAAGCAAACTCGACCTTCATTTAGAAATTAAAACCCGCGTAGAAATTGCAAGAAACACTTTCAAGAAATTGAATTTTCTACTCTGCAACTGTTTTTAATGCGAAACCCGTCATATATGTTCAAGATATACACACCTTTTTATGGAGGCCATTCGTGGCCTAAAACATAACACGTTAAAGCATCTGGAAGTATCGAATATGTGGCTACTCGGAGGATTGTTGAAAATATTGTAGATATAACGAATCAGCAACAAACTTGTATTGAGAAAACACAGTAGTTAAAGATAATATAAAATATAAGCAGGAAGAAAGCGTTCTTTCGAACTATTTCGTGCGGAGAGAAATAGGGAAGTTTTTATTTCCATTATGAAAGGCAGTTCTGGGACAGCTGAAGATAAGGACAAGAATATCCATTGCTTGACATCTAGGAATTATAGCAAAATCAACAGAAACTGAGTGTCTACGTTAGGCAAAGGATGCAGGATATCCGGCAAGGCAACTCGAAGAATATATTTTATCGCTGACTGCGGTGATTATACTCGTACACGGTAGTTCTCTGCTGGTAAGGGAAACTGACTGCGCACATGAGGTAGTGCACGATTTCAGCACAACTTATTGCCATTCAAGTAATGTTTTGAGGAGGTTTGTCGTTTAAAAGAATTTTGTGGGAGTTCATAGTTTTACCCCCCCCCCGTACTGTTATTTGCATTGGTTTAAAAAGTCCACTTTTATCAATCTAATAAAACTTATTTTCTGGTTCCATTTTACTAATATGATAGAGGTGTGGAATGCTCTGCTTTTATCTGTACAGTGCCACTCACGTGTATATAAATTTCACCAGGTATTTTAACCTGGTAGTCCCATCGCATGTATTAGCCCTCATCAACAAAGTGGAAGTAAAGAAAACCTGGACATTTATGCTGCGATTTTCCCAACTCTGCTCCTGGCAGCTGTTGACAGTTTCATCCAATCGGGAGTGTTCACGTTACTATGGTGACGTTCAAGCTCCCGAATGGATGAAAGCGTCAACAGCTGATACCTGCCAGGGGGCGGAGTTGGAAAAATCGCTGTATAAACTAGGAAATTCCTACTGTCCCGTGTTTTGCCAGCATCTGAATGTCTCGTTTCCGAATGTGTCGTTTCGCTTGATGTTCTTGTGCACCACGCACAGGCGCGCTCCTGGGAGCGAGCGTTTGCACTGAATGAGGACCGGGGGCCGTGTGTGGCGTTGCAGAGGGCGGGCTGCCGGCGAGCGCTGCGCCTACGGAGCTGGGCCCTCCCCTGACTGTGGGCGAGCCCACGGCCAACGGCACCGGCCGCGGTCCCGCCGCGCCGTCGCCCGCCGCCGCCGCCGGCGCCACCGTCGCCGCCGCCGCCGCCCCCACCGCGGCAGCGGCGCCCGCCGTCGCCAACGCCAACGCCGCCGTGGCCGCCTCCGCGGAGGCGCCCGCCACGCCGCGGCCGCGCGTCTTCTACCCGCGCCTGGTGCGCGACCCGCCGCCCTCCGAGGCGAAGATCTGCGCGCTGTTCGAGGCGTACCGCGACTCCGCCGAGGACGCCATGCTCGCCGACGGCATCGAGCGCCTCTGCGCCGACCTGGGGCTGTCGCCCGACGAGTTCAAGGTGGGTGGCGCGGGGCGGCGCGCTGGCGCCCGAGAGGAACCAGCCCTTGGTCACCCCCCTCCCCCACCCCCGCCCGTCCTTCCTACAAAGAATTCGTCCATTACCTTTTTCATTAAAGCAGCTTTTCTTTCCTTAAAGCAGAATTCAGTGGAAATCCTTTTCAATCCCTCAGTGAACGATTTTGAAGTGACTTCCGACATTCCCCTTTTATTTCCTCGTATAGTACGTATATACGGAGTAATATATGTAGTATAAAGAAAATTATGTAATGCTGCTCGTAAAAACGGCGGATTTTCGGCAGAAAAAATCTCCTTGCCGGGCCCTGATAGCGAAAAAGTGGCTAAATCTAGTTGCTAAATTGAGAAAAAAAATCATCTAACACTGGTGTAGCCAGAACCCCTGTTTTGTCCGTGACACCAAAAAAAGTCAATTGACGGCAAAACGTTCGTCTGTAAGTCCGCCTGTGAACACCACTAGCGCCCAGACCATACCTAGGATTTCCTCCAAAATGGATATTCCCCGGCCGATCTGGCTCCACTCAAGGCGCGCCAGCTTGGTAAGTCCCCAGTCCCGTGTCGGAGGTAGGCTTCTGAAAAGCCTGCGTCGAAAACTCAGGGTAGGCAACGCGAAACCACCCTGAGTAAAATTCATCATGGGTCACCAAACTTCAGTATATGGAAGAGAGAACCAAAAGAGAAGAAGAGTAAAATACACTTATGAAGATGGCGTAGGTCTGTTTTCCACTGTTAACACAGAATTTGCGAATTGAAATGTTTGAATTTTTTCCGACGACTTCTTAAAAAAATTCTTCAAGTAAAATTGTTTCCCAATATTTAGTTCTATCATTTAGGTCCTGTACATTTTTTTTAAAACTTAAGTAGTTTTCGCGCAATATTGCGTGCAATAGGCGCGATATTAAATCAAAATATGGGTCATGAGCTTAAAATGGTGTCGTATTAAGTTTCTCGAAAACGCAAACGTTTTCCGTGTAAATGAGCTGGAAATTTCGCATTTTGAGAAACGCTGAAATATCATTTCCTCAAAAATTGCTCCAAATGTTTCTTCAAACTTTTCCAACGAACAGTGCTAGCTGCACCGTTTAATAAGACGTAAATACCATTTTGTTGGATTTCATTTTTTAAAAAAATACACAAATGTAATATTTTTAAATCTCTCACGCAATTAATGTCCACATTTCCGTCCATTTGTAAACTCTATTGCATTTTCAAAAAGTGGTTCAAAAGGCTTCTAATAAAGTTTATAAACTCAAAACTCTTCCGTGAACAACAGCATCAACAGTTACGGTTAAACGCAATTTTCTTAAAAAAGTGCTCCAGATTTTTCAATGGAAAAATGCCATTATGACGAGGTTTTACCCATCTTTAATATTCTTAAGGTAATATTTCGTTTCTACTAGAAAAACGAAAAATTGAGAAAGTGTCAGAAAAGTGTACTTTGGGCTGTGATAGATGGGAGCTTCCAAGAGGATGGGGCATAAAGACAGTTCACACCAAAGAGATTAGAAAACTTTACTACGAGAAAGTCTGTGCCATTCTGTAACACCACTAATTACTTTCTCGTGTACATACGTATATACGGAGTAATACTATAGAGGATGTTGTGTAATGCTGCGGAAAATCGATATCAAGATTTTAACAGAAATATATTTTTTGGGAAAAATCATTTCTTTAATTTTTTGGAGACAATCACGGATAGAGGTTCTCGCCTTCAACAGAAAATAGTGTCTATTTCGCGCCAGTGAAAATGTGTTTGGAATGTTGTTATCAGTGCTACCTGCGAGCTTTTGCCTTCCATGGTCTATTGTGCCAGAGAGGGGGAAGCAAGGTCATTCTTGTAGAGAAGAGGTGTGCGCGATTAATAACGCGCACACCTCTTCTCTAGTTCCTTGTTAGTAAAATGGACAATTGTATCTGTGATATCACTGAACAAGAGATTTTTAGCTTTTTCTTTATTCACTTTTTTTGCTGATCCCTTTGGCCCTGGAACATGCACAAATATACATATTTGCTGTGTACGAGAGAACGGTGGCTTTTTCTTTGTGTATGAGAGAACGGTGGCCAGATGTAACTGTTTCTTTCTTTCCTTTTACAATCTCTATTGTTTACTAAGTGTTCTTCTCTTTCCTTTCCATCATCTGATATTTCATCTTCATATTCAGATTCTTCAACAACGTAATCTTCGTCATCAGAGCCGTTTCAATCTGCACTAAACTCTGACATCATCCAATCATTCCCAGAAATATTATCAAAATAGCAGTCTAAAGAATTTACTGATGTTTTCATGCGTTTTGATAGTGCTGCACTGCCGTTATTTGCATTGTCATTGCATTTGCATTAGTGTTCATCGTGAACACTAATTATTCACACTACTGTCACCCAAAACTTCACACTTTTAACACTAACAGGTCAGTCACCTCCCCAGAATTACTCTCATATAACTTATCTCGAACCAGGAAATGACAATTAACTAGCGAGATGAACTGCTCAGACAAAAATAGACATCAATTAAGAATTCACAATTGCTCGATGCAGCCAATGCATCATTTGCTAATAATTAATGTTTAATTTTCCTGTGGGGTTACTAGTAACCCCAGTTCGGATTAAACTGAAAAACCGGGGCACCCACATTGAAAAGGAAAAAAAAAATGGCAAAATTTGTGATCATAACTTCCACAGCTTTCATCCAAAATGGGACAAACATTTCCCCCCTGAAAGGTTGAAGTGCCATCGTGAAAACTGTGTAAGTGAAAATTCAATTCACTGCCGTCCATCGCAAATGTTAAACTGCGATTTGTGGAATTTTTTCCGACCATGATGTAGCTATAAAAGGCTGCTGACCCTCTTCGGCAATGGCTGATCGCAAGGTGATGTCAGAAATGGCCGTGGCGGGCACACTCGACGTTGGGTTTAGTGGCTGTTCGCATGCGTCTCCGCCGCCTGGTGTCCGGCATTACAATTCAAATCCAGCGTCTGCGGTTGTGGGGATGCGAAGCAATGCGTGACGTCAGGACGTGGTCCGTAACTGTGCTACGCGCTTCCGCGGGTGAATTTTCCTGGTATGGGTTGGTTCCAACTGATCTGTTTCTGTGAATCTTTGTGAAGTTATATTCTTGGATATCGGCACTATGTTGTTCCTTAACTCGCTGTTGGAAATGAAACACAGAACGTTTTGTCTTGGAACAACTCGTTACTAATCGGTATTGTCAGGAAATTAAAGCAATATTCGTTTTGCTAATTGTAATGTATTGTAAAAATTGTATTGCGGAGCACTGATGTCGAAAAAGTGGATACATATTCTTACTAGCAGTAATATTTTACTTCCTTTATCAGTGTTTGCTGTCAGAATCCGTGTTTTGTGGGTCTGGCATGCAATAATAAAAGTACCCAACTTACACATTCCGACAAGATGAAAAATTGACGTTATTTAACTGGATTCTCATAGAAATTCTAGATTTCTGCAAAAGTTGTTTTGCAAGGGTTCAAAGCACCTGCAGTGGTGAAACGGTGTGCTATACTGTCTTTTCTGAATAACATTATTGTTTTGACTTATCTGATAAACAATAATTAAACTTAATTTGTAATTAAACATAAAGTATTTTATCAATACTGTTTTTGCAACATTCTATGTATTAGGACCGATGTTCCAACCAACTGTATTATGTTTACAATTTCTTTTTATTGTAAATTTGCATAACACAAATATTTTTTACACGAACGTTTGTGTTAGAAGTGACATGCTACACTAGAATACAAAAATTAGTGAGGAACATTATGCCATTTTATATTTACTCATTAAACTTGTTAATAGAAGTTTTGCTTACCGATTATTACTCTTCTTATATATATTATTGTACTGAACTAAAAAATGAATTGCCAAAAAATTCCAAAATTTAGTATAAATCAGTTTCATCTATTAATATTCATCCTTGTTCTTAACAGTACCCCAACAACTTTTAAAAAGTGTTGGTTTGGAAGAAAACCAATAAATTAAAAAGTGATAATTTTCGTAAAATTAATTTCAACGTTTTTTCAGGTCCTGGTGTTGGCATGGCGTTTGGATGCAGCAAGGATGTGCCGCTTCTCCCGTGAAGAATTTGTTGGTGGCTTGCGTGCTTTGCGAGTTGACTCCATTCGATCACTACAATCACGACTACCAGAACTGGCAGCCGAAACAGCCCGTGACCCTGATCTCTTTAAGGACCTGTATCGCTTTACATTTCGCTTTGGGCTTGATGCTGATGCTGGCCAACGTGCTCTGCCTGCTGACATGGCAGCATGTTTGTGGCGTTTGGTCTTCTCTGTGCGGGAGCCGCCAATCTTGGGGCGATGGTTACGGTTTTTGGAAGGTCATCCCCATGTACGTGGGATACCCCGTGACACCTGGAACATGTTCCTTAACTTTGCGGAGGCAGTGGGTGATGACCTCAGCTCTTATGATGATACTGAGGCTTGGCCAAGTCTCTTCGATGACTTTGTCGAATTTGAAAACGACAAAGCAAATCAAAACATCGCCAAGGATCGAGAAGGTGCATTCAAGGAGACTGATTGAAGATCTTTTGCAGCCAACAGCTTACAGATCCTGCTTGATTTCCAACTGGGAGATATTTGGGGATTGTTCCCTAGTTGCATCTACCTGCCTTGCATCTCTTACTGGTTCTTGCACAAAGACAGGCAGATGCTTTGAGCTAAGACTGATTCCACTCTGCAGCCAAACTCTGACTTTTGCTTTTTTACGTGAAGTTAAAATGTGATACTGTAACTTGTATTGTGTTCAGTTTGTCAGGGCCACTCATTTGAGTGTATGCGCCTCCTCCCAACTTGTGATCATGGGCCGTTGTGGTCCTGTTCAGGGGTATACAAAAATATATTTATATATCGGTGCCTCATTTTTGAATGGGCGGTCCTTGCTGGCTGCTGCCCCGTGAGCTGGGTATTTTGCTGTAGTTCTGTTCACTCCTCGAGTGGTTACCTGGTTTATGTGTAAATGTATATAATTTTTCTGAGAAGAGCCATTTAATACACTTCTATTTGGCATATATACTTATACACTTCGGTTTTTATTCAAAAATCCTTCTTTGATGTAAAAATCCTATAATTACAAACTTACCTGATTTGTCTTGTTATTACTCAAGTAAGTAAAATATTATTAATATTATTTTTATTTTACCTTGCAATAGTTATGTTTTACTTCTGAGGTGTTGAACTGATTTTTTATAATTGTTGGATAATATACCTTGGAAAATACCACATATGCCTTGGATTTTCTCTTAGGATGATGAGGTAATGAACATTCTATGTTCATTATTTAGTTTTTTTACTGAAAGAATGTATGGTATTTTTTTTCTGAAATGGAAAGATAATGTCTACTAATGTTCCCTATGTTTAGTACTGAGAAATATAATTGATCCTAAAATAGTGTTGTGATGCAGTATTTCAGATTTTGTTGTGCCAAAGAGAGAAAATTATTATTTTATCTGGAAGTGGATTTAAATGTGTGTGAGGACAATTAGATCTTTTTTATATGAGGATCTAATTGTCTAATAATGTAAGTTTACATTTCTCAACAAAGAGATCTGAAATTCTAAAAATAGTAGTGCCATCAGAAGAGAATTTTTGTTAAGTTTTCAGTATATCAGACTTCTGTTTCTGTATATTTAATGTTATAGTTACCAAATTTTTCTGTGGAATCTGATACTTCTATATATGTTTTATAATTTCTTTTATTCATTGGGAATGTATTCTCTTATTTCTTCCATTTCTCTATCCAGCAAATCCCACTAGAACCATTTGGTTCCATTCCATTATATAAAAAGAATTGGAGATGCTACTACCAACTTCCTTTTGTATATAAAAATGGTACAGTTAATAAATGAAGAACGAAGTTCCAAATTGACCTGAAAACACACTCTTCTAATGTTTGGATGATAAATGTGAACATGTTTGAGTGTCATGAATATTTGCATATTATATTTTTTCCACCGATTTTTGGAAATATAATTTCTCTCTTTAAAGCTTTATGCATAACGTTCTATTTTTTATTGGAGAAAGTACTTGTTGAAATATATAACAAAATATATGCAGAATATATAACAAAAAACATAACAAAGTATATTCAGAAAAATCTTTTCTGTCTTTTTAGAACTCCGTAATGCTTTTAATACTCCATTTGGGCAGCCTTTTAGTCATGCACTGAAAATGATTTCCTGGAATAATTTCCTGAAGAGCATTTGGTAAAGGCATATTAAAAACCAGTCAATCTAAGACTTGCAGTAATTGATAGAACCAGTTGCATGCCCTTTAGTCAAACCATTTATTGCTTTGATAGGCAGCTTTTAACTTGCAGTACCAAAGACATCTCAAATTGAGGTATTTTAGGAGTTTCGTAATGAAGAGTAAACACTGAATATTTGGGGTCTCAAAATGTAAACCATGTTAGCCACCAGAAATTGACCTTGAAATGGCAAGAATAGGATCCTAAATTCTTGAATTGTCTTGAAAATAGCATTTTTGCATAAATTCTAGTTAACATCAAACTAAACAAAAACACAATAGTGATTTATTAGAACTGTGGTGTCGAACTTGCAAGACCTCGAGGGCCACAATTAAAACCTTTAATTTGGTTGCCGGCCATATTTTCATTACTCGGGTCATCCACACTTGACTTCCCCATACTGTCGATCTCAGCACTTTACCTGGCTGCCCTGAAACGGGGGTGGGAGGGGGAGAGCAATGTAACCATGCGTGATACCAGGCCGGACCCTGCATAACGCAGTGAAACACATTGTGATGATTTTGAATATTTGAATTTACTAGAAAAATCCTTGAATCTAATCTTTCCATATTTTTACAATAAAGAGAGAAGAATATATATAATTTTTTTTTTTTTTAATTATTTTGTGGGGAGGCCTCCCTTGCGTCTGAAAATCCTGTGTAGAACATGATCATTTCATTTAGCTGTTTCATTATTTGTTCCAACAAAAAATGTATAATCTTATTGTAGATAAATTCCTGCACTTGATGAAACTAGTGGTACTACAACAGCACATATTATCTTGCAATATTTGTAACTTCGATATCAGGGCCCCACAATAGGTGCTTTTGTGAGGGGAAAATCGCCACTGCGCTGCAGTGCTACAAGACTTTCTCTGTAGTACTACGTATGTACATAGTAGGCGATAACGTACAATTCACTAGTCAACAACCAATTTTTTTCGGACAGGATTGGATTTTCGATTAACTTTGCTCTCCCAATACTACTTTAAAGATTATTTTGTGGTCTGAATTTTTAGAGAGCACACGAAAACATTAGGATTGGGAATTATTCCTTGAGCATTCATTTAACTCCAATTTTCGATGCCAAGTTATTACTTCTAGTTTCCCCAACTTCATCAGTGATAAAGCCTCCAATAAAATGAAACGGACCTCCATGCATAGTTCCCCAAAATTCTTTTTGTTAGCTAAAGGGGATGTGTAAGAAACGAAAAATCTGTACTATAAAGCCTGCGTCACACAAGCATAGCGTCGACGTGCATCGTAGATTAACATTTTTAGCCCAACGGCCAAAGCGCTCGTGTGCCGTTTCGCATTAAGGGGGCTCCACACCTTCGTTATTCGGCGAGTAGCGAGAATCCGCTCGCCGAATCCCAAGTAGTGTGGATGTGTTTCTTGCTATTTGCCAAGTGACGAACATTCGGTGCTCACCCTACACACCGCATGTCTGTCTGTAGGACACATCAAAGGAAGCGAACATTCGCTGTTCGGGATTATAATAATATATTTATTTTGGCCACAATTGGCGTCTTTGCCAGGTGGTAGCCAATTAATTACACTATACAAATGAAAATTAAATATAATGTATTACCTAGAACCGTGTATACCCCAGCATAGCAAGAAAGCCTCCATTTCACGCGTACACATGTGAAACTCAGACTCGGTGCACACACCCAAACACGCACCACGCACAAATACGTATACACACACACATACATATATACATACTTATACACACACATATACATATATATTCATATACATACGCATATATTCACACACACATACATAAGTACACTCCAAAAATGTACTTACAGCTAATTAATACTATCTAATTATATTCTATCGTATTCTATTGTATCTAATTCTAATCTTATTTTTTTTTTTTTCATTTACTCTATTCACTATGCGCTGCACTACACTGCAACGCCCAGCCCCACACTCCACTACACTGCAACGCCCAGGCTAGCAGTAGCTCGCCGCTCGGCGAATGCCGAATGTGTGGAGGCGCCTTAAGAGTGTTATTCTACGACGCGCGTCAATGAAACAATCGTGTGCAGGGGCTCTACGTCTTTCAATATCAATATCAATTTCAGTCAGTATCCGCCCAGGTTGTCATTTGATTTCAGGGAGCGTGACGATTGTGCTCATTAGTTCCGTAAGTGCTGAGTATGTATTGTACTGGGAAATAGCAAGGTCTTCCCCAGTGTAGTATATGCATTGTGGTTCCGCTTCAGCTACAACCTGCGGTCCGGCGCCGCTCTATATGTCGCCCTACGAGGATGCCCCCCGCCAGATCGCCAGCGTGGCACCATCCAGCCGGGACAAGCTATTATACGCGCACGTTTTCTTGAGCTTCGGAATTCCTACCTCCACTCCTTTGCCAACATTAGTTGAATTAAGAATAAATGAAAACAACGAGCGTTTGAGGCAAAATCTGATAAACAGAAATGTTTGCTCCCGTGTAATCGAAACTATTTTGCTTCGAAAATGAACAACAGATTGGATGTAAAATTTCCTTTGTGAAAAAAACCAAACTCCCCACTCCTCTCGCAACTAGCGAAGCGAGGGCTCAAGAAAACGTGCGCGAATAATATGAACATGTGTGGTAGTATAGCGCGCGTATGTAAAGGGTGAGGAAAATTACGCACGTGGTCGATGGTCTGATTAAGTTTTTGCTCGGCGTTCTCCTAGTTTTGATCAGAGAAACCACAGAGTGCCGAACGAAGGAGCCAGACGCTAAAATCTACTCCAGACAACCGCTGGTTTCGATTTAACTACTGGCGAAAAGCCACCGCTATCGGGTGAGAGCGTAGGCTTCCGCGTCCGGAGTCAGTATTTACTAGGCTGTCCGGGTGACGCCGCGTCCGTGGCGAAGGTGCCGACGTTCGCCTTCGCCATGGACACACGCGTCGGCACCTTCGCCATGGACGCGGCGTCACCCGGACAGCCTAGTAAACACCGCTATCGGGTTGGAAACACTGCGGTGGCAATACTCCTGAACCATCACAGGCGGTGTAAACTGGCAGGGAGTAATGTTTCATGTTTGACAACCGCTCTAACTTTGGCTTTGGAGTATGATAATTGGGTTCACTGCATTTCTTACTGAAGTTGAAATGCAGCCTTATCAGTGGGGGCCGGAGCCCAAACAATAGGGCTGCAGCTCCATTAAATGGCGGAAATGTAACGTACTAACTAGGATTCAAAACCTTAAAATGTAATGAAACATAAGCAACTTTAGTAACTTAATTGAAATAGGCTTAGCCTAGTCTAACCACGCACACAATTCTCGCAAAAAATAATGCTCATTGCTGGATGGGATTCTTGCTCTATTGAGGTAGAATATTTCATAAAGAATTGATGGTCCTAGTTCCCAAGCAGTTGAATTTCCTCCGAAGGCAGTAGCGATGTTAACAACAATAATGAAACATCACAAAAATGCATTTACTCACAGAGGACAACGGTCGTTTATAAATAAAGTAACGCTAAAAACGGGAGAGAGGCTTTCAGGCTGCGTTATATGGGGGTGTTAGTTTAGTGTTACGTAACGCTGATATTTATTTTTTAAACTTTTTAACCTTTTCTGAAATAATTTATTTTATTCAGTCTTATTCTAAATCATCAAACTATCCAAGAATTAAAGTAAAAAGTCATGATACATGTTATGTCACAATAAATAAATATATTTTTTCATCAATATTATATTGATTGAAACTATTAGACTACTAAGAAAATATTCGAAATTGATCTACATTCTAGAATCTAATTAAATTAGCGCGGTAGACTCTGGTCTCGTCCAAGCATCCACGATGGCATATATACAGCTAGTCAGAAAATTTCACTATTTACTTGGCTATCCGGGCGAGGCCGCGTCCATGGCGAAGGTGCCGACGTTTCGGTCGCCATTCTTCGACCTTCGTAATGCCTTGAAGAAAATTGCACGCCTATGCGCCCTTCCGCCCCCCCCCCAAAAAAAACCCCTCAAAAATCACTTCACTCAAAAATGTGTCCCCAATGTTATCGTTAGGTGGAGTCACCATCGCCAACTGGTTCTGATTTTAATTATGGTAACTTTTATTATACAACAAATAAAATTAATACAAATTGTTTTACCGCAATGCAATTTATTCTTACGTTTTGTAAATTGGGAGGGGACCACAGGCGTTACGTAATTAACAAACGTTTCGTTTTAACATTTGATGTGAATTTTACATTATTTGGAATTTGTACAATCTAAGCAAAAGTCGCAGTGATTTTATATTACTTAAATGATAACGAGAACATTCTTAAACAGTTTCAAAATGTCTTTAAATTAACGAGGGTTTGAAAGTTGCAAACTGCAAATAGAAACTCCTTACGATCGTATCGTAATTATTGAAGTTTCAAATAATGCTTGTGCAAAATGCCAATGTGTTGCCATTGCTACCTTCTTCATTGTTCATATAAAGGGGAACAATGCATTGGTGACATTGTTTTCACCGGACGCGATCCGGGCTCGTCAAGCGAGGCTTGCCAGAAGGTGCTCGATTAGACTGTCGCATACCAAAGTCTTTCGGATGTCCGGAGAGCATTAGTGGGTGTTACGGTGGATCTCAAAATAATTTGCAAAAAAGTGTAGGACACTTTATTTAAGACGTAATACTGACTATACTTAACAATATCATACCTTCATGTTCTGCAGGTTAGTTTTAAAATATTTACAATTTTGAGAAGTGGCAATGGCGTATATGAGAGGAACGTTAATTAAATAAGGAGACAAAAGAATGTGAAGAGAAAAATATTCATTCCGTGGCGGTGATTGATTGTTATTGATTACGGGCGTGTCAACTCCTAAAGTCCTTAAGTGTATGGAAAGGTTTTCCTTGGGAGGTGGCGATGATCATATCTCTCTGGATGGCGAGATCCTGCGCTGACCAACGTTGGCTAGCGGGTCTTTCTCTAACCAGATATCTCTCAAAAGAATCAATGAGTATTGAATGGATTGTCGTGGTTAACTCCGTCTGGACGAAAATATACGTTTTCCTTACGAATTCCACGCTTGGTGCTTACGCTCGTTTTGGCGTTTGATGTCACGTAGACTGCAGAAATGTGCTGGGAATTGCCTGGCAGCGCTCCGAATCAAGTTTTCAACGCGCCCAACACATGTTCCACTTAGCCCCTTAGTAGTCTGTGCACGATGGCTACGAAACTGCTCGCGGTTCCTTTGATTTTCATAACAATGCGAGCTCGTCGCGTCTGATGCGGAAAAATTAGACTTCGGGAAATCTGACAGTAGGTAAAACTTTCGTCGCAGCCGCCTAGGAGGTGCTCTTATCTTTTGGTAACGATCGATTTCGAAGAACTTTGTACAAAAAAAAATAGTATTTGGTCAACTGGAAAGGAATTCGCGCAGCGTTTTTGAGCAAGAGCAAGAAGCAAATTTGAATTAATTTGGCGATCCATGTGCCAACTGAAGGTGTTGCCAACGTCTTGCTTCCATCTTTCGCCCCAAACCTCGACCCGTCCAATTTATATTTATTTAGCCCGTTCAAAGATTGCGCGACAAGAAGTTCGACGACAAGGAAGCGATTGAAAAGTGGGTGACGAATGGTTCTAACCGTGAGGTAAAGGCGTCTACGCTTCGGGAATACGAATGCTCACAGAATGGTAGGCCAAGTGTCTAAATATTGATGAATACCACGTTTAAAAGTAGTGTAAGTTTTATTGTTATTGAATAAATAGTTTCTCCTTTCCAACAATTTGTCTCGTTAATAACTCGTATTTTGATTTTTTTTGCACTTGCTCTCTGTTGTTTATGCGGGGGCACAGATTGTCCCATCTTTTTTGAGGAACTAATTCGTCTTTCATTTATGTTGCTCCGTATACTCAACTGTTCTATACGTATTAATGTGAGGATGCAATAAATGTTTATGGAGAAGCCTGGCAAGGAGAAACCGCCCGAGTTTCCATGAGGTATGGTAGCAGTTATGAATTGTTTTTCAGTTTCCGATAAGGGTTGAAAGACAAAATTATCATTAGGGTTTAAAACAATATATTTGTTAATCCCTGTTCGACAAACATTTGTCTTTCAATGGACATTATATTAACATCAAATACAATATGAGGAAAGATTTAGAAAAGAACCTCTAAGCATACTACTGAAATGTTTAAGTATTTTGTTTGATTTTGGAGAGACATAAATATCTTAAAAATAAACAATGGTTATATTAGAACATAATACATGAAAATTTATACAATAAATAATATACACAGAGAGAAAAGTTAACTATGGAGAATGTAAGAGATCATTTGAATAACGTGATTTAATTCACGGAAAAGTATTAACTGTTTTTTCAAGTTGAAAAGATTATTATAGGATTACGATATGTTCTAATAGTAACAGTGACTACGTACCTAACAACGATAGAGAAAAACTAGTGGTGTTACAGATTACACAAACTAGTTTTCTAATTTCTTTAGTCTGGGAGATTTTTTCGGTGTTGTTCCATTCTCTTCCCAGCTATTGCCGAAAGGGTATTCACATTTCCGCAATTTTTCGTTCCTTGATGGTAGAATTGAATTACGACTTTAAAAATATTATGGAAGAGTAAACCCTGGTCCTGTATGTGTTTCCGAAAATGCGCAATTTTGGGATCGTTTTCATAGGAAACATTTTCAGTTTTCGTGAAACTTCATTAAAAATTATTTAAAGCACTTCTCCCCAATACAATAATGTGTATAAAAAACAAAAAGCTAGTGATGCTAAAGCAAGGAGAAAAAATTCAAACTTTTACAAATTTGTAAAATTTAGAGTTAATAATGCAAAACTGACCTATATCATCTTTATAAGGTTTACTCTTATTCATTAAAGAAATGAAAAAAAAAAAAATTGAAAATGTACCAAGGGCTTGATGTAAAGTACCTCCAAAATTAAAGAATATTTTTCAAAATCATAGAGTTGGGGCACATTGAACGACCCTGCACATTGATCATTAAAAAAGAAATAATCCTAACCTGTTTAGGCGCTCATGTTGTTCAAAGACGTACTGTCTATCGAACGTTTTGCCGCAAACCAATTTCTCGCTTTCAAGGACTCAATAATCGTGAAATCTAACTACACAACGTGTTTGAGGAAATAATTTAGTACATTTTGGAACAAGATTTTCCTCTTTTTCCGTGTTAGGACCACACAATTGGAGTTTTTCTGTCGAAAAATAGTTTTTGCTGCGGTATCGCTTAACTTTTTCTGTACTACGTATATTACTCCGCATATACGCACGTATACGGGAAAGTGAAAAAAGACACTGTTTCTTTGTAAGGGGATCGCAAACCGTGTATTTCCATTTAAGTCTCGAAATCGATTTTCCGCAGCATTACGTAACTACAACTACACTAGGTATATTTTTCTGTATAATCGTATGCATACGAGAAAATAAGAACTAAGCTGTGCGACGCCCCCCCCCCCCCCCCCATTTCGTATGGCCCTGTGAGGCACAGCTGGACAGAGGGCGCCGCCGCCCTTGTAGGTTAGGTCCGCCGTTGCGCCACGGGCCCCAGAAGGGCGGCCCACGCGCGTGGCCGCTGCGGTGCGTATCGGAACATCTCCCGGTCGCCGCGCCGCTCCGCGCTGTGCCGCCAAGGCCAGTGATGGCCTACTACGCGCCCCGCAAGGAAGTGCCCTCGGGGCTGCTGTTCGGGCTGCCGGCGCCGCCGCCCCCGCGCCGCCGTGCCGCCGCCCTCGCCGCCCCTGCGTTCCCGGCGCTCAAGGTAGTCGCACGAATCGGCCAAGCTTTTATATTTTATTATTATTATTATTATTATTATTATTATTATTATTATTATTATTATTATTATTATTATTATTATTATTATTATTATTATTATTATTATTATTATTATTATTATTAATTTTTTATTTATTTTTTATTATTTTTTATTTATTTTTTAACTATTTTTTAATATTTTTTTAAACTTTGCATTAAGCGCAGATCAAAGTAGACGCGGTTGTAATCAATCAGCAAGAGTTTTTGTTTCGTTCAGATGTGAGGAATGTGTTCATGATCGGGGAGTATGTGAGGTATAGAGTATAGGAGTATCTGGGAGTATGGCAGGTTTTTGGTTATTATTCTATTTATTTTAGTTGAGGCCGTCGTTAGTTCTAATATATGCTTGGAAGCAGGTTTCAAAGAAGGTGTATAATAATAATAATAATAATAATAATAATAATAATAATAATAATAATAATAATAATAATAATAATCGTCTTTGATATTATTTCAGTAGTTACACACCTTTTGCGGCTCTCACTCGCAACCAATCTTGATAAATAAGGTCTCTAACGAAACAGAATTTCCCGGAGACTGACGAATTGCACTTTGACTTAAAAATGTGAAGGATTTGTTTAAAAAAATCTAAATATTAATGTCAAATGCAACCCGCAGCACTTGTCGGGATTTTTGAACCTGTATCGTTAAATAACTCCTAAACGAAGGGTCTTAGGGCCTTATAACGTGAAACTTTGAGGCCAGAGTTCTGGAAAGATGAAAATTTGTTTCAAACGTCAATTTCAAAGTTTTTTCATTGTATATTTTATAAGTACATTGAAAGTTACGTTTTAATTTTTTTTAAACAAATAAACACGTTTCGTTAACAACGTCCGCTCTTAATATGGAATAGGAAAGATAGGTAAGAGAGTGGATTTTAACATGCGTGAGTTCTCGCACGGGTATGCTAATAATAATAATAATAATAATAATAATAATAATAATAATAATAATAATAATAATAATAATATAATTTATAAAACTTTGTAAAAGAAGTCTTCCTATTTTCTAGTATGGGGAGCATTGTGTACTCCGTAGAAATATAAGAAAAAAAGATCGTATAGGTATACATTTCTGCCTTACCTTTGAACTTAATTTTAAGCCGATTCTAAAACTTCGTTCGAGAATTAGTGCTCATTTACATTCAATAAACTCAAGTAATATCCTCGAGTTCTATCTGCGTGTGAGCACTACTTTTAGTTGTTTTATCTTTGAAGAAGTAGAGAATTCATAGCGATTTTTCGAAATGTTACGGAGTGCATCCGAAGAAAAACGTATGGTGCGTCGCGCTTCCAGCGCTACTTCAGCTAAGTGTAGTCGTAAAATAGATAATGAACTCGCTAGAGAGTAGTAATTCGATTTTATGAGGAAGAGGAGTAATTGTATTCTACATTTCGAAGGCTTTATGTTTCTGAATACGATCGTGGTTTCATATCAAGACAGGAACTCGGAATCAAAATTATACTGGATGTTAATCTTGAAACGTGTTGCAAGAAATGTTTTGGTGGTTAGAATTAAAAAGTATTTTAGCGCCGTCTGAATGTGTACATCAAGTTTTCATCCGATCCTATTTTCTTTAGTTTATATGTGCAATATTACAAGAAACAAACTGTGAATGAACTTTATTTATTTATTTACATCGAAAACAGTTAAACGTGTGTGACGTACTATGAGGAGAAGTTAATTTGAAGTTACATTTATGTCCAGAAGCAAAACATGGGGCCATCTCAGCATTTGCTCGAGGATCAGGGAAACGACGAAAACCTGATCGAGATGGAAGGCTTGGCTTCACTGGCAGGCCTCAGGAAGAGGATTGTGAGGGGAAGTAGGGTAGGAAGTGGGATTCCAACATACTCTTTAAGAAGTGTTTTTTCAATTCAGAGTCTTATGCGTTGGACGTTGGTTTGCTTTCCGCAAACGACGCCCGCGCCGATAGTGAAGTTCAAGCACGGCCAACTGGAATGGCGGGTTGTGATTCACGGCCTCTAATGAGGATGACGTCATCAATTGAACTGCTTCCGTTTCACGCATTGCTTATAAGGTATGTTTTGAATACTCTTTTCCGAAAAGAAAAGAACAGGAAAAACGAAGTCAATTTCGTATATTCGGTCGAATGATCAATTTTCACTCACTTCCAATGAAGAATCTCCTCCCAAAATCTGCCGGTAGATTAAATTGAACCACTTTAATGTTAATAATATATTAATAAAAACAACATTTACTCTGTCGGTAAACTTAATATACTCTCTGTATGTTAAATAACGAAGTTGGGACTTTATGGCCCGATTGCTGATATGCCACACTTTTCACTGTGAACAAAGTTGCACCGAAATCTCCAAATCAAAGTCAGAAATTCCTCTGTCACTATTGAGTAGGGGAACAACGGATAGTTGGGGACATTTAAAGAACATTTAATATAAAAGTTATGTTATGTCTTGGAATCAACTACAACCGATTAAATCCTTCTTTCATTTATGTATAATATTTATGACAATCAATTTTTTGGTGCTATAATAAAAAAAAATTGTCGGATAGGGCCACACAATATGCACAAACCAAATCAATTCATTTTTGGGATACAAATGGGTATATTTTGGTTCTGTAGCTAAATTTTGATATTGGAAATAAAGTTTCTTATATATTCGTCGTTATCCTATGAGTTATTTAATTTACAATAATAACAATAGTAAAATACTAAATCAATTGACGGTAAACTGGCTCTTTTCCAAAACACTACTCCAAGTTTCATGGCGTCCTTATAAAACTCTCCTCAACCTCCGACTTCAGGCTTCCTCTTGATCTTCGGCATAATTTCGTAAAATAAAACAAATAGGTTTTTTCTAACATGGCCCATATACCAAATTTTGGCATGACCACTACTCCCCGCCCGATATTGAAAAGAAAAAAACAAAACATTATGAGTATTGTTGGTTAAAGATTGCGAGATTCAACGTAGAAAAAGAGAAGAAATGAAATAAGCTAAGTAAAACAAGTTCATTAATCTTACCCTTATTTGACTGAGAGGGTGTAGTCTTAAAGAGAAAATCTCGGGTTTTCGTGAGCTCCTTTGCACATTACATGTACTGCAGGGTAGACGCAACGGAAGGGAATGGCCTCGCCGCATATCACCCGAATTTCTCATTCAGATTACGGAAATTAGCAGTCGGCGTGCGTCTTTAAAACTCTTAATTTCTCGAAAATGTTGTTATGTAACATATGGCGATATGCATATTAATGAACTAATCTCTTCACGCTTGTTATGATAGGCTAACAAAAATCTATAGGGTTCCGTTTAAAAAATCGAAGTTTGGTCAATATCTCTGCAATAAAAAATGCAATAGAATAATATTATGATTGACCATATGTGCCTCTTTCATATAGTAGTTTGAATGAAAACCGCATCTCAGTATCTGCAACGCTTCAGGAGAAAATCGAAGGGAACATCTTAGGTGGGCTACACAGTATATTGGGTAAGGGACGGAATTTGGGAAGTGTGGTCAAGAGGTCGCCCCCTCCTCTCCAACCCGCTATGGAGTCATCAGTCGCTAGCACGTGACCACTGGGCCAATGGATCAACCCTACTGAAAGAAGAGAGTGGTGCACAAAGGAGGCGATGGCGAAGCTTTGCGAGGGGGAATACAGAGAGAAATCCGAGATGCGACACCCAGCGTCGCATTACCGTCGGCAGAAAGCTTGCATCTTCCACACAGCACATGGAGAGAGTTCAATGACCTCGGTAACGAAGCAAAGCCACTGAAAAGATGTTTCTTTGCCTGTCACATCCCCGCTCACAGACGCCAACCGGAAAGCGTAAGGGAAAAAAACAAAAGGTACAAACGGAACAGAGAGATATACTTGAGGAGTAGAAAAACATTTTTAACAAAAGTTTAAAAGGGCCGAAAAACTTGAGGATACGCACATCACGCGCTTCCATTGAGCCTACGCTACTGCTGAAAACTCACCAGAAAATAAATATTTTTTATAGAATTGTATAAAAATGAGAGATTCTAAGAACCGCTGAAGAAGTGTGTGTAGAGTTAGAATTTCATTAACACATCAGAAGGACAAATTGTTTCAGTGCAAGAAGGAATCTTTCTCGACTTTAGTGTGACTCTCACTGCCCGCCTTCATTTCTGTATTCCTTCTCGCTATCTGTTCTCTCTAAAAAACACGCATTATTGCTGCTGCTCTACACCCCCTCGCATTCGTCATCCTCATTCGATGACGAATATCAACAATATTAAGATAAAATCATGAAACCAGGTGTAGAACAAATCATGATTAGTGATATATTCATTTTAAATGGTAGTAGACAAATGTTATCTTTCCTGAGCAACATGTTTTTTCTTGTATGATCTCGATTGTTGTTGATTGCCTTGACCTACCACTCTCGGCATTAAACCGTGAATCTCGATCGTTGGTTAATATTATTTCATTACTTTACTTAAAAACTTTCATTTTCTTAATATAAAAAGCTATAAGAAGGTTAATCATAATTATCATCACTTTAATGTATAAGGAGGAAGGTAGTTTCACACGAAATGCATGGAATTCTAAAAGAACCTAGAAATGTAATCCGTAAAAAAATGTGAAGAAACATGGTAGCATGGAAACACTCCTTAGACATAAAACGGAGTAATTTCCATCACTATTTCAACAAAGGGAGTCAAGAACTCAATGAAAGGAAATTGCGTTACCATCATTATTGTGTTAACATCTGTCTCTAACCTCGTAATACGCTATTACTGTCCACCCGACCGAGTCTTTTGAAATGTGATTATAAGGAATTTGTCATACCTCTTTAGACATGTTGATAAATGAGGGCGTGATTGCGAAATCGATGCGCTTCTCGTGAAGGCATACTGAAATCAAGATGAAAATCATGCAAAGCACGCATTCAGACATGAGCGAATGCAAAATACACGAAAGGAATGGCAAATCATTAGATTCCTAAAATAATAAATTTGTCAAAATAGAATACAGTCTGGAAACAAATAGCTAACTCGTGATCATTCAACGTAAACTCTAAAGTTGTGTTCTCGATAGACTCATTGTTAAATGCACATTGTCTCAGATGCGAGACCTAGCAGGTGCTATCGATGTGCAGTATTCAGCCATCATGTGCGCATATTGAGAGTTCTCGATAGACTCATTGTTAAATGCACATTGTCTCAGATGCGAGGCCTAGCAGGTGCTATCGATGTGCAGTATTCAGCCATCATGTGCGCATATTGAGAGGCCGCGTTCGGTTGCAGTAATTTTTCAGAAAATTTTGGAAGAGTCTTACTTGCTTCCCAAAATTAATAAATCTGAATGGTATTCTTAATGGTAATTTTGAACCTCATTAAAAAAACTACTCCTGACACGTGTACCAAGTTAAATAGGACTCGACACTGGCCTGATTGGTAGTTTTCTGTGGTTTCTCCAAACAACATCAGACGAATGCCGGAGCAGTTCCCTAACAAACGGGCCACGGGCAGCGCGCGATCTTTCCTTCCTCTTCCTTGTTCTTTCCTCCCCCCTTACTTACACACACTTACATGCTCAACACTACCACATTTGCCGGAAGACCAGTCGGAAGCTTTGGCGATGGTGTGGTTAGGATGGATGGTACGGTTAGCGTACCGGACTGTTATACCCAAGCTCGCGGGTTCAAACCCGATCGAAGCCGTGGATTTTTAGGGTGACAAAATCCTTCGTACGCCTTCCTTCGGAGGGGAAGTAAAGCCGGCTGTCCCATGTTCGTAGATTTACTTGCATGTAAAAGATCCTCAAGCCTAAATGACGCCTCTGAGCTAAATTCAAATCGCCTGTTTCTCGCCCAAGAAATACCTCCTTTCTCTGCTTGTTGATGAAAGGAGCGTAGCGAAATTCGCGTGGTCAGACGGAAGAGTGGGCCTGATGGCCCGAGTCTCGCCACGTAAAATAAGGCAAATGCAATTCAATTCAATTCAAAGCTTTGACCTTGTACCGGCGGGGACGGTGCCCCGTAGGGGGGAGTCACGTGGATGGGGACAACTCCGCTAGCCATGTAGGTCGGTGCCGGATTTCACCATCTGGCGGGGGATGAACACCGCCTCCTCCAGCGATAAACCCATATACTACACTTACGGGAATTATCATAGCAGTTGAAGCGCCCGAAAACACAAAATAATCAATCAGCCAAGTTAGCAGGCCATACTCAAACACTTCTAATCTAATGCAAGTCGTACACATACGCATACACATACATATACGCACTTCCAACCATCGGTCTATCATAATAAAAAAACACGTTTTTTGTGTAAGGGATGGGCAGATTGGTTTGTACCACAGAAATCTCGACGTCGAATTTTTGAATCGTATCTAATACTTGCCTTCTAAATCCCAAAGATCAGAGGAAAAGAGACAATATGTCTGCCCAGGTACTCTTATGCTAATATTCTAAGACCAAATAATTTGTTTGACATGTAAAAGTCAGGGGCAGGAGTCAGTTTTACTGTAATCAACAGTTACAGCTGTTTTTCAAGCACCGTCATGTTACGATGTGGCCTTGCGTGAACAATTTAAGCTGTAAGAATTTGCATTCATACTGAAGTAAAAAGGTTGTGTAACATTACCATTATGCTCCTGAAAATCAATCGCTTCTTTGGTGTTAAATATTGTACTGCGTTTTTTCAACCAAGCCAGCCCTTCCAACAACTCATTTTGGTAGAAAAAGTAACAAACGACGTATAAAATGTAGCTCGGAACCGGATCGTGTAGCTCATTTGGTTCTCAAACCTCATATGTGCGTTAGATATTACATTTCTAAACGAAATACAGCTTTGAGATGCGGAAAAAATGTACTGCTTGCTGTAACATTTGACATCGCGCAGAATCTCCCTTTGCCACGCGTCCATGTTCAAGAAATTTTGTAATATAGCTGTAATATAGCTAGGAGTATATTCTATATTAAGGAATTTTGTATTTATGATATGAAGAATAATGTAGCTTCCTTGCAATAACATCAACAAAAATAGGCTTTGAAAGGACCAAACATAGTTTGTACAAATGCTTATTGTTTGCCAGCTTACTACAAAGAGCTATTTATCACCAAAAGGTAGATGACCTGGCGAAAATGAGCGACTACGTACCTGAAGAGGACTCAAATCATAAACAGGCAACTGGCTTCACAAAGAACACGCGAAGCATAACAGTGAACATCAAAATTGATAGTCTGATCATTAAGCTTGTAAATAGTATTTCCTTTTCTTTTTGTCTTAAGGCTATTCTTTTCACGTACAATTCTATCATACGTTTGTCTGTTTAGTACAAAAACCTACCATTTTAAGATTTGTTTTGTGAACACATAAAGTTTTCGTAAACATTTGTTAAGCTGTGCAAAACTATCAAGCATGAAAACATGCTCAGTACTTACGGGACTAATGACCTTAGCAGTTGACCCCCTGGAATCACTAATCATCAATCAGTCTATCAAAAGCAAAACATCTCATATATCATATCTATTAAATATTTTATATGTAAAATATGAAGATTGATATATTTACTAAAATACGAATAAATAGTTTCATGCTTCCTGTAAAATGGATATCTTTGTGAATGTTTACTTTTTCAAATCACTATTCGAGCAAATTTACCGGCTTACTTTAAATTGCTATTCCAGTAGATGGCATTGTTTGATGGGAAAAATATTGCCATTCCTTCAGCATGTATATAATCATGAGACAAACACGTAAGGATGTGAAATGAGAACTTAACACAGGAGAACCTTCAATAATTTTTCAAGAACCGCATGTTTCTTCAAACATTAATGCCGTGGATTTCAAAGACTCCTAAGGATAGATGAGTAGTTTTGGTAATTTTCACATTGTCGATTGCAGATATTATTCAATTGACAATTGCATCACCTGATTTTACCAATCTATCTGACTGAACTATTTCGATCAAAATATTTACACTGACAGAATTAATTGAATAATTAAATAATAAAAAATAATTCTAAATTATTAATTAATATTATCTGCAATAAAGAAAAATAAATTTGTCATGAAGTTCGCTTTATTGAAATTTGGCGAGTACAGTAAGATGCACTTTCAAGAATATTTCTCAGCGTTTATTATTATTATTATTATTATTATTATTATTATTATTATTATTATTATTATTATTATTATTATTACTATTATTATTACTATTATTATTATTATTATTATTATTATTATTATTATTATTATTATTATTATTATAGACTGTTAGAGTCCCGTAGAGGACAAGGGCCTCCAATTGCCGGATAGGTTACATAATGGTAGAATCCCGAGCAGCCAATTCGGGAACTTCCTTCTACATACGCTATATACATACATAAATAAGGTAAACGCTATTTACACTTATTAACGCCCAGGAATTCGTTTCCAACGCGATCCAGAGTTTCAGTGGCAGCAGAGCAGTCTTCCCCTGTGGCGTGAGTCGGGGCAACGGCAACGGCGGTGGCGACCCGCTGCTGTCCGAGCTGCGCCCGATCTGGTTCCTTCTGCGCGTGTTGGGCTGCGCGCCGCTCGCCTGGGGCGGCCGGGGCCCTCGCTTCCGCTGGGTGTCGTGGCGCGTGGCGTACGCCCTGCTGCTGTGGGCGCTGCTGGGCGCGGCGGGGGCATGGGTGGCGGGCGGCAGCCTGCTGGCCGCCGCGGGCCGCCCCTTCGACGACCAGCTGTTCGCCGCCGTCTTCTTCGTGAGCTCGCTGCCCCACTTCGCGGCCGCGCCCGCGCACTTGTCCTGCGCCGCCGGGCTCGCGGCGTTCCTGCGCGACTGGGCGGCGCTGCAGGCAAGTGCCCGGGCGCAGGCCACGACGCAGATAACATCGTACTGCTACTTGTCAACTAGATGTTCAAGTTCAGATTACACAAGAAACCGTGTTTAATTGTACACGTAGGCTTCCGCGGCTGGAGTTCGTGACTTCTAGGCTGTCCGGGTGACGCCCCGTCGTTGGCAGAGAGGCCGACGTTTCGCCTGTCATATCGCAGGCTTCTTCAGGGTAGTGACCTGACTTCTAGGCTGTCCGGGTGACGCCGCGTCGTTGGCAGAGGCCGATGTCTCGCCTGCCATATCGCAGGCAACTTCAGGGTAGTGACCTGACTTGTAGGCTGTCCGGGTGACGCCGCGTCGTTGGCAGAGAGGCCGACGTTTCGCCTGTCATGTCGCAGGCTTCTTCAGGGTAGTGACCTGACCTGTACGTTGTCCGGGTGACGCCGCGTCGTTGGCAGAGAGGCCGACGTTTCGCCTGTCATATCGCAGACTTCTTCAGGGTAGTGACCTGACTTCTAGGCTGTCCGGGTGACGCCGCGTCGTTGGAAGAGAGGCCGACGCCTCGCCTGTCACATGCGTCTGCGATATGACAGGGTCACCCGGACAGCCTAGAAGTCAAACCGTATTTAACACAGAAATCACCCTGACCGACTGCATCTAAATTGTGTATTACGATCCCGATTACTGTAAATAACTTCATTGTGTTCTCTGGTGTATGTAGAACACGGGTTTATCTTACATTGTCTCAAATCCACGCCTGTATAATGTAACACACAGTTCAGACCCGACCTATTCGATGTGGCCGAACTTATTTTCACTTTTAAAACAATGATTTGCGAAGTGCGCAATATACGGTGTTCCGCTATTTTAAAGAAGTCCAAACATATCCTCGCCAAAAGATAGCACCGTTTCTGATGTCGAAGAAAAATATTTAGAATGCTTTAGAAAAAGCTTCATTGCAACGGAAAAAAATCTTCCAACAAATAATGTACTCATTCTTTACCAAGCGATGTGCTGTGCTCGGACGCATCTACAGTATGGTTGTATTGGACAGCGTGATTCACAATTATTGCTAGGTGCTATGGTGGCCTCCGCTCTTATCGCTGAAGTTACGGAGAATTTTTCATTGCAAAGCATTCTATTGGGCGATCCTCCTGGTGGGCTTCGTTTTCGCGACAGTGCAGGAGAAAGAGGCTGATCGCTACAGCGATAGCGTAGGCTTCCGCGGCCGGAGTCAGTATTTACTAGGCTGTCCGGGTGAGGAAGATCGCAGAATGGCGACCGAAACGTTGGCACCTTCGCCATGGATGCGGCGTCACCCGGGGAGCCTAGTAAATACGCTTCAGCGATTGTCTGCAAGGGTCGCGACTGATGGTGCAGGCGACAACAAAAGAACCGACGAACATTTCTCCGCCGCCTAGCCCTACGATAATAGTAGTTTACGCAATTAGTTTATAATGTTAAGCTGTATTGCATGAGTACATGTTTTGAAAACGAGCGACGTTAGGAGCAAGTTTTAAAATATTTACAAATGCAATAAAGCAACATTATAAACGAGTTGCATACGCCATTTTTACAAATTTACAAGAGAATCAAACTTAATTTTGCGAAACAACTTTCTTGTGACGTCTTGGGTATTTGACATCTGTGTAAGACAACTGTTCCGTTTACCTCTACGTCCCTACGATTCGTTCACTGCGATTGGCTAAATGTGTGATGACGCAATCATTCGTGCCATAAGATCGGATACGTCATCATTTGAGCTCATTTGAGCCGTAAAATGACCGATTATGAACGATATCTTGCACCAGAAAAGGTCGTTTATAATGCTAGTATACAAAAAAAAAAATATTATACCAATTCTCGCATGCTTTAAAGTTTTCAAGCGCAGTAAGGCGAATATATGGCGGTTGTCTGTTTCTTGTGAAACGTTATACGTGAGTTTGCATTAGCAAAATATATCAGCAATTACAAAAATTGTGTTACTCCTAATCTAGCGAGTCAAATTTTTAAATAATGTTAGCGGTCATCTCAACTCGTGGGTTTAATTTGATGCGGGTAAGAGTGAACCTGTATATCGAGATAACTATGCTAAAAGGTTCCATTCACAATGGAACGAAAACAACGTGGACGCAAAAGCTTGGTGCCAAGTCATCCACACCGGCGAACGCGTGAAACATCAAAATAAACAAAAAACGGAATCCATGAAAGTTCGCAACCTGTAAGCTTTCACAACCATGTTCACGTCGTGATATGAGAACACAATATATCATGTACCGCAGTTAGATCCGAAGAACTTCTAGCATTTTCGTAAGACAGAAACTGATACAGGTGTAGGAACATAAATTGCTAATCATCATAATTGCTAATGAAACGCTCCACAGAATCATTCCTGACGCTCAAGATATAAGAAATAATTTTAATGTGACGATTATCCCGTTGATTTTACTTTATTTGGTTCGATTGTATATAGAGATTCTAAAACGAGTATTTAATTGTATCGACACTGATGGGTGGCTATGTTCACGTTTACGTTCGTGAACATTGTGAAAGGTACGTTCATGTTTATGTTAAAAGTACATGTTTATGCCTTCTTGCCTACGAAAGACAAGACGTCAAAGTCGCGGGCAAGGCCACCAACTTACCAAAGTTCGCGGGCACTGCAAACAGAGCAACTGGCGCGAGATTTAAAAGGAAGGGTTGTACAAATTGCTCCGGAGTGGCAGAATATTATTGGCTACCTGCCCCATTACTGTCTTTTGGAGAAGCCAGTTGACAGTTATTGTCTAAAATTTATCTACATTAATTCCCATTTCCTCTACCTAAGCAAAGTCCATTAAAATGTAATAATACACCAGTCAAATTTCCAATTTCCAATTGAGAATAAAATTAAACATTTTGAATCAAATGTAAGTTGATTTTGTAATCGTGTTTACATTAATTGCATTAACGTCGTACGTTTAGGTTCGGACCTGTCAGCATGTAAGCGATAATTGTTAACTTATAGAAACTTGTTCGCATTCGAAACTTGTTCACATTAAAAACTATTTCACATTCGTTTTTAAAATAAAAAAAAAACTGAATGATTTAATAAAGCATGACACAAAACGAAAACAAGGAAAGAATTCCCAATTCAAACATAATCCTGCGCTTGACAAAAATGTTTATACAAACAAAATTTAAAAAGAAAATAAACATGAAATAGGAAAGAAAATAATCATAATTTAAACCCCGCTTGTTTGATGGAACAAATCTTGCAAACGTATTTTCGTATGAAACGACTTTTCTCTGCTCAACGCGGATTCTGCTTGCTCGTATACCCTCCTTTCTGGATTCTGGATGGGAAAATGAGAGCGGAGTCAGGGGAAGTGACCCTAGCTAGCGGGGGAGCCTGTCTTGTGAAGGGGGCGAGTACACGTAGCTCATGCGGGCGAGGTTTGGCATCGTTTGAAAACGTTCCTTTAGCCCAGTCAAATTCGTTTTGAAAGTTGGCACGATTGTTGGTACCTTCTCCATACCATAGTATAAGTCCTGAAATGTGTGGGATGAAATTTGTAAAGATGAAAATTGTTCGTGTTTTTTGTGCGCAAAATATGAAAATACATTTCGTGAGTGAACGTTGAACAAAAATAAACTTATTTCCGTGCACTTAACAATTTTTATTAGGGAGATAACTAGAAAACGGCCTTATCGTAAACAAAAACCAAGAATTTTCAACCTTATGACTCTAAAACTGTTAATTTTACAACAAACGTTAATAGGAACATCTTTGTGGGAACTTTTGTCTCTAATTTTTTCTGTAATTGAAGGTCGCGACCACTATTGGATGTCTTGTTGGACCACCATGGTTGTTTTGTGTTCGTCCTTTCACCCACTATCACCATCATCATATCGTTTCAAACGTTTCAAACGTTTCAAACGTTCATATTCAAACGTTTAAACGTTTGAACGTTATGGTAACTGTGATGATGACCTGATATGACGATGATAGTGGGTGAAAGGACGAACACATACACAACCATGCCGAATGTGGGGCGTGAACCTGCGATCATCCAGTCCAAGATCGCTACGGCACTACTGCCTTAACGATCTCGGCCTTCCGGATGACATAGTTTTATTTAGAACATAATTTTCTCTAAATTGATAGTGATGGAGATGTATAAAAAACATGTCGAAAAAGCACCTTCAAACGACTTCACCCCGCGCTCAACTAACCCCCCTCTCATCAGGATTTCTTGTATGTTATGCAGCAAGTACCACCAAACCGTCATGCTAAGTTTCAAAACTCCTGGATTTTCCCCCTTCGATCGCCGCCATTTGAGTGCGACTGGCGCGTGCAAAAGTCGCTGGTGCCTTATCATTATGCCTCCCATCAGGATTTCTAGTATGTTAAGCAACAAGTACCACCAAACCGTCATGCCAAGTTTCAAAACTTTTGGATTTCCCCTTCGATCGCCGCCATTTGATTGCCACTGGTGCGTGCAAAAGTCGCTGGTGCCTTATCATTACGCCTCCCATCAGGATTTCTAGTATGTTAAGCAACAAGTACCACCAAACAGTCATGCTAAGTTTCAAAACTCCTGAATTTTTCCGTTCGATCGCCGCCATTTAAGTGCGACTGGCGCGTGCAAAAGTCGCTGGTGCCTTATCATTATGCCTCCCATCAGGATTTCTAGTATGTTAAGCAACAAGTACCACCAAACCGTCATGCCAAGTTTCAAAACTTTTGGATTTCCCCCTTCGATCGCCGCCATTTGATTGCCACTGGTGCGTGCAAAAGTCGCTGGTGCCTTATCATTACGCCTCCCATCAGGATTTCTAGTATGTTAAGCAACAAGTACCACCAAACAGTCATGCTAAGTTTCAAAACTCCTGAATTTTTCCGTTCGATCGCCGCCATTTGAGTGCGACTGGCTCGTGCAAATGGCGCCTGTGGCCGGGCGCGCGTGCGCAGAGGGCCGTGGGGCAGTGGCGGGGCTCTGCGCTTCGGCTCGGCCTCAGGCGCTGGGCGTGGGCGGCGGCGGTGGGCGTGCCGGTGACCAGCGGCCTGCTGCTGCAAGTGGAGGCCTTCCTGGTGCCGGGCCTCACCGATGTGCACGTGGCGGTGTATTACGCGTACGTGCTCACGCTGGTGCACCTGCACGCCGCGCTCTGGTGGCTGGTGTGCTGCGTGATGGCCAGGACGGCCAACGCTGTCGCCGATCACCGCGCTCAGGTAAGACCTGAACGTCAATGGGGCATGTACTCGCTGATATTTTCTATATTTTTTAATATAAATATTAATTTAATTAATATTTTTTAAATGTATTAATTTTAATATAGTGAATATTAATTTATTTTTTAATATATTTCGTAAACGTGAATTTTATAAAATCTAACTTACATTACATGAAGTTTTATAAGAATAATACAAATAAGAAACTTGCCTTATTTGCATCAAATACTGCTACTACACAAGACCCAATCTACATTACCCGCTGCCTGCGAGAACTACACACCTAGTACGAGAACTGCTAAAAGCCCAAATGAGTAACTCTGCGATATTTTAAATGCCCTGAGATTTGTTTCCGAACTCCGTAGATCCAATATACCCAGTATTCGCTACAGGTGAAGGACAAAACAATTTTACGAGAAATTCTCTATACGAAACACACATGCTTCACAAACTGTTTGAAATCAGAATATCTAACGAAGTTTCCGCACATCTCTTTGTTTTCAAACTCACCTTTACCACGTGCCTTTTCTATGAACAAAACATAGGTTCCCAATGCACACAGATTTCAGATATCTGGTCGTTTTCCGTTCCATTATCCATACGGAGTCCCCTCAGACAGTCTCTTCCTTGTGCACCTGTTTCCAATGTAGTTCGCGGTCGCAACAGTTTCCACCCAGAAATATGAAAGCATTTCGAACTCTATCAGCATGCATCTAGCACAGGGGTGTCCAACTTGCAAGGCCTCAAGGGCCACAAACTAACACCTATAATATGGTTGCGGGCCATATTTTCGTTACTCCAACGATCCACACCAGACTTCCCCGCAATGTTGATCTCGGTAGTTTCCCAGCTGATCTAAAACAGAGGAGGGATTCCTGCGTGATCTCAGGCCGTACCACACACAGCACAGTGAATCACATTGAGATGATTTTGAACCGACCAGAGAAAATCGTTAAATCCAAACAACCTATTTTTACATAACCTTGGCCTAGCGCACACGCTAGGTGCACAATATTCTCGCCCGTAAGTGCAAGGGACTTTCACTTTTGAGTAATAACCTTTTGCGGGCCACAATAAATGGCACTGCGGATCGCCAGTTAGACAAACCTGATCTAGCAGCTTCGGCGAGTGTCCGGCTTTTCAGTTACGGAACTCCATTCTGTTGAGGAGTATACGTCGTCGTCGGCCGGTGTTGAATTCCAAGTCCTTAAGAAGAGATTACGTTCTCGTTTTCACATATTATTTCCCGTCATCAAAGAAAATTGCTTTGATTATATGGACTGTCAGATTCTCGGTAACATTTTAAAATTCAATGAATTTTTCAACGGCTTAGGCTTTTTTCGCGAATGAGTTAAACTTGACTCCAACGATTGAAATCATCTATGATAGTGATAAAATATCGTTCACCAACTTGGGAATATGTCATCATGAGTCCACATATGTCTGTGAGAATCTGATCCAGAGGATTTTTCAATGATTTTTCACGTTTTGTGAACGGAATTCTTGTGATCTTTCTTTCTTGGGAGACATGCTTCACCTTTTTGAGTCAAATGAATCCTCGGATTCCAGCCCGATGACATCTTTACACTCGAACATCAGCTTCATATTCTTGGAATTGAAATGTCCGAGTCGCGCGTGCCAATTTTTCACCGTATTCTTGGTAGCTACTGTGTCGATATTGGCGTATGCTACTTAGTTGCCTTCTTCCAAATGGAATAAGCCCCCAGTTCGTTTTCCAACGAGTTTTATCTCCTTAATTGTGTTGCAGACGACAGCACGTTCCTTTTTAAAAGTCTCTCTCAAATTTTGATCGACGCGTTTGGCAACTGATATTAAATTACTTTTCAGATTAGGTACAAAGTATTTTTCAATGTTCCTGTTACATGTCCTCGTGGCTAGCTGTTGGTAGCCACTCGCTTTCTATTACACGCCCCGAGTTTGATTCCCGGTGAGACAAGACGTGTGCGTTTTCCTTGCAATGTCCCAGTATCTGTTGCTGTATGACGATGAGAAAATTCACTTCTCAGGTTGAGAAGACCGGAATACGGTGCACACATACCCCCTTAACCCATGATCGCGAGGCTGGGACGTCGCCGGTAGGCCTGAGCCCGTTCACCGTCCATACGTACATACACCGTTACATACTTTTCCTGCAATTGAGGACTGTACATTACTCTAGCTCTTTTGTTCTGTAGCAGAATCGTCCCCGTTTTGGACTCGCGCGCGAATGCTTTAGCAACCACTATCAATACATGACACTATTCTTTTGTGACATGACTTCGCATTGGAGTTTTCAGATTTCAGCCAAAAATAACCCTTTTCAATTTTGTTTTCTGAGATTTGAATCAATTTCTCCTTCAAAAAAATGTCTTTCTATTTTTTAGTGCAAAAAATTAACTTTATTTTCAATTTTGAATTCTTTATTATTTGTTTGGTTTTGAAACTGCTCTTTACGTCGTCCCAAGGTTTCTTGAAGAAGCGTTGATTAATGTTTACAAACATGGCGGTTGTTAAGCCGTCATCCATCTTCATTTTTCGAGCGTTGTGCTCTTCAATAACCTTAAGCATCTCAGCGTCTGGTAGATCATCAAGAGATTCTGCGCCACATCGAAGATTGTCAAAGCTTTTAGAGAAGCTATAAACTGAGGTGACAAAAGTCATGGGATAGCAATACGCAAATATACAGATGGTACTAGTGTCACTTACAAAAGGTATAAAAGGGCAGTGCATTGGCGGAGCTTTCATTTGTATTCAAGTGATTCATGTGAAAATGTTTCTTACGTGATTATTGCAAAACGTTGTCAGTGTTGATAAAAAACACTGTGTGAAATAATCGTAGAAATCAACTTGGGAGTAGGACGAACGTATCCCTTTGGACAGTATGGCGAGGTTTGGCTTTAATGGGCTATGGAGGCAGAAGACCGACTCGAGTGCCTGTGCTCGACATCGCCTGCAGCGCCTCTCTTGGGATCGTGACCATATCGATTGCACCCTAGACGGCCGGAAAACCGACGCTTTGTCAGATGAACCCCGAATTTAGTTGGTAAGCTCAGCTAGTGGTCTGAGTGGCGCAGACTCTACGAAGCCATGAATCCAAATTGGCAAAACACCCTCTGCAAGCTAGTGGTGGCACCATAAAGGTGTGGACTATTTTTACGTGGACTGGAAAGTGTATGTAACGGAGTATGTATGTGTGTACTTTGCGCGACAGTCCGTGAACGGGCTCAGGCCTACCAGCGACGTCCCTGCCTCGCGGCCATGTGTTAAGGGGGTACGTGTGGGTAGCACGTAGACATCCCCACGCCGTATTCCGGTACACTTCTGGGTCTTTTGGTCAACTGAACCGATCATTGACTGGAAATGGTTATGTTCATCTACTTGTAAACCGTTTGCAAACATTCATGGATTTCCTGTACCCAAACTACGACGGACTATTTATGAATGGCAATGCGCCAAGTCACCGGGCCACAAATGTTTGCGATTGATTTGAAGAACTTTCTGGAAAACTTGAGCAAATGGTTTGCCCATACAAATCGTCCTGCATGAATTCCATCGAACATTTATGGGACATAATCGACAGATCAGTTCGTGTACAAAATCCTGCTCCAGCAACACTTTCGAAATTATGGACGGCTACAGAGGCACCATGGTTCAATATTTCTGCAAGGGACTTTCAATGACTCGAAGGGGAAGTGCAAAGACCACGCCCAGTTGCTGCACTTCCCTGGCCAAAAGGAGATCCTTCACGATATTAGGAGAAGAATTCTAGTAACGTGGTTTCTCCGATCAATACCAGGCGAATGCTGGAATAATACCCTACCAAACGGGCCACGGACCGCGCGCAATCTTTCCTTCCTCTTCCTTGTCCCGTCACCCCTTATCACACACACATACATGGACTACACTACCACACATGTTGGGAGACTGGTCGGGAGCTTAGAACTTGTCCTGGTTGAGGCGGTAGCTCGCTGGTGGTACCAATACCTTCTTCGTGCAATGTCGACGTGCTGCACTTCGCTGGGCAAAAGGTGGCTCGACACAATATTAAGAGGTGAGGTCCCATGCCTTGTCACCTCAATGTAGAGCCAACGAATTGGCTCACACGTTTTCGTTGATGTTCACATTTATTATCTGCAATTTGTCGACAGCATCTAAGATGTTCGTTTATATCGTCACCATCTTTTATTTTATGATGTCTGACATTTAATGACGTCGCTTTTGGCGCGTGACCCTTTGTTGAGTACGAGTATATGGACTTCAATTTAAACGGCGCCAAATTTTTTCTTTAAGTTTCTTGTAAGAATAGAGAAAAATACACTTATGAAGGTGGCTTAGGTCCGATTTTCACGGTTAACTCTGAATAGTCGAAAATTTCAAAAATTTGAATTTTGTTCAGCGTCTATCTTATAAACACACAATATTGAAGATAGAGATTTGAAATGAAAACCGTGGACCACAAGTAATTCTCTCATTAAAGTCATGTATATCATTTGTTTGAAAATTTTAATACTTTTTGCGCAGTATTGCGTGCAATGTGTGCAATTTTAAAAATATACGAAATCAATTTTTAGATTTTAATTCGTTAAACTAATACGGAAATGTCTGTGCCATTGTGTAGCGCCACTAGTTTCGATTTTCACTAAGCTACATTTTCGTAATAATAATTTTCCTAATCTTATTGCCTGAAATATGTACTTTCTCTTTAGACTGTTAATTGGATACATAAATTATTTTCGATTTCGATTTGATTTATTTTCGACAAACAACACTAAAGAATATGACTATCGAGGAGAAGTATAATCAAATTAGCAAAAATTCTTTTAAAATAGCTCACAACATTTATTTGAGTGACACATTTCTTTCTCAGCTCTCACTTTTAAGGGAGATAAATTTAACGCTGGTAGATTCAATAAAATGTCCAGTAGTATCTCGAATTAGCGGTGGTCTCATGCTCAAACCATCCTAAATGGTCTGTCGGCAAATAGATCATCATATAATTTAAAATTTATAAAAACTATATAAATGAAAATAGAAAGAAAAAAAATGAGCGTTTTAATTTTGTAAGAAAATCTCAGAATCCGTGTATTTGAAGATTATGCGTCTACCTTAATTGTATCGAACAATGAACAAAAGAAAATTTAAAAGTTTTAAATTATAACGTTTGATTAAATGCAATTTTATATTTGAAGTAATCAAGTTTTTGAAAGATAAGATTATTGGGACAGGCTGGATGGCAAAATTAAAAGTTTGCAATATTTTTCGGTCTTTGTCAACACCATTCACCTACATCACATCATTAACATCACTTGATGTTAAAATATTGAAAACCTGGAAGTACGGGTGTTCCAATGTTTATGCTTCAGCTTAGAAGAATGTCATTATTAAGGACCAAGAACATTCCGGAAGTCTTGCGGAACAACATAACCCTTAGCTTTGTTTTTCCCATACTTCCAAAGTAATAAGAGTATTTACGCATGCATAATCGAGTGTATTCACAGTACGCAGAAGAAATCTTTTAATGACGATCATTGTGTTACTTAATATTATTTCTAGTGAGTGAGTGAGTGAGCTAGGGTGTGTCTTTCTGGCACGCTTGTCTCTTTCGAGACTCTTCGTCCAGTGTAGTCTTCTTTCGGTGTTGTTGTCAAGCGTTGCGACTCCTCTCCCCCGTACAGGGACGGGGATTGGGAGTCGGGGAGAGAGGGAAGTATAGGGTGATTCTTTGTATGGGGGTGTTGGTAGTAGGGGAAGGGGAGGGGAGTGAATTGAGGAAAGGAGAGGGATAGGATATAGGAGGGGCTGGGAAAGTTACGTGTTTTTCTTTGGTTTATTTCTTTGTTTATTTCTTTTATTTTTTTATTTGTTTATTTCTTTTATTTTTTTGTTTATTTCTTTCTTTGGTTTTTTTCTTTGTTTTATTTCTAGTGGTAACATATTGCATGATACGGCAGATCTATTTGAGTTATTAGTAGGAAAGATTGCAATGCCCGAAGCGTGCGTGCTGGCGCCTTCTCGTGACTACCACGTCACCTCCTGATCGTGTGTGGGGCTGGACTACCACCTCGAAAAAGAAATCCCAAGTGGCCGCTAAATTAGAACTTTTTACTCGAGGAATCGCGTGATTCTACGGTTCAGATTGTAACGATCGGTTCGCGTGTCAATATTCTCAGCCGTCGGACCAGTTTCCGTTCGAGAGGTTGTTAATAATCCAAGTTAAATTTGAAATAATAGAGAAATTAACATTCGCACAATTTTTCCTGATAGATTCAATAAAATATATTATTTCTCGTAGTACATCGAATTAGCGGTGATGCTTAAACCGTCCTAAATGGCCCGTAGGGTTTAGCAACCCTACGTTAACAATTATAGGTTGAACCCTCATGATATTTCTGCGTGTTGGTTCAAAATATGCGTACTAACTCGTAAATTTCTGCAAGCATAGTTTTAACAAAATGTCTACCAATCTCATGACGAAAGTTTAAAATAAATAAATACTACCTGCATAAATACTACCAATTTACTACCTGCAAAATATATCTGTTTTGTGACATAAATAAATAAATAAATAAATAAATAAATAAATAAATAAATAAATAAATAAATAAATAAATAAATAAATAAATAAATAAATAAATAAATAAATAAATAAATAAAAAACTCAAACTTCTCACTATAAAAAAAAACTCAAACTTCTCACTCGAACGCTTATATAAAGTTTTTTTTTTATTTTTGCCCCAGTGGAATCGACGTCTGGGATTTTCTTCCTTAACGCTTGCCGTGTGGGTGGGTGGGGTGGGGTGGGGGAAGAAAGAAAGAAGAGCAGCAGCGCGAGCGTCAGCGGGCGGCTCCTTGAGGCGAGCGGGCGCGCGGGCCTCAGGCGCCGCGAGGAGGTGGCGGGGGCCGCCGCCCGCCCGGAGCCTCCTTCGTTTCCTGGGCGCCGCGCTGCCCGCCGCTCTGCGCGCAGCCTCTTCGGGCGGATGACCCAAGCAAGGGGGGGGGGGGGGCACCGACCGACATCAGGACTAGCGTATTAAACAAATAAAATTTTCACCGAAAGTTGTATTCACAAGAAGAACAAGTCAATTTCACGTTCGATACAGGGTCCAAATTTACTTGATCATTTTGTCTATGATAGATTTTAATAGGGATTTGAAAATTTCCGAGTAGCTTAATATTTATTTGTAATATATTTATTTTTGTAAAATAAAATTAACAACAAATATTTGTTTAAACATTTATTTTAGGTTTTCAGTTTTTCCGATAAAGAAGTCCATACATTGAAAAGATTGTATAAGATTGAAATTTTATATTTAACACTCTTATTTTATTATATCCTCCAATAATTATTTTGTTGCTTTTAGATATTAAAAATTAGCTTCACTTATATATTTAAAAAATGAAACTAATGATACAAACAAAAAGATTGGAATAAAAACAACACTGAACTATGAAATTAATTTTTTTTTAATATTCTCGAACCAACAAAATCTTTAGTTCACTCTTCCAAGCTTATAAAAAATATTTAGTACTTTGTAACTAACAGTTTCAGAGAAAATCGATATATACAGGTGTCCAGGGAGGAAACAATGAAACTCCTTCCATATTTTGAATGGTTGAACTCAAGCACTCAACAGTTGGTTTGAAAAAATACTTTCTATGCCAAATTTTCATTTCAAAAACATATAAATACTCCAGAAACATGTAATTGTTTATTATTTACATAAAAAAAATAATATATTTGTTTACAAAGAAAAATTAACAAAGAAATAAAGAAAAGCAAATGAATTGGGCAAATCGAGTGCTTGTGAACTGTTAGAACTAGTAGAACTGTTTTATAAAATTTAAGGAAGGTATCTTTATTTTTTCCAAATAAGCCTTTGAGAGACCATTGATGCATTTTTATCTTCCTGTTTTATTTTGCATCTCCATCAGTTTAAGACGGGTAACATTTCATCCGATATATTAACATTTTGTCACTTCTGTGGTAAAGTTTCAATTCTACTTACCTTTGAAAAGGATTTCGAAGAGCCAAAGGCAAAAGACTCGGCTTTTTTAAAAATTATAGCGTTGAACTTGTATTATGTAAAAATAAATTCATTAAATGAATTATAATTAATTTAGAATTAATTTTATAATTAAAATGTAATGTTTTAAAACGTTTTATCGGGAAATTTGTGACGGTCCAAACGGACTAGTCAAATATAATTAAATTGGTTTTAATGAAGACGAAATGAGACAGATTTGCCAAAACAGAGGACGGGTTCAGTAGCGTTTATTTATTTCTTCGCTAATGCTGACAAACTGTGTAATTACAATCAGACCGGAATAAAGAAATAAATACAATACAATTTAGGCCTAATAACTATGAACTAGCCTAATAAATACGAAATAGTTTTTCAAGATATTCGAAAGAAATTATGTATTGTCATAAGACAAATGAACGGACCATCCTGAGAATCTGGTGTAAGTAAACATGCCTTTTTGTTTGTTTGTTTGTTTGTTTATATAGCTAATTTTGTACAGCAAACTTTGACGCAAAAATCACTGTCTTCAAATGTGTAGTTTTGAAATGTTTCTGCATTACCCGAAAATGAGACTAGCTCCATATTTTTACAGTCACTTACCAGTGGCGACTGATGCCTTTAATTAATAAGGGTGGGGGCTGCATGAAAAAATTAAAAATGAATTGAGATGTGTTCAATATAGATATAGGTCTACCGCGAGCTTTTATATCGTACTTTTCTTGAGTTCAGCTTCTAAATTTCACTAGTTTCAAATATTGAACAGAGTTACTATTCGTATCCATTCTAAACACGAACTAGTGGTGCTAAAACAGCACATACTTTTTCGCCCGTACTTTCACGCAAAGCCAGAGGGTTTCACGTAGGGCCTGAGCTGGTCTCTCTCTTCCACAACCCATTCCCCACCTGTACTCCTTTGATCCACTGGTGCTGCAGTCAGTGCTCGGTGGTGCTGCGCAGGAGGAGGCGGCGGGTCGTGCCCTTGTCTCTCTCTCTCTTCCATAACCCATTCCCCATCTCTCCCCTTAATCCACTGGTGCTGCAGTGAGTGGTGGTGGCTGCGCAGGAGGCGGTGGCGGGTTGTGCTCTTCTCTCTCTCTCTTCCATAACCCATTCCCCATCTCTCCCCCTTGATCCACTGGTGCTGCAGTGAGTGGTGGTGGCTGCGCAGGAGGCGGTGGCGGGTTGTGCTCTTCTCTCTCTCTCTCTTCCATAACCCATTCCCCATCTTCCCCTCTTGATCCACTGGTGCTGCAGTGAGTGGTGGTGGCTGCGCAGGAGGCGGCGGCGGGTCGTGCTCTTGTCTCTCTCTGCCATAGTCCATCCCCATCTTCCCCTCTTGATCCACTGGTGCTGCAGTGTGTGGTCGGTGGTGGCTGCGCAGGAGGCGGTGGCGGGTCGTGCTCTTCTCTCTCTCTCTTCCATAACCCATTCCCCATCTCTCCCCCTTGATCCACTGGTGCTGCAGTGAGTGGTGGTGGCTGCGCAGGAGGCGGCGGCGAGTCGTGCTCTTCTCTCTCTCTCTCTCTTCCATAACCCATTCCCCATCTCTCCCCCTTGATCCACTGGTGCTGCAGTGAGTGGTGGCTGCGCAGGAGGCGGTGGCGGGTTGTGCTCTTCTCTCTCTCTCTTCCATAACCCATTCCCCATCTCTCCCCCTTGATCCACTGGTGCTGCAGTGAGTGGTGGTGGCTGCGCAGGAGGCGGCGGCGGGTCGTGCTCTTGTCTCTCTCTGCCATATCCCATTCCTTTTCTCTCCCCCTTGATCCACTGGTGCTGCAGTGAGTGGTGGCTGCGCAGGAGGCGGCGGCGGGTCGTGCTCTTCTCTCTCTCTCTCTCTTCCATAACCCATTCCCCATCTCTCCCCCTTGATCCACTGGTGCTGCAGTGAGTGGTGGCTGCGCAGGAGGCGGTGGCGGGTTGTGCTCTTCTCTCTCTCTCTTCCATAACCCATTCCCCATCTCTCCCCCTTGATCCACTGGTGCTGCAGTGAGTGGTGGTGGCTGTGCAGGAGGCGGTGGCGGGTTGTGCTCTTCTCTCTCTCTCTTCCATAACCCATTCCCAATCTCTCCCCCTTGATCCACTGGTGCTGCAGTGAGTGGTGGTGGCTGCGCAGGAGGCGGCGGCGGGTCGTGCTCTTGTCTCTCTCTGCCATATCCCATTCCTTTTCTCTCCCCCTTGATCCACTGGTGCTGCAGTGAGTGCTTGTTGGTGGCTGCGCAGGAGGCGGCGGCGGGTCGTGCTCTTGTCTCTCTCTGCCATATCCCATTCCCCATCTCTCCCCCTTGATCCACTGGTGCTGCAGTGAGTGGTGGTGGCTGCGCAGGAGGCGGCGTTCGTGCCTGATTTGGGCTCTACCTTCCATAACCCATTCCCCATCTCTCCCCCTTGATCCACTGGTGCTGGAGTGTGTGCTTGGTGGTGGCTGCGCAGGAGGCGGCGGCGGGTCGTACTCTTGTCTCTCTCTCCCATAGCCCATTCCCCATCTCTCCCCTTGATCCACTGGTGCTGCATTATGTGATTGGTGGTGGCTGAGCAGGAGAAGGCGTTGGAGCATGAGCTGGGCTCTATATTCCATTACCCATTCCCCATCACTACTCCTTTGATCCACTGGTGCTGCAGTGTGTGGTCGGTGGTGGCTGCGCAGGAGGCGGCGGCGGGTCGTGCTCTTCTCTCTCTCTCTTCCATAACCCATTCCCAATCTCTCCTCCTTGATCCACTGGTGCTGCAGTGAGTGCTTGGTGGTGGCTGCGCAGGAGGTGGCGTTCGTGCCTGATTTGGGCTCTACCTTCCATAACCCATTCCCCATGTCTCCCCCTTGATCCACTGGTGCTGCATTATGTGCTTGGTGGTGGCTGAGCAGGAGAAGGCGTTGGTGCATGAGCTGGGCTCTATATTCCATTACCCATTCCCCATCACTACTCCTTTGATCCACTGGTGCTGCAGTGAGTGGTGGTGGCTGCGCAGGAGGCGGCGGCGGGGCGCGGCGCGGAGGCTGAGGCGACGCACCGAGCACTGTGGCTGCGCCTGAACGCGGCGACGCGCGCTCTGGGCTCTGCGCTGGGCGCGCCCATGCTGCTGCTGTGCGCCATCTGGGGCACGCTGGTGGTGGTGGCCGCGTACGGCTGTCTGGCGGGGGCGGTGGAGGGCGCCACGTGGCGCAAGAACTTCGGCATCGGCGGCTACGCCTTCCTGTGCATGGGGTTTTTGCTCGTTGTTAGCGACGCCGCTTACCGGCTCAGTTCCGAGGTCGGTCGCTGCCGCTGATCTTGCTTTGACTTGCTTCGTTTGATTGCAAAGCGTTGCCAATCCTGCATCTCATCCCTCACTCCTTTACATCCTCACAGTTATGTGTCTGTGTGGTGTACATGCTACGTTCCCTTCTCTCTCTCTCTCTCTCTCTCTCTCTCTCTCTCTCTCTCTCTCACGTTTTGGCTGCTGTTCTCGTCAACTCACGATCTGCGTCTCTCTCTTTCAATCTTCGCTCTTGTTTTTCGTTTTCTCACTTTTCTCAATACACAACAATTATAACCTCGTATCTATTGCATCATGTTTTTGTTTTCTGCTGTCCTCTCTTTCGCTGCCCATTTGCCTATGCTTTGATTGCATCATTCACTCATGCTCCGATTTCACAATCATTCCCGCTCTGCAGACATGCTTTATTTTCACAATCCTATGATAATGTCCTATATATTTATAGAATAAACTTACCAAAAATACGTCAGTACGTAATAATCAGATCAGTGTGTGGCGTAGTGCGTATAATGTGTTGACTACGTCTTTGCATTAAATTATTACATTAACAATACATCAAACAAATCGCAAACATTATATATGGCAATAAAGAAATACGAATTTATTTTTATTACTTTAAAGTTATAATTTTTGTCAATTTTCGAAATACAAATTATGCAATATTTTCTTCTTGTGAAGTGTTTGTGTATCTTGTGAATTATTTAGAGAACGCTCTTTTATTTTGTTTCATATGAAATCCTTGGCATCTTCAATATCTCCTCTTCAGTATTCATTACCCTAAAATATTAAATTTCCTCAATACAGCCGCCATCATTTTCTTTTTTAACTGGAAGAAAGATGAAGAAACATTACTGTGTGATATACAAGTAGTGCGTCACTGACTCTAAGGAGCAAGCATTTTTAAGCATTCTCGATTTTCAGTAAATGTTTTAAACCACGGTTGAATGCAATGTGATTTAAACCAACCAACTCATTACTTAAACCGTAATTGTAAAACAGGTTTAATATGTAGCTTCTCTGTGATGTTGTGATGACCGAAGGGGCCAAGTCAATCGTCGTGCGGTGTAGTGGACGTATTTCCGTGTGTGTGTGTGTGTATATATATATATATATATATACACACACATATATATATATATACACATATATATATATATATATATATATATATATATATATATATATATATATATATATATATATACACATGGTTGGTGAGGCAGCTAGGTTGCCTGGACGCAGCATGGCATAGGGCTGTGCCCTATCGACCTCTGCCCGAATTGCTGTCGCGCGCGTTTTGGCTGTCGGGCGCGTACCCAGCAAACTTAGTGTACTCTATCACCAGGTCCTGTATGACAGAAAAGAACTGAATCACCCTGGATGGATGATACAAAAGCAATGGCGTTTGCAATGCAATTTAAATTCAGTCAGATGCATTCATAAATATATGTCGTGGGTTCACGTATTATCAACACTCCTGTTTAGCCTGCTTCCTTCGGCGGCAGATACTTTCAAGATGACAATTTTGGATTTGCTGTTCAGGTTTACATTAAAAAGGACATTATTTTAAACGCAATAAATTTGCCTGTCTCGTCTGAACACAGTAACGTAGTGTAACATGAAATAGTATCGTCGGAAGTACGTTTATAATAGTTCCGTGTTCCTTTACATTGGAAGTTGGTTTAACTATCGTCAATATAATCAAAAACGTTTGTTAATATGACGAATTATGCCATGAAGATTCCATGCGAAGAGAGCCATGAGTTGGAAAGGCAGTGTAGTTATCCCCAGCATTTTAGAGTTTTAAAACCCCCAAAACAATTTTGTCTAGAATTCTTTCAGAATATTCTAGGAAGATTCGGCTAAAAATAGGGCCAATCAATTTGTCTTTTCCAGAGCAATCAAAAGTGATCATCGCCATACTTTAAAACTATCCCAAAACAAGTTTTAGGTTCTCAACACCTTCAACACAGCACTGACACTTCATTTGTATTGATTAATGAACCGGAAGTGGTCAAGGCGTCCGTGACGGACACAGGGTACTTTAGAAAAAATTGGTTACTTTAGTACCAAAGCCAGTTAGTAGCCATTTCTAAGTGACATGCGACACCTTTTTAGGAACGAGCTAAATTTGGCTAGTCCTTTTGCGATGTGATAAATAAATAGTAAGAAACTATTAAGTCTTATTATTATGAGTGAGGAGTTGCATGCTCGTTTTTAACTTCTTGGGAACGGATTGTTGCGTGTGGGATTTATAGTGGATGGATTTGGGGCTGATTTTAACGGTATGATTCCAGACCTCTTGTCACTCCACCGTTCGCACTATATTCATCATGCCACTTGTAATTTCCAGCACTTTAATCTTCTCGTTATCTTGTTTTATTGAACATGAACTTATCTCCCAAGGCTATTCGAAAGCATTACCCTAAGAAACACCGGTCGACCTTAACCGCTTCGGATATGCACATGTATATTGTCTTTCCTCTGAGGTATCTGATCGTTCTTCGATGCATTTCGTATCAGTTGATTTTATTATTATCGTTTAATTTCGCAGATCGTTCATGTTGGGCTTAATAGGCTGCGGGATTATGTTCGTGTACGCGAGAGCACGTGGAGTGTATTTTGGAGATACAGTGCATTTTAGTATCCTCCTAGAAATTCTACTTGCTATTTAGTTGATTCATCGGGTGCTATTCGAATAGTTTTGTCACATCCGCCGCGATTAGTGATTGCATAGTTTATTTATCTAATGATTTCGAAGCGGCATATTGGCACCAGCGCTGTAATTATTCATCAATCCGTAAAACCTGCATGAATGCTGAAAATAAAGTGCACATCAAGAGAATATGGAATTTGGAGAAAGTTGTGGAAGACATTGAAGTGAAATTAAGGAATGGAAATTGCAGGCGAATAGACCCCTTTAACTTCAGATTTTTTGCTATTAAGCTAGCTAAGAGAAAGGGCGTCTTTGGTCTTTACTAGAGCACCCCTATACTTTATTCGATCTGGAACTCCCTAACACGATCATTAGAATATCAGTTTGATATTTCAAATCAAAGCAAATTAGTTACCGATTCTGTTATTCGAAGTTATTGTTCTCAAAGACAGCACTGATTCTACTCTTGGTAGAATGCCGACTCAATAATTAGAAGGTGAAACAGGGAAATAATAATGAAGTTTGTCGGCTTTGATAGCCGAGGTCGTTACGGCTGAAGGGCTGCTGCTACCTCGGCTCGAAGGGACCTGGGTTTGAATCTCGCCTCGGGCATGGATGATTGTGTGTTACTACGTGATGTTCCTACAGATCCCCTTGCAGTTGAAACAATTACAGTGGTCGCTATTTGACCAAGTTGTTAAAAAGCGACATAAAAAAGGAAGTGTAGAGGACTGCCCATCTTGCTCACCTCGTATTTCATATGGCAAGTACGACAGTTTGAGCCTCGATTTACAGAAATGAAATGTTTGTTCACTCTTATCTACGCCACGTTTCAGATCTAACCGCAGTGCTTGGTTTAGTCTGGCAATGAAGGGGGCGCAACTTGTCACTACGTAACGACCACAAGTGATCATGGGAATGGATCGTCGTGTTTTGTCTTAAGTCGATTGTAGTCTGCCATGTAGATGACAATTCGATAGGGTAACAAAAACCGGATTCATTAATTAATTCAGTCGATAATATCAGTTGATTCAAACTTTGGCACGAACAGGAAATGGATCGTTGGTCTTTTGTGACCTTCCTTCAACCTTTTACTACTTAGATAAATTGAAGATAATTGTTCAGCATGGTCAAATAGAGAGGCTCGTTAACCTATACATCGCAAGATCCATGCTCAAGATAACTATTTATGCATTCAATGTTATTACGATTCCTTTTATTATGAACTATCAATATTTAACAGTGGAGATTGATTCGTTGATGTTTCCGGGGAGGTCAACTGCTATGGTCATTAGTCACGATAGTTTAGTGAATGTTATTATACCAGAATGTGGCAGTGTTCGTCCCCGCTGGAAGGTCGGAACCGGTGACCTCCGCTCCAGCTGGAACAAGTTCTTGGCTTCCGAAAGGTCTCCCGACACGTGTGGTAGTATAATGCACGCAAGTGTGTTTGCAACTTGCGGAATTTAATAGAACCAGGAAGAGGAAGGAATGATAGCTCGCGGTACATGGCCCATTTGTAAAGATACTGCTCCGTCCTTCGCCGAGTTTTGATCGGAGAAAGCACGGAAACGTATGGATCAGAGCGACAGCTAATTTCTCAGCAGCTTTCCTTCAGCCAGCGGCTCAATTCGATCTAGCTATGTCGAAAATCCACCACCGTGGGGACTCGAACTCTAGAACCTCCCAGTCAGAGTCGCTGCAGAGAGCGGCAGTAATCTTCCTGAGATAAAATCAGAACTTGTGCAGTTTGAAATACTCAATTTTCAACATATTCGTATACGTTTCCAAATCTTATGTAATATCAATTTTTAATAAACCGGAAACATTCACATAGTTATGGTTGTGCCATTCTATCTATCTACCTATATATATATATATATATGGACGAATAATAATAAACAACGTATTTTTAAACCAGTAGATACACGAATGAAATAAGGTACACACAGCTATCATACGCATATATTAAATAGAAAAAAAACCTATTTAATTAGCTCTCTTCAAGTACAATTAAATTTAAATCTCAGTAGATTAAAAATATACTACAGGGAAAGCAGTTTGCCATTTGGCAAGTATCTTAATATTAAGTGTCTTCATGCTAGTTCGAAAGTTACTTCTGGTCACTGCCACGCTTTCATTTCGTAATGGTAACGTAACATTTCTTTGGGTTTCTTGCGTCAGCTGTCTCACCTCCCTTTCACTTCTTGGACGTCCGAGTGAAGAGATTTGCGTACAGAAAACAGCTGCACAATAGCCCGCGAATAACGAACAGCAGCAGAAAGGTTGAAAACTTATTAATAAAACTCGTGGAATGAAGTAAAATAAAATAGACAACTGATACAGAGTGTCACAATACAGCAGGGAAAATTATTTTCAGAGCAGAAATATTTTTGCATTTTTGATAATACTTACTTTGTAATGTTAATTGTTTACAATATGATTTTTCCTTTAACTTGAAACATGTATTCAAAAAAGTTGTAACCGAATTTATCTAATTGAAGTACCCTTATTTTTTTTCTCGTACCATAATGATTATATGACTGCGGTGAAATAACCGTGCGTGTCCTTTACTGTAGGCTGCTTAATAAATCTCTCTGACATTTGTCTCTAGATGACAGTCTATAAAAGAGAAGTTTTCTTTGTTGGTTATGCAAAGCTTATAGGGTGTTACGTAAAAAATAAATATTGATGTGAAGTCTAATTACAATGTGGTTTAAATAATTGAAAGAATTGATGAATGATTGCTCATTCATCTCCCTCTACATTAAGTATATAATTTAGTTTTGTTTTCATTTACTTCTTCATGCACTTTGTATGAAAGAAAGGACTAGGATGCGAAGGATTTTGTAATTCATTTTCAAGGGTTATGTGATTCAAATTTTTCCTTCTCATAATCCCCCAGAAAAAGGGTCTGAAACGTAAGAATACATACGTAGCAAAGAATATACAGAGCACTTTAGTAATATTTTATTGAATTAAAATAATATAAAAGTTTTGATCATTGGAATGAATAAGAACTAAAACATGCTTGAATATGTAAAAGATCGGTTCAAGTTGCAGTCTTTCAATAAACTATTAATTTTATTCTGATCTTGATTCCAAAATATTGGAAGGCTTGTGGCTAGATCTTGGTCAACGTGCTCGCTTTCCACTACCCTATCTGGGTTCGATTCCCGATCGAGCCAAGACTATAGTGTGCGTTTTCCTTGCAATGTCCCAGTGTATGTCGCTGTGTCACGATGCGAAAATTCACTTCTCAGGTTGAGAAGACCGGAATACGGCGTGGGGATGTCTACGTGCTAACCACACGTGCCCCCTTGATCCATAGCCGCGAGGCAGGGGATGTCGCCGGTAGGCCTGAGCTCGTTCAGGGGCTGTCGCGCCCGGTACATAAATACATACACATAAAATATTGAAAACTGAACTTAACCTCTGAGATAGTATCAATATAATTTATCCTTAGCACCTTGTAATTTGTACATAACAATATTATATGAAAATGCAATGCAAATTTTAAAAAAGACGCAATAATACGGCGGCGATGATGTAACGGTTAGCGTATAGGACTGTTGTACCCAAGTTGACGGGTTCCAACCCGATCGAAGGATTTAAACGTGGATTTTTAAGGGCGAAAAAATCCACGCTTCGTACGCCTTGCCTCGGAGGGGAAGTAAAGCCGGCTGTCCCATGTAAAAGATTCTCAAGCCTAAATGACGCCTCTGAGCAAAATTCAAATCACCTGTTTCGTCGCCCACGAAATACCTCCTTTCTTCGTTAGTTGGTGAAAGGAGCATAGTAAAATTTGCGTGGTCAGACGGAAGAGCGGGCCTGATGGCTGTAAAAACTATAAAACGCTTATAGCAGATGCAAATAAGAGTGAAGTTATTGAAGCTGTAAAGAGAAAAGGTTTTTTACGTAGAGAAGATAATAAGGCCGATGCTTTGGCATTAATGTTCTATATTAGTAAAGATATTAATAAGATGAAAAATCCATAAAAAGTGGGTCCTTTCGGCCATGCTGGCGGGTTTGGTGGTGCTGACCTCAAGTCATCTTTAGCGTCAGAGATATTTTGAATATTAACTTTTTAATTATTAAGGATTTAAATTATATGAATTTAGCAATCCACTACTATCCTATTCAAAACCTCGTCGAAGATAAGCGTAATCCTCATAAAAATGATGACGTAGTAAATAGAATGTGTGCTTCAATCAGGGAATTTGGCTTTCGTATACCAATAATTGCAAAAAGCGATGGTCTTTAACCTGGACACGTAACACGAGACTTCGTTCCTTGAGAGCAGACGTTCATCCTTTTGCGCGTGCGTGCGCAGGTGGGCGAGGCCAGCGCGCGCGCGCTGCTGCGCGTGGCGGCGCAGGCGGGGGCGGGGGCGGGGGCGGGGGCGGGGGCGGGGGCGGGGGCGGGGGCGGGGGCGGAGCACCTGAGCGCGGAGGCGGGCGCCTTGCTGCGCGACGCCGCCCTGCAGCCGCCCTCCGTCTCCCTCGCCGGCTTCGTCACGCTCGACCGCGGATTTCTCTCGGGGGTGAGTGCGAGCGCAGGAAGGCGGAGGAAAGGATACAAATTATTTGTAAATAGGACTGAAAGTGAGGTTAGGCACGAATGAAATGTTTCTAGCAGAGGAAGACGAAGGGAAAAAGAAGATAGTTGATTAGCGGAGGACAAACTTCAGATTTAAAGATGCTTGAAAATAAAATGGTCACAAAAACTCAATTCGAGTTGACTTAGTATCATGTGTATTTTCATTATTGAGCATTCGTTGTTTCTTCAATTTCCTTTCTGTTTTATCGTCTCAGTAAATTTATATCATTTTTGTCGTATATATCATTATTACCTTTAGTACATTTGTATATTTATCACCGATTGAATGCTGAGTTTTATTTTTTTAAATGTAATATTCTTCTAAACTGATTGATCATGTTATTATCACTAATGCTACATCAGCACATATGTCAAAAATGACTCTGACAGAACAAGAAGTTTGAATTTTGTAAGGATGAATGTACTATTCTTAGAAGGATGTTTCTACTTTGGGCTGGGGGGTTCAATTTTCACGGTCGCCTTGATCGATTGGCAGTTACGCCGGAAACATGTCCCCCCCCCCCCCCCCGAAATATCTTGTACGAAGTGACCTATTTCTGGGGAACACATGTATCAAATTTTAAATTTTGTTTAAAGGATTAGTAACCCCATCTGGTTCCCCCTTTTGGGGTCCGGTTGCTTTCATTGCGATTGAGTATTGAAATATTTCACAAATGTAATAGCAGTGTTTTTTTTTTCAGTACCTGTCTTCAGTGATCACGTATTTAATCGTTCTTGTGCAGTTTCGGATGAGTCAACACTAGCGACGCCTGTAGAATCTTCGCACTGTAGAAGAGAAAAGTTTGTATTTTTTGAAAATATGTTTTTATCAATTGGCACTTGTTTTAGCATTTGTTTTGTGCAACTCTAGTCACATGAAATTAGTTTTATTGCAAAACTGGAGGAAAGATAAATGTACACAATTTTAGTAATTTTTAATGTTAACAATTAATTTAAATAAATGATATAACTGAAAATATTTTAATCGTTTTTAAAATCTCCCTGAACGAGGTAAATATTATATTAAATAATAAAATGGTAGAAAATTAGTAAAATTATTAATATTATAATCAAATAGCAAAATTGATTTTTAAATCTAGCAAAGATTGACTCCCCAACCGAAAGCTAAAATGTGTAAGTTACTTCGAAAAGACGCAGCGTCAATCTTTGCAAAAGTGAGATACCGCCTTTTGATTCTGAATTTTTCTTTTAGCTTTGTTAGTTGTTAAAACGTTTCTGTTTTCTTCGAGTAGGCTACTTATCCGGAGATGTGGCGCTTACGAGTATCAGTATCATGCACGCGCCAAAACTGCTGATATGCCACTTCAAAATAACATTTTCAAATATACTCGTTAAAAAGAACGTTTTCGGTATAAAAGTGAATAATTTCTGAAAGGACACGTTTACGTCACGTTTCTTATTTATTTTCTTCTATATTAAAACCCAGGAGTATTATCTAAATGAATGTTAAATTGTCTCCTTTCACGACGAGAGAATTTTCTGATTGAAAGAAGCTTGTAATTCCAGAGAAAGTGAGTTAGTTTTTATTACAGTAATTAGGTAATATACTCGTATTATACCATACATCAGTAATTTTTGGAATTTGTGTATTATAATGTACTTGGTCTAATATATATATATATATATATATATATATATATATATATATACATATATATATATATATATATATATATATATATATATATATATGTATAAAGGTCATTTCATCACGTGTACTTCTTGATGATGTGTATACTTCTTGATGATGCAATTTTCACAAACATAAGTGTAATAAACAAACGATCAATTTGCGAAATCACAACACAGGAAATAGGCTATGGTTATCACGAAGCACAACTGCCAATTTAAAAACACTTCCCTTGCAGTGCAAGTGTAGGTATGTAACATTATTCCTTAGGTTCGTGACACAAGACGAACGGAATGCAATGTTCAATATCCACGACAGAAAATTTTAAATCTTTACACGCAACACGAATGATGTATTTTACATTATGCTGCCTGTAATATGCAGCCAGCTCTCTCAAACTCCCGCGCTGGCAGAGTGATGACAGCACGGCGAGGCGAGAGTTATGGCCCACTCCCAATGCAAACGCAAACATAAGCATAACGCATAGATGTGAACATTACAATAGGGGTAGACTGAAGTAAACATAAGCAAAATAAGAGTTTCTATTGGCTGTGAGACATTCTCGACTGAGTCTATGGCCCATATGGCGTTAGTTCGTCTATCGACTTCGATTCTATTTCGATTCTCGATTTTGAGTTAACGAACTGTGATTGGTTCCTTAAACATAAGCACAGAAGCTTGAAGCGTGCAATCTCTTAAGTTAACGTTTTACGTGTTATGCTTATGCTTAAAATTGTCTGAAGAGCTTATATTCGAAGTTTTGACGTTTCCTCCGCAGACATACTGAATAAGCCCGACGGCAGGGAGCAATTGACAGTGTAGTTTCTGGTGTGATCGCGAGAAGTGGTGAGCCAAGGTGCGGGTCCTGTAAGTGGACAACGCGAGTTTTTCGAACATGAACAACTCTTCTGGTAACTCAGCGACAACAGCAAGTTATTTTGGCACATCGTCTGGCCGCACCAAGTCGGCGAGAACTCTGGTCTATTTCTTCTAGTTATTCAGCAACTCGACTTTATATTTTTTTTGTATTTGTGGCCGAGCTGGCACTACCGCCTTCAGGCACTTCAGCCCTGAAGAAGACCGCGATGTGTTGGTCGAAACGTCGGCACCTCAGCCTTTAACGCGGCACCCGGACAGCCCAGATCACACTGTACGCATGTTTTTCGCCCGAGACTCCCGCCCCGTTTGCGGCTCCGAGTCGGCCAACAGCGGCGCCCGCTCTTTAACGCACCAGCAAGCGCCATGAGGGCAGTCTACCGCAGTTGGAGAGGCGCCTTTCAGAGGTGATAGAGTCGCCGGCCAGAGGCCGTGGAGTCGCCGTGACGGAGTCGACACTGGGCCGTCGTGGGTGGGCACGGGAGGCGGCTGAGAATGGGCGAGCTGGCCGCTTCCACCATAGGCGGCCAAACCTGGGGCCGGGACCCGTGCTTTGGAAGCACGGGGCCAAGCAAAGAGGCGTCCGCAAGCAGTAGCCAGCAGTAGCAATTGACTGCAGTGGGGGGAGGGGAGGGGGCGCATGGCGCTATAGTCACTTTGGGGAAACACGTCACTTTGGGGAAACAGGCAGCCTAATTTAATAAACAACTAATAATTTAATTTTTGGGTAATAAATTAGTAATAATTGATTACTTAATACTCTAATAGGTTTGACGTGATTGTGCTATATTAGTTGTGTCAGCTTGACACCCCTGTGTTGTATAAATATTAGTGAATAAACTGTTGTTGTTTCCCACGTTTATTATCTGACTACATTATATGAGTACCTACTAATTTATCAATTGACTTTATTTGATTGTGAGAGATCGTCTTTAACTGTTAAAACAGAGCAGTACAAAATGTATTATTTGGGTACTAAATACTAAAAAATGAGTACCTATTTTTTTTCAATTGGGTTTTATTTCATTGAGACCAATCATACATACTGTTATTCGTACTACTGAAATGACTGGAAGGCCATGATGGCATTTATTTAATAAACAACAAAAGTAATATAATTTGGGGGTAATAATTGAGTATTTAATTTTGCAATTAGTTTAAATTGATTTTTCTCGTTCCTACGTCCCATTATACCTACACATACAAATGAAGCATTACTGACATGCCGACTTAATAACATTCATTCAATAAATGGCAACAGTAATTAATTTACTTTGGGGGTAACACATTAGTAGTAAGTGTGTATTTAATTATCTAATTGGTTTTATTGATTGTGCCTGTTCGTGGTCTCTATTATCATTCTTGAATGTCTAGTTACATAACTGTGAATCATTTTTAACAATATTTATTTAATAAACCGCAGCTGTAATAAATTTCCATTTTGGTTAATACATTAGTAATACATGAGTACTAAATATTCATATTTGTTTGAATCGATTGTGCCAATTTAAAAAAAATATTTATTGTGCTAGTCTACACAATCGCATATATTTAATAAACGGCAACTAAAAAAATAATTTTTGGGTAATATGTTAGTAATAAATGAGTAGTAAATATTCAAATTGGTTTGACGTGATTGTGCTATAATGGTCGTGTCAGCTTGACACCCCTGCAGTGGTAGCACGGCGTGCTGGGCGGGAGCGGCTGTGGCGATAGTCTGAAGCGACGCGTCATGGCGCGTTCCCAGCTCGTCGTCTCGGCCTTGGATGTGCACTGCATTCCCCCCTTCGACGTTGCGCCTCGTCTCTGAAACGGCGGCGTCGATACCCTTGGTAGTCCTTGAATCGCGCGCCGTGCGATGCCGACAAACAGGGTCTGTTTCAACGAGTTAGAATATACTACATAGAGTAGCTGAAGCGCAACCATGTGTGCGACAGTCATTTTTTTCTGCAGTCAAAGCATCACCCTCTACGCAATTGTTCAATGTAATAAATTTATGCTATTTTAAATTTATGAAAATCGAAGTTTTTAGTAGAAATCAGGACTAAGAAAGCACTTACTTGAAAAATTATATATGTTTTGTTTTACAGTTATATGGCGAATATACCTAAGGCATTCTGAATATTATTATTCTAACCACTAATATAATTTAAATACAGTTAAAAGACAAATACAACATTTTATAAAAAAATCGGATACAAACAACACGTCGACTCGGTATTACAACAGTTCTATTCGGCACCACCAGCCACAACTCATGTTTTCACTGCAAAAAACATGGCGGCCCCTAGTTATGCGGACGTCCACCAGGAGCGCTGAAAGCAAAGGGTCAACCACTCTTTGTAATATATTCTGACTCGTTGGTCTGTCCGGGCGCCGCCCCCGAGGGGGTGAGGCGTGTCGCCGTGCCACGCGCTTCAGGTCAGCGCACGCGAGTGGTCCTTGAGGTGCGTATCGGCGCATCTCTGCCGGGCTGCCATCGCCAGTGATGGCGAGTCACGCTTCCCGCAAGGTGCTGCCCTCGGGGCTGTTCTTCGTGCTGCCGCCGCCGCCGCCGCCTCCCCGCCACCGCCACCGCCCGGCCGCCGCTAGCCCTGCCTTCCCGGCGCTCAAGGTAGGGTGCAAGTTAGCTTTAGATAAGACCCGCGTGACAGCTATTGTTTGGATACTGCTGACAACATTACTGAAACTACTAGTCATGTGCTCGTCATTGGTGTCAATTGGTGCCCCTCCCTTCATTCGTTCGTTTACAGTTGGCTAACATTGTATTTGGCTTCCATACTTTCTTGTCGATTCCTTCAGATCTCATCGCTCGGTGAAAATATAATGCGCCATGAAAAATAATTGAAATGAGGATGTGCCATGTAATTTGTGCACCTTTAAAAAACCATTTATGTTCACATTTTATTTAATTTTTTTATATGTATTATTCATATTTGAAATTTGAGTCTTGAATATGAACTATGTTTGTTCATATCGTGATTTGTGATCGCCAAGGACGTCTTTACGAAGGTCGTCAATGAACTTCAATGTTTTACGAAGAGGCCTGACTGAACAGCTGCTGCGCGAAGGATACTTCCCTGAAGTAAATATGATGTTCAGTTCTTTTCAAATGTTTTTTGTTCAACCCAAATTAATCCGTTTAGCTATCTGATCGTGATCTAATCTTTGCAATTTGCGAAAGGAAAAAGGTAATTATTAATTAGCTGTTAAATGTCTTAATAACGGTATTTTGCAAAGTTCCAAACCATTGGAATTTCATATCTTTCATTAGGCCTACATACTGATTATTATTCATGGAATAGAGGAAGCATTGTAATTGTACAAAAAGATCGAACTTGAGATGTTGGCAGAAACAGATTTGAGGATTCTTAATAATGAGAAAGCGTTTTCTGCAGAAATGTCTATGTGTCTGACCGTTCGTCCTTGTTAAAAATGTGCTACTAAAAACGTAAAAGGTGTAAATTTGGATGTGTTTATTTTACTCTGGTTTTATTACTTTACTATTTAATTGGTGTGTATGACGACTAGACTTGGATATTTTAAAACAATATTTTATTTTTGGGAAGGAAAATTATATATTGTGTAAATATAAAAAGAATATGACCCCCGGGCTAACAACCATGGGGGATAAAAATCGGATCCAGTTAAATGCTGGTCCCCCTAAGAATTGTTGCAAGCACCTGCTACCGTGATAATAAAATAAAAAAAAACTGAGCCACGGTAAATGCAGGATGCTTGGTTGCGTGGTCCTAGTCGGCCGATTAACGAGCGAAAAAAAAAAAAAAAAAAAAAAAAAAAAAAAAAAAAAAAAAAAAAAAAAAAAGAGGTAAGAAGTGATTTAATTTTAGTTAATTAGGAAAACTGGTTGGTAATGGTTCAGTGAAAGATTTTTGCCGTTGCTTCTGTAGCGTCGCAGATCGGGTGTCGAGTCGTGGCGGTGGAGGGATTTCGAACCTTACGGTGGCCGAATTCCAACACTGACGGAGAATTGCAGCGGCCGGCGGCTCTGATCGATAGTTTTCTATGGTTTCCTCGATGGCAATTACGCGAATGGCGAAGCAATCTTTTCACGATAAGATGCTTTCCATACTGAGGACATAACGGATTAAATAATCAAAACTATTTGTTATTAATAATTAAAATTGTCGTATCAAATAGGATACTTGGTTATTGTGGAATATACCATACTGAAGCAATGTCTTATCAAACGGGTCACGGACTGCGAGCGACTTTTCGTCCTCATCCTTGTCCTTTACGTACACACATACACACTCACACACACACATGCACACTACAATACATGTGGGGCAGGGCAGCGTTTCAGAAAATACTTGGACAGGGAGACCTCGCAAGTCCCTGGCGCCGACAGGGTTGCCAGATTCGGCGATTTCTCGCCAAACTGGCGACTATTCTCAATTATTGGCGACAAAAATTTACATTTGGCGACTTGGCGATTTTTTGGCTACTTCATTTTTTTAATTAAACAATTCATATTTATATGCCTGCGATAATAAAAAGCAAAGCTTTTGAATGTAACCAATGATGTAGTAATTCTATTCTAGTTATGTTGGTACTACTGTTCTTGAATACTGTTATGTTGGACACTGCCACTATTGGTATTAAACACTGAATGGGTTTAATAACACTCATAGTGTATTATTGAGCTATTTCATCAGTAGAGGATGGTAATCGTGCTATGAGTTAAAGACAACTGTTGTGCGAAATTTTCGCCCTCGAAAGATATGCTCGCAAAATTCACCTCGAAAATCATGTACGCGAAAAAAGAGACGGACCAAAACAACGAAGATGATGAATCCGTATTTTCGATACTCAACGAAGTTTAATGCATGACTGTTATCTACTGCAGGGGTATAATTGTGATTTCGATGCTAATCATATAAGAAAGTTTGTTTTGTTTTAGAGTTTTATAGATTAATGTTTAAAATATAATACATTTCATCCATTTTTTCAATAAAATATAGCATTTTTAATGAGATGTGTTTTTTATTAACAGCTTATACCGTTTTGAACTTTGGCGGTTTAATGGCGACATCTGTCGAATGCTTGGCAACTTTTGGCGACATGTGGCATTGTAAATGGCGACAAGGCGTGATAGTATTCTGGCAACCCTGGGCGCCGATCTGATGCCACAGCGGAGGAGGACTTCCGAAACCACATGGGATATAACATACGTTACACTTTCGGTACTAATTTCCCAATACAATTAGTATAATTTTGCGTGATTACATGATTACGAGATGACAATTTTATGTACGTAATTATGAAGTGAAAATTTATTATAATTAGTTATTCGTTGTGAATGTATTTGCCCGTTCAAAGTTTTATTCACTCATGTGGAAGAAACACGCCTGTTTTTACACAATTTTATATCTCGAATTACTATTCTTCCAAACGGCCCTCCTCGCTTCAAAGTTCTTACGATCACAGATTGTTAGTGATTTTTTTAAGTAAATTCCGACGCAGAAAAAGTCATCTCGATATTTTCATCAAGGTTCTAATAAAGTCCACAAGTCATTTAAGGAGAATTAATTTTCAGATTTCGAGAAATAAATTTTGTTAAGTATCCTTTTTGCAACGCGGTATATTAAAGTGTCACTGAAATGTGCGTTTGATACATTGTTAAAATTTGAGGAAAATGTGAGTTATTAGAGGAAACTAAAGAAAGCAGTATATTTGATGTAATCTGATAAATCGTAAATATGTGACCCGAGAAACTAGTAGATAAGCTAATTTTTTTAAACCAGCACATTTACAGAACATCATGCTTACATATGCCGCCAGTTAAAAAGCGTTGTGAAATTTTTATATTCCAGGAAATTAGAAATCTCTTTCTAAAACCATTACATTTTTTAATCTCTATTTTCTACTTTTTACATATTGGTTTGATTTGTTGAACATTGCGAATTCTAAATAAATAAGTGATAATTACTTTTCGCTACACTTGAAGAGATTTCAGTAGTCATTTTATCAGCATATGCAGACTCATATTAACTCCGGTTTGCTTGGAATTAAAAGGATAATGCAGAAAATGTAAGTACGTTGAATTGGTGACACGTTTGGAATCTTTCACTTATGGTGGACACGTGTAAGAGAATATGTATTTATATGAATTCATTACAAACGTATCTTCCGAAAATTTTAAATACTTATACCATTTAGACTCGTAAGACAATTTGGAGATTGAGTTCATGAATGGTTTTGTGAGGCAGTTTATTTTTTAAAGTGATCATTTTAATTTTAATTTTTAAGTGTTCTTTTTCTCCAGCATGTACTTCGTCCGTACCCAAATCACATCTTGGGCAATTGTAAAAATATATTTTTCTTAAAATTAATTAATTTTGTTAACTGAACTATTTTTTGTTTTCGCATCCACAATATAAATATCTTTGTGACAATTATGCTAAATAATGAGAGACAGTGCAATAAGCAATATCTCTGTTTGTATTTGGTATACATTCCCTCGTTTATTCTCATTTGATTAGTATTCTTAATATGAGAATAATTTAAATGCTCACTGGAGCACATATTTACATTTTTAATAAATTTATATAGAGTCTCCCTATAGAGAGTACTGCGAGAGTTCACCACATATTGAAATGGGAATCGGTGAAATGAGTGTTAAGATTAGTCTGTTTAAGTTGCAGAGATAGCTCTGTTGGACAAGTTTAGACTGGTTTTTGTTAGAGAAGTTTTCAGTTTGTTGAAGGTAGCGTGGGTTGTTTCCAAGCCGGTTGCGAGATAGAACTTTGTGGATGATGACGTTTTTAATCACAGGTTATGTTGTCATGGAAGTGTAATTAGCCTACATGTGATCATATCTTTTTGGTGGCATTTTTACTGAATGGGACATTCTAGCGTATGGAGTAATTAAACATGCATATGCCACCGCGCATAAGTCATACGTATTTTAGCTTAGCTTCCTCAACACTTCAAAATTGGCGAAACTTCGGGTCACACTAAATATTACATAAGTCTGAAGATACTTTCTTATTTAAAAAAAGGAGTTTGTTTCTCTCTTCAGATACGTTGTTTTGACACGTTTGAAGAACTTCCAACGATGTTATGTATTTGTACGAATTTATTTTAATATACTCACTGAAAATAAAGTTAGCAATAATTGAATTTTGATGTATTGGCTCTTGGGGTATTTTTCTGGCATTTAATACTAATATTTACACACTTGCAACTTTTTCTTTAATTCTTTAAGAAGAATAGAGTAAAATAAATTTCTAAAGATGGTATAGGTCTGTTTTTCACTGTTAACCCTGAATTTCAGAAAATTTCAAAAGTTTGAATTTTTTCTGGAGTCTTTCTACAACAAAGTTGAAGATAGAGTTTTCCTACAAATAATTTTTTTTCTCTATATCTAGGCCATTTATTAAGGTCATATACATTTTTTGAAAACTTTAGCAGTTCTCGCGCAATTTGTACAATAAAAAAACAAAAACAATATTTTCTCGAAAACGTCTTCAAATTTTCTTTAAACTTTTGGCAGGGATAATATTATATGCAATCTATAAGATGACTAGACCTCGGAGTTTTGACCAAATGTTCACGAACGTACCTAAAATATCCTGAAAGAGCAGTTGATGCCTATTTTGTTATTTTTGCCTAAAAATGCCTAAAATAAGTAATTTTGAAGAATTGCCTTGTTTTAATTAGGCTACTATTTTTTTAAAATTTGTTTTGCGGAAACGCAAATACTTTCCCGAATTTCCCGAAATGTAAATATGCGAATGTGTCACGCCGATTTGCACGCACTTCTTATTGTACGATTTATTTAGTCCTGCACTTGACGTAAATCAGCTGTTGCGGTTAATCGGGATTATATGTTGACAAAACCTGATGACCAGAAATGTTCACTTCCCTTTAACAGAAACTATTTTGCATCGAGAAAAAGCCCAGAGATTTGATATAATAGTCCTTTAGTCGCAATAACTCGCCCTCCTATTCCTCTCGCAACTAGCGAAAAGGGCTCTAAAACTTGCGGGGGTAATAATATTTTATCTACGCTAAAAAGATAAATCGCTCCCTCCTATTGTCGTTGTTCGTGAGGAAATACTTTCCTCTTGTAGATAAAGTAAGTATTATCGCCTATAATAAATTACTATATGTTTCAGGTTTCCATTATAAATAAACTAAGGAAAATACATTTTATAGGCTATACATCACTAGTGAACTAATGGTGCCATAGAATGGCACAGACGTTCTCGTACTAGTTATTTTTTTAAATTTCTTTGGTCTGGTCTACCTTCTCACTTTTGCCCCATCCTCTTTCCAAAATCTATCGCCCAACTACATTTTTACCTTCTCGCTACCGCTTACGCAACAGAGGGGGTTATGTAATGCCGAGCTAAAAAACAGCAAATTTTCGGCAGTTTTCTTATTACAGGACCCTGGTACAAAAAAGTGGATTAATCCAGTTGCTAAATTTAAGAAAAAATCCTTTGTCACATGGTGTAGCCACAACCCGTTAAAATCCCTGATTTTTCGAAAATTGCAACAGTTCAAATTCTTTTCGACGCGATCCTACAACTAAAATATTAAAGATAGAGATTTTTACCTTAATTGAAATATTTTTCTTAAAGATATATATTGAAATAAGCTCACGTGTAATATTTCGAAAACTTGAGTTTTACAAAATGACATTAATTTGGTGAGTAATTGCGGTGTAGTATTACATAATGAGAGAAAGTTTGTGCTGTTGTAGCACTAATAGTTACTTTCTCATATACAAATGTGTATACGGAATAATATACGTAGTATAGAGAAAGTTATGTAAATCTGCGGGCGATCGTTTTCAAGATTTCAACGAAAATACACGATTTGGTTCCGAAAAAGTGTTTGTTTTTTTCAAAACGGCCGTCTGACTGTCCAACTTTGAACACCACTAGCGCCTAAACCATACAATACGTAGGATTGTTTTCAAAATGGATATTCCCCGGTCGATGTGGTTTGACTTGAGGCGCTGCGACTTTGAAAAACATATATACTCTCTTATTAATGGTTTGCCTATTCGGAAGGAGCATAACAAATTGAAAAAAAGTTGTAAGGAAATAGTAACGAAATGCTAGAGCAATTCCAATTACTTTTATTTCGAATTAATTGCCATGAGAGGAAGCGTTTAGGACTTTAATAATGAGAGGAAATTCATACACAAGAATAAAATTATAAATCTGTTCAAATTTAGTTCTCCTGAAGACAAATGAATTTGAACATATTTCCAAAACAAATATTTTTCTAATGCAAATTCAATATTTTAATTGAAGAAGCAAAAAATATGTATAATTAATATAAATAACATTTGTTGCAGATCTAAGAGACATGCAAATCAAAGAAGGAACCCGTTTAACCTGTTCACTTTTGGGCATTAAGTATTAGTCGACCAGGAAACTAACAGGTTCGACAGATTCTTGAACTAATAATATTTATTTGCATCTGGAGCAATATGTTTTAAATCCTTGTGGTTTCCATTGATAAGTATACCCTATTAGCATGCGAACGACGAATTTGAGAACTAACGCATGTGCTGTAACAACATGCATGGTGCGCAATCTTTGATCAGTTCAATACCACCCTAGTCCAGAATGCAAGTATAATTTTCTTTCGTGGAAGTACCAACATATATCTACAATTTTCAGGTTATGAGTGTACTTCATTCACAAAGTACTGTTATTATGAAAACATTCGAGTCCACTTTTATAACCAGTGAATAACATAAAATATTATCAGATCTTGATTCTGGCATTTCTCACAAAAGTCATTCGTCAGAAAAGTGAACAATAAACGCTCCGGTGTACTATTTTTGTCGATCCTAAATGCAAATTCGTATCGATAACGATTGATAAGTACGCAGTAAACGTCAGCCAGTAAGGCCGACAACGGGCTGCATGTTTTACGACAATGCTACCACTCCAGCCAGGTCAATTATTTTCTAGTCGACCATAATTTCATATCCCTATCTTTTTGCCTCTCTCCCTCACAGCCTGTCTAGTCACGGCGCGTTTTGCGTAGAGCTTCCGTAGCGTCAGCAGCGGCGCCGGCGGCATGGCGGGTGACTGCGACGACCCGCTGCTGTTCGAGCTGCGCCCGATCTGGTTCGTTCTGCGCGTGTTGGGCTGCGCGCCGCTCGCCTGGGGCGGCCGGGGCCCTCGCTTCCGCTGGGTGTCGTGGCGCGTGGCGTACGCCCTGCTGCTGTGGGTGCTGATCGGCTGCGAAGCGGTGTGGGTCGCGCGCGGCAGCCTGCTCCAGGGCATCCACGGGGCCTTCGACGAGAAGCTGTTCGCCACCATGTTCGTCATCAACGCCCTGCCTCACTTCGCCATGGTGCCTGCGCACCTGGTGGGCGCCAGCGCGCTCGCAGAGTTCCTGCGCGACTGGGCCGTGCTGCAGGTGAGTCAGCCTCGATGATTCCGAGCGTGTATACGAATAAAGTCAGTTGTCCCGTAAGTGCAGTGCATGTTTCCTCGCGGGAGATTGCAGTTATCTTCTCCAGCTGTCTGGCGCCAACCTACGTCGGCTTGCGGACATTTTCCCCAACAAGGTTTCTCCCACCTTCGCGGCATCGCCCCAGCCGGGACAAGCTCTAAGCTCCCGACATGTGTGGTAGTGTAATGTAGTGCATGTATGTGTAAGCAAGGGTAAAGGATAAGACAAGGAAGAGGAAGGAAAGATCGCGCGCAGTCCATGGCCCGTTTGTTACGGTACTGCTCCGGCATTCGCCTGGTGTTGACCAGAAATACCACAGGAAACTACCGATCAAAGCAGCCGGCCGCTAGAATTTTCTTCCAGACAGTGGCTGAATTCGACGTAGCTATGTAAATAGTGCCGAAAATCATTCCATCGTCGGCACTAGAACCCTAGGACCTCCCCGTAAATGCATTCTGTGACTTCAGTTGCTAGAGCGCGTAACCAGATTCAATGCGTTCAGGTATATCAACACCACCTAGTCACAAGGCCTGACGACTAAATCCAAGATATCGTCGAGAGTAGTCACCTATTTATTCATAGTGTTCCAGTCAGACATACCAAAAATAATGGGTTACTTGGCCTTAAAAATCTAGGTAATGTTGGACTAGGACCTCCCCGTAAATGCATTCTGTGACTTCAGTTGCCAGAGCGCGTAACCAGATTCAATGCGTTCAGGTATATCAACACCACCTAGACACAAGGCCTGACGACTAAATCCAAGATATCGTCGAGAGTAGTCAATAGTTACCTATTTATTCATAGTGTTCCAGTCAGACATACCAAAAATAATGGGTTACTTGGCCTTAAAAATCTAGGTAATGTTGGACTAGGACCTCCCCGTAAATGCATTCTGTGACTTCAGTTGCCAGAGCGCGTAACCAGATTCAATGCGTTCAGGTATATCAACACCACCTAGTCACAAGGCCTGACGACTAAATCCAAGATATCGTCGAGAGTAGTCAATAGTCACCTATTTATTCATAGTGTTCCAGTCAGACATACCAAAAATAATGGGTTACTTGGCCTTAAAAATCTAGGTAATGTTGGACTAGGACCTCCCCGTAAATGCATTCTGTGACTTCAGTTGCCAGAGCGCGTAACCAGATTCAATGCGTTCAGGTATATCAACACCACCTAGACACAAGGCCTGACGACTAAATCCAAGATATCGTCGAGAGTAGTCAATAGTCACCTATTTATTCATAGTGTTCCAGTCAGACATACCAAAAATAATGGGTTACTTGGCCTTAAAAATCTAGGTAATGTTGGACTAGGACCTCCCCGTAAATGCATTCTGTGACTTCAGTTGCCAGAGCGCGTAACCAGATTCAATGCGTTCAGGTATATCAACACCACCTAGACACAAGGCCTGACGACTAAATCCAAGATATCGTCGAGAGTAGTCAATAGTAACCTATTTATTCATAGTGTTCCAGTCAGACATACTAAAAATAATGGGTTACTTGGCCTTAAAAATCCAGGTAATGTTGGGTCAACGAGCTAGAATATACTACACAGAGTGGCTGTCCCTATAGTTTCAGCGCTATTGGTGAAGGCTCGCCGAACTAGTGGTCTCCATGTTTTTTGAAGTCAAAACATACGAGTGGGGGTGTAACCAGGGTGTAACCGTCAGCAACCAGCGCCCAAAGTAATGCTACAATACTTCCAGAGGGCGCTGGTTTGGCTGCAAAGCTTAGATTTGCTTCAAAGATGGAGGCGCTTCGGCCATTCTATGTAGTGTATTCTAGCTCTTTGTGTCTAAGTATTAAGCGGACGTGTGTTTGTCGTGCGCATGGGCACAGAGGGCCGTGGAGCGGTGGTGCCGAGAGCCCCTGTGCCTCCGCCTCAAGCGCTGGGCCTGGCTGCTGGCCGTGGCCCTTCCCGTCGCCGCCACGGGGCTGGTGGCGGTCGAGAGCAGCCTGGTGCCCGCCATGACGGAGGTGCACGTGGTGTTCTTCTACGGGTACGTGGGGACGCTGGTGCACCTCCACGCGGCGCTCTGGTGGCTCGTGTGCTGGGCGATGGCGCGAACGGCCGATGCTCTCGCCGGTCGCCTTGCGGAGGTGAGTGCTTGTGAGTGGAGGACAGAAAAAGCCGCACGCAAAAAAAATATAATAATAATAATAATGATAATAATGATAATAATAATAATAACAACAACAACAATAATAATAATAATAATAATAATAATAATAATAATAATAATAATAATAAAGCGTTGTTCGTGCTTTTCATATTTAAATCCCTAAGAAAGAGGAAAATTTTGAAATTTTATAAAAACAACACGATGAATAAATTTTTGTATATGTAATCGCTTCAAATTTTAATAAAATATTATAATTTTATTTTATTATACAGTACATTGCTGTTAGATCAACGTTTTTATCTTACGCATTGCTATTTGCCTCTAGCGAATTTATTACGTTCTGCTACATCTCCACTACCCTATGGCAAAATATATTAGGAACCAATCTACTCCTAGCGAGAGGCGTGCAGCATCTACAAACATAATATTTAAATTACTTATTTTCCGCATTTGTGTTGTATTAATCTTTACTAGACCTTGCAAGTTCATTGTGACAATGCTGAAGAAGAGCCTGTAAAAAAGTTGAATCTACTCGTTGACTAGGTTTTATGGTATCCATGTCTGTTACATGTACGACTTGAATGTTGGGAATATAGCTTAACTAGCAAAAAACCCCGCGTTGATAGGGCTTTCCATATTTAAATCCTTGAGAAAGAAGAAGAAGATTGAAATTTTATGAAAAAACACAATGTTTAAGATTTTAAAACGTAATTGGTTCAAATTTTAATAAAATACTACAATTTTATTTTATTTTACATTGTACATAGCTGTTATATGAAAGTTTTTTATCTTACGCATTGCTTTAAGCCTCTAACGAATCTATTAGGTACCAGTTCTGCAATATCACTAAAAACCTCTGGCAAAATATATAAATAATCGATTTGCTCTTAGCGACAGGCGAGAAATAGTTAACGTGGTGCATTTACAAACATATTATTTAAATTACTTCTTTTCCGCATTTGTGTTGTATTAATCTTTATTAGACCTTGCAAGTTCATTGCGACAATGCTGAAGAAGAGCCTGTAAAAAGTCGAATCTACTCGAAACTAGTTTTTATGGTATCGATGGTGTTACATCTCATTGAATTCACTTTTATTAGAATAGAAGAATTTTCCACTGACCTCCCTGCCTTTGTATGCACATAGGGTTCCGAAATGGCAGCCGCGATAGACCAGTCGCAACATCTTTGACTGTGTAGCTTTGTTGACAGGCAGATCTAGGATCCCAGTCCCGACGATGGCAAATGGCAAACTATCTATACAGCTGGGTCGAATTCAACCATTATGTGGAAAAGAATTCTTGTGAACAGTTGCTCTGATTAGTAGAAGCCAGAGTGGGCGCAAAGGGCACGACTAAGCACGTCCTTGTGCACGACTAAGGAATGCATTCACATGCAGATCATTAGTGACATATAAAAGAATTATTAAGTCACATTTAAGTTATGAGAGCGTAGTACTAAAGAGTGATAGTCGGGGTGTCATAATTATAAATAAACTATCCTCTTCACTACAAAAATGCACGAGCCATTCGCTGTGAAACGACCAGAAAAGATATTTAAACGTACCCTGAAAAATCATTTTTCTTTCTATTTACATTCCTGGGAGTTTTGTGTTACTGAATTTAAGAGCATGTTCGAACAGTTTTCGACATACGTAATTAAATTTCAGTATATCCCTACGTACCTCAGCGAAACTCTAAGACTTCTGTATAGTGATGTCTTCGCGGGAGCCGTAAAGAAACACTTTACGAAGGGGCGTGGCTGAACAGCTACCGCGGCGGAGGGATACTTCTCTGAATGACACGTGTTGTTCACTTGTTTAGCGAACTGTCACTTTGGCTCATTCTTATAAAAATCGCTCTTTACCAGATGAGGAAATTCGCGTGTAGGTGTTTTTTTTTTTGTTTTTTTTATTCATTAGTGATGGAACTAATGATATTTGAAAACAATACTCACAACCTCTAAATCACATACTTCTGAATAGTTTCTTCAACGACAGATGTTTAGTGTTACTGCATAACTGTCTTATGAGGTCGCTATCGCCGGAAAAATAATTTTCAAAATCAAGAGTGTTTTGCATTCTTTGCATAATGAATCATAATGGTCTTTCCTTCCCTAAATGTATGTAAGTAGTTCTGTGCCGTTTGCGGAGTTTACATCCTATTTAAATTAACATTTAAAAGTATCTTTTCATTTAAAATTAATTCGTGTAACTAATTAAGTAATCATATTCTAACCTTACAATCAGGTCATTTTCGTCAGGGATTAAAGAAATTATAAGACAAGTCATTTTTATTTTTCGAACTCTTTGAAAGCTCTTTGAATTAACTCTTTTTTTCTCGCCCTGACTCATCCCTCCTGAGTCTTTCTCAAACTAATTCTAATTTCACGATCTGGTACTTATGAGAATTCTAATACTTTTTTACAGCAATATTCGACTTTTTCGTTTCATAAACAAAGACATTTTAAATATAGATCCCCTCCGTTTTCCCGGGAAGTAAAGTAAAATACGAAAAATGGCATCCTATACAATGCCACGTTCATGGTTTGCTATTTTTAAAATCAAAATTTAGGAGTCAGATATCCGAAAAAGGAGTGCGTGAGCATGTGCGACATTTCATGACTCCCTTGGCCCTCTCGATGATGCGTAGGCTTGGCCAGCGCCCGGCAACGAAGAGATCCCAAGTGGATGAGGATTAGTTGCCTCATCCAGTTGCGTGTTGCAGGGTTCGGTTAGTAACGATCGCCCCCAATGTCAATATTCATGAGTACATCGAATGAAAATTCCTAGTTTCGCAGGATATGGCTCTCGGGACTAATAATGATGCAATAGTGCAAGGTAACGAATTCGAGTGTATTCATTGTAGTATTTTGATTATTATCGTTTTCTGCACAAAAATCATTCAAATTCAATTATAAGTTATAACAATACTGAAGTTAACAATCGCCATAGACTCATGAATTTCCTGCACGAGATTCACTTCATTTCCTTTTAATTATCAATGCAAACATTCAAACGTTTGTCATTTGTTTTTATATTATTATTCTAACTAATTCATATTATTATTATTATTATTATTATTATTATTAGTTTGTATTTTTGTATAAGTGTAATTTTAATACGTTTTTAATAAATCTGATTTATTACAAAGGTTTTCGTGATAGTGTACTGTTATATCAAATTAAAGCAAGCCACGGAGAGGAACGAAAAGCCACTCTCAACGACCTGCGTCCGTTAAGGATTAAAGAGTCCGCGGTCCCGTTAAGAGCAATTGCAACAAATGAGTTGTGGCAAAATATTGATTGATTGGTTGATTAATTCAAGTTTCCGGGAACGTCAATTACAATGATTAGTAGCCCCGTCGGTGTAGTGACTTTTTTTTATGCCTGGAGGTGGCTGTGCTCCTCCCCCACTGTTGGGTGAGATCCTCCAGTCAGTTTGCAAAGGTTTCTTTCTACCTCCAACTATCTTCACCCAGGAGGGCACCGCCCCAGGCGAAACAAGATTAGGGCTCGCGACTAGTCTTCTGACATGTGTGATAGCGCGCATTGTACGACTATGTAAGTGTGTGCTTGTGTGAGAGTGAGAGAGTGAGGGAGAGGGAGATTGAGAGAGGGGAGAGGGAGCGAGTGAGCGAGTGAGAGGGAGAGTGAGCGAGTGAGAGGGAGAGGGAGCGAGTGAGAGGGAGAGTGAGATTGAGAGAGGGGAGAGGGAGAGAGGGGGAGAAGAAGGAGAGACGATAGAAACGGAATAGGAAGGCCAGATCGCGTGCGAACCGTGGCCCGATTGTTAAGGTACTGCTGCGACATTCTCTTGGTATTGATCGGAGAAATTGCAGAATCTCTTCAGAGGCAGTGTTGTTGCTTCAGTGCACTATAACCGAATGTTCACTACAACCGACCTCACTATATCCAGAGTAGGCTGGCTGTACCTGCCCTGGCACTCTTTGGTCCGACGTTGCAAACGTTGCTCGGACTGAGACTTGCAATTATTCCTCTAAGATTCTTAGATATTAGGTAGAAACATTCCTTTAGGCAGAGCGAAACCCGTGCCATTCATCGGAGCTCTGAGCCCAAACCAAAAAGAGCTGCGCACGGAATGGATCCGTCGCGAGCGAGCGACAGCAGTCGAGCAAGAAGCATCAGCTGGCAGCAGAGCCTCGCGCGATTCCTTGCGGCGCGCGGGCGGCAGGCGTGGCGAGGAGGTGGCGGCGTGGGTGGCCCGCACACTCTTGCGCCTCATGGAGCCCGCGCCCCCAGCGTTGCCTGCGCCGACCCGCGCGCAGGAACAGCAACCGGCATCCCACGGGCCCGCGCGCGCACGCTCTTTCTCTTTCTAGCTCTCGGATCTGCTAGGTAGGCCCTGAGAGAAACTATGATTTCACGGACCACTTTGATGACGCGCTTGACGTTATGGCGGGACTGCACTTTCGGCAATCATGCTCTGAACTTTTGAAAACTTTTTACTACCTACAAAAAATACCTGTGTTGTGACCTTATAAATAAATAAATAAATAAATAAATATATAAATAAATAAAATTATAATAAAATAAAATTATAATAAAATAAAATTATAATAAAACAAAATAAAATTATAATAAAATAAAATAAAATTATGACAAAATAAAAATTGGTCAATATATCTACTACTGAATTCTCTGGTTATATTGCTATATTAACATGTGCCTGGCCGGAAACTTATGGTTGGCGTAGCATTGGGTGGCTGTAGCGCTGGGCCTATGATCAGTTCTCATTCGTGTTCGGGCTGTGGCCGATTCAGGCTTGTCGCGGGACCCACGGTGCTGCAGCAACTCCACGTGGAGTTGGGTTTGGAGGCTGGATATTTGGAGGCGTGACCTTAAAATATGTTAGTAATGTTTGTACATTTTATATTATTTTGCTTTTTTGTTTATTTAAAATATATTTTTGTGGATTGATAATTTTAGTTTGTTGTCTTCATGCGTTTTTTTGTCATTGTACTCTAGCACTGATGAAAAAATCAAAAATTTCTAAACGTTGGCTAACTAATTGTGTAATTGTTCATAATTGACCAATCCCTTAATAATTTAATAAAGAACTACATCCCTTAATAATAATTTAATAAAGAAAAAGTTTTCTATGATAACGCCTTTCATTCTCATATTGTATATATTTGCATGTACTGTAATTACATAAGTTTAATATTTGAGTTTTTCACATCGATTTTTCTCTAAGTAATGAGATAAATATATGTGTGAACCTTAATGAATATGTAGACACTCATAGACCGACTGTACAATTGACCGTTCAATGAATTTTAGTTCCTCACACAAACATTTGCTTATCAATGTAGATGGGCCGTGAAGTTTGTTTTGTGGCCGTTGATTTCAACGGACTACTATTAATATTGATTTCATTTTGTTAAACTCTCGAAAATCGCGGTTTCTCTGACAGGACATTCAATCATCATAGATGTAAGGCAGATAATTAGAAAAATCTTGGGCATTGTATGACGTGCAGCGGATATGATGCACACATAATTCTTTTAATGAGAGTAGATCTTTAACTTGACAATGAGGCGCCACTTACGGAACCACTAATTTGTCCCTGTATTGGATTGTCCCTAATTTATTGTCAATTAAATCCATGTGATAACATAAATATAAACGCATTTAACACTCAAATATTTTATATCCATTATTAATATTAAAATAAACTTGACTTATTTCTAAGATCTGCTCGTCGACGCTCTCTTTAAAGGTTAAATAAATAATGAATAACGCGTTTTTCTGTGAAGGGTTAACAAACGAATTCGCAAGAGGCGGCGGCGGCGCCTGACCCGGGCTCTATCTTCCAGAACCCATTCCCCATCTCTAATACTTTGCACCATTCTCTCCCTCTTGATCCAGTGGAGCTGCAATATGTGCTTGGTGGTGACTTTGCAGGTTGAGACAGTGGTGCCTACACCGGGCTCTCTCTTCCATAACCCATTCCCTATCTCTCTCCCTTGATCCACTGGTGCTGCAGTTTATGCTTGGTGGTGACTGCGCAGGAGGCGGCGTTGGGGCCTGAACTGGGCTCTCTTCCATAACCCATTCCCCACCTCTACTCCTTTGATCCACTGGTGCTGCATTATGTGCTTGGTGGTGGCTGAGCAGGAGAAGGCGTTGGTGCATGAGCTGGGCTCTATATTCCATTCCCCATTCCCCATCACTACTCCTTTGATCCACTAGTGCTGCAGGGTGTGGTCGGTGGTGGCCGCGCAGGAGGCGGCGGCGGGTCGTGCTCTTCTCTCTCTCTCTTCCATAACCCATTCCCCATCTTCCACTCTTGATCCACTGGTGCTGCAGTGAGTGGTGGTGGCTGCGCAGGAGGCGGCGGCGGGTCGTGCTCTTCTCTCTCTCTCTTCCATAACCCATTCCCCATCTTCCCCTCTTGATCCACTGGTGCTGCAGTGAGTGGTGGTGGCCGCGCAGGAGGCGGCGGCGGGTCGTGCTCTTCTCTCTCTCTTCCATAACCCATTCCCCATCTTCCCCTCTTGATCCACTGGTGCTGCAGTGAGTGATGGTGGCTGCGCAGGAGGCGGCGGCAGGTCGTGCTCTTCTCTCTCTCTCTCTTCCATAACCCATTCCCCATCTTCCCCTCTTGATCCACTGGTGCTGCAGTGAGTGGTGGTGGCTGCGCAGGAGGCGGCGGCGAGTCGTGCTCTTGTCTCTCTCTCCCATAACCCATTCCCCATCTCTCCCCTTGATCCACTGGTGCTGCAGTGAGTGGTGGTGGCTGCGCAGGAGGCGGCGGCGGGTCGTGCTCTTCTCTCTCTCTTCCATAACCCATTCCCCATCTTCCCCTCTTGATCCACTGGTGCTGCAGTGAGTGGTGGTGGCCGCGCAGGAGGCGGCGGCGGGTCGTGCTCTTCTCTCTCTCTTCCATAACCCATTCCCCATCTTCCCCTCTTGATCCACTGGTGCTGTAGTGAGTGGTGGTGGCCGCGCACGAGGCGGCGGCGGGTCATGCTCTTCTCTCTCTTCCATAACCCATTCCCCATCTTCCCCTCTTGATCCACTGGTGCTGCAGTGAGTGGTGGTGGCTGCGCAGGAGGCGGCGGCGGGTCGTGCTCTTCTCTCTCTCTTCCATAACCCATTCCCCATCTTCCCCTCTTGATCCACTGGTGCTGCAGTGAGTGGTGGTGGCTGCGCAGGAGGCGGCGGCGGGTCGTGCTCTTCTCTCTCTCTCTTCCATAACCCATTCCCCATCTTCCCCTCTTGATCCACTGGTGCTGCAGTGAGTGGTGGTGGCCGCGCAGGAGGCGGCGGCGGGTCGTGCTCTTCTCTCTCTCTCTCTTCCATAACCCATTCCCCATCTTCCCCTCTTGATCCACTGGTGCTGCAGTGAGTAGTGGTGGCTGCGCAGGAGGCGGCGGCGGGTCGTGCTCTTCTCTCTCTCTCTCTCTCTCTTCCATAACCCATTCCCCATCTCTCCCCCTTGATCCACTGGTGCTTCAGTGTGTGCTTGGTGGTGGCCGCGCAGGAGGCGGCGGCGGGTCGTGCTCTTCTCTCTCTCTTCCATAACCCATTCCCCATCTTCCCCTCTTGATCTACTGGTGCTGCAGTGAGTAGTGGTGGCTGCGCAGGAGGCGGCGGCGAGTCGTGCTCTTGTCTCTCTCTTCCATAACCCATTCCCCATCTCTCCCCCTTGATCCACTGGTGCTGCAGTGAGTGCTCGGTGGTGGCTGCGCAGGAGGCGGCGGCGGGGCGCGGCGCGGAGGCTGAGGCGACGCACCGAGCGCTATGGCTGCGCCTGAACGCGGCGACGCGCGCTCTGGGCTCTGCGCTGGGCGCGCCCATGCTGCTGCTGTACGTCATCTGGGGGACTCTCGTTGTCATTGTCGCCTACGGCGGTCTTATGGGTGTCGTTGTCGGCCATTCTTGGCGCAAGAACTTCGGCATGTGCGCGTATACCTTCCTCTGCATCGGCTTCCTGTATATCGTTTGCGATGCCGCTCACCGCACCAGCACCGAGGTTAGTCTTGCTGGAGCTATCTGCGCCTCCCGTTGTTTAATTATTTTGCTTACGTTTACTCTAACCTTAAATCGGATGAGTTTAGTTTAGAGCCAGTATTGCAGCGTCTCTGATTGTTGGACCTAGGCTTCGAGTCTTGATTGCGACGACCTTTTTATGCTAGCTCCCTAGCTATGTCGAATTCAGCCCCTGTTTGGAGGAGAATCCTACCGACTTGCTGTTGTGATCGATAGTTTTTCTTGGTTTCTGCTATCAGTACCAGACGAATGTCAGATTAAAGCCCAAACAAACGGGCCTGGACTGCGCGCGTTCTTCCCTTCCTCTTCCTTGTCATATCCCCTCTTCTTAAAAACATTCTGTCCCTTACTTGCACCACACTACCATACATGTCTGGAGACAACTGAGGATCTCAAACCTTGTCCCAGCTGTGCCATCGCTGGGAGGAAAACCCCCCACAGTTGACGTGTAGTCCTGCGCCGGATCTCACTATTTATGAGGGAGAAACACCACCAACTCCTGGAATAAAACAATTCGTGAACTAACGGTCGAAGCCGTTGACGTGCCCGGACCGGAAACATCAACGAATTTATGAATCAAGTGATCTAAATTGGCGTAGCTGCCAGCGCGCTGTTTTTACATCTCAGGATCTTGGGTACAAATTCCGTTCACTCCTCGTGGCCCTGTGCAGGGGGTTCAGTTGTTCAATGGATCAATGAACTATAAAATTCGATGAGATCAGAATTGTTTGCTTCAGCTGAATGAAGAGTTAATAAGTGTTTTTTCTTATCTTTATTGGGTCTTTTCAGTTCAGAATTCTATCAAATATTCAGTTAACAGCGCGAAAACCGGATGCATTGCGTCCTCCGCGCAGTGGGTTAGGAGGTTCAGTAAGCTTTAGAGAACCCCCGAGCGGCCTGGGATGAGGCAAGAAGGAAAGATACGACGTATGGACTCGTATGGACCGTGGCGCCGCTCTCCTTGGCAGCGCACGATCCGATGACAACCGAAAGGCGACTCCACTACCGCCACGAAAGCTTCTCCGTCAAGAATGGCAGACTCTGGGGAATCCGAAGCTTTCTTCGCCGAACTTGTGCCAACTATGTACCATATTTATGTGTTTTATAAAACATTATTTGTGCTTCAAAAAGGGATATGAAATAGATCCAAATAATTAAAGAAATGTTAGTTCAATGTATTGAGCAAATATCTTCTTTATCTTTGAAAGTTTCTAATCCTTTACTTCATAGTTATATTCAAAGGTTTGCTGTTCTGTTGGCTGTTACAAATATTTAGAAATCTTTTCTGCTGATCGGTAGGCAGTGTGTGCCAGTACTGGTTTGGTCTAGCAGATTTCGTGCTATACCGGGACGTGAGTTATAAACATTGTTGCAGTAAAGCGACGTGTGTGTTTGTTTTCAATCGAGTCATCAAGAACGATAACAGTGCTCCATCTTTAATATAAAATTCTCGAATCTTAATGTGATCGAATACACATGTGAATTTGAGGCACACGTGTGGAATTAATTATGATTTAAGATGAATATTGTCCAGTCCCTTTTAAATGTTAATTTTACGAATATTTCCATATGCATTCGTTGTTTTTAAATGTCATATCATTTATAACTGTTACGCATACAATTAAATGACTCACATTCAACCAATGTGTTGGTTTCCAATGACGTATCTCTATTTGGTCAGGTAATGCACTGTAGGCCCCATTAAAACTTTTGAAATGAGTAAATGTTGATGTATTATGTTATATTTGTAATCTCATATAAAATTAAATACATGATTATTGTAAATGATTGTGTCTGGTTGTTTAATAGTAATATATACTTATGAAATCATAAATTGTAGAAGGAAGAAATCTAGAAACCTTTCTAGAAGGAAGAAATTTCTGATACGTGCTATAGTCGACCCCTTCGACTCAATAATTCGTTCCCTGCTAATTCGAATATCGATGGCATTTTTAGATGCACCTCAGCAAAAAAAAATATAAAAAAAAAGACTTAGTGACGAATCTGGTATTGTTTCGCCAACTTAAACAGAATACCCCTCCTGTTTATCACACGCGTTCCACTGGCTTTAAAAAAAGTATCTGAAGATGCTTATATTTTATTTGTTTTTATCGTCTATTTACCTCACGAAAGATGTCTGATATCAAGGTCATCTGAAGACTGGCAAACATTAATCTCTCTTTTTGCAGTATCAAACCTCCTCATATTCCATTAATTTTGAGTTTTTGATAACTTTTTCCTTGTTAGTTGTGGCATCGATAAGCCAGTGATGCTCAGACAACTCCAGTGCAGCCTGATTTGCTCTACTGTACATGGCACGCAACGCATTTGCTTGGTGGCCGTCGCCGTGTAATTATTTTAATTGGTCGTTGCGTCTCAAATTGAAACTGTCTGTTCGCCGACAGATGCGATCTAAATGACCAAACCAAATTCATGATTCCTATCACTTAATTTAAATATGGGTAAGCACTTACCTATGTCCCTTATTGTTTGATTCCTGTTTACAGAAAGAGATATTTCACTGCGGAATAGATTGTTGTATGTAATGAGACAATATCTTGCATACTCATGAGCAAAACACCGAGAGATTCTTCAGAATATGGTCGGAAAGAAATAAAATAAGATGGACATATGCATTCAAAAAAGAGAAAATTATGTCTTACTCCTTAGAAATAGTCGAAATTATGACTCCTCAAGAGGTCGGAGATTATGTAAGACCACACCTCTTCGTAATTATAGAATTCATGGTTGTTGTATGTTAAATAGTTTAAATGAGATGTTTTATTTTCTTTGTGTAATAGTAATAGCAAATATTTATTTGTGTGTATGTTTATGTCAGCTTAAGATGTAGGTCGAAAGTGACATTGACTCGAGGAAAATATTACATTGACACTACATAACGTAAGACTTTGTTGCGCTACAGTAATTTGCATGAATGTTGGTGTTATAATTTTAGAAATTGATCCTAAATTCCCCGAATAAAGATTTTATCAGCCGAGAACTCGTAAGGAGAGGTGAATTTCCAGGCTCGCTCTTTTTATCCTATTAGAAAAATAAAACCCTGAGTTTTCGATACTATCGCGATTGCGTGTTAAATAAGATTTTTAACAAAACTAAAAAAAAAAACTTGAGCTAGCTAGTATTAATAGAAATTACGAAAAATAGAATGATGGGAGAGAAAGAAACCATTTTCAATACATTTAATGGTTTCCAAATTCTCGTTCTATTCACATTCACGAACGATATGGTGATCCACGAACCAAAATGTATCTTGCAGTATTTCGTCGTGTCCTGTGCGCAGGTTGGTGAATCGAAAGATTCTTGTAATTTGTACATAACAATATTCTATCAAAATGCAATGAAATTTTTAAAAAAAGGACGCAATAATACTAATTTATAAAGTAGACAGGGAACTTCGTTCCTTGAGAGCAGACGTTCATCTATTCGCGCGTGCGTGCGCAGGTGGGCGAGGCCAGCGCGCGCGCGCTGCTGCGCGTGGCGGCGCAGGCGGGGGCGGGGGCGGGGGCGGGGGCGGAGCACCTGAGCGCGGAGGCGGGCGCCTTGCTGCGCGACGCCGCCCTGCAGCCGCCCTCCGTCTCCCTCGCCGGCTTCGTCACGCTCGACCGCGGATTTCTCTCGGGGGTGAGTGCGAGCGCAGGAAGGCGGAGGAAAGGATACAATTTATTTGTAACTAGTGTGGCGTCATATTAGTCGCCTTGTACAAACGTGACAAAATATAAGCAAAGTGCATTTCATGCACATGAAATGCACGAGGAAGTAGTTTGCGACAGCGGGTAGTGCTGGCGGGAAGGAGCGCCGGGCTCAACAATGGCAAACCTAGGGAGCGGAAGGGAAGGGGTGCCGTGTCGTGGGTGGCCACTTGTGAACCCCGTAGACAGGCTGGCTGTGGAAACGCGTCGGCGGAAACAGCGAGATGACGCAGTTCCGTTAGCCGGCCCAAAAAGTAATGTAAGCGGACCTAAACTCCTTCTGATTCTTGGGCGCGTCGGTAGGATGTCGTGTGGGTTGTGCGCGGCGCGGCATTTCAACGCATAGGCGGGGGACATAGAAGGAGCCTCCACGCGAGCAATAAGCACTTACCAAGCTATATACCAAAAGCTTTTTGCCGGCGTCCCCTGGAAACGTCACTTATATAGTGACGGCCAATCCTTCTACCACCGGACTTCCAAATGTACAACGGAGCATCAGGCCCATTTCTGACGATAGTAAGCTTTAATGCTGAAGGCTTATCTAGATCTAAAGAGGATATTTTAGCATTAATATGCAGTGAACAGAAAATAGATGTACTGTGCCTACAAGAAACACACAGGGACAAAGACAGTGCCCGACCTCGAATTCAGGGAATGACTCTAGTTGCTGAGATTCCACACAAAGCCTATGGCAGCGCTATGTTTACCAGAAGCGATATCACCATCACATCCACTGACACAAAACAACAAGACGACATAGAATTCATCACAGTAGAACTCAGCAACTGCACTGTGTCGTCCATCTACAAGCCACCCAGCAGGGACCTCTCTCTTTTGAACCAACAAACAACTTTCATGCTCAGAAGATCCAGTTTGTGGTTGGAGATTTCAACTGCCACTCCACCTCTTGGGGCTACGACAACACAGACCCAAATGGACACAAATTAGAAGAGTGGGCTGAGACGAACAATCTATCTCTACTGCACGACCATAAACTCCCACACTCCTTCAACAGCCGTGCCTGGAGACGTGGCTACAATCCAGACCTGTGTTTTGTCACAAGTAGAGTCTCAGCTGAGTGTGAAAGAGTTGTGTACGATCCCATCCCAAGGAGCCAGCATCGACCCATTGGTATCAAGGTTTACTCGGCTGTGAAGACACACGTTATACCTTATAGAAGGCGTTTCAACTTCAGAAAGGCCCGCTGGAACGCTTTCGCCGAAGACCTGGACCAGGCTGTGGCAGAAATTCCACCAACCCCGCAGAACTATGATAGGTTTGTGCAGCGCCTGAGAGAGGTGTCATGCAAGCACATCCCACGAGGATGCAGACAACGATACATCCCTGGTGTAACCACAGAAATGAAGGATGCACTTGCAGAATATCAGCAATGCTATGAGGAGGACCCATTCAACGATGACACCATTGCACTTGGAGAGCAAATCATGCGGATGACAAGTGAAGCCAGACAAGCCAAGTGGATTGAGACCCTTGAGGGCATGGACATGACACATAGCAAGATTGCATGGAACCTTCTGAAAAAACTCAGTGGTGACAAAGGAACAACTCCACACTTTGGTAAGGTAACAGCAAACCAAGTTGCACACCGGCTGCTCCTGAATGGAAAGACAGAGGGCCGAGCAAAGAAGTTCAAAATGGAGCAACAAGAACAGCCAGACCACAAATTGCTGGAGGAACCCATCCAAATGGACGAGCTGGAGAAAGCAATAACCCAACTGAAGAATGGGAAGGCTGCGGGAGAGGATGACATCTGCACCGAACAAATCAAACAGTTTGGACCTGGGACTAAAAATTGGCTCCTAAACCTTTTTAATAGCTGCCTGTCATCGCTGTCCCTCCCGAAAGTCTGGAGGAAAGCAAAGGTCATCGCACTTCTGAAACCAGGTAAACCTGCAGACTCTGACTCCAGCTACCGGCCGATCTCACTCCTGTGCCATCTCTTCAAGCTCTATGAGCGTGTGATATTTCAGCGCATTGTGCAGTTCTTTGAGGGGAGGCTTATCCCACAGCAGGCAGGATTCCGGCCAGGTAAATCTTGTACAAGCCAGATATTGAACCTTACTGAGCAAATTGAGAATGGGTTTGAGGAGGGTGTCGTCACAGGCATGGCTCTAATAGACCTAACAGCAGCATACGACACGGTCAACCATAATCTCTTGCTCTCCAGGGTGTACAAGATGACGGGAGACAAGCACCTCACAGGTACCATCCGTACCCTCCTTCAGAACCGACGATTCTATGTCTGCTTGAATGGAAAAAAGAGCCGATGGAGAATTCAGAAGAACGGTCTACCCCAAGGGAGCGTTCTGGCACCGCTGCTCTTCAATGTGTATACAAATGACCAGCCCATCACGCCAAATGCTCTCCACTTCTTGTATGCCGATGATCTGGCTATATTGGTCAAGGATCGTTCTTTCGAAGGAGTGGAACAAGGACTGACTCATGCATTGGAGGAAATATCAACCTACTACAAGGAGAGTCACCTCAAACCAAACCCAGGGAAAACACAGGTATGCGCCTTCCATCTAAGATCTAGGGAGGCTAGGAGAAGACTGAACGTCACCTGGGAGGGCAAGGCCCTGGAACACACCAACTCACCAAAATATCTTGGCGTGACCTTGGACCGAACTTTGACATACAAACAGCACTGTCAGAATACATCATCAAAAGTCAACTCCAGGAACAACATCATCAGGAAGCTATGCAGCAGCCAATGGGGAGCAAATCCCAGCGTGCTCCTGACATCAGGAAGGGCTCTCTGCTTCTCTGTTGGGGAATACGCCTGCCCTGTCTGGTGTCGGTCAGCCCACACAAAGAAGGTTGATACATCCCTTAATGAGACGTGTCGCATTGCAACTGGTTGCATGAAACCAACTCCCATCGACAAACTCTACAGGGCTGCAGGAATGAACACTCCTAAGATCAGAAGAGCAAACCACGAATACTTGGAGAGGTTCAAACAGACCTTCGATGAGAGGCACGTAATGTACGGTCAGCTGGAGCCATCGCGCAGCCGACTCAAATCCAGGAGAAGTTTCATGAGGTTCACACAGCCAGAACCTCCAGACTGGTACCCACTCCGGGATCCTGAGACTACTGGAACCAGTTCTGCCATGGAAATCCTGGAGGGCACTGAACAGCATAAGAACTGGAGTGGCCTCTGTGAAGACCAACCTTGCAAGGTGGGGCTACTTAGCGGAGGACGACATCTACTGTGACTGCGGAGAGGCACAGGACACCGACCACCTCACACAGTGCCCACTGTGCCCTGTTCACTGCACAGATGATGACCTCTGGAGGGGGAATGCACCTTCAGAAGACCTGGCCCACTACTGGGCTGGAAAAATTTGAAAGACCGGACACGAAAAAGTAAAGTAAGTAACGCATAGGCTACTGAGGCAGGGAACTGAAGCCGGCGGGCTGCGTCGAGACGGGTGGTGCGGCATACTCGCTTGTATGCTCACGTAGGCAACTGGTGCATCACACCGAATAAGATATCAAATTATCAAGCCAGCGGTGGTGGTGACCAGGAACATTCCTTCTGGTAACGGGTCAATATTTTTTATTATAATTATTGTAAATAGTATTCAGGTGTTGTAGCATATTTCAAATAAATACTCAATAAATTATAAACCGTTCATGTCTATGAATTATTGCCCCGGCAAAGACGCCACACTAGTACTGAAAGTGAGGTTAGGTACGAAATAAATTTTTCGAGATTCGGAGACGATAGAAAGACAATCGGAAATTGAGAAAGAACTTTGCACTTTGACACTATTATGAGTTGCGTGCATTATGAATTATGAACTATAAATTCACGAAAAGGTACTTATGGGGTCATTCTCAATATGAGAGGCGGTAGCCATGTTGGTTCAAGTCGTTGCGGTGTTTTGTGTACTTTGTGATGCCCGATCTTTTATTTACTTTGTGATACCCCCAGCAAGATCGTTCTTGCCGCATGCGGACCGTGAAGTGTAACTTTTCGATCAATTAACGTTTTCGAAAGACAAATTTTCATCTCAAAATCACCTTATCTGTCACCTTATTCATGAAAGTAGATTTTAATCATTTCTTAAACTTCAATTAATATTTATGTTTTCAATTAAACTTCCGATTGGTACATAAGAATTAAGACAGAATTTTCGCTTTTGTTATTACATTTTTTAGCATTAATTTTTTGATAACAAAACATGTTTGATTCAGCTCGAAATGTATTACGTTGCGTTTTTCTGTTGTTTTTTACTTTGAAATAAATATTGCCAAAGTGTATAGCTAATATTGTCGGTTTCTAAAAAAATTTATAAAGATTTGAGCAAAAAATAAATAGTTCCTTTTCTTTCTGCGGTGTTTGATAACAGAAAATATATCCTATTTTTTAGAGGTGTTGGAATTCTCGAAGTCCAGACATTTGTTTAATACACTGAATCACTTTTCGAAATATGACCTCAAACTCAAAAGTTTGGACGAAATTAGAAAATCTTTTACAATCAGAACCGAAAACTTTCATTCAATTACGTTTCCAATAATTTATTTAATAAAAATAACGTCTTCAGTTTCATCCTCGCTTTTGAAACTTTTTTATTGGTTACATTTTTGGTTTGATGCTCTTTAAAGAACCTTGATTTATCAGATCATGCAAAATATTAATTCAATAAGATGAGATCATTAAGATAATTCATAAAATAGGCTTTCCTCTTTCCACTACGGCTAAGAAAACTTCTGGTTTGCGGGAGGACAATCAATACAATAATAGTAAAATACGATTTTCCAAGAAATTTCTCCAGAAGTGAGTTTATTTTTCATGGACTTTGGGCTAAATCGGAAAAGATTAATATGTTCTCGTAGGACTTTTCAAATAGTGATCAATGTTTGTGGCTACTCTGTTTTTTATGATTAACTAATTTGTTTTTTGTTTTGTTTTTTGCAGTTCCTGTCATCTGTGGTGACCTATTTGATAGTCCTTGTACAATTCCGAGAACAATGACTATTACTCCAAGTAGATAGTTTAATAAAATTTACATTTTCCCATTTAATTTCACTTTTTTACTACTGATAATATGACTTTTCTAAATTTCCACGTTCAAAATAGCTTTGAACTTTTCAAATTTTTACATACTATATTGATTACACAGACCAACTAAAGTAACCTCATCTACAGTACGAAATTGAAGCGTTCTATTGTTTAACGAACTCTTAAGGTTTGTGTGTCGAACTGAAATCCACAAATCTTTGGTATCACGTGAGGTTCTTTTCAATGTAGACTGAAATTTCTAATGAACATAAATTTATGAGTTTTGAATTATTTTAATCGCGGTTGGAATGGTGAAATACCCGAAATTCCAAGCCACTCAAAGATTATACTCAAATATCACATCGAAACATACAAGAGGAAAAAATATTTTTTCAGACGAAAAATAATGTTGCGTTTTTTCGTCCATCTAGATCATTTTTGGCGTTAACAAGGAAATCGAAGACTATTATTTGTAAAATGTAAAATATCAAAGATCAATAAAAAAATAAGAAAAAAGACGTTTTAAAACCAAATCTATCATTTACTAGAAACATTCTACACCTACCTGATACTCTTCACTGACAAAGCTGTAGTCGGTGCTTGAATGGAAAGATCGTCGATTAGAATAGTAATTTAATAACGAAATGTCTTTTTATGCTCATTACTTACGTATTCGCGGCATATAAAGGAATATTGAGGCGGCAGCGAATGTCGAATTACTCTGTCAGCATTCTTCGCATCAAATCGTCATCTCGTAGATGACGATTTCGACACTGTGTTCTCCCTAGCACCTCGCACGCTCATGGCGGGCGACCTGAACGCGAAAAAGATCATGTACACTTTTTTGAAGAAACGAGTAGTTTTTGCGTTATTTCTAGTTGAAATTAATGAAATATATACAGGTTTCACACCAACTACGAACCACGTATATTGGAAAGCATTTATTTCTGGTTGTTCCATTTTTTGTGAAATTATCCTGTATGATGTGATAGAAATAAAAAAATGTTTATAATAGTTCGTTTACTATTTATTTTTTTTTTTTTTTTTTCAAAAAACTAACATACGAACTTGGCAGCAAAGTTGAAACGTTGAAGTAATTGTATGTATTCAAAACAAGCAATAGTGTTCCATTAAGAACGCTTCAGAAGAACTTTCATAAAACCGCATCATTGCAAACTGGAAAACAGTTCTATTTATGGCACAAATTGCGCTTTTAGCGAGAATTTATAAGAAAATATGTGCCCATAGTTTGCAGCGCCCATCCGCGCTTTGTTGGCAGCGCTCATTGACTGAGATGTGTTAATATAGACAGAAATGCCATATAATATTACATAACCGTTACTAAGAGGCGAGAAAGTATGTGCTATATTACTACATCTCGCTATGTACTCACTAAAAACATTAGGACTCAAACTAAAACCGCAGGAATGCCGCATTGTGCATAAAAAGGAGGCGTGAACTTGACGCTACATTACAACTTGAAGACACCCCCATCCCCACATGATCGCGTTTAAGCTGTTAACCAACCCTGACCCGATGGTACGAACGGCCGCGATGACAGATCTACACATGGACGCAGCATACTGTCAGCCGAGGACGCTGACACAAGGGAGTTTTTGTCCCTCGAACGTAAAGCACTATCGATGTTCTACGCATGCGCGGTGTAAGTTTCGCATCACTTTAGTGCTTCTGCGCAAGCGCAGAATATCGATAGTGCTTTACGTTCGAGATGGCACAAACTCGCTATAAACACGTAGCTCTCGGGGCCCCGAACGACCGCAGCGAGCCTGGCAGATCGACCTTCACCCGGGCCCGCCAAGCCTCGCGGCGGCTCGGGGTAGCATGGCAAAATATAGAAGAATCTTCCTAAGGATGGGATGATTTGACAGCTAGTGCTGGCAACACAACTGACGATTCTGTGGTCGTTGTGTCCTTGAACTTAATAGACTCTCCTTCCTCCATTCGTTCGTTTGCAGTTGGCTAACTTGTAAGAAGCCACGACGCTCCCTGCTGTGATGTCCTCGTCCGACGAAAATATAGTGCGCCACGAGAAATAATTGAAATTAGGAAGTGCAGAGCTTTGTGCTCTAATGTAAAAATTCTTTTTTTATAAAAATTATATTGAATTTAGTTTTTATGTGATAAGTATTATGTTTGTTTTAAAATCGAGTCTTGAATGTGAGATGCGTAGTTGAGACGGTCCACGTGTTCCGGCATTGTGCTGTGTTCGGCATTGTTCTTTTATTGAATGTGATATTACGTTAAGACATTTTCCCACTTATGTAAATAAATTTCTATATTTCCCGGACTCACGTGCGTGCATATAACTAAGCGAAACTCAAGACATCTCTTTATTGATGTCTCGCGTGAACCGTAAACAAACACTACGAAGGGGCGTAACTAAACAGCTGACGCGGCGGATGGATACTTCTCTGAAGTACACGTGATGTTCACTTGTTTCCCGATCTGTCAAATCATCCCATCCTTAGGAAAATTGTTCTCTACTATAAGAGACAATACAGGACACTTCCCCGTTCTTCCGCGCAACCGATGGAAACAAGTTCCTACTAGCGCTCCTAGTGTCAGAACCTGGTACCTCAGCGCCAAATAAAGACATCAACATGAGTTTTACGGAAGAAATACTTTTTTTTAATTTACCTCACGAAATAAGACTCATTTTGACCTACTTTTTCTGAGACTTAATTACATTGAATGGTTTAAATAACGGAAAATAATAATGTACAAAAGAGATGTTTTATATATTCCAAGAATAAATTGGTTACAAATGCAAGATTTTTCTTGCCTTAACACTTCCAGTAATACTTTGGTACTTTTTCATTTGCTTTCTTTAAAAAGCACTTTATCACTACATTATACCTCCGCTTACATACAAATTAATACACTCCTCACAGACAATATTTTCCAATTGAATATTAATAATTTGCATTAATTGTTTTTTTACCTCAAGTTTACTCAAGTAAACATTTTAAAAAGTCTTTCGAAAACACACTTAATCTTAGAAAACAAACTAATAGCTAATTGGTTCTGGTAGAAAAGAGTGGCATTCACATACTGCTTAGTCAGAATACGCGAGTTTCTTAATTTATGCTTTTCATCTACATTCGATAAACTAGTTTTACGTGACGAACGAACGCGAGTTCTTTTGAATTTCATATTTAAAACAGCGAAAAACTGCACAATTTTTTCTTGCAATAAGGAAGGATGCCAAGAACAGTATTGTGAAATAAGTTTTCCAGAAATTGGCCAGAAAGACAATCAAATTTTAAAAAATTGAGAAGAATGCAAACACCAACAGAGCACTGAGCTTAGGCTGTATGAGTTTTCACCAGGTTCTGCCACTAGAGAACAATTTTCCTAAGGATGGGATGATTTGACAGATCGGGAAACAAGTGAACATCACGTGTACTTCAGAGAAGTGTCCATCCGCCGCGTCAGCTGTTTAGTTACGCCCCTTCGTAGTGTTTGTTTACGGTTCACGCGAGACATCAATAAAGAGATGTCTTGAGTTTCGCTTAGTTATATGCACGCACGCGACTCCGGGAAATATAGAAATTTATTTACATAAGTGAGAAAATGTCTTAACGTAATATCACATTCAATAAAAGAACAATGCCGAACACAGCACAATGCCGGAACACGTGGACCGTCTCAACTACGCATCTCACATTCAAGACTCGATTTTAAAACAAACATAATACTTATCACATAAAAACTAAATTCAATATAATTTTTATTAAAAAAAGAATTTTTACATTAGAGCACAAAGCTCTGCACTTCCTAATTTCAATTATTTCTCGTGGCGCACTATATTTTCGTCGGACGAGGACATCACAGCAGGGAGCGTCGTGGCTTCTTACAAGTTAGCCAACTGCAAACGAACGAATGGAGGAAGGAGAGTCTATTAAGTTCAAGGACACAACGACCACAGAATCGTCAGTTGTGTTGCCAGCACTAGCTGTCAAATCATCCCATCCTTAGCAAGATTCTTCTATAGATGGAGGCAGAAGTGTTTCTCGATATATCGCGAAGTGTCCTTATTGTCTCTATAGTATTTGGTATGGCGCCCTCACAGGGCTGCAGAGGGCAGGGCCCTTTCCGATCTGGCTCCACTCGAGGCGCCACAATTTTGAAAATCGTTCTTCAAAATTTAGAGGTATTTTACATAAAGCCCTCCGAACATTTTCAAAATTTTCTCAAAAATTGCTCCAAATTTTTCTTTGCATTTCTTGTAAGAATACAGTAAAATACACTTATAAAGTTGTCATGAGACCGATTTTCACGGTTATCTCTGACTTTTCGAAAATTGCAAAAGTTTGAATTTTTTCCGTGTCTTCCTAGAAATACAAAATTGAAGATAGAGGTTTTTCCTTCTTATAAAATTTGTTGTTCATAGTGAGTTCTTTAATTAAAGTCATGTACATTTTTTTAAAAACTTAGTACACTGTCAGAAATTTCTGCATTACGTTTAATGTAAAAGTACATGAAAGTAATTATCATGTATGCACATTAAATTTAATGTGCATACATGTTATTAATGTGCACATGTACAAAGTAATTGTAATTAATGTACATTAAATTTAAAGGACACTGGTACGTGACGTGGCAATCCGCTCCTTTTGCTACTTGCCCGGAGGAGTCAAGAGAGGAAGACCAAGACACGATCCACGGGCTTTGGAACTGTAAAACCACGTGCCCTCCAGGCCGGGGTAGAGAGTACAATGGGGTTCAGTTGGTGTAGTGGTAGTGCGACGTTGTGGCCCGGACACAGTGTTGCCAGATGTGTTTAGAGGGATTCCGCCATGTTCGATTCAGTTTCCGTCGAAAATCCGCTAAACTGGTTTTAAATTTCCCGCCTAAATCCTCTAAACGTAAAATAAATTATTTTTCCATATTTAAATGTTGTATTAGTTTATTCTATTAAAACAAAAATATTGTTGCGAAATGTAGGGGCTTGCACATCAACCTGCAATTCAATTTTTAGATAATATAGAATGCATTACTTGGGTGAAAATTTGCAAAAAAATACCAATGATTTCTGGCATTATATAATTATTATATAAGTTTTACATTACTTATTCCTGCTAGTAACATGGATTTAGAAATTTTAAAAATATACATCTGTGCAAAACAACTTATTGATATAGGTTATCGAAGATTGATGCTTAACTATTTTACTGCTTTACTAACTTTATTAATTTCCGCCGTTTATTCCGCTGTCCGAGAAACTAATTTTTTTCCGCCGTACGAGTTCAAAATCCGCTGAACACGGCGGGAATTCCGCCGATATGACAACACTGCCCGGACAGCAGTGACGAACTGTGCGACGGTACGGGTGATTTCTCCGGAGGCTTGGTTGAACTGCGGTGAATTGGGACATCTTATGGAAGGGCGGGATTTTGACTTGTACCTGGTTATTCTTTGATTTTGGATTGTTAGAAAAATACAGTTGTTAATTGTACGAAATATTGTGCTTTCCTACTTGATTACTTCTGAATACACATGTACATCAAATTTACTGTACGTGTGAATTAAATTTAATGATCACGTACTTAAAATTTAATGTGCGTTCATGATAATTACTTTCATATACTTTTACATTAAAAGTAATGCACACATTTCTGACTGCTTTTTACTTCTACTCCAAGAGAAAAATTTGTCTACTTCCAACACGACATGGCTTTTTGTTGCTAGTATCAATATAACTCTTATAAAGCCTTTCGTGCATAAATAATCATTAACTTGTGTACCAAATATTATTAAATTAATTTTATCGAGAATTTATTTATTGAATATGGAATAATAAATAAATATTTTAATTTCAATAAAAATTATTTTATTCAAAAATACAAAACTATCAGCACTTGAGAAATGAAATATTTTCAACTTATTGATTGTATTTTGTCCATCTTTTTAGCCTAACCGCAGAATCAAATTTTTGCCACCTTTTTGAAGCTGTTTGTCTCATTTTGTTGGACTTATTTTCATACTTTCCCTGAACGTAATAATTTTATTGTTAATAATATTGTTTATTGCTATTTATTCAGCATTACCTTTTTACAGTTAAACAAATAACAATGAAAATAATTGACAGAGGCAATAGATTTGCTTGTACATAGGAACTGAGTACAAAGGAAGTATATAGGAACAAGAGAAATCTGCATATACAATGAAGAAACAAAATGAGAAAGAAGATTGATTTAATGTAAAACAATTTTTTTAGTAATATTATTACTAGATATGTATCATTATATAATTATAATATTACTATCTTTCTTCTTTGGTCATTCTAGAAATTACTAAATTAGAAAAACCTTTTGATTCCTAAGGATGTAATCCATTTCTTTATTTAACAATAGACATTTTGACAAAGTTTTCTTTATTGAAATTTTATTATTACTTAAACCGACACCAATTGCCAATTTATTAAAAATTCTCAAGGTTGTAATGTAATGTAATCAAATGTTCTATCGATAGTAATAATTTGTTAACGAAACATTACTTTTAATTTAGTGCATAATAAGAATATAACTCCAACTTACTTTCGTATGAATTCCAGGGTTAGTTCTAACTTTGCAGAATATGCATATTCAAAAACGTAATAGCTAGCAAATAATATTATCACACCTTTAATAACGATTTTACAAATTATTGGAACCTTTTTTTCAGGATCACAGTCATTTACTTTGGGCTTACTATGTAACACTCATTTCCTGAACTTTAGTTTTTTGACTTGATTTCTTTGGCCCATTGTTATATTTAAACAGTCACTTGAAATCTGCAGCTCGTTCATGAATAGATGGAGATTAACAAGTTTCTCATTTCATGCAAGTAATTTTAAATAAATAATAATAATTAATATTAATCAGACTTTACCCTCACAAATCCAATATGCGTGAATTGCTTCAGCTTCTCTCGATGTTATCCGCCAACCGCTATAGGAAACTGCAGTGATTATAACAACATGACTCATGAACGTATTATTTCAACTCGAACTTTGCTAATTCTTAACCAATGCCAGGAAGTAAAGAATAACATTCTGTTTCACACGCTTTCATGTCAGTAAGTTATGACGTTCCTTTGATTTTGCACACGTTTTAGAATTTGAATAAGTCTGTTACTTTAACACGTAAAAACACTCGACTACAAGAGTTTTAGAATTTGAAATGAATCCGAAACGCCCGGGTACCTGTGTTCCAAAGTCCTATATGTACTATATTCCAAAGTCTTTGCCTGTGTTTCCGCTTAACAACCTGCCTTTCTATTTCCAGTAATAAGCAGGCTGTCGACACCCTTTGTGTCATTGCCTTCAAGGTACCAAGATACTCTCTGGTACCATGTTCTGGGAAAGGGTTCGGATTTCCCTAAGCCGCTTTATGCTCCCAAAATAAAGCATTGGAAAGCACGCAGCCCGGAAGGAAGGTACAAATTACTATGTATCCATTTTTTCCAACTGCGAATATTGACGTTGAAATGCAATATTAAATTAAAAGGTTTTGTTGAAAAAATATTTGAAATAATTATTAAATCGTTTCATACAAAAAATGAAGTAACAGTGTCGCGTTATAAGTTATGTTTCCAAGTATTTCAGTTGAATTTGAAAGAATTATAAACTACAGAATTAAAGTGCTATGTTTGCCGCTAGAATTTCATTGTATATTTGTTTTCATTTGAATGTATATCCGAATTTTTAAAATTTATTTTTTCGTATACATGCTGAAACAATATTTTACGTTTATTATACGTCAGTTTAAATAGTGGAAAAATATTTATAAGTTTTAGAAAGTATCTAAGTTCCATTTACTCCACAATTATTCAGCACGAATTTTAATTTAAACATTAAATATAATGTAGAATTATATTAATTTATCTTTAATGAAAAATATGTATTAAACTTCATGAACTAGTCTATATTAAATCTACGTTGATTTTAATTAAATTTAATGTACATTCACATTAATTTCGTTGTAATGTACAAGGTACATTAATTTTAATGTACAGTCGTACATTAACTTTACATTGATATACAATATATGATTGATAAGCATTACATTTATTGTAAAAATACATTAATATCCTATTAATGAACAGCCGTACATTAATCCATATTAAATTTAATGTAATTTCTGACTAGTTTTTGCGCAGTACTGCGTAAAATATTTTCAATTTTAAAAAAATTGCATTAACAAGATATTCTGAATAGGAGCTCCAAATGTTTTCTATAAACTTTTGGTAGGGATGGTCTTAAATGCACTCAATTAGATGACATAAACGCCACATTGCCATATCCTGTTTTTTTAAAAAATACAAAAATGTAATTGTTTTGATGTGTCTCTCACGTCATTAATATTTATATTAGAAGCAATTAGTTCACATTATTATATTTGTGAGTACTTGAACTCTAAATAATATCAGATAAAGTTTTTCGAAAACTCAACCGTTTTCTGTGAAGACTAGCTCAAAATTCCGCATTGTTAGAAACATTCAACCGCCATTTTCTAGAAAACGGCTCCAATTCGTTTTTTTAAACGGATAGTGCTAATTGCACTCTTAAATATGACATAAAGTACATTTAAGGGTACTTTTTTATTTTTTTGAATATTGCACAAATGTAATTTACTTCAAATATCTCTCACAGTAAGACTATTGTACAAGTGAGTTATACTGCTTCAAATGACTTCTAATCATGTTTTTCAAAAACTCAAAACTTTTCTGTGAAAATGAGCTTCAAATTTTTAATTTACAGTTTTGCTTAAACGCCATTAACTTAAAAACGGTGCCAATTTTTTCAAAGAAAATTGTCTTTTATGACGAGGTTTTACTGTTCTTTAAATTCTTAAAATAATATTTTCGTTCTACTATTATAAGACCGAAAAATTATGATTTTTTAAAAAATGGGGGTGGTGATAGATGGCACCTGGCAAGAGGATGTGGCAAGAGCGAATAGCTAGCCGAACTCAAAGGAAATAGAAAACTAATGCCGGAAAGTCTATACCATACTGTTGCACAACTAGTTTACTTCCTCGCATACGTACGTACATATGGAGTAACATACGTAGTATTGGGAAAGTTATGTAATGCTGTAGAAAATCTATTTCGAGATTTGGACGGAAATACACGTTTTGGGTTTTCCTGATATCGAAAAAGTGGTTCTTTTCAAAACGTCAATCTGTCTGTCTGTCCGTCTGTGAACACCACTAGTGCCTAAACCGTACATGGGATTGTTTCCAATTGAAGAAACCCCTGTCCATCCTGCCCGAGTGGAAGCTTTGAAATTTTGAAAAACCTTCTTTAAAATTTGGGGGTACTTTATATGAAGCCCTTGGAACAATTTCAAATTTTTCAAAAGCGGCTCCAAATTTTTTCTTTACATTTTTTGTAAGAATAGAATAAAATACACTTATAAAGGTGACATAGGTCGGATATTCACGGTTAACTCTGAATTTTTGAAAATTCCAAAAGTTTGAATTATTTCCGGCAATTTCCTACAACTATGAAATTAAAGATAGATATTTTTCCTTCAAATGAAATTTGTTGTTCATAATCAGTTCTTTCAATAAGGCCCTGTACATTTTTTGAACATTTCAGTAGTCGCGCAATATTGGGCGCAATGTGTGCAGTTAAAAAAAATTAATACCATAACAAGATTTTCTGAAAAAGCGCTCCAAATTTTTTCTTTAAACTTTTGGTAGAGAAAGTGATAAATTCGCTCTATAAGATGACATAAACGCCATATTACTCTATTCTTTTGTGTTTTTTTATATACAATAATTTAATTGTTTTGACTTGCCGCTCAGGTCATTAATATTTACATTAGCGGTGATTTGTTTACATTATTATATTTATGAGTACATGTGCTTTAAATGATGTCAGATGAAGCTTTTCGTACACTCACGGTTCCAATTTTTTTTTTTTCTTTTCAAATTTTTCGAAGGGATAGTGCTTATTGCACTCTTTAATAAGACGTAAAGTTCATTTTCAGGTAATTTTTGTTTTTCAAAAATTGCACAAATTATTTTTTTATGATCTCTCTCGCCGTTAATGTGCACTTTTCCAGCAATTTGTAAACACTATTGTATTTGTAAGTTAAGTAAGTGCTTGAAATGACTTCAAATGAAGTATTTTGAAAACTCAAAAATTATCTGTGAAAAAGTGCTTCAAATTTCGAATTTACAGTAGCGCTTAAACGCCATTTTCTTAAAAACTGTTCCAAATTTTTCAAAGAAAATTTCCATACAGAACGAGGTTATACTCGTTTTTAATATTTTAGAAGTAATATTTCAAATCTATCATTAGGAAACCGAAAAAATGTGAAAATTAAAAAAAAAAAAAAATGTATATACTTTAGATGGCGATGGATGGCAGCTGGCAAAAAGTAGGTGACAGAATAAAATACTAGCCCATGCCAAAAAATTTAGGATACTAACTAGTGCGAGAAAGTCTTTGCCATTCTGTAATTCTACTGGTATAAACTAGTAGAGTTTATATATTCTATAAAGAATGTAATAAAAAGCAAGATAGGTATTGGTAAAATTATTTTGGCTATTTTGACTTTTTTTCAAAAGATAAGGTATTTAAAACAAATTTAGAAATTTTCATTTTGTTTATAATTTATTAAAACCAACTTAAATGTTATTGCCGGGAACCACTTCTAAAAACGGCGCGATTTTGTATTCCATTATAAGGGAAATGCGTGTATACCATTCAAGTCAAAGGTAAGACTTACAATGCAAATTTAAATAAAAACATGATTGATTTTGTGTTTTCCACTTTTAAGATTCAGCATTATTTTATTTATCGTATTTATTTTGAATAATTGATTATATGTTGGTCATTTGCTAGTAGTGAAAGTATCAGTTATTTTCTACTACTTCCTTTTACCAAGCCCGGTCTGGTGGCCATTTGCGGTGAGGCTTTACTTTTGTTCGGTTGTGGATGGTTACGGTGAGTATGGGCACGATTTTTGTTTGGTTTTGTGAAGTTACTGAAATGGGAAAGAAATCTATATGTTTGCGTTCTCCCCTTGTCTTGTCGAAAGAATGCATACAAATGGTATTCATATTGATGCCTTTGTTAACGAACATAAGTTTCGGTATATGGACCACGTGTTCAGATTTTAGGCAGCTTTCGTTTAGTAACAAAAGCTTTCGTTTAGCAATAGTGAAGTTTGCTTATTCGTTAGCGTTGTTGTACCGTACTATTCCGTTCAAAGTTGTAGGAATCTAGCAGATCTACGAAGTGGGGCGGGACTGGCTTGCTACGAATATAATGCCATGAGGCACTATAAACGTAGAACCGGGATGTTTCCGAAGCTACTGTGAGAAAAATTGTATTTTCCGATATTATTAATACTTCTAAAACCATTCATGCCAAATTTGTAATGAGAAAAGTGTGGTTGGAATTTTGTATTCAGAACATTTACACACTTTAGAAAATACTTTGGTTCCGGAGGAAAAACCAAAAGGCCCTGATCAATATTGATCTGCAGGCTTATGCAAAATCAAGAGACCCCTAATGTTGCTATAGGAATATCTTGTACAATTTTATTTTTACTCTTGCACAGTGCTCCGAAGCTGCAAATTTAATTAGGACCCCAGGTTTGGTTTTTTCACTCCGCAGGGAAGCTTCGGAAGTAGTAAAAAAATCTTTATTGTATTAAGCTAACTTTTAGTTTATTATGAAAATGCTATGTGCAATTTGGCAGGGGGGTTGTGCAGAATCATGACTCGTCACATGCTGCAGATATTTTCTGTTCAATCTTGGGATAACTAGATTTTATTCAGATTGGACACGGGGAACACTAAAGCTGTAACTCATGATCACATCAAATGTCCGTACATATCAAGATTTTTAATATATGCCTTGTGCAGATGGGAATGGTAGCTCTTACACAAATGGGAGTATGAGAATACTTTAATTTCAAAAGAACAAACTTGATTTCTAATTTATGCCAGTGTACATCAAATATGCAGTCTATAAAAACTTTCAATTAGAATCTATTATGAAAAAATCTGAATAATTTTTCCTGCATTAAGTTAGGTATATAAATGTCCTATTCAACTGACAAGGGAGCTAGTGATGAATAAAGACTCCTAATCAACAGTGGCTTTTAGAATTTTGTTTTATCTCAGCAGTTCCAAATATTACTCTTCATCTGAAGTGTACATTCTGCAGCTTCCGATTATTATCAGGGTTGTTTCCAACTACAAGATAAGTTGAAAATTTGAATAATTTTTATTTTCTCTCACTAGGTAAGAACAAGAAAACATTTAATATGCATCTCCTAATAGAAAAGTTAGTTTTACTTGGAATATGTAGCAGCAATTTGAAGATCTTTTCCTGCATTAAGCTTTGTATGGAAATGCCTTATTCCTCTGTGCAAGGGGCTTGTGCGAAATAGGACTCCTAATCAAATGAAGCTACAGGAATTTTCTGTCTTAATCCCAGGAGAACATTTTATTTTTCTGTTTCAAAACCAGAGTACATTCAATTTGAATATCCTATTATTCAAGTTTGTTTTATTTATAATTGTAATGGCGAGTTGAAGATACTTTTTCCTGCATTAAGCTTTGTATGGAAATTCCTTATTCGAATGGGCAAGGGGCTTGTGCAGAAACAGGACTCCTAATCAAATGAGGCTACAGGAATATCTGTCTTAATCCCAGGAGAACATTTTATTCTTCTGTTTCAAAACCAGAGTACATTCAATTTGAATATCCTATTATGCAAGTTTGTTTTATTTATAATTGTAATGGCGAGTTGAAGATACTTTTTCCTGCATTAAGCTTTGTATGGAAATGCCTTATTCGAATGGGCAAGGGGCTTGTGCAGAAACAGGACTCCTAATCAAATGAGGCTACAGGAATATCTGTCTTAATCCCAGGAGAACATTTTATTCTTCTGTTTCAAAACCAGAGTACATTCAATTTGAATATCCTATTATGCAAGTTTGTTTTATTTATAATTGTAATGGCGAGTTGAAGATACTTTTTCCTGCATTAAGCTTTGTATGGAAATGCCTTATTCGAATGGGCAAGGGGCTTGTGCAGAAACAGGACTCCTAATCAAATGAGGCTACAGGAATATCTGTCTTAATCCCAGGAGAACATTTTATTCTTCTGTTTCAAAACCAGAGTACATTCAATTTGAATATCCTAATATGTAAGTTTGATTTATTTATAATTGTAATGGCAAGTTGAAGATACTTTTTCCTGCATTAAGCTTTGTATGGAAATTCCTTATTCGAATGGGCAAGGGGCTTGTGCAGAAACAGGACTCCTAATCAAATGAGGCTACAGGAATATCTGTCTTAATCCCAGGAGAACATTTTATTCTTCTGTTTCAAAACCAGAGTACATTCAATTTGAATATCCTATTATTCAAGTTTGTTTTATTTATAATTGTAATGGCGAGTTGAAGGTACTTTTTCCTGCATTAAGCTTTGTATGGAAATGCCTTATTCGAATGGGCAAGGGGCTTGTGCAGAAACAGGACTCCTAATCAAATGAGGCTACAGGAATATCTGTCTTAATCCCAGGAGAACATTTTATTCTTCTGTTTCAAAACCAGAGTACATTCAATTTGAATATCCTATTATGCAAGTTTGTTTTATTTATAATTGTAATGGCGAGTTGAAGATACTTTTTCCTGCATTAAGCTTTGTATGGAAATGCCTTATTCGAATGGGCAAGGGGCTTGTGCAGAAACAGGACTCCTAATCAAATGAGGCTACAGGAATATCTGTCTTAATCCCAGGAGAACATTTTATTCTTCTGTTTCAAAACCAGAGTACATTCAATTTGAATATCCTATTATGCAAGTTTGTTTTATTTATAATTGTAATGGCGAGTTGAAGATACTTTTTCCTGCATTAAGCTTTGTATGGAAATGCCTTATTCGAATGGGCAAGGGGCTTGTGCAGAAACAGGACTCCTAATCAAATGAGGCTACAGGAATTTTCTGTCTTAATCCCAGGAGAACATTTTATTCTTCTGTTTCAAAACCAGAGTACATTCAATTTGAATATCCTAATATGTAAGTTTGTTTTATTTATAATTGTGATGGCAAGTTGAAGATACTTTTTCCTGCATTAAGCTTTGTATGGAAATGCCTTATTCGAATGGGCAAGGGGCTTGTGCAGAAACAGGACTCCTAATCAAATGAGGCTACAGGAATATCTGTCTTAATCCCAGGAGAACATTTTATTCTTCTGTTTCAAAACCAGAGTACATTCAACTTGAATATCCTATTATGCAAGTTTGTTTTATTTATAATTGTAATGGCGAGTTGAAGGTACTTTTTCCTGCATTAAGCTTTGTATGGAAATGCCTTATTCGAATGGGCAAGGGGCTTGTGCAGAAACAGGACTCCTAATCAAATGAGGCTACAGGAATATCTGTCTTAATCCCAGGAGAACATTTTATTCTTCTGTTTCAAAACCAGAGTACATTCAATTTGAATATCCTATTATGCAAGTTTGTTTTATTTATAATTGTAATGGCGAGTTGAAGGTACTTTTTCCTGCATTAAGCTTTGTATGGAAATGCCTTATTCGAATGGGCAAGGGGCTTGTGCAGAAACAGGACTCCTAATCAAATGAGGCTACAGGAATATCTGTCTTAATCCCAGGAGAACATTTTATTCTTCTGTTTCAAAACCAGAGTACATTCAATTTGAATATCCTAATATGTAAGTTTGTTTTATTTATAATTGTAATGGCGAGTTGAAGATACTTTTTCCTGCATTAAGCTTTGTATGGAAATGCCTTATTTGAATGGGCAAGGGGCTTGTGCAGAAACAGGACTCCTAATCAAATGAGGCTACAGGAATATCTGTCTTAATCCCAGGAGAACATTTTATTCTTCTGTTTCAAAACCAGAGTACATTCAATTTGAATATCCTAATATGCAAGTTTGTTTTATTTATAATTGTAATGGCAAGTTGGAGATTTTTTTCCTGCATTAAGCTTTGTATGGAAATGCCTTATTCGAATGGGCAAGGGGCTTGTGCAGAAACAGGACTCCTAATCGAATGAGGCTACAGGAATATCTGTCTTAATCCCAGGAGAACATTTTATTCTTCTGTTTCAAGACCAGAGAACATTCAATATGCATCTCGTAAAAAGCAAGTTTGTTTTACTTAGAATATGTAAGTTTTTTTCGTCAAGTTTGTATTCACGCCACATGGAAGATATGAATAGTTAAGATGCGTTTTCACACCTTAGTTAGATTAGAGCTTCTTCTACAGTTCATTTGCTGTACTTGAAGTAAATTCATGATATAACTTGACAATGAATGAATTTATTAAGTATTTGAAGTTCATTTTTCTGATGTTTTTTAATGTTTCAGAAGTAACTAGTCAACATGGTCAACGGCAGGGTACCATCTGTTTTTAGTAAAACCTACGTTACTCCACGTAGGCCTTATGAAAAGGCTCGTTTGGATCAGGAGTTAAAGGTCATTGGAGAATATGGACTTAGAAACAAGCGTGAAGTATGGCGTGTAAAGTACACTTTGGCAAAAATCCGCAAAGCTGCTCGAGAGCTGCTAACCCTGGAGGACAAGGATCCCAAACGTCTTTTTGAAGGTAAGTAGTTAGGTATTAAATTAAATATATTATATATATATATATATATATATATATATATATATATATATATATATATATATATATATATATATATATATATATATATATATATATATATATTTTAATTAATGTCTTATTTTATGTGGCGAGACTGGCTGCCCGGCCCGCTCTTCCGTCTGACCACACAAATTTTGCTACGCTATTTTCACCAACTAGCGGAAAGGGGAAGTATTGGGTGATGAAACAGGTGATTTGAATTTAGCTCAGAGGCGTCGTTTAGGCTAGAGGATCTTTTATGTGCAAGTAAATCTATTAACATGTGCCAGCTGGCTTTACTTCCCCTCCGAAGGAAGGTGATCGACAGATTTTTCCGCCCTTAAAAATCCATGGCGTCAATCAGGTTTGAACCCAACCTCTTGGGTATCACAGTCTGATACACTAACAATTACCCCATCTCTGCTGCTAATATAGTAAGAAATGATTTGAATTTATGAACATTAAGGTGGTGAAAATTTCATAAACCCTCAGTGTCAAACCCTGACCCTTTTGGGAACCCCTGGTCTGAAGACTAAACATTTTGTAATAATGATTTTGTTTCAAAGAATTGTTTTTGTTTGGGAATAGAACCTGGATAATTGGAGTTCAATTCTCAATAAGGGAGACAATTCTTTAAGTAAATTTATTTATTGAAATATTTGTTTCAATGTTACATCATGGTAACCTTTGTTGGGCAGGACCCATTTTCTTGCTTCTCGTATAAAGTGACAGTGGTGACAATTATAATCCACTTTTTGTTTTCACCAGGCTTGAGGACTAGTATTACAATGTGAAAACATCTTTTTCATTGGGTATGATGACGAATGGGATTAGTCACAGTAGTTGGTGAAAATCATATTATTTAGGAGCAAATATAGTTTAAACATTAACTTTCTTTGGAGAGGTTTGCATGTTCTATCATTTAAGGCAAAAATAAGGGGAAATGATTCAGTTACATTGTGCTTACATTTTAACATATTGAGTTTTTGTTAACTTATCAACATTGTAGGCTGTATGCATATGCAATACCCTTCCACTCCTTTTGTATAAATTTGTTAGGATGATTTTTGCCTGGCTGCTGGATGCCAAGTGGAGATTTTCAGTAGCAGCTTGGTAATCAATCGGCCACATAGTATCAGTGATGCAGCCCTTTTCCCTTCATTAACATTAGAATTCCACTGCCATAATGGACTCCATGGTAGTTAATGCCTTATTTTGTGTAGCGAGACTTCAGCTATGATGCTCACTCTTCTGTCTGACCACACAAATTTGGCTATGCTCCTTTCACCATCTAGCAGATAAAAAAGGTATTCTCTTGGGCGACAAAGCAGGCACTTTGAATTTAGCTTGGAGTCTTCTTTTAGGGGTATGGATCTTTTACGTGCAGTGTCTGCTACATGGGACAGCTGGTTTTACTTCCCATACTTGAAGGAAGCGAGTATGAAGGATTTTTTCATCCTTACAATTCCACAGTTTCTATCAGTTTGTACCTGCAAACTTGGGTACCACAGCTCAGTATGCTAACCGTTGTACCACCGAACTCAAATGCCTGAAGAGTTAATAAAAATGTTCTTTGAAAAGGGTGGGGGGAAATTTCGGATGATTTTTTAGCGAAGACTTGGCTTAAAGGCTGTTCTGCTTGTAGTGTGCTTGGTTTCAGGAGCAAGGGCCTTTACAAAACGTAATTTTTATTTTTAGGAAATGCATTGCTGCGGCGCTTAGTACGGATTGGTGTGTTGGATGAAAGCCGTATGAAGCTTGATTACGTGTTGGGTCTTAAAATTGAAGATTTCTTGGAGCGCCGGTTGCAGACCCAAGTGTTCAAGTTGGGTCTTGCCAAATCTATCCATCATGCTCGTGTCTTAATTCGCCAAAGGCATATCAGGTTTGTGTGATAATTTTGTTAATCTGTTATGGCTACAACTATATTCCATGAAAACTTCAAAATTTTTATTTAATATTTATGAATTGCAAGAAGCTTGCTATGGCTGTGGCTTATCTGGTTAATTCAAGCCCATCATATAAATGCAATTAACTACTTACTAGTTTGATGCTAATGAGTGAAGATACAAGAGTAAATTTCGAGTAACCAACAGTTGCACCTTGCAGTGTTCTAGTAAAATTTAGCAGGAATTAGATTATAAAGGTTGCAAACTTATCCTACCGGAAAGTTTCAATAATGGCTTCTCTCTGTGGACAGATGCAGTGGCAACGGGGGGAGGATATTAAATTTTTTTTTTTTTTCTTATTTTTTTCTTTCTTTTTTTTTTCTTTTTTCTTTTCTTATTTTCATTAGCTGTTAATTCTGTGCAAAGTTAAGACTTGGAATAGTTGAAAAAGGATGCTCAACTGAGGGTGACTACTTTCTGGAAAACACAGGGCATATCAATTCCAGAAAAATGTTAGGGGAGAAAAGTTCACATTCAAAAAATTGATTGTCGATGTAGATTTCAAACTAATGATTTCCAATTAACATTAATTTATTATCTATGATATAACTATTTAAATTTTTTAATTATAAGAATGATCATTTAATCACTTTTTAGGTTAACATGATTTTAAGTCATGAACTAACCAATTACATGGTACTTGAAGTCTAATGTATTTGAAAATTCATGCTTAGTTTAAACTTTAATGCTGCAACCGTGTAAATGCTATGCCTGTGAGAGGAAAAGACACATGGCTAATGAATTTGCTTTGTTGTATTCGTGAAATTTGTGCCAGAGTTGTTTATTATAGGATCTATGCAGGTGCACATTGGGGCTACAACTGGCATTCGATAAAATAACCTCAAACATCAGGTGTTAAAAAAAAGTTATTATAATTGATCGAAACATACTTTGCTATGCTCTTGGGTCCAGAGCTAAGCAGAAAACGCTATTGAAGAACGAAAGCGATGAGAAACTGAATTGGAGAACCGAAGTCCATGAGAGAGAGACCAGAAGAAAAGGCTGTGAAATTGATAGCACTGAATAAACTAGTGGTGCTACAGAATGGCATAGACTTTCTCATACTAATTAGTTTTCTAATTTTTTTGGTCTGGATTAGCCACATTCTGTAGCTGCCCGAAGTACATTGAAATTTTCAGTTTTTCAGTTTTATAATAGAACTAACATCTTACTTTCAGAATATTGTAGAAGAGTAAAATCTTGTCATTAAGGAAGTTTAATTGACTGATTTAGGGCAGTTTATGAAAAAATGGCATTTACACATTACTATAAATGTGAAATTTGCAGCTTTTTCACAAAAATCTTTCGTATTTTTGAAAATCATTATTGGAAGTAATTTCACGTATATCTACACTACAATGCGATAATGTATACTAATTGCTGGAAATGTGCATATTAAAGTGGTTAGAGCGAGATACATTTCATGTTTAACATGCCTTTTTTATTGCATTAATCGAAAGATGAGAAGTCCTTCTATGTTCTGGTAGAATTTAAAACAATTTCACCGTCTAGTTTTGGAGAAATGAGACCTTAATTTTTGTCATTTTAACATGGGCTCTTATGGGGACTCAACAGAGCGGACCAGAAATTTTAAAATTGTGAGAAATCTAACTGTTGAAAGTGTTTTTAAAAACTTTTCCTTAGGTAGCTAGCATCTCGAAGAATCAATATGCGCCATTTGAAGGACATCTACCGTTTCAAATGGGAGAAGTTTGCAAAATTGTAAGCCTAAATCACTCCTAAAGGAGACATTCGCGCGCTTTCTAGAGGGACGAGGTGGTTATGCCCAACTCGACAACACTGTGCGCGTTGCGCGGTTGATTCAAATCGAGTGACAAGTCCCCGGCAAGAGTTCTTCAATACCTCTCGGTTTTCTGGACGCAATTAGATAATCACTACAGGAAAACATTGCCTTTGATATTAACCAGATACTCAACAAAGCTTAAATTTGATGGATATAAAGATTTATGCGATCTGAATGAAAATGTCAATTCAATTAAAACTTGGGGCTCCCATCACAGTGCCTTGATTTTTTTAAATAACTATTCTTAAACTTCAAAAAAGGTTTTTATCTGAATAGTAATTATTAATCAAATATTTTAATGATCTAAAATATTGGATTTGAAAAAGAAACTAAGTGGAACAATAATAAACTTATTTTTATATACAAGAATTTTATTTTTAAACAATAAATTTAAAAAAGGTAATTTTCTCTTTATAAATATTTGTTAATTTACATCTGTCTTTGTACAAGAATTTATTCTATCATCAGTTATTTTTAGTTCAAGTTGTTTTTTTTCTGAAGGAGTGCCCAATACACTGGGCATCGAGGTCCACAGTATCTAAAACTAGTCTAGGCAAATGTAATTGAAAATGTAAGAGGAATAATAAATTCAGCCATAGGTAGTAATTAGTATTTTAATAGAAATCCCTTTTCTCCATAGCACTAAATTTTGTCTAATCAGTTGCACTCCCTGCACTGTAGTAATGCATATTGAATAGATCACATATCTAATTTCCAAAACATTTTAACCTCTTCAATACAAAATGTTAAAAAAGACCATGTCACATGGAAATCTCTGTTGAAGATTTTCTTTCCAAAAATGATATAATTTTATTATTGCTGGTCGAAATGATACGGCTCTGAGATTTATGATGTAGTAATTTCATTTTACCAGCTTTAGCTTGGCAGTTTATACGATCTGCATCAAACTTAAATCAATATCATTAACATTATATAAAATACTGAAAACATTGCAACAAGATTCTACTCTTTACTAATCCCTACTGCTGAAAACAATATGGTACTTTGCAAGTACCAACATAGTTCCAAAATTTCAACAAAAATAAAATGGGGAAATATCAGAGAAAACGAAGGCTTCATATCAGGAGGATAATAAGAAACAGGAGTCAATGATTACGGTTTCTATTAATTTTCAATATGAAACTACATACATTGTTGGAGAGAACCAAACTACTGATCTTTTTATTAAGCTATATAGTAATCTAAGTTTTATCCTGTTACGGGCTTAGAAAAAAGAAATAGAGAAACAAGCATTGCAAATCTGAAAACATTTTATGACACTGTAGCATTGGGAGGAATTATTTACTCTACTGACCAGAGGCAATCAAGGGATCCATTCCAGCATTTGCTCAAAGTATCCTGGAAATTGGACAAAACCAGGACCGGAATGGCTGTTACAGATCAATTAGTATGAAATGACAATATGAAATAATAACAACATGAATCGGTAAAAATGACAATATGAAACAGTAAGAATATGACCATGAAAACACACACAGCTTTTTACATTAACATATGTTAGAATTTTCAATAATTGGACACACACCCAACTGCTCTGATGAAAGTTTATTTTCCAAGAATCTAACAATATTGTTCAAAACACGTTTGTTTCTTGTGACACGCGGTTTGTCATTGACTTGGACACCAAGGCAAACTGCAACACCCTTCTTTCCATTCACCTTGTATTCATTCAGCAAGCAACTGAATATCTACTATGCGACGTCCCACGTTTTGTACGTACTCCGCTTCATTACGTTTCTCCATCCGATGCCTTCCCTTAAGAAGCGTGGAACACTTTCGTCTTCTCTCAAATTGCGCTTTCGAAACAAATCTTCCACCGATTTGCTCAGACATAGTTTACCGCGTGTCGACTAGGCAACGAACAGTATTGAAAGTGGCTCAAAACGAAAATTTGAACAAGCATGAGCATTGAGCAGGTATGCCAATCTCAAGAACATTGCGGCGTTGCCCAGTTTACCAAAGACTTTTCGCCCTAATCAAATGAGAAAATGTTTGCAATTATTAGCGATCTCTGTAAAAAGATGTATGGATATATGCCTATAATGTTACTTTTTATTCTTTTGCTCTTGCTAATTGTTTAATTGTGCCTTTTTATATTCTATCTTATGCCTCAATTTTTCAATCCTTGGCCACGCGATCTGTTGGTAGTAGCTAAGAAACTAGTCAATGGTAGGTCTTTATGTGGTATTGAAATATTTTTATTTTCCATCAATAAAACAAAATTCATTAGTATAATAAAATAAAACTCTTAACAAAGTCCCTATTTTGTTTATATAGTCTCACAATACCCACTTGTCTCGCAAATAAATATTTTTGCATGTAATATGGACTCTCTATCTACTAGGGAATATCTCGCTCTAACCACCTTAAAGGTGTGATTTAAAAAAACTACAATTCTGTAATTTTTGTGAAAAGAGAACGGAAAGTTTAAAGAATAAATTTGGAGCCATTTTTTAAGAAAATGGCATTTGAGTGTTTCTGACAATGCTGAATTTTGAGCTCATTGCCACAGAAAAGTTTGTTTTTGAGAAACTTTGTTAGACATTATTCTCATGTACTTGTAAATGCAATAATGTGAAGAAATTGCAACTTAACAACGTAAGAAGCTAGTCTTAAAAATTAAATTTTTGATAAAAGTAAAGAATAGAGGAAAAAGGCCGTTTTTTGTCTCAATGAGTACGTTTAACACTATCCCTAACAAAACTTTTAAGAATTTGGGGCTGTTTTTGAGCAAATCTTTTTTTGTTATTTTTTAAAATGCACATATTAATATTACATGCAAAATACTAAATTTTTTATAAAAATGTACCTGACCTTAACAAAAGGACTTGGTGATAAAATTTAATTTGAAGGAAAAAATTTTGATTTTCAAATTCGTAGTTGCAGGAAGATGCAGAAAAAATTCAACTTTTGCTATTATAGATATGAGTTAACAGTAAAAATTTGGACCTCTGCCATATTTTGCTCAATTTTTACAAGAAATTTGGAGTCGTGTTTGAGGAAATTTTGGAAATGTCCCAAGGATTTCATAAACCCCCAAACATTAGTGTATTTTCAAAATCGCAGAGCTTCGCCTCGGACCAGATTGACAGGAGGATTCGGTTTGGAGAAAAACAAGAAACCTACACATAGTTTAGGTACTAGTGTTGGTTGACGGATGGGCGGACAGACTTTTTGGCGTCGATCAATTTTTTGGAATCGAGGACCTTCAAAACATGGATTCTGGGTCCACCGTGTTAGAGAATTTTTTTATTATCTTGCCCTTGCGTACACTGTACAGAGAGGGTTATGTAATGTTATGCAATAAATGGTGAATTTTCAGCTAAAAAATTTTATTACCGGGCCCTAGTATCGATAAGTGGATCAATACAGTTGTTAAATATAGAAAAAATCTCTAACGTGTGTATTGCAGGTCTTTGATACCTAAAATTGATGGATGACAAAACGTCTGTCTGTGAACAACGCTAGTGGCTAAACAGATTCAGATTTTCTTAAAAAAATCCATCAGGCTGATATAGCAGCCCCTTGGTTTTGTAACTGATATTTTAATTTTTGGGGGTACTTCACATGAATAGTCTTTCCAACAACAACAACAAAAAAACACTCCATATTCTGAAAATTTCTTATTATAGGGCCCTGCCAAAGAAAAAGTGGATAAATCCAGATGCTAAATGTAGGGGAAAACAATATTTTGTAAATGTTACTCTGTTTGTGAACAACACTAATGCTTAACCCATTCAGCTGATGTTCTCCACATTTGATATTCCCCAATCGATCTGGCTGATGTTGCAGCCCCTTGAATTTGAAACCGGGATTTTTTTGGGGGGGTGCATTTTCAAGGAACTGCTCCATTTTAGATAAAATTTTATTTATTTATAATGAGAATTCTGTATTCCTTTGAAATTATAATTATAATAAAATAGTGCTATTATATAAGTAATGCAGTGGTACATGTAACACAGGGTGAAATAATACACTGAAAGTCTATATCAGATCCATTTCTTACTAAATGTGCCTGCCTTAGTGTTTTTGGTTTTCTTTTACCTTCAACAAATAATTTGGCTTTCGAGAAAAAAAAGTTTAAATCTAAATTTAGTGCTCGACAAATGCTAAAGATTTTGAAGTTTAAACGAAGGAAGGTTATGTGATAATTTGTTGTTGTTGTTTTTTTGTAATTTTCTGCTCTGGTGGTAACTGACAATAGTTGATTTTGCCAGGTTGCTGCCCACTTAAAATTTCTAACAGGCCACTTGAGTTGAGGCTCTTTGCCAATTCTCTATGTCTGCTAAGTCGCGATGTTTCATGGAATTGTGGAATGCAATTCTCAAGGGAATTCTTGCAGACCACTTAAGAATCTTAAGGGTTCTTAACGTCTGTTGCTAACAAGTTATTTACTGGACTGCTCAAGGTAGTGAAATCACGTTTATTGAAGGGTGTTTTTTGATATTTGTAGATAGTACTCCTTAATTGTTCAGGTTAAATGCAAATTGAGAAAGAATTTGGTGGGTTCCATATGATGTTATATTCTGACACCTCTTGTCTGAACATTTGTGAGGATTATGCTTCATGCATTGACTGATGGCCCAACCAATATATTAAATTATTTTTTTATCCTTAATCCATCTATGCTTGCAATGTTTTTGTTAAGAAAATTTCTTTTAGATAAGCATGTTCATACGCGCAAATTGGTCTTTTGTTTTTATTTCACAAAGAATGTAAGTGCTTGTGCCTAAACACCCCACTGAGGGCATGAAACATTTGTCCCACCTTTACAAAGAAATGGCATGATGTTTTTCACACAGAGTAGTTATGTATTGTGCTCCATTTGTTTTGTGATTTACAACTAATATTCAAAATTCTCAATGGTGCAAAATAATAAGGTACACTAAAACTATATTTCAGGGAAAATTGTTCCTTATACTCTACAAACTCCCTACTTACTTTCCTCTGTTTTAACAAGTAGGGTAATAACCTCTTAAGTTTAGAAAAGGCTTCAGTTTCTTATAATTTTAAACATGTTCATTAGCACTTATTTTTAACATTCATGCAAAATTTATGCAAGTTTTAAATCAATTAAGTGGCATTATTTGTGGTTGGTGAATAGTTCTGCTAGAGTTGTGCCACACAGTATCAGACAAGTTTAACTGTAGGTGATTATTTAGTATTGAAAATAATTAGTAATCAATCGACTGGAATTATTGAAACATTAAGGAGTTTTTGCACCCTCGAACATTATAGCAATTCAAGCATTATCGATCTCCTGCACATGTGCAGTTATATTTGCGTCACTTTTGTCATAAGTAGAAGCTTGAGATAGCAGTCCATTGCTGCTCATTAGTGCGTGCAAAAACTCCCTATTAAAACACCATTTGTCTTGGTGGCACAAGTTTGCATGGTGATGGTAAAAAACAAGAAATTGAATGCTTTTGAACATTTCTTAAAATACCATTAACATAAGTAGTGCTGGATGCTCTGACTAGAACTTATGAAAAGAAAATTTACAGGGTGCTGCTGTCAGGGATTTTTGTGAGATACATGTGCCACATCTAATATCAGGGTTACTAATAGAACCCTGATGTTAGATGTAGATAATAGGTGACTGTTCTCATGTGTCAGAGTACTTTTGCTTTCAGGGATTGAGTTTAAAATTGAATTCATGAATTATTTGCTACTATTGTTAATAATTGAAAACTATTATCTCAATCTATGTATCGGTTATTTTATTTGAAAATGCAATAGGTTAGGTAGTCCAACACGTTTACGAAAACTATTAATTTTAGAAGGTTTAGTACAAGCATTGCATTAAATAGACAAAATGGTAATGATGGGTATAAAATTAAGAGACATGATACAAAATAAAATTAACGTAGCAAAAATTATATAATCATTATTGAAAGATAAAATAATTTTACTTGTCCTATCTAAGGTAAGGTATTGTAATCTTGCATGAGACAACAGTGAATCCTGTCTTCTCAGCCTCAATTTGACATGTATGGTTTTTCATTTGAAATTTATGAGTAGTAGTGTTGACTTTCATTACCGGTGGGGATTAACATATTTTGTTTATATTGCTGCAATTGTTGGGTTGACATTCTTTATTCCGATACACAATAGTTATTCTTTTTCTCTTTCAATGTATTGAGGCATTGGAGTAAATTCGTGTCATGGGATTCTTGTAAATAATTACAATATTTCTAAAATATAGTAATAATTAGGTCAATATAATTAAATGTTATATATATTTAGATTAAGAGTAATCCCTTCAAGGCCATTAGATGAAAAGAGGGAGGCCACTGTCATCCAATAGAGCTTCAATACCAAAAATATAAAACATTAAAGTTGTGATGAAGTGTCTGATCGGATGACAATGTCCCTCACCTGCCAGCTCCTGGTCTTGAAAAGACTTCCTGCTTTAATCAAAGTACAGTACAATGGAATGTTCAAAATCATACTCATCTTGCAGTGTGTGGTAGCAGAAATACGACGATGCCTTTTATACATTGCAATCTAAATATTGAAAGGTTACCATTTTGATCACTAAACACAATGTTTCTGCACCTCAGATGTCAAGAGTTTAGATTCACAATTTCCATACTTGCAGGAGAAACTATCTGCTTATGTAATGTTAGAATTGATTCTTAACAAACTTACATGGATACTAAAAAAAAAAAAGTTGGAGTAGATTAGTACTGTATACCATTCAATAATTTTTCATGTAATTATTTTGATATCAAAACTACTGAACAACTCTTCACCTTTAAGGAGCAGATCGTTTTTTAAGCAATGCTACTGGGTCCAAAAGTGTAAATTTCATGGATAGTCTTGTAGATGGAAAGGGGAAAAAACTGTTTTCACTTCTCCTCAAAAATAAAATTAAAAGATCTGTATAACATGGTGTGTCAATGCAAGAGTTGTTAATTGCTGAAATCTTGGACTCTGTATTTTTCAAATTAACTACATTCCAAGAAAATGTGATGTGGTACGTTCAAGGTAGTGATAAACAATTACTTGCATTGAACAAAGTTCTTATAGTTAGATTAACATTTTCAGGCCAAATCTCAAATTATACTAGATTGGCAAATTGACTATCAAATTGAGATCCATATGTTGCTAACAACCATCTCTTGTCTGAATACTATGTCCATGTTTTAACATCCAATAAGTTGAATTACAATCACTTTTTTGTTATCATTCATATTAATGCCTGAAATCTTACCTTTAAGCGAATATATTTTGAGATATTTAATGTGATGGAGCTCAGGATGTGAAGGAAGTGATAAACATCCAGTTGGCAGAGGTCAAATTTACTTTTGACAAGTTCTTTTATTTTTAGAGAGTAGTGTTATATTGAATGCTGTGATAACTATAAACTGGCCTTTAATATCAAATTGGGTCCCATATGATGCCTACATCTGACACCTCTTGTCTGAGTACTGTGAGGATGTGTGCTCTATGCATGGTGACTGATGACCCTACCACCCAATATTGAAATTGTTTTAAATTCCTTATATCACAGAAATTTTGAAATTAAAACACTCAAATGGAGTAGTTTCATTTAATTGACAATGTGAGTTAATGGTGACAAATTTCATTGTAGATACGTTGAAATGGAAAATTTTAGCCAATATTTCCCTTCAAAATTCTTAGAGAATGTGTACCAGCTGCATTATTTCTAATTAAAATATTCTCGTTCACAGGGTACGCAAACAAGTTGTGAACATCCCCAGTTTCATTGTGCGGTTGGATTCACAAAAACACATTGACTTCTCTCTGAAATCACCATTTGGTGGTGGCCGCCCTGGTCGTGTGAAGAGGAGGAACATGCGCAAAGCAACATCTGGTGGTGGTGCTGCAGATGAAGAAGAAGATTAAATAATAATGTAATTGCTTTGGCAATAAATTGTTCTGAAATTTCCTTCAGTGTTTCACCAATCTTTAATTGGCTTTGCGACCTCACCCCTAAGACACTCTGCACAGGGTAATTTCTTTCCCTAAACGGGGTATAGTCTGTTAGTGGTATCCTAAATTAGTCTGTAATGGGATTTGGGTTTTTCAAAAATAAGTGTTGTTTCTCAACAACTGTACTTTCAGCTCCAACTTGTGCCTTTCATTTAAGATTCCTGCTTCATTTGTAAACCTGCCTATCCAATCCTAGATCTTTCCTTCACTTAAGATTTCCACACGAATACCAAATTCCTGTTCCTCCTTCCTGCCCTTTTTTTGGTCCTGATCTCATATTCGCTCATGACAATGCACTGCCTAATATATCAATAAACAATGAGATAAATTACAGCGTTTTTCATGTCAAAAAGTCCATTCCCAAAATAGAGTAATAAATTCTCAACTTAAAAAAGTTCACATTTGTGATTCTCGATGGAAACTTCCAGCATTATTTGCTTAGTAATGGGACTTCCTCTTCTGAAACTCTATCGTGTAGAACAGAGTCATTGGCAAAGTCGCAATATTCTTGCCTGTAGGGACTAACTTACAGTATTGCTCCATGAATCCTCTTCACACCCGGGATCAACCAGTGCTTCTTCATTTAATCGTTGGACACTTCCAACGTCTTACAGCTTTCTTATGACCCCATGGTCCGTCTTCATAATTGCTTGATAAAAATTTATTGGGTCTTCATTACTTGCCTTGCAAGCTTTCATATTGGGGTTGACCTAGAACTCTTTCCATTAATCCTTGCCTGCTGCCAATTCAGCTGGTATCTTGACTTTGTTCACTATCATCCAATTGTCCTCTTTCATTGCTGCTACTCAATTTGCACCTTTGTGAACTTCCCTTGGTCTCCCGCATCTTGCTGCCTTGAATTTTCGCGATATTTCTAGTCAACTGGATTCCTAGTCTTCTTTCTCCTGATTTATTCGTGGGCTTTGGCATGGGCTCGTTTAATAGTGTTTTTCAGCTTTGGGGGTTCATCAAATTACAGCTTTCTAGCTTGTTTTGGAATTTTGCAGTTTGTAGACTTAAAATTCTAAGCAATTTTATATTGTGGATGTAAATTGCCCAGTTAATATCAATTTATTTCTAGATCACTTCTCAGCAGTGAGTCTCGCCTCGTAAAATAAGGTGTTAATTCAATTTAATTCGTCAGTGATCTGCACCATAAGCTATCCATTTATCCATTAAAATAATTTTGAAATTTAATTGAAAGTCCTCACTCCAATATCTTTCAAAAGTGAAACTGTTCTAATGTTCATGCAAGTGTCTGCCCAAGTCTTTGTTATCTTGCAACATCTGATAGATTACTTGGGTTTTATGCCAGAAAATTTTAAAGATTGAATGACATATTGATTGGCCTTCCTGCAATGCTTGGAGCTGTCTTGATCTTTTTCATTCTTGTACCTCCATCTGAAGTTATGTTGCTTTCTCCCATTTCTGTACTTTCTTCTCTAGTTCATCCTGGGATGACCTTTCTGAACGTGATCTGCGATCTTTTAATCATTGAAACAGCTACTCCACTATCATTTTGGTGTTGATGTACTTGCCTCATCCAACACCATTCTTATTCTTTCTCCTCGAATTGTGATCTCAAACTAATTTGCTACCCTTGTCACTACAATTCCTATTCTCAACTTCATAGACTTGGTCCTCCATTATATAGTCCACACATTTGATATACAGGACACACAACACTTCAGATATCGTTCCCAATATTTAAACTGATAACAATTCTATACACAGGACTCAAATTTAAGTGTTAGGGATGGGGAGGGATTTTCTTCAATGTAGTAGACAAATTCACAATCCAATGTAGTTCTTGTAAGAATAGAGTAACATGCACATTGTCACTAAAATTGAACCTCATTTTGGCACAAATATAAAATGTTTAAACTGATAAAATGGATTTAATTGTTTTTCACTATTGTTCACATTGTTTAAAAATCTGAAGAAAAAATATTGTTGTAGAATGTTATAAGACACATTCTAGGTAGACAGTACTCAGACGTTAATCTGAAATAAATTTCAAAATTTTATTTACATTCTATTTGAATTTCGATTCATAATTGGTTGACAAAAATACCTTCCAATGCAACAATTTGTCCCCGTCTCTGGAATTTGTTCAGCCCGATAATGCAATAGAAGCTGTGAAAAAAATAAAATACGAAAAACACATTTCTCGAATCTCTGCAATAGATTACCCTAGGAGGCTGATTTTTTGCGAATCTACGATATTTTGTTTTCTCTTTCGTCTGAGCATCGCGAATATCGGTTTGGTTCGGGGGCACTTTTCACCGCCTTTTCGGGCTATACCCTTTGTCAATAATGTTAATAACATGATCGTATTCTTGCTGCCGTAATATAACACGTATGTCGTTAGTTTTTGAACTGGGCTCTGAAGACGAATGCAAAAGATGTTACTCTATGACTATAAATGTTTTGTTACATAAAAATTTCTTATCTTAAAGGTTTGTGAACATAAAAATCTCGAATTCGGTTTTTCCGTCGTTTTGGCCAGATATTCGAGGTCGGGAATCTCTGTGCAATAGTCCGACAGCAGCGCTTGAGTTTCCTCAGATTTCCATCATGCTGACATAGGCCTCGAACTACCGAGCTCTACTGCAAAACGGGGTTGTTGGTCGAACAGTGTAGCTGAGAGTCCAATTTCGCTGCTCTGACAGTTGGTCCGTGTGTAGAGGCCTTGAGCAAAATGAATTGTGAAGGGTTCCCAGAATTCTAGTGTTGCAGTTACAGGTTATACCGACCTTGTGAGACCAGCGCGAAACTGTTCCCTCTTGGGCTGTTTTTCGCCCTCTAATAGACATGAGTTTGTCGAACCTTCCCAAATCAATAACGTTCCCCCAGAATATCTTTGACGCTCTTTCAGGAAATAAAATCTACGTTTTTCAAGTACAGCATCTACTTTGAGGTCGTACGCTTCCGTGGCCAAAGTCATGTGCGTGACCTGGGCTGTCCATAGCAGCCCTGAGGAAGACCACAAGATGGTCGAAACGTCGGCAACACAGCCTTAGACGCGACGTCACCCGGACAGCCCAGATCACGCAGCATCTACTTTGACTGTCCCTTCCAAAATGAAGTAGGATATTGCCATAATGCAAACCTGCACATCATTTTGTACTTTCATTGACATCGGGAGCCGCGCGCGAGCCACTGGAATGAAAGTTCGAGCAGTGAGGAAGGATGGGGAGGAGACTCATTGTAGAAGTGGTTTATTCCACTAATAATGCGCAATTCGAACCGTAGCGCGTAAACTGAAAGAGCAATCGGTGAGAAAATGACGGACTGTTATATCCAATTCAAGTAATATTTCCTTTTATATTACATTAGATATGTTTGTTGTAGATTGATGGCAATGTGAAATATGAACCTAAAAGAAATTAAACATACATATTTGATTTGCATACCTAGTATTATAATTGATTGGACGGTTGATAATGTAATTCGCTTTGCTACGATGTAATCACAAATTAAGTGTAGTTCTAAACATAAAATTGTGACATTGAATCGATTTCGTTTGATGATGACTAATATTTTTTCCTTAACTGTTTAATTGACTAAGATGGTTCCATAAAATCTAAACAATCTTATTAAAAAATCATGACTACTTTCTGCTCTACTTTCTGACAAGAGTACATTATATATTTCTAATATCAAATCAACGAACACTCTTTATTCATAGTCGTTTTTGACATCGTTTAAAAAAGATTAAGTCCTTTCCATTCTATTTAACAAGAACCATAATAATCTCATAATTGTCCGTAATATATCGCGAGTGATATTTGGTCGTTGATGTCTCTCATTTGGATTCTTAACGAGTGAAGAATGGTCACAAATATGTGCTGCAAAATATTACCCTTATTGGAAAATTTATTTCATTTTAGTATCAATCTTGACGTGGGAGATTGCTCTCAAAGGCTCATATTTGTTACAAAACAGATTTTAGTTAATTTGGAAAGGTAAAATGAAGGAAGACGTTAGACGCCCAAGCAATGTTCGCGTCGTGTCGTCCCCACTGCGCAATGGCAGGTTGTTCCCCTCCCTGGAAAGTAGCCTCCCCCCCCCCCCCCCACACACACAGTTTGCGCTTTCGCTGCTCTCGCGGGCAGATGTCCTGCTCTTGAATCCAGAATGCACGCGGTAGCAGGCATTGAGTAGACCAGCCATAATATCACCTTTTGCTTCCGAAACGACGCGTGGTGTATGAGTTTTTGGAACGACTAAAATGTGTTCACTAGGCTTCGTTATGGGGAGTTGTGATCTGCAGCGATACCAGAAGTGCTTTTGAGCCTATCTCCTCGTTTTCTTCTTTCCTGATCTCCTGAAAACGGATATTCACAGTACGAAATGCTTCTTCTGATACTGCATCGTTTTAACATGGTATTCTGTCGCGTCCCTGGTCACACGGGAAACCGAAGGAACAAAATTATTTGCCATGGAAAAAACAGAGAGATGTTCTTACGGTTGCTACCCATGTCATGAATTTTTTTATCAAGCTTCCAATCCTTCGCGCACGACAGTGACAATTTGGATTGTAAACTTGAGAGGATTAAAAGTCCATTAAACTTGGACTTCTTGGGGTAACAAGCGCGAAGAGATAATTATTACCGTTCTTCCGGTTGTTTACCGTCACTTCTCGCCTGTATATTTTCTCGGCGGCGACTCACGCCGTATATACGAAGCAGAACATATATTTCTGTACACTGAGGTAAAAGTAAGGAAATCGGCAAAGACATCTCCTTGCCGTATCTTTAAAGAATGACTCAGAATAATGTTATATCCTTCTTGGGCATGTAAGTACGGAAGATGATCATATTTTACCAATAAACCCTTGGAGGGAAATCGTGGAACGAATTTGCACCCAAGCGTAGGCTTCCGTGGCTGGAGTCCATTTCTATCTGGCTGTCCGGGAGACGTGTCCTAGGCACAGTTGCCAAAGTTTCAGCCGTCATGCTGCGACTATCCTCCACCTCGAGCATGATGGTCCAAACGTTGGGATCTGTGTCTAGGACGCGGCGTCTCCAGGACAGCCAAGTAGATAATTTACACTTGGCATTTGCAGATCAGATAGATAGCATCAGATAGAAGCATGCCATGAATTTAAATAGTTGGGTGAAATTATTAGCGAAGAAGGAGATTCCAGAAAAGATATTGCTTCAAAAATTACACAAGGACGGCAAGCTATTAGAAAGTTAAACTCGCTGCTCTGAGGAAAAGAAATATCCAAGTCTACCAAGAAAAGACTTTTCGACTCTATCGTACAAAGTATAAAATTGTATGGTGCAGAAACATGGGAACTAAGGAAAAGAGAGAAATTAATTAGCCTACAAATGGATTTTTGAGAAGAAGTTCTGGAGTATCTAAAATGGAACACATTAGAAACAAATTCTTAAGCGAATGAAGGTTCAAAATTCAATAATAGATGAATTGGAAACACGAAGGCTGAAATGGTTCGGTCACGTGAAAAGGCTTGATTGTGGGAGATGGTCCAGATGGTATGCTAGTGGTTTCCTTTAGACAGAAGAAAAAGAGGTAGACCCATAGAGGAATGGCAGAAACAGATTTTTAACGATATACCAAGAAGAGTATTAGAAGAGAATGACTGGGACGATAGAGTGGTATGGAGATTGGGATGCGAGAAACGGCCACAAGAACTGTAAAACACTAGCAAGAAAAAAAAAAAAAATTGCCCCTGCTAGATAGGCAACACATCATACAGTAGCGTTTGGCGGGAAAACTAATTTGTGTGCTTGGGAATAGCGGCGCACCAAGGCATGATGAGTTGCGCTGAGCCAAAAGGTACATGCAAATCTTCGTTTAATAAATTTTACCACTAGCGATCAATGCATAAAGAGTTAAATCAAATTTCTTTCCTTTTCAGAACCCTATTTTGAAATCTCACATAGATGTGTAAAATTGGGATTCTGTAATGGATCGATGATATTCGATTAGATGAACCCAAATGTTGGTACCTTCTCGCCATTACAAAGCCGAATAAACAGTCATCAACGAGTTATTAGAATTGAACAGTTGTTCACCAACTCCTTGCCAAAGTCTTGACCAGATATGCACACAACTAACTTATTTGAAATTTGTAACTTATTTTCATTATTAACTAGCCGAACACATTGTGAAAAATCACAACTTAAAATATTATTACATTTCCAAATGTATATCCACAAAGATGGGAAATATATCATCAATAATATCCATTTTCGCTGAAATAAGGCTAAATAAGAAGGGAAATTCAAGTTCCTAAGGAATGTCCCTGTAATCAAGTTCCTAAGGAATGCCTTTGTCCTTGTTTAGGGGGCACAAAGTTTTTGTTTACTCGCTCTTTCTTCGTGGAAAGAGAAAGTAATGTAATAGTTTGTTTAAAAAAGGCCAATTTTCGACAGAAAAACTCTTATTCCTGGGCTCTGCCAACGTAAAATCATGTTCCTGTATGTAGTACATTACTTCCTCTAACTTCCACTTATGTAGTCAAAATGCCACAATAGTCCACATTTTCAGAACCTTTCAAATTTTGTATTTTCAGTTGTGCACTTTCTGGAAAACTGCTTCGATTTTTAGTTTCCCGTATACATACGTATATATGGAGTAATTAATGTAGTATTGGAAAATTTATGTAATGCTGGGGAAAATCGATTTCGAGATTTCAACGGAAATACACGTTTTGGGGTTCCCTGATATGAAAATATGTTTTTTAAAATTCAAAATGTCCGTCCGTCCGAACGCCGTTGAACCGGTGAACACCGCTATCGCCTAAACCATACGTACGATTTTTTTCCAAATTGAACGCCCTGTCCATCTCGCTCGAGTGAGAGCTTTGAGATTTTGGAAACATTCTTTAACATTTGTATAATTCCTTGTCGTGACGTCGCTGGTAGTGATCTGCAATTTTAATTGGGCCCAAGATTTTCCCGAGAATTTTACGTTCGGTAGTATCCAGTTCCTTTAATATGTTCTTATTTAGAGTAAGACATTCCGCTGCATACAATTACTCTGGTCTAATTACTGTTGAAGTTTTGCATTGAGGAAATTGATGTCTTATAATAATTGTCTTTAGTTAAATTAATGGTATTTTCCTCAATAGTTTCTCCAAGACATTTGAATTTTGTAGTTCTGGGTATTATACCGTATTTTGCCTTCATTGTTGCAGGGGATGTCTTAATATTTGCCATAAATTTGGTTTTGTGAAAAAAAAAAAATTGTAAGCCGACTTTCATGGTATGTTCTCTCAAAAATTGAATAGCTGTTTCTACTGAGTCTGACAATACTGCTAAATCATCTGCGAAAGCCAGGCAGTCCACTGTTAGGTTGTCTCTTTTTTTAGCCGAGTCATATCCTGTCATTGATACGATCTTCTTCCAGTGACTTCCTCCATTCGCTTATAACTTTCTCCAAGACACAGTTGAAGAGCTGTAGTGAAATACCATCCCCTTCGCAAACTCCTGTTTTAATCTCAAAACGTTTAGACAGTTCACCCCTAAATTTCACTTCGGAATAAGTATTTGTTAACATTTGCCTGATTAGGCTTGTTGTTTCAATATCTAAGACAAAATTATTATCTTTGGCAGTGCGTCTCCGACACATTTTTACTTTTCCGTATACATATGAATATACGGAGTAATATACGTAGTATATTGTCGCAATAATATTTCTGTCGACTAGACAGCAGGGATGTGTCGATCGCGAACGAACTAGTTCAATTGAACTATTTCCGAAAAGAAAACGATGCGGAACGACCATTTAGTGAACGATAGTTCATGTCATTTTAGTACTTTTCCCGCAATATTGTGAACAATTTGTCAATTAAAAAAATACAAAAACAAGACTTCCTCAAAAACTGGCTCCAATTTTTTTCTTTAAACTTTTGGTAAGGATGCTCAATGTACTCTATAAGATGACATAAACGCCATATTTCTCTATTCTTTTGATTTCTCAAAAATTACAGAAAGGTTTTTTTTACTTTATCATAATATTTAAATTAGCGGCAATATGTTCGCATTAATTTATTTATAAGTACATGCGCTTTAAATAATGTCATATAAAGTTTCTCGAAAACTCAACCGTTTTCTGTCAAAACTAGCTCAAAATTGCGCATTTTCAGAAACGCTCAAATCGCCATTTCCTCACGAACGCCCCCAATTTTTTTTTAAGTTTTCGAACTGATAGTGCTAATTGAACTCTTTAATATGAATTAAACTTCATTTTGGTGTATTCTTTTGTGTTTTAGAAAATTACACAAATGTAATTTTTTTATGGATCTCTCTGCATTTTTAAGGATGCAGAAAAAATGCACATTTTCAGCAATTTGTAAACACTATTGTATTTGTGAGTTAAAGTGCTTGAAATGACTTCAAATGAAGTTTTTCTAAAACTGAAAAATTTTCTGTGATAAGGTACTTCAAATTCCGAATTTGCTGTAGCGCTTAAACGCCATTTTCTTAAAAACAGCTCCAAATTTTTCAAAGAAAATTTCCATTTATGACGGGGTTTTACTGTTCTGTAGTAATCTTAACATCGTGCTTCAGTTCTATTTTTAGGAAACCGAAAAAGTAAGAATTTTTTTAAAAAAAAATTACTGTGGACGGCGATAGATGGCAGTAGACAAGATGTGGCAAGTTGGAATAGCTAGCGGAGACCAAAGGAAGTAGAAAACTAAACTGGAAAGTCTGTGCCATTCTGTATCACCGCTAAATTTGTTTGAACTCTTTCTACGGGTGGTCATAAATGCACAGAATAACATGACATAAAGGCAGTGTTGCCAGAGGTTGATTGCCCGATGTCAAGGGCCGCGATGCCGATTTTTCCGGAAGGTGAGCAGTAAAAATGCGGATATGAATGTGGATATAAATGCGTATGCATATTCCACTCGGAAATTAGAATACGCATGCGCAATACTCTTAGACTTTTCTTTCTGTCTTACTACTATTACAAAATTCTGTCTTCTTAATTGCTATGGCATGTACAGAAATTTGATAGCTCCTATTCTTTCTTACGTAAATATACTAATTAGAGAGAAAAAGAAGGAAGATCCACAATGTTATATCTCAGTTCTCTGAAAACTCATGAAGCTGTCCTTTTCTATCTCTGTCGAAAACAGATTAGTAACCCGTGGTATTACTAATCTCGCGTGGTACTAATCGTGGTATTACTAACACCTAGTACTCGGACCGGCAGGAGCTGGTCCAGGGGCCCCCAATGATTTCAACAAGATGAAATGTTTTATATAAAAAATTAACTCTTATAACCAGTAATTGTACAAATTTTATAGAAATACTGCTTGTACAAAACTTGCGTGAAATTTGTGCAATAATAAAACGACTAAAAATCTTTATACGACTGCTTCTAACGAAAAAAAATATAGAATATACACAATGTATTTAAAAATTGTATAAAAATGTTTTAAAAAAAATAAGAAACTTTTTTATGTAATCAAGTTTGTTATATACATAAAAGATAAAATATTCGATTATTTGTATGTTAAATTGAAGTTTCAATTATTTTTTGTTTCCAAACAAAGTTATGTAATATTTGCATAAAATTTGTATTGCTTTGTTTACACCATTTAAGAACACGAGTTTTACCCGAGAAACGGTCGTACAATTATGTAAAAAGCTGTAAATTTCATACGATTGTACAAATATTTGCATACATTTTGCATAGTGGTCATCAGGGAATATATTTTTAATTTTTATGTTGTTCGTGTCATCATATATCAAATTTTGGGTGGGTGGCACGGATAGATATTAGGTTTGATCCAGCAATCACGGACTGTTTTACGTACTCTCACTCTGCGCATGCGCCAGTGCAAACTAGTCACAAACGAGTCCCGGATTGGCATCTGCTGGAACAAGTAGGTACAAAAATCAGTCTCTAGGTGCCGCTGATTTCGTTTCATCTGTAGTTGCAGAATTCTCCGCCAGATATAATTTTCGTATCGCATGCAAAAATCAAAGCGACCTGACCCTGGTTAGTTCCTGGTATTCCTGTGGTATTCACTTGCGCTTTACGTTTCTCCATAATTGCTCGCTTATTTTCTTGACATTGCTATCAATTACAGATTTTGAACCTGGTAAACTATGACTTGCGCTATTGTTTTTGATTATTCTTTTGGATTTCGGTTAATTGTATTTTTCTTAAAAATGAGAGATAACGCAACCAATACAGAACGGTAAATAACTACATACATATTTAGTAAGTCACGGTACAAGGAACTTCCTTAAAATTACTTACCTTCCATTTCCCCACAAAAAGAAACAAATATCAAGTTCCAATATTCACAAGAAAATCCGAAAGATAGCTAACTCACCAAAATTCAAGAATCTATATTTAGATTGATTTAGTCAACAAAAAAAGTAAAAAATTGCATAGGTGACGTATGGGGGAGAAGATGATCTGCGCATGTTTTCTTGAGTTCCAGAATCCCTTCCCATAGTTTTAACTACAAATAAATAAATAAAAATAAATTTTAAAGAAGCGCGGGATTAGTAATACTTGAGAAAAAAACTAGAAAATCAATGAAACGTAAAATAAAGCAGTGTCAAATTCCAATATCCACGAGAAAAATCCGAAAGAAAGCGAAATCACCAAAAACCAAGAATTAATAAAATGTTAAACAAAGAAGGGTCAAAATATATAGAGCAGAATATAAAACAACTATACAGAAACCTGATGGAAACGTAAATGGCGCGTTGTCGAAGTTCGGCGTTGGCGGGAACTCGGGGACCGAAGTACGCATGCGAGGATTTCTAGTTTGAGGGAGAGTGCACGAACTGATTCGGACTGGTTTCAAACTAATCAGCAACCCTGCTGGAACGCCCAACTCCCAGTCACAATCCCTGACTGCTGCTGCTGCTGCTGCTGGAACGCCCAATACTAGACTGCGCAAGCGCGGACGAGTTCGGGACTGTTTCGGACTGCTGCTGGAACAAACCTATTATGGAAAATGTGAGAACACCTTTTAAGTGACACTTTTGAAATAAAAAAAATATATGGCTATTTATGCAATGCTCATAAACAAGCGTCACTTTCGACTTTTCGACTTCCAATCAAAAAATCTTTACATTTTCTGTTATATCGGGAAATAGAGACGTATGCTCAAGACACACAACTGGTGGTTTTGCATCAACACCACCTAGGTGTTGTTGTTTTGCACATGGTGGTAAAACACCGACGGTCTAGCTCTAGACCGTCTCGACGTTACGCAAGTCAAGACGTGCCATGAAGATAACAAAAAAATCCGCCTATTTACAATTTATGCATTTTTGATGATTTGGCGGGTCGTGCACCTGCGTAAAGTCGAGACGGTCTAAACCGTCGAGAGTCGACACTCTGCTCTCAATGTATGCATTTGCAGAACACCAGTTGTGTGTAGAGCATACGTACAGTATCTATTTCGCTATAGCGAAATAGATACTGTACGTATGCTCTACACACAACCGTCTCGACTTTTCGCTATAGCGAAATAGATACTGTACGTATGCTCTACACACAACTGGTGTTCTGCAAATGCATACATTGAGAGCAGAGTGTCGACTCTCGACGGTTTAGACCGTCTCGACTTTACGCAGATGCAAGACCCGCCAAATCATCAAAAATGCATAAATTGTAAGTAGGCGGATTTTTTTGTTATCTTCATGACACGTCTTGACTTGCGTAACGTCGAGACGGTCTAGAGCTAGACCGTCGGTGTTTTACCACCATGTGCAAAACAACAACACCTAGGTGGTGTTGATGCAAAACCACCAGTTGTGTCTTGAGCATACGTCTCTATTTCCCGATATAACAGAAAATGTAAAGATTTTTTGATGGGAAGTCGAAAAGTCGAAAGTGACGCTTGTTTATGAGCATTGCATAAATAGCCATATATTTTTTTATTTCTGTTATATAGATATAACAGAAAATGTAGTTTTTCTATGGGATTTCGAAGTGTCGCCAATTTATGAAAATTGCAAGAAAAGCCTAAAAAGAATATAAAATATAATTCTCATAAATTGTAAAAATATGGATATTTTAGTCATCTGCATGGCTCGATGCGTATTGCGGATTGAACGTCAAAAAGGAGAAGAAAATGCGGTATCTCTGGCAACACTGCATACACGTTATTTTGTTGTATTATTTTTATTATAAAAAATAACCAAATGTAAGTTTATTGAAATTTCTCTGACATCCTAAAAGTATTCTCAAGTATTTGTATGGATTTCTAGTTGGTTTGCTACTGTGTTTTGTTTCTAGTATCTGAACATACAAAAATGCAAAAGGAGTAGCAAAAATCGTACATTCAAAAGTACAAAAGGGAATGGGAACTGGATGATTTTTAAAAGTACTCTATTATCTTTTAGTTTACAATTTGCCAAAACAAGCTTTTCAGTACTCAAGAAATTGTCTACGCAATGGACTTAATTTTTATAGTACCAAATTTTAATTAATTTTATTTAAGAATTTAAATCTATTTTAAATAGCGTCATTTAATTCAGTTAAATATTCATCAGTGAGTTGATGAGTTGAATTGAATTAAATATTCAATTCCCCTTTCTAATTCAAATATTCCACTCAATTATGTTTAATATTATTTTATGTTGTAATAAATGTATAACAAATTTTAATACATTGGGCAAATAAAGGAATTTATAAAATTGTTTGTAAAATTTGCTGTGTAACTTAAAAATAAATAGAAAGAACTTTGGGGTATTATTTCAAATTCTAGGGTGAAAATGACGTGTCATTGGTGGAAATACCAACATTACAGTCTGGCAACCGTGGTTTCGAGTTCATTTAGTGACGACATTGTCAGTTGTGCGCAGGTGGCAGATTCCACAATGTTGCTGGGAAAGTGTCAGAACATCGAAGGCATTCGAAAGTGCTCTGTTCCATTTGCGAAGAAGAATTAATAACAAATAATATAATATAAAAAATATTAATATTTAATTGAACAACACAAGAAGTCGAAATAACGGACTGAATATTCATCAGTTTCCGAGGTACGTAAATTGAAAGTTTTTTTTCACAAAATAATCTTCAGTAGTAGTTTTCAGTCTCCTAGAACTTGGTTGATCATTTCACATCAATGATAAACTCTATTTAGGAGTATGAACTGCACTAGTAAATTGTTGAAACTGACAGCAAATAAAATATATGTATGTTCTAGAACAAAAAGTGAATGTTAGATTTAAAAAATGTGATTGGGGAATAATCTGACAATATTTTGAGAAATGACTGAAACAAATCATAATTCTTAGTTGTTGCTTGTGATACCAATTGATCAACATCCTGTTTTGGTACGGTATCGTGAAGTAGTTAAAAAGAAATATATTGCATATTTGTTGTGAAGCTCGTATTTTATCCAATGCCATTCCTGTATCTACTTAGTCAAACCCATAATGTTAAAAACTTGATTTTTAAAATGGAAATATAATTATTCAAGTTGTTTTTACTTTAAGAACAGAAAATTTGAAAGGCTTTTGTGAATTTATTGGATATGCATATGGAAAACTATGCCATTCAAAGATAAGATCTCTCTTTGCTTCCTTGCATCGAAACAATTATGTGGCAGAGTGAAGCAGCAAGTTATCTATAATAATAATAATAATAGTAATAATAATAACAATTATTATTATAATAGTATTAATACAATAGTGCCCACAATCGTGCATATGATGTTAACTCTATTTTTGTACACTTAGTGGTGTCATTTTATAACACCCATTTAGAAGATATCTTGTACGCTATTGGCCAAAGAGGTGGCACACGCAATTATCATTCCGTTCATGGAACAGTTTTGTTGAACACAGTTTATGGTGAGACCAAAGCACTGCCAAACGAGTTATCTGATGCCTGTCCAATCTCTATTGGTCATAACGGGTGTGCTGTGGAAGTCCTCCCAGATGAGGTGGCGCTTTTGTCTTTCATTCAGGATCAGTTCAGACGCTAGATGGCAACAAATATTGAATCCGCACAGTCTCTATGCAAGTTTCTTTCGCCAAATTTGTAGACTACTCTTGAGGGAGTGAATCTTGAAAGTGGTGGTAATTCTTTCAAAAATGTTGTATATCCCATAGTTTTAATCATTTTTCTTCAGATGTTCCCAGAAGAGCTCAATTCCATAAACTTGTGTAGAGACGGGATTTGCATTAAAAAGTTGCATCGCTGTGTTTAGGCGCTTAAGGGTTTTTATTTCGTTCATGGCTCTTAATACCGCAGCATTCTTTCTTTAACATGTGTACTGAAAGTTTGGAAAGTGATCCCAAGATATCTGAACGATCACTCCCAAGATATTCGTATACATTATATTATGTCATATGTTTTTATATATTCGTTTCGTGCAATTTTACCTCCCTTTCTAAAGATCATTGTGATCGTCTTCTCATCGTTATCACCAATTAATTTTTAGCCGCCCATGTGGTCAAGCTATTGACACATTCTTGTAAGGAGTCAATGTTCTTTGCAGTAATTACCATATCATCTGTTGATACCTTCTTCTTCTTACTACCTCTATGGTAGATACATACAATGATACTTGTTTTAGACCTAGTAATATTTGCGACACATCGATTGTAGTTACGATAAATAGCAATGGACTGAGCATATTCTCTGAGTGAAGAAAATTCTCCAATATTAATTGTAATTTTTTTCAAAGTGAAGCTAGGGAACTCTGGTTGTATTTCTTGCATGCTCAGGAATTTATTTTTAATGAATGAATAACAAAAATAAAATGAGAAAATGTAATATCTACAGAAGTTTCTGAAGACTATTTTCTACTTTTAAACAAGTACAAATCAAATTAAGTTAAATTAAATAGATGTTTGTTGCTTTACAGATCATTCGTTGTCTCCCAATGAACGTAGCATTTTCCAAATTTCAAACTTTTATCTCGTAGGCTATTATTGTAGAGAAAGGGAATCGCATAAAGGTCTTGCATATGGGGGTTCTGGTATTTACGTTAGAAATAATATCAAATCTATGTCCTTGACGAAATTAAATGTGTATTCCATTGAAAAGGTGTTTGAAATATCAGTGGTACATCTTTCTATGCTAAAAATAATTTTATTTTGCATTGCATACAACAAAGAGAGCTGTAAATTGTTCTTATAAAAACTTGAGATAACACTAAACAAAGTCAACAATCACTCTTTGGAATCCATTGTTGTATACCGAGATTTTTAACATTTATTTTCTGGTTGAATCTTGCGAGAAAGAGCAGTTTCTCAATTTAATTCCTTCAGTTTAGATGTTGAGATAAATGCACATACACTCATCACACTAAATTCACTGGAGACAATCGATCAAAAATAATAGTTAACTAAACCATTAGACCTATAATGGATACGAAATTGCAACAAACGATTCAGTATATGCAACAAACGTATTCAGTTCAGTGTCCATGATGCACAAATTCTTACCATTACAAGAAATGCGAGCACTGACACAATAAATAATACACGTATGGGATAGTTTATTAAAAGTAAATTCATTGATTACTTGCTGCAGGACGCGAGTAGCTGTCATAAGACGCACAATACTGTTGATACGAACGTATTATAATTTTTTCATGACGCTTTCATTTCATTTTACATACTTTTCTCTTCAAAAAAGAAAATTAAACATTTCAAGGAAAAGCAATTCTTGAATAACACAAGGAATTAGAACGTCGTGTAAAAATAAACGAATTCTTTTTTTCATTTCTAAGCATCATAATGTATCTCATGATTTTCACCTTTACTTTAAAAAATACTAATCATTGTTAAGAAAAGTCATAAGGCAGGCTAAAATCATGAAACACGATCGGGATATTTTGAACTCAAATAACTAAACAAAATGAATGTAGAATATAGTAAAAAATACGACTGCATCAACTAGAAGCCTTATAGAGAATGTGGTTTTAAAAGATAACGATAGAGATGTGAACGATCCGACAACAGTGACGGGTTTGCCACCACAAAATTCAACATTTCCACAAATATTTGACACGTTCGTTTCCGAACTTGTTTATGATTGTCTACTTGTACCTATGAAATTCTCAATATATCCTGTTACTAAAAAATAAATGTTCGGCCGGTTTAGATGAATTTTCGGATTGTTTGTTAAAGACTTGTGCGCCTGCCATCGACGAATTTCTCTTTTGTCGATTTTTTTCAAAAATATCAGAGACACTTTCTTACATATGAATTGAAACCATTCTCAGTAAACACGACGCGTTTTGCCAAGATGGATTTCGAAAATCAAAAGCTGTGGACACAGCTATATTTTCTTTCCTTGAAGATGTCGCTTCATCCATGGATCAAAACGATGCACCTATTGGGGTACGTTTAGAACTTTCAATAGGTTTTGACGACATTAATCACAATACTTTACTTTCAAAATTACTTTCGTATGAAATCTATGGTATTTCTCGAGATTGATTATGTTCGTACTTTAACGATCTCAGAGAGTAAAAATACCTTACTGTAATGATGGATCATTATGTACTCACCTTTCCGATTCGTTGTCAATTGCACATGGAGTCCCACAGGGATGGATTTTAGCCCCTATTGTCTTCCTACTGTATGTAAACGATACCCTCGACGATTTGAAACGGAAGAAGTTCTCTTTGGTGATGATAAGAATATTCTTTGCAATAAAGAAACCGAAAATAATACAATATCAGATTTTCAAATTGGTTCCGTAATAACAAATTAATAGCAAATGAAAAGAAAACTGTTTCAGTACAGTTTTCCATTTGAAATAATTCTGTACTCCATTTAATATGAACGGTGTGCCCTTGATTGATGTTAAGGGAATAAAAAGTCTCTCAAGTCAGTCAAACGTCAAATGGAACGTCCGTTTAAATGAATTGAAACAAGATTAATTTTATTATGCTATGCGATCAGAATTCTTTCATATTCAGTCATCCTTCATATTGCTCGTTGTGTACATTTCGCGAATGTTCATTTCTGCCTGAGATATGGCTTAATATTCTGGGTAAATTCATCTTAGAGCTTCCTGAATTTTAGATTACAAAACAGAGTTTTACGAATAGTAAACAAATCCTACTCACGTAATTCTTGTAAGCCTCTCTTCTTAATCTATAAATTTTACCATAACCTTTCATTTCATTTTAACACGTGATTTACGTATAAGTGATTTTTGTCAAAAATGACGTAAGGACGGGATTATATTTTCAGCCAGCTCCAATGTCTATAAATATAATCATATTCGTTGTGATAGTGACCTAGTAATCATATTCATCAAGTGACAGCATCAACAGTTCATTACAAAAAATCCACACACAACATTAAACGACTAAAATCGATACAAAAGTTTAAGTCCCAAGTACAATCTTGTCTGCTGCATAACTATTTCTATACAATTAGAGAGTACAACGAGCATCAACAAGGAAATTATTATTAATTTTAACAATGATATAAGTTTTGCTTCTGGACACAAATGTAACTTCATTATATGTGCACGACTTCTAGAGTTCAATGTGACATATAGTTATTCAAACTACCGTTCCCCATGTTGTCGTAGCAGAAGTACTCTTGTATTCCTTCACGAAGAACATAATGAAGGGTTGAACCCAAATCTATAGCGGATTAGCCTTTGAAAGTAGATTTTATGACATTGGAGCAGTGGCAGCCGGTACGGAATTCTATTGGTGGTGCCAGTAAGTGATGCCACATCGATACCTAAACATCGATGGTACCAATTATCGATGTTCAAATTAAATGATTGGTATTAATGAAACATCGATCAAAAACTATGTATGGTTTTAAACATGGATGCGATGTTTTAAAACTGGTTTAGTAATTTCTAAATAAAATCCATGGGCAACAAAATTTAATTTTACCTTGACTGTGTGTGTATTTAGTAATAATGAAGATTAAAATTAATATAACTAAAAATAATAAGAAAAAATAAAAATACTCAGCCTGAAAGCCTGAGCGCCCCCTGAGTTCGGTGAAGAAAGATAACTGGAAGAAGGGGTGAAGACCAAGGCGCACGCGGTCTCTCCATATGCGAAATCAAGGAAAGACGAACGAAATATTACTCGCGCAACTTTTCTTGAACGATGGATTGAAGAAATGCGGCGGGTAGAGTGGGGGTATTAGTTACGAAATCGGCCACTAGATTTTATGCAGCAATGCCAATCTCTGGAGAATCAGTCATGTCTTCCCAACGTTTTCAATAATTTGCGTTCTAACTTTGTCAGGAGTTCGAGGTATCTCCTGTGATAGATCTTTACCTGCTTCGGTCATTTATTTACATTTTTTTGGAGAAAATAACGGATATAAGTTCTTGCCTTCAAAAGAAAATTGTTTCTATTTCGCGCCAGTGAAGATGTGCTGGGAATGTTGTCATCAGAGCTCGCTGCGAGCTTGTGCCTTCAACTGTTTATTGTGCCAGAGAGGGGGAAGCAAGGTCATCGTTCAAGAAAAGTTGCGCGAGTAATACCAGGGTATCGGGGTCATCTTCATTGAGAGATGGGCTACTCGATGAAAATAGTGCCATTTGTGCACTCTGTGGAACAGAACGTGAACTATTGTGCCAGTTCGATTTTGGCACCGTCTCATCCATAAGAGACGCATACAAACCCACACAGCGTTCTTTATACAAAGTTAAATGGGCAGAAGCGGTGCTACTTCGTAGGTGTGTCAGAGTTTTAGGAGGACAGCTAGCACCGCGCCCTGTGCGATTGAAGAGAGTGTTGATACAGCTTCGAATGACTAAGCGCTCGTTCAAATAAATTACTATAAAGAACAAAAATGAACGATATTTTTTGTATACCAGCATTATAAACGACCTTTTCTCTTGCAAGAAATCGTTCATAATTGTGTATTTTACGGCATAAATGATGGGTTTAGTTCGAGCTAGGGTACTTAAGTTGTAACAGGTTACAAAGTTATGAAGATTTCCTCCTTGTTTTGAAGTGACATCGCTATCCCATATACGATTTTTACATTGAGATCACCTAGAAGTACATTCTGATTATTTGCGAAAATATTTTCGTTGATTTTTTCTGGAACTTTTTTGTTTGGACGTCTGTATGTCCCAACTATTGTAATTTAATGATTTTTATTGTTATGATTATAATTTATTTTTATTCCTGTTTCGAATTCTTCCGCTGATGCTGTATTGGTTTGAGTATTTTTACTATTATTTTTAATAATAAGAGCTACACCGCCAGAGTAAATTAATGATATTTCGTCGTTTCTCTAAGCTGAGTTGACGGGTGTTTTAACTTTTTCTCCTGGTTTAGTGATACACGCCATGCCTTTGTTATGAAAATTTAAAAATATTTTAAAGATATTTATTTGACGTTTTTTGCTATTCCAATTTACGATAATTGGTTGTCATAATTTAGTAGGGGGCTTACATTAGAATTGGATTTAAATTAAGTGCTTTAATCACTAAGTTTTGAACGAGAGTTTGAATTTGTGGCATTAGGAATTTCCCAATTTCTTCAATTAATTGTTTAGTGATATTAAATGTATTATTTTGTGGGGGTTGCTCCAATTTTTGATTTTTAATTGTTGGTTTGTCTTCTTGGTAATGGACGAACTTGAGAAGGTGAATTATATTGTGTGAAATTGTTTCTCTCATTTGTGGGGATTGCATGGTAAAGGTACTCGCACGGGTTAAAAGATTAGAATCTTTATGTAGGAAATGTGAATTTTGGAATTTCTTGGTACGCTTTTTAAATTCCGAACAGCACCTGTACTTTGCCGTGTGAAACTCCCAATAGTTCACCGAAATTTGAGTTTGCCCTTTGGGCTTATCACAGTTCGAATAATGGTGCGGGTCTCTGCATCTTACACATCTGGCTGGAAGGCCAGAGCGTGATTGAAATTTTACCAATTTTTACATTGCAGTGATAATTTTGTTTTCATATTTTTTTGAATTATTATTACATATTTCATATTATGTAATAATTACATATTTCAAAAATATGTTTTGCTGTTTAATTGAATTGAAGCAACAGTTTCCAATGATGGTTTGTTTTTGTTAGAGAGTCTACAAACTTTAATGTCTGGGTATTTACGTTTAATTAGCTCTTTTTTTAATGTCGGAATCTTCGCATGCTAGAGACATTTACTTAATTACCACTGAAAAGATTTTAACTGTTGGGTTTCTGGAAGAGTGGAAATTGGAAGAGGAAGAGTGGAATCTGGAAGAGTGGAAGAGTGGCTGCTTCACAGAATCTTCTGAACGTGCGAATGTATTCAATATTTTCAAAATTGATTTTAAGTTTATCGCGTGCACTCTTTGTTACGAATTTACCTTCCGTATTATTTGTTATTTCGTTTATTAACTTGGAAGAGTTGAACGTGTGATTGGTGGGATTGTGTATGTAAATTCGAGGACTTTTAATGTTCTCTTGTTCGTTGTTCACTGGGTTCACTGAATCTACTGTTGTCTCAAGAGTAACGAATTTATTTTAAATATTGTATTGCCATTGCAGTTCAGGAATATCTGTGGTTTTCTATTTTTAGCAACATTTGGATCATCACTGGCAAGTCTTCGAAGCGATTTTGAGGATGGCCCATTAGTAAATGACGCTAATCTATTTGGAACTGTACGTGGTTGTTGAATACAGCAAAACGAGGTTTATGTCATTTTAGACAATGCGTTTAGGACTATCCGTACAAAACGTTTGAAGAAAAAAATTGAGCCCTTCATGAGAAAATGGCATTGGACGTTTGTGAAAATGTGGAATTTCGAGTTCAATTTCATAGAAAAGTTTTGAGTTTTCGAAAACCTTTATTAGTTACGCTTGTTTTCTGTACACTAGTTTCCGCATTTATCCAAAATATTATAACACATACTTTGCGCAAAGCATAATACAACTATTTTAGTTTTAATGAAATATTAATAGACTGTTGTGATATATGTTTAATGTTGAAGAGTGGGAGGGTTCATACGAATATTGCACCAATTCCAGCTATGCCACTGATTGTGAGAATAGAAACGTCGTTGCTACTGTAAGCCTTGCAAGTGGATGCCTACCAAGTGCGGAATTACACCCTGAAGCTAGTAAGAAGCTCACTATTGACTGATAATTGCTTTGCATAGAAGCCCGACAAACGACATTGTGGGTGGGAGTCCCCTCCGTAAATGCCAAGACTGTGCTTCCGTTTTATCTTCATACGAGCTCATTCTAGAATCACAAGCAAAATAAATTGTATCTTCTAAAATGTTTAAAAATTTACTGTTGTCGGGAAGTCCACTGAATTTGTATTTTCTCGCTTCTGCTTAGGCAGTATTACGGTGCGGGGAAATACGGCAAATTTTCGGCAGAAAAACTCTTTATTTCCGGCCCTCGTAACGAAAAGGTGGATAAATCCAGTTGGTAAATGTAGAAAAAAAATCTTAACACGTTATATGGCTAGAATACGTTTTCTGGGTCCTTGATACAGAAAAATCGATTGGCGGCAAAATGTCTGTGTGTGAACAACTCTAGCGTTTAAACAGTTCAGCCGATTTCTCCAAAACTAACATTTCCCAATCGATCTGGTTGAAATACATACTTACGTTTATTTGTACTGCAATCGGGTATGACTCGGTAACAGTCATTGCGATATCGCAGATATCGCGACCCTTGTATTTTGAAACCTAAATTTTAATTTTGGGGGGTCTTTTAAATGAAGCTCCTAAGACATTTTCAAAAAATGGCACCAAATTTTTTGATTAAATTTTCTTGTTGTGTAGGTTAAAGAACGTTTTTTAGAGAATTGTGGAGGTATAGTATTGAAAAAACATGTTGTTTCTAGCCTGATGTTGGGGCAAATTGAGCCTCGAAACATCGCTTTGTACAAATATAAATAAATGCATTATTAACTGCAAGAGTTTTTTCAAGAAACTGTTCGTCTCATCAATGGCAAAAATAATTTTCCTTGATATATTTCATTAATATTAAACAAATTTCACGAAAACTATGTATTTTTTTAAACAAATGTACATCACCTTTTTAATGAGCTGTTTATTTAAGAAGACTGTCTGGGGCATAAATCTCTATACTCAATTTTGTAGTTTAGAAATTGTTTTTTTTTATTTAAAAAGAGCAATATCCGAAAATGGGACTAGCTCCATATTTTTATCGTCCCTTATTACAAATGTGGAGAAAATTTGAAGAAAAAGTTTGGAGCGGTTTTTGAGAAAAAAAAGGGCATATTTATCGGCAAAATTCTACTACTCATTGTTTTCGAAAAGTTGAACATGACCTTATTTCAAAACCTATCTTTAAGGAACAGATTTAATAAAGGAGAAAATCTCTATCTGTAATGTTTTAGTTACGTTACGTCCTGTAGACGACAAATTGTAAGAGACCCCGTGAAACTACTTTCCTTTCCTCTCTCCCGTCTCTTAGCGTTCCGAAGCGCACGTTTCATTGGGTCATGTTTCTCCAACTTTTACTTCCCATTCCGCCCTCTTATAATGAAAATTTCATGACTCGATCATATCCGGACCCCAACAGTCACATGAAATGACAAACTGCAGCTGTTCCTTCTATGCTCTTAGTGTGTTCGGCAAATTGTGATTCAGATGTTAAGGATTTTCGAATAACCACTTGGTATTTTCATTATTTTAACGCTGAGTTTGAATGCAGAATCCGTAAGATTTGTAGCCATCATCTCCTCCTAGGAGCGCAGAGTGTAGGGCACGCCCCTTCGGGGAATCAATGTTGGAGGACCTAAAAAAATTATGCGTCATATAATGGCGCCCAGAGACGACCGGATATCCGTCGCCATTGGCCACTGAACGCGGGGTCTTCAAACGCCCCTACGGCCATTCGAGGATTTGAAACTTCTTTCCCAATCCTTGAAAGCATTCAAAATTACGAAGTTGGTTTTCGGATTAATATTCACCTATTAGATCCATTTAAAATTTAAGTGATACGTTAGAGTTTGAATTCGTTGTTTGCTTTTCTTATCCCCATGTGGTTAAGTAGTTTATTAGTTAGTTTTTTAGTTTTAATACTGGCGCTACACTTCTTAGCAGAATAGTAGCATCTATTTATATTTGATAATGCGGTGTAATATAATTTGACAATAAGCGCACAAAACAGGCGGATAATGTACTTTTTTTTTTTTCAAAAAATTCGAATTAAATAAATAAAATGTTAAATTCTCAAACTATTCTGCAGAATTTACGTCGATTGTATTGACCTCTTATTATTTACTCACAACTTTTTTAAAATAGGAAAGAGAAGTAATGATTATTTTATTATTGAAAAACAATGTGCCCCCGCTCTTGGCAGCCTTCTTCAAGAGAGAGGAAAAGTTCTGACAATTTAACTGGGAAGGGAATTGAAGGTCGGTGATAAACAAAGCTCGAAACACGAACGTTTTCTAGAACATAATAAAAATACGTTTTTGAATGAGAAAACGAATATCTGCAAAAACATTGTCGTAGGTTTGCATGAAGCAGGGGTGTACGGCTTGTTGGGCCGTAGAAGTTCTATCCTTTGATTTGTAGGGGCGCAAGAAACGCGGAGAACCGCGCAAATGCCGTCGAGGGCAAGAAAGCGCACTCGCGTGGGCGCGGCGCTCTCGCGTGCTGCGGCCTCGGGCGCGCATGCAGCCGCCCGCCCACGCGATAGCGCTATCAGCCGGCGGCGGCCGCAGGCCAGCGCGCGCCGAGCGGAGCGGAGCGCAGCGCCCGGGGCGCTGAGCGCGCACTTCCGCGTGCCCCCCTCGCCGCGCCCCCCGCCCGCGCCCGGGGGCAGTGAGTCAGCGCGCTCCGCACCGCCGCCGCCGCCGCAGTCGACGCGGGGCGCCGGGCGCGAGAGGGCGCGGCCGCCGCCGCCGCCGCCTCCACCACCCGCGCGGGTCCTGGTTCGCCGCTCCGGCGCGGCGCGCCATGCGGCTGTCGTGGCCCGCGGCGCTGAGCGCGGCCGCGCCGCAGCCCGTGGCGCCGCCGCCGCCGCCCGCCAACGACGACGACGACGAGGAGGACGACGCGGTCACGGGCACGGCGTCGCCGTCGCCGGCCGCCGCCGACTCCGACGTCGACGAGGCCGAGCTCCGGCGCGAGCTGCTCAACGACGTGAGTAAACCCTCGGCGCGCGATCGATTGGGCGTCGCGGCGCCCGCCGCCGCGACGCCCGCCGCCGCCGCCGCGTGCTCACGCGGCGCCCGCACGCGCCTTGTGTTGCAGAAATGGCGGCAGCTGTTCGATAAGGTGAGTGCGGCGGCGCGGGAGCGCTGACCGGCGCGGCACGTGGCTCCGAAGCGGTCCCGCTGCGCTGCGCCGCTCGGCGGCGGGTGGCCCGGTTTCGACAGCGGACGCTGCCCCGCGCCGCGCCGGGCCGCTGGGATCAGCGTCGGCCGGGCCCCCCCGGACGCCGCGCTCAGCAGCAGAACTAATGGGCCTTCGAAAGTGGTGCGTGCGCAGGAGGGGACCCGCGACGCCTCCGCTGCCGTGACTTGCCGGGGGAAGGGGGCGGGGCGCTACGCTGCGTCGCCGCTGGCTAGACCGAGTGTCACTAGCAGCCACTTCGGCGGGCGCGGCGCGGGGTAGAGCACGCGATGCGGCCGACCGTCGCCAGGGAGCGCGCGCGTGCGGGAGGTTGGCGGGTCCGCGAGGGGAGGGCGCTGGCGTCGGAATGCGCGCGGGGCGGGCCGCACGTGGCGCCGCGGACAGCCCTGGCGAGGTGGCCGCGTGGCGGAGGCGCCTTCTTGGGGGTCGCCGGCCTCCGCGCCCGCGGCCCCCGTGGGCCGGTCGCCCTCTCGCCCCGCTCGCCCCTCGTCGTGGCCGGAAGGGGACGTTTGAAGAAGGGGCGCACGTTTGAGTGTAGGATACTGGAACATCCGCCGGAGCAGGTACCCTATTAGCCTGTGTTTGCACTCTCTTGAGAAGCGACTGGGAAATCAAAGCTTATTGTCAAAAGCTGATACCCGCGGACCGTAGTGACATCCATCCTTCGCTGTCAGTAGAAGGTAAACTTTGATCAGCATTTAACAACTGTTACAGTCAACTCAGTTCTAAAGTCGACTGTAATTGAGAGTTCAATACCCTTTACCGAGATACAAAATGCATTATGGTATAACATTGCTACTGACGCGATGTATTGATGTGATATCAGCTAATTGTATGGATGAGCGTATTTGCTTTACTATAGCCAGTTATTTGAATCTGTTCAGGAAAGAAATTTCAAAATGTCTACTATCATCCTACCTTCATTTATGCTTTTCAGTTTCCTGTTTCATACTTGTATCATATTCAAAGGTTCAAGTGAAAAGTCTTTCTATTATAGACGCTACAGGATTCTATAAAAACAAAATGGTGTTATAGCGCGTTTCTGTAGGGTGTGGACGCGAAGGGAATTTAAACTGCGTTCTTGCGTGTCGCATTGCGTCTGGATGCGTTCACAATGCGCTCAATCTCGGCCAGTGCTCTATAAATGAGCTGGCGTGCTGGGGGTCAACGCAGGCTTTGTTTTCAATGTCATTTCGAAAACGTTACATCAACTGCAATTTTGCGGTGAACAGTTGTAAATGATTGTGTTTCAAATGTGTAGTAAGTGTCGTAAATGATTGTGCTTTTGCCTGACGAAGTTAAAAATTTAGAATTTCTGAATGAAGTTCGAGAATGATATATTATATATTATATATATAATATATATATATATATATATATTATATATATATATATTATATATTATATATATATTATATATATATTATATATATATTATATATATTATATATATATATATTATATATTATGTATATCCTTCTTTTTTCATTACAATGACGTTTTTTAAAAACAATTATCTAAATTAATATTTCTGAATATTCGTTAATTCATAAATAATTTTACTATATTTCGTGTTATGGATAAACGAGGGGTTGCGAGGGGGTTGGAGGTCAGTCAGGGCATTGAGTTCTAAACACATTTCCAAACATTTGCACCGCAAACTGTCTCAGTAGATTGTTAGCTAATCATTCATATTTGATGAAGGTTGACAAGGCCCGCTGGCCACTCGGCCCCGTTCTGGTTCTCACGCTCATTGATCAGGACTCATTGAGCGACAAGTCAGAGGCTCCATTGACAGATCTGCCCTGGAACGATGTGCCATTTTGTTTAAAGGAATCTGAATGCAGAGAATGAATCAGTTATGTTTGAAACATTTTGAAAGACGTATTGAGGTAGTGAATATTGAGTAAATATTTGTGTGGTACGTTGTTGTGGAATAGATCTCTATTATCTTTCCTGGATTTTTTTTCTGGTTCTGGTTAATATTTTTCTTTCTTTTTCGTATTCACTCATCAAATACGTGTGGGCGAATGTGAAAACCAAGATCGCGTGATTCATCCGAATTTTATGATTTTATTTTACATAATATTTGGGAAAATATTAATTACAACGGAGTTTCGGTAGTTATAGTTTCATTTCTTTAAACGTGATATTAATAATTATTTTTCCTGCGACGATTATTCCAATTTTGACACATACGAACACTGACATTTTCTGTAGTCCTGCATCTATAAATTGCACCTTAAACATAATTTTATTCTAATTGTCGAAATAATGCTAAGTACTCAGTTATGCGATCAGATCCGAATAATTATTTTATTCTGTTTTGCAAGCAGGAGAATTGGATAATAGTATATGAGATAGTGATCTAGGATTGAGGGAACTCACCGTGGGATGAAGTAAATCGATCACTTAAGGTACATCTAATTCGTACATTCGCTGTAGAAAATTCTGCGTGTAGTGTGTCCTTCGGTTTCGATTCTGAGAGGAACTTAATAGTGATTGAAAGATAGTAAATAGTGAAATACTTCCCGTAAATAATGTATTTGTTGTTTTTCTTACTTTAATGTTATTTTTACTTTCCCGTATACATTTTTATATACGGAGTAATATACGTAGTATAGGAAAAGTTCTGTAATGCCGCGCGAAAAAACGGAAAATTTTCGCCAGAAAAAGGTTCATAGCCGGGCCCTGATAGCGAAAGTGCATAAATCCAGTTACTAAATTAAGAAAAAAATCCTCTTAACATGTAGTGTAGCCAGAATCCCGGTTTTGTGGGTCCTCAACACAGAAAAGCCATTGGACGGCAAAACGCCCATCTGTCGGTCTGTGAACACCACTAGCGCCTAAACCATACGTACGATTATTTCCAAAATGGATATTCCGCGGACGATCTTGCTCCACTCAGGGCGCCAATTTTGAAAAAAATTCTTCATTATTTAGCGGTATATTACACGAAGACCCTCGGACATTTTCTAAATTTTCTCTAGACGGCTCCAAATTTTTCTTTAAATTTCTAGTAAGAATGGTGTAGAATACACTTGCCCTGGTAAAGGTGGCATAGGTCCTATTTTCTCGGTTAACTCTGAATTTTCGGAAATTGCGTACTTTTGAATATTTTGCGCCGTCTTCCTACAACAACAAAATTGAAGACCGATTTTTCATTCAAATATTTTTTTTCGCCATAGTGAGTTCTTTCATTAAGATCACGTTCATTGTTTTGAAACATTTAGTAGTTTTCGCGCAATATGTGTGTTTTTTTAAAATTTCAAAAACAAGATTTTCTCAAAAACGGCACTAATTTTTCTTTAAACTTTTGGTGGGGGTAGCGTTAAATGTACTCTATGAGATGACATCAACGCAATGTTGCGCTAGTCTTGTTTTGCAAAAATTACAAAAAGGCAACTCTTTTTGGCCTGTCTCTCACGTCGTGTATATTTACACAAGCGGCGATTTGTTCACATTATTACATTTACGAGTACATATGTTTTGAATAATGTCAATACTGTTTCGCAAAAACTCTTGAGTTTTCTGGGAAAACTGGCTCATAATGCCGCATTTTCAGAAACACCATTTTCTTAAAAAGGCTCCAATTTTTTTAAAACAATTATTTCGGTCTAAATTTTACTGTTCTTTAATATTCTTAAAATAATATTTCCGCTCTACCATTAGAAAACCGATTTTTTTAATGTACTTTGGATAGGATGAATAGGATTAGCGATAGACGGCAGCTGGAAAGACTATGCTGGAAGTGCGAATGGCTAGCCGATACCAAAGGAAATAGAAAAGTTATACGGGAAAGTCGGTGCCATTCTGTAGCTCCACTAGTTTACTCTTTACAATATTACGAGTTAATTATGATTTTTGGACCTTTGCAGAAATGTACGGTTATTTTTTTCGATTTCTTCAAGAAAATTCAATACGATTTATGCCTATCGGAGTGATGCCTAATTAATATTTCAGTTTAAATTAAACATGCAAAGGGCATGAAAAATCAGCGAGAAGGAGGATTTGCATTTTTTTTATCAGCTTCCCCATATTTTACTGAGAATCATAATGTGCGCAACGTAAATCATTAGAAACGTCAAGTTTCTGGCGATATTTTGTTTTCATTGTATACAATTGCTGAAAACTCTTCCTCACATAGATATATTTGCTTGAAAAAGGTAGATACTAGATACAATAGTAGCGCTTCCTGTGGTACACTGGGGTATCCTTTGTATTACGTAACCCCAAAAGATGATTTGTCCATTTTATCAAAAATGTACTTGGCAGCAGAATCTTTTTTTAAAATTTCTAATGCTTGTTCTTTAAGAGCTTCGGGTAGGAAGTGTATGCTCACACCGGAAGGATCCGTTGTTTGTAAATGTCATGACAAGTTTTAGGAAAGTATGTGTTAAATTTCAATGAGGTGCTCCAAATGGTTTAATATTTGTCTTATAATAATAATTAATAATTATGATTAATAATTATTATTAATTATTATCATTATTATTACTACTATTATTTATAAATGCGCCTAAAAATCCTTAACACGTGTTTCTTCACAGACAAAAAAAAAGAGGGTAAAACATGAATAACTACAGGGGTGTGCAAATACCTTACGGTTGCAGCTTCTCAATATGTCTTGATGCCATCAGGCTTTTTTAGGTTTATTTATATAATTTGTTGCGTTGTCGTTAACGCAACGCGTCTCTTGATCTGTTGTTGGGTGTTGAGCGCTTACATGGGGTAATCCTCCTTTACTATCTTTGTCACGTTGCGGTCAGTCAGTGCTTTTTATCCCTTCGGCGAGGGTCTCGACGTCGTTAGATCCCGGGGTTTCTAGCAGATCACCGAACCAGGAACCCGCGAGTCTTGAATTCGCTTAACCTTCGTGACTTAATGTAGCGTAGTAAATGAATTCAGTTAGCGATGCCGGTTGTTCAGAGGGTCAAAAAAAGCTGACAAATTCAAGTAAGGCAATATTACGTGAACATTGGGTGTTTTAATTTCCAATCTTAGTATTGTATTGTATAATATTGTATAGTAGTATCTTAATATTGGTTTTTCAAAATGGTAATTACTTCATCTCGGAGCTCAAATAACCTTGCCAACATATTTCCTTTGGAGAGCCAGTATACTTCCGTATAAAATAATGGTGTTTCTGGTCTGTTCCTAAATGATCAGAAAGAGTATTAAAAAGGCGAATATTTAAAGCTCTTATTTTTGATGTAATTAACCACTTTATTACATTATGTAACGAAAACATGGAGTTCGTTTGTAAGCGTCTTGGCTGCCAAGGCTTGACGGTGTATGAAACAATGTATCGCAGTCAAAGCATTTTTCTCTCTAACCAATAATTGCACAAATCCTGAGCGAGCACTAAGCATTAAAGGAGAGACAACTGTGCATACACCAATGAATTTTTCCCATGAAAGTTCATATTTGTCAAAAAATCTGAGTGCTTTCATCAAATCAACAGCCTTCGTAGTCTGTAGAAAACAGTACCTCGTCTTTCACTCTTCCATTTTCATTATATATATTAACTAGCAACAGTTTACATTGTCTGTACTCTCGTCCAGCTGTATTGCAAAAAATTGATTGTTTTATTCCATCAACTACTTGAATTTTGGTGTTTTCTGCCATATCAGCATTGCGACATTTCAGTGTTGACAAAGCGATATTTGTGATGATTTGTGTCTACTATCTACTCCAAGAGCAATATTAGCTGTTTTCAATAGGCATGTTTTAACAAGCTTCTCTCCAATATTATGACTTCGTTTGCGTAGCAATAAGAAGTGATAGCTCATATGAAGCTTCAAGCACTTTTTCAGATGACTGAGCAACAAATCCAGTTCTATCCAACTTCATTCTTTTTAATTTTCTTGACTTTGCAGAAAAACAGTTCTTTGGTCTGTCTTTATCAGAAACGTGTTTCTTTAAAAATGTCGTTCAAGGCGACTAGGTCTTATGATATCATTGCTCAATATTTCATATCAAATGAAGATGTTCGACCCCTTCCTTAAGTAAGCAAATAAATCCATATATGCCGTGGTTAAATCACTCCACTCATCGAGAATCGAATCTACTCTTTATATTTAAGCAATGATCTAATATAAACGAAACTCGGTGGTATTTCTTATGTCTTTTTTGTTCAAGCGCTCAAGCGGGTTTTCAGAATCTTCATTAAGAGTTGATTTACAAGTGGCAGTATCCACAAACGTCAAAGATTCTTATCATACTCAAAGGAATAGCAATGGATCTAGACGGACGTAGAAAAACAAATCTAACTAGAATGAAGCAGACACCTTTTCATTGAAGTCACGTCATTTGTCCTTGCGATGACAAGATATCGAAGTTTTTCACCTAAATTGGTTGCGATTTTGGCGAAATAGTTTTAAGAGACTATTCCACTCTTGAAATAAAAACCAATAGTGTTTAACTATACATACAAAATGCTCCAATCAGGGCGGTGTATCTCAAAAAGTTCATCGCTTTTTCTATCCGATTTTTCTTCTACCAGCTGGCCAATCATAAATTGTGACTCATCTACCTTAGGAGGTGGTATTGTACATCGATCGCTATGTTGATGTCCAATAAACAGCGTATGTACTACAGGGTGCGGCAGCATAACTTCCTTTTTTAAAATGCGCGCCCTTTTTTAAAATGCAGGCCTCAACGGCAAAGGCACGCTCCTCACTATTCCAACGCATGATGGCGAGTGAACCGTGTCGGGACAAAACTTTACAGTACCCCCTCTTGACATCCCCCTCTTGACGCTCCGCTATGACATCAACTAACTGAATGGCGCGCATTTTAAAAAAGGAAGTTATGCTGCCGCACCCTGTATAACATAACCTGTGATTTTAATATAGGCTTTAAGTAATTTTCAATATTTGGCGCATTTTGGAACTATGTTGGACATAATGTAACTCGTGGAATAGTCCTATTACATACCACGAGTGCTTTGGAAATTCTCAGATAAAAGCCCCTCCTTGCTTCGCGAGTCGAGAATTTATCGACTATTTCCAAAGCACTCGTGGCATTACCTATTGTGGCGTCTTTGCCGGGGCAAATAAATACAGACGTGAACGGCTTGTAAATATTTAGCATTTAATAGAAGAAAGATACTCCAACACCAAAACACTATATACAATATTTACAATTGAAGTTAACCGTTACAAGAAGGAACTTTCCCTGGTTACCACCACCGCTGGCCCGATAATTAATTACCATCCCCGGTGTGATGCACCAGTACCTTACGCGAACATACATGCGAGTATGCCGCACCTGCTGTCACGACGTAGCACGCCGGCTTCGATTCCCCGCCTCGGTAGCCTATGCATTACCATGCAACGCCGCGCACAACCCTCACGACGCCCTACCGACGCGCTCACCTCTGAAGACTCAAGAATAGAAGACCGCTCTCAAGTCGGATTCTGCTTATATAGCCTGTGGCAGGTTGACGGAAGCGCGTCACCCGCAGTGACCGCCGGGGTTTCCAAACCTGCACCCACGACCCGCATTCCTATGTGCAGCCCCGCGTCACTTCCGCCAGGGCTGTCCAAATGGCTACTATAGTACGTTTGTACTGGCGACAGATATGACGCCACAAACTCCTCTATACCCCCCCGGGAATTTTCGTCGCAGTTGCAATCAACACAGAAGGAAAATTCCACAAGTGTGAAAGTCCTAGGCCGATCGGCTCACATTATATACAACTGCGCCTGACCTGGCTAATTATACAGATACAGAAACAAACAGAGAAGTCCCTACTAACCTACCCCATTGACATATTTTTACTCTACATTGTACATTGTATTTGAAATATTAAAAATCTTGCCGTACGGTCGGTTCCTCTTATGCATTGTTAAGATTTTTCAGCCTGGTGTGGTAACCTCTAATAACCATAGTATGTTCCTTTCCCTTTTACAACCAAATTCTTAAATTAAATTAATTTTTGTACAATACACCCACTACCAAAATGACACATACAATATCACCAATATAGCCACAACATTACATCAACCATTCAAAATCATATACAGTTCTATACACACAAACTGACATACTGAATGACAAAACCCTATACATTGATAAATGCACAAAAAAAAAACAACAACAATAAACTAACATTTATCCTGTTTTACATTTAAAACCACATACAGTGATACACTTAAAATGAAACAAATAAACAATTTCTACATTTCTCTCTTGAAGGATTGTACAAAGTTTTTCTTCTTGCCAGAATGAATATAAATGAATACAAAAGTTCATGATATTTGCTGGAAACTATTCTTTCGTAGGTTTCTTGGGAAAAGTTTACTCAATCTTGACACAACACAACAAACATCACATTCACTTATACATCATTCTTCTTGCACTATTTGTTTTGCACTGTGTTCCAGTGTTTTCGGCGCACACGTATCGGCATTGCCGGGTGCAGTGTGCCCCTCTGCAACTTCGGACACTGTCTGGCGCTCATTTTCAAACACCCTACTGAGAATGTCCGCATTTACATTTAATATCCCTTTCCTATGGCTTATGATAATGTTGTAATGCTGAATCGCCAAAGACCACCTAAGCAATCTAGGATTATTCCCAGCATTCTGTTGTAACCAGACTAACGGGTTATGATCCGTTTCTATCTTTAGCAAAACATTACCGTCTAAGTAGTAACGCAACTTCCCTAAACCCCAAATTAAAGCAGCACACTCTTTCTCCGTGGTGCTCCATTTTAATTCCCCGTCTGAGAATTTTTTACTGAGAAAAAGAATCGGATTTTCATTCCCTTCCTGATCTAACTGTGATAACACAATGGCTGCTCCCCTAAGTGCCGCATCACATTGCAGTAAAAATGGCTTACTAAAATCAGGTGCATGAGTGACTGCCCCCTGACACAGTGCGTCGCGAAGCTGTACAAACGAGTTTTCGCACTCTTCCGACCACCGGATTTTGCCTTGCCTATGTGTTCCCCTCAATAGATCAGTGAGCGCCGCTGATTTCTCCGAGAAATTTCTAATGAACCGTTTATAATATGATATCAGACCTATAAATTTACGGATTTCCTTTTTTGTCGTAGGCCGTGGATATTCTTTTATTACTTGAACCTTGGCTTCATTTGGTCTCATCAGACCACTACCAATCTCGTATCCTAAGAACGTAACCGATTTCCTAGCGAACTTACATTTCGCCGGTTGCACGCGTAAATTGGCCTCACGTAACTTTTGGAATACGATTCTGAGATGTTTGCAGTGATCGTCCCAGTTGTCGCTAAAGATTGCAATGTCATCCATATATGGGACGGCGAACTCCGCGCAATCTTTCAGTAATGCCTCCATAAGCTTACTGCAAACATATGGTGCATTTTTGATGCCGAAAGGCATCCTGAGGGGTTTATAAGACCCGAATTTTGTCGTAAAGGTGGCATACCGTTGAGCGCGCTCGCTCATTTGGATCTGCCAAAATCCTTTACATAAGTCCGTTGTGGTTATGATTTTGGCCCTCGCAACTGTTTCAATTCGCTCGGCTAAACTCGGAAGCGGGAAATATTCCGTACGAATAACCTGATTTAACTTGCGGTAGTCAATACATGGCCTGGGTTTTTTTCCGGGTGCTTCCACCAAAATCATAGGGGATGTGAAATCCGAATCTGAAGGCTCGATGATACCATCCCTTAGCATTTTCGCGATTTCTTCCTGGAGGATTTTAGTTTGGCGATGAGACGTGCGATACGGAGCGCTCCTCACCCTTGCATTTTCGTCCAGCAACTCGATGTCCATCTGAACATTTTTTGTGAGCCCGGGCCTATCAGAAAAGATGTCCCTAAACTCAATTACAAGTTCTCTCAGCCTTTCACTTCCTTCCGGCTCCATTTCTGTGCCCGCGAGCATTGCCTCTACATCAAATTCCTCCGGTTCTAATTTTAAGGCGTATTTCTCTATTCCGTCCTCCATAAATTCACCTATTCCTTGATCGACAATAAAATTGACATACTCTGTCCTTTGTACGTATGCTTTGATCATATTGACATGATATACCTTGCCTGTACCTTTGTTCGGCATTTGAATGACGTAATTCGTGTCAGACACCTTCTCTACTATCTCTCCCGGTCCTATCCATTGCACAGATAATTTACGTACCTTGTTCGGAGCAAACACTAATACTTTGTCTCCTACATTAAATGTGCGTATCACTGCTTTCTTATCATACCAGGTTTTCCTTTTCACCTGAAGTGCCGATAGTTTTTCATGAGCTGCATCTCTAATTACCTTCAATCTATTCGCCAGACGAAATATATATTCCGTTACCTCGCTACTTTTCGGCTCTATTCCAGAGAGATTCTCGTAGAGCAACGTAATAGGAGTCCTTAAATTCCTACCAAATACTAATTCTGCGGGCGAGAATCCAAAACTTTCGTGAAAACTCGTTCTTAAAGCGAACAATATGGCCGGGATCTGTTTTTCCCAGTCAGTTCCAGCTTCCAGACACAGAACTTTGAACAGCCTATTTATTGTACTGTGTACACGCTCAACCGGATTGGTCTGCGGATGATAAACCGAACTATGGATTAATTTAATACCAAATTTATTTGCGAATTCTGCCATCAGCGTGCTTCTGAAGCACGGGCCCTGATCTGTTTGAATTTCCCGTGGGAAACCGGTTCTGCTGAACAACTGCAAAAGCGCATCAATTACAGTAGGCGTTTGAAGATCTGGAATCGGTATTGCTTCGGGGTACCTCGATGCAACACAAATAGCAGTAAGTACATGGACATTTCCGGTACTGCTTCTCTGAAACGGGCCTATCGTATCTAAATTTAATCGCGAAAAGACCTCTCTTATAGTGGGGACCAATACTAAAGGTGCCTTCTTCCTATCACCACTATGACCTACGCGCTGGCAGCTGTCGCATGAACGCACAAATTGCTCCATCTCTTTAAAACAATTTGGCCAGAAGAAGTGCTTAGACAAATTGTTCTTCGATTTAGCTATTCCTAGGTGAGCACTGACAACTTCATGACAAATCCTTAATATAGGCCCACGAAATTTACCGGGCACAACTAACATTTCGTAAATGTCGCCTTTTTTGCTCTTCCGCTTCTTATATAATAATGAATTCCTAACAAAATAGGTATCTCTTTCCGATTCTGCTTTTACATCCTTATACTTTTCAAACAAAGTATTTACACTCTCATCTTCCTTCTGCGCCGCGCTGAATTCTTCCGTATTTACCTTCAACATTTCCGCGATCGGCACTGCCAATTCTAATTCTTCTCCGTGTGTTACTAGACAGAATTCCGGGAATTCCTCCGACGGCTCATGCTCGTCTTCGCCCGGCCTTCCCGTCAGGTCGCCCTCCGCCTCCGGCAATTTTACCTGCGAGTTCCCCGAATCATCTGCTTTTGTTCTGCCTTCTGCCGCAGCCTTACTGCGCGTCATAACCATGTTCACAGTTTGTTCCTCTACAAGGCCCTGTTTAATATCCTGCAGAAGTTGATACGTTCTGTTACTTAATAGATAATAACTAAGTTGATTTTCCTTCGGCACTATAGCGGCCCTAGTGATTACATTACCTAATTCTGAATTTAGGCGAATTTCCGCCACCGGCAAATTAATGGCAGTCGAATGAAGCGGCTGTTTGATCCAGACCGATTCGCCCGTATAATCACGATCTGTGACTAAATTTGCGGATACAAGATCAAATGACGCGCCCGTGTCTCTTAAGATCTCAGTCGGCTGCTCATTCACGGTCCCTGTCACAATGTGCTGCCTCAAGAACTCCTTTGCCTCGGGTTCACACACGTGATTTACTTGATTGCCCTGTTTCCGCGGACAGTTCTTAACCAAGTGCGTTGTTGACTGACATTCGTAACACTTGCGGACATAAGGTGCCTCGAATTCCTTCTTCGCGCTATGTTTCTCTACTCCATTAGTACTTCCTGCCGACTTGGGGGCCACGTGAGGAGCAACAGGTGCCCTGTTGTTTCCTTGTTCTTTCCGGAATGTTCTTTCCGGCCGGAAAGATGGTAACTGTGGCTTCTTCCACCCTTGCCGCGCATTCTCGTACGCATCTAATCTTTTCGCAAACTCAAGCGGATTCGCAAATTCGGCCCATTTATCCACAAAATGTTCCCGCATATCCCCTGGAACTTTATGCTTCATTTGATCGGCTACGATCAAATTCAATAAACCCTCGAATGTGTTTATTTTAAGTCCCGCTACCCACTCTCTGGCATAGTTTAACAATTCCCTCGCGAATATGCTCCAAGTCGCTCCGTTTTTGCTATGTTTCCTAAATAACTGCCGGAATTTCTCGGCATCAAACCGGTACAGTTCTAATAATTTCAATTTCAGCTCCGCATAATCTAACGCTTCTTCCTGTTCGTCTAAAGTAAGCCATGTGTTAACATTATGCGGAAGTAATCCGATTAAATTAACAACCCAATCTTCTTCGCAGATTTTCAATTGCCTGCACTGGCTTTCAAACGCGCTCAGATAAGACGTGATATCGTCCTGCTCTCCTTTAAACCTACCAATTATTTGGCCTATTCTAATATATTCTCTCGCGTGTTCCGAGCGCGCTTCCGAACGAATCTCCGAATTTGTTTCGCCCGTCTGGGCATTCTGCGCTCTCGCAAGTTCTAATTGATACTCCCTTTCTTTATCTCTCTCCTGCCTTTCTTCTAATATTCTCCTATCTTCCCTTTCTCTTTCCTCTGCCAGCATTCTATCCCTCCTATCTCTTTCCTCTGCTAGCATTCTATCCTTCCTATCTCTTTCGTGCTGTTGCCCTAATTCCTCCGTTAATTCAACGGAATAATCCTCATGCTCTACTATCAATTTCTTTAAAATCGGATTCGTTTCCGATCCATCTAATTCTATTCCTAAATCCCTGGCGATTCGGATCATTCCCTCCTTTCGAAATCTCAGTAAATGCGCCATTGCTTTCAAACAGTGCCCTACGTTGCAAAAGAACACACTTACCCTCCGCTTCCACTGCTTGCACGTGGCTGCTTCTGCTGCTTATGCGTGCACGTTCGGCGCTGGCGGATGTCGTGATGAGATGGATGGATTGGCTGCAACTCGTCCTTCCTTCCCGTCCTTCCTTCCTTCCTGTCCTTCTGCTTGAAGTTTTCGCCCCGCCGATGTACTCGCACGTTTTCGTTCGCGTTTTACTTGTTTCGCGCACTATGAATATATTTACGTCGAAACTGTTCCCTGGCTGAGCTTTGCTCGCTCGCCCACTATTTAAACTTTCTCCGGCGGATACCTGCGGCCAAATTTACTTTCACTTCCGCGTGCCGATCCGCTGTTCTGGCTGACTGTCCCGCTGGTGCTAAGCGCCCTACCTGCAGGGTATTTTGTTCGTTTCTATAGCTGTTGCTACACTACCGACCGAACCTTGCACGTGAAACGCAGAATTCTATTCCTCCTACGCTCACTAATTACCCATGGACGGATGAAGCCCCTTACTGGCGTAATTATTCTACCTGCCGGTCCTGGCGTGCCTCCGTGTGATGCTGCCTACCACAGACAAACACCGCACATACACAACTGCGTGGTCGTTTACTAACCATAAACTGCGTACTTGAACCGCTACCTACGCTATACTACGTGGTAATTCTTGAACTGCTGCCACCATTTTACACCTACGTGGTAGTTCGTGATCCGCTGCATACACTACACGTGCGTGGTAGTTCGTTAACCGCTGGCACTATTCTACGTGCGTGGTAGTTCTTTAACCGCTGGCACTATTCTACGTGCGTGGTAGTTCTTTAACCGCTGGCACTATTCTACGTGCGTGGTAGTTCTTTAACCGCTGCTTACCCTACACGTGCGTGGTAGTTCGTTAACCGCTGCCACCATTCTATTCCTCCTACGTCTGTGGCGTCTTTGCCGGGGCAAATAAATACAGACGTGAACGGCTTGTAAATATTTAGCATTTAATAGAAGAAAGATACTCCAACACCAAAACACTATATACAATATTTACAATTGAAGTTAACCGTTACAAGAAGGAACTTTCCCTGGTTACCACCACCGCTGGCCCGATAATTAATTACCATCCCCGGTGTGATGCACCAGTACCTTACGCGAACATACATGCGAGTATGCCGCACCTGCTGTCACGACGTAGCACGCCGGCTTCGATTCCCCGCCTCGGTAGCCTATGCATTACCATGCAACGCCGCGCACAACCCTCACGACGCCCTACCGACGCGCTCACCTCTGAAGACTCAAGAATAGAAGACCGCTCTCAAGTCGGATTCTGCTTATATAGCCTGTGGCAGGTTGACGGAAGCGCGTCACCCGCAGTGACCGCCGGGGTTTCCAAACCTGCACCCACGACCCGCATTCCTATGTGCAGCCCCGCGTCACTTCCGCCAGGGCTGTCCAAATGGCTACTATAGTACGTTTGTACTGGCGACAGATATGACGCCACACTATGATAAAGACGCGGTATCGAAATATGAGAATAGGAAAATAAAAAGTTTTTAATACAAGAGTACATTTGTTACAGGAATCTTAATTATTTGTAGTTAATTAAAAGTTTGTTCATTACCCTTGTTGAAGCCTAAGGACATCTCTGCTTCGTAATTTTTAGGGGAGGAAGCAAAAGGAAGCGCACATCTCTGTGTAATTTTAGTTCAAGCGACGATTTTCACTTTCTTGTATAAGTACGAATATATGGAATAATATTCGTTATGTAGAAAATGTTATGTAATGCTGAAAATATCGATTTCGAGATTTCAACGGAAATACAAGTTTTGGGGTCCCCTGATAACGAAAAAGTGTTTGTTGCTTTTATCAAAATGTCGATCTGTCTTTCCGTCTGTATGTCGTCTCAGAAAAAACACTAGCGTTTCAAATATGCGTAGGATGTTTTCCAAACTGACTTGTCCCGGTAGATCGGGCCTTACTCAAATCTCGCGATTTTAAATAACATTTTTCCATTTTTGGGGGTACTTTACACGAAGCCCTTAGGATTTTTAAAAATTTTCTCAAAAATGGCACCGGGAGAGATGGATCATGGCATCACCTGACAAACTTTTGTGTAATTTTTGAAAAAACAATAATTTAGCAAAATGAATTTTATGTCATATTAAATAGTGCATTAGTACTATCCGTACAAAAAGTTTGAGGAAAGAAGGTGCCGTTTTTTGAGAAAATGGGTTTTGAATCTTCCGAAAATTCGTAATTTTGTGATCATTTTCACAGAAAACTTTTATTTTGCAGTTAATGTGAATTACAACGTGAGGAAATGACAAATATTACAATTATGTAATTTTTGACAAAGTAAAAGAATAGAACAAAATTGCGTTCATGTCATCTTACACAGTACATTTATCTCTATTCCGACCAGTAGATTAAAGAAAAAAAATTATAGCCTTTTTTTATTATTGAAAGTTTATATCATTTGTAATTAGTGGTGCTACAACAGCACATACTTTCGCGTTATTGGGAACAGCTACGTAATATTGAAATATTGCATTTTCTGCGCTACTAACACAGCCATTATTTCAAAACGTCCAATTCTACTAAGAAGTGAGCAACGCACTTTTTCCAGTGCAGCGTTATCAAAAATATGTGCATTTGCTTTGCTAATAATATCAGTAGAGTAATTAGAATATATGCAATTGACATCAAAATAATGACGAACATTCGTGAGATGCCTATCGTCGTAAGATAAGTTTCGAATAGGGTATCATTGCATCACCGACTTCTAACACCCACACTTAAGACACGATAAACTAGTGCTTTTCAACAGTGTGTGTTCATGGTTTCTCGGAAGAGAAAAGATATAAGGGGACTAGTCAAGTGCTAGTCAAGTTCTTCTCAACCGATAAGGTATTGTTGTAAAATTTCTATTAAGCTTTGCGGATTGCTTAAAAAAACGAGCAATACCCAAAAACGAGATTAGCACTATATTTTATAGCCTCTTATTACACAATTCAAAAAATGCAACGAAAAAATTTGGAGCGATTTTTAAGAAAATTGTTCAATAAATGTTCAAAAAATGCTCAGTAATCCAAAAATTTGTAAAAATAAATACAAATGTATGTATAAAAATGTTATGTAAAAATAAAAATGTCGGTTTCAAATGCCAGGGTCCGCGACATTAGCTAGAACGTTTGGGGAATATCAATTTTGGACAAAAATGGCTGAAAGGTTTATGCGCTATCGTTGTGCACAGACGGACGGACCGACCATTGGGCCGACTGACCGACTGATTGACGGACAGCCAGGCAGACAGAGAAGACGTTTTGCCGTCAGATTTTTCGGTATCAGGGTCTCTCAAAACATGGATCCTGGCTACAGCACGTGTTAGAGGAATATTTTTTCTATGTTTAGCAACATATGGGATTTATCGACTTTTTCCTTGCCAGGGCTCGGCAATAAGGGTTTTTGTGACGCAAATTCGCCGTTTTCCGGCGCACATACTTTCTCTTGTTACGTTAGTAAGTGTCAGAAAGTAAAAATCAATGGTTGATTGTTGATTCATGCTTAATGCGCTGCCATACTGTTCATCCGATTGCGATAAACCTTTTGTCAGTTTATTGCTTGCACTTGTGAGAAGGGTACAGACATAGTACAATTAATGTAATTCCTTTAGATGGTGCTGCAGCACAAGATGACACTGCGAGAGACCAAAGGAATTGGAAAAGCTAATACGGGAAAAACTGCGGCATTCGGTAGCACCATTTGTTTTTATTCTGTATTTTATTTCAATTATAGCTTTATAGTGTCATTTTGGGCTGGTCATCGTTATTAATTATCACTTTACACCACTTTCAAAATGTACCTCAACACTTCTCGATCTCAAAGCAACATAGTGGCCAACATCTGGTCTGGCTTTTCAAACGAAGTGCTTATGTTGTGGTTACGTTGATCGTGGCGCAAACTGGTTCTGCGCAGTACGAGCAAACATCGGTGCACCCGAGGCGCACACCCAGCTGTTTCCAGCATGGGGGCTCCGGTGTGCACCAGTTGCACCAACCTGTCAACCTCAGAATATGAATTATAGATAACGATGGTGGAGTGCGGAGTTAGAGGCAGGAAAGCCAGAGAAAGCCAATTGCGAACCAGCTTTGACATCACAATTTATTGCACATGGATCAGGATCATGAAAACCAGGATTTGAACCGCAATCACAGAGGTGAAAGAGTCGCCCTTATTACAAGTTTAATACCATCTTACATTACTCTGTTTTAGAAGTAAATTAGAATTTCTACTATGGAGTTTTAATATTTTGTGCTGAGCACGTAATTCGAAAATTGGTCATTTCGATCACTGAAAGTTAAGTTACTCTCCTTTTAATTCTTTCTCGCACTTACTAACGCAAGAAAAGAAAGAATTGAAATCGTGCGCCGGAAAACGGCGAATTTTCGTCACAAAAACTCGGACCCTGTTAAGGAAACTCGGGCCCTGTTGCCGGGCTCTGGTAAGGAAAAACTGGATAAATCCGATATGTTGCTAAACATTGAAAGAAAATTCCTCTAACACGTGGTGTAGCCAGAATCCATGTTTTTTGGGCCCTTGATATTCCCCAATCGTTCTATGTGATGTCGCGGATCTTGGAATTTAAAAACATATTTCCATTTTGGGAGGTATTTAGCATTTTGAAAACGAAAGTATTTAGTTTTTATTGGCTAAAGTACCATCAAAGTTCGTGATTTTTGTTTGTGTAGAGAGAGAGAGAGGATCTGTCAGAACAAGCATTGCACATGACTTTGCAGTATGACCCCGAGGGCTTCGGGGAGATCCCTTGGGAGGAGTTCCTGGAGGCGCTGCGCCAGCCGGACTTCCTCGCCGAGGTGGACGCCAACAAGCGCGACATCCTAGCCGAGCGGGCGCGCGAGCGCCGGACCACTGCCATTACGTTCCAGGACTTCGTCAACGTGGTGAGTGCCCGCCCGCCTGCCGGCTGCGAACCTCCAGGTTCTGAGAGTAGCGCAACCGCCGCCTGTTAATATCCTCTCGCCCAATAAGGAAGCATTCAGGAGTTGGAGAGAAATGTTAACAACTGAAGGCCTGATGGAGATATTCAAAGATATTGATGGGAGCGTTGGCTTCCGAGGCCGGAGTCAGTAATTTAATTGGCTGTCCGGGATTGGCACCATTGCCATGGACAGCCAATTAAATAAAGATATTAATATTGTTTATATATATATGGTAATAAAGTATGGAGAGTATGAGGAGCCACCAATATATATATATATATATATATATATATATATATATATATATATATATATATATATATATATATATATTGGTGGCTCTCACAAAAATACCGCACATTTGGAACTCTCCTACTTTCTTAGTTGGTTCAGGGCATCAATTGAATTCACTGCAGTGTCTCTGACGAGGAGGTCGCTGAGTTCGAGTCTCGCCGGTGGCAGAATTTCCGACACTAGATAGTTAAGTCGAATCCTGCTGCTCTCTAGAGGAAAATTCTAGTGCCCCGCTGCTCTGACCGATGGTTTTCCGTGGTTTCTCGAATCCACATCAGGTGAATGACGGAGCAGTACACTAACAAACGGGCCACGGACCACGCGCGATCTTTCCTTCCTTTCCTTATATACCACACTGACACTTTTGTGCACTACCGTACACGTCGGAACTTACTGCTTGTCCCTGCTGGGACGGAGCGCCAGGAGGTGGGAGAAAGCTGATTGGGGAAGAACCCCGCTAGCCAACTTTTAGGTCGGCGACGAATCGCACCATCCAGCAGAGGAAGATCACCGCCACCTCTGGAGGAAAAACGTGCACTCTACTTAGCAGTTGGGAACACGAAGTTTTCAGTCAAATGGATCTCTCCTCTCCACTTGATATATAACGATCGGGCGTAGTATTGCGGCTCAAAGGAATGTGATACTCTGTGAATTTTGGGACTCCAGTCAACAGAAATACGCGATTGACTCATTGTTTCAAGAGGGATTTGCCACATACGACAAGTATAAATTTGCCTACGGATGCGCCAAATAAATGCACACATAAACATTTTGTCTTTCATTGAAAAATAAACTTTTTCAATGAAAGACAAAATGTTTATGTGTGCATTTATTTGGCGCCTCCGTAGGCAAATTTATACTTGTCGTATGTGGCAAATCCCTCTGTAGTACAATAGCACAATAGTACAATATGCACAAAACAATTGTCATGAATGGTTTTTATCCAATGATATAATTAAAAGCGAAGCATACTTTTAAGGAACGTAAATTTATCACGAAAGGTAGAAAAAGTGCAATATCTCTTCAGTATTTTCTTCTCATATCCCTGAAGAATATCGGGGACATTGTGTATGATAACGGGAAAATAATGGAAGCGCCTCTGCTTCTATTATTTTTAACGTTTCACAACCAGTATCAGAAACTAAAACGGTCGATTTTATATCTATTTGAGCGCTGCGATAGGTTTCTACGGGTGTAGCTTTTGGGTATCGTGTTCTGCCGAAATTAGCAACTTTTTGCTGTCCCTATGTGAAGATTATACCATTCCTAGAATTCGACCACACCGAAAAATTGTAGTAAATTTAAACTATGATATTTGTGTGTGCAATGGTCCCTTAAGTTGATTTTTTAGATCTGTTTTCCGTCTTTCTAAGGCAGCATTACGACAAAGGCAATGGAACTTTAAATAGCCTAGGCGTGTGATAACTTCAAATCGAAATCGAAATAACTTCTGCATGTCAAACGTCACCAAAACGGAAAAACAAACAACATTTTCATTTTGTTACAAAGTTTCTTGAGAAATATTCAAATCCGCCAAACATTATTAAATGTTAAGATTTCTTTGCTATTCTCGTCTCTTCGACGATGTCGAATATTTAACATAACATATATGAAACGGTGTAACTGCGGCACTCATCTCAATTCGGCACTTTCAGTTATCGGGAACAGTAATACCAAGTCCTCTTTATTTTTTCCTCAAGAATGTAATATCTGAAACCATTAGCATTGCATTGTTTCATGAATGGCAATTGGCAGTAATAGTTTTCAAACAAGTTTTCTACCGCCCCGACTCCGCTACGTTCCGTGTCTGTTGGTAAACCACTCAGATTACGGAAGTTTTCGGTAGTTTGCTCTCACAGGTGTAGCTCAGTGAAATGAACACTCTTTCTCAACTGCATTATAAAATTTAGGAATCAGAACACGATTATTCGTGGTACTGTGAGCCTTGGCAAAAAGTAAGCGAAGAAAATTTGATATTGAAAACATTGCTGTTAATCCTTTTCGTTCTCTAATAATTAAGGCAAAATACTATTGTACTGTTTAACACGTATGAATGTGTCATAGGAAGCATGTACTCAAAATACTCGTAATTCAGGATAGAAACTTTAAAAAATTTCATTTTGTTTCAGCAAGCAAACATTAGTGTAGCTTCTGTGTTCTCCACAGACTTTTGTTAATGACCAGTAACTAAGTGACCACATTTCCGTTATAATATTCCATGTCCGTTGATTCTCCCTATTTATGTAATATGCATAGGCGTAAGTTTTATTCACATTCCACAGCGGGGGGGAGGTAGGTGGATCTGCCTACTGACCGTTTCAACTGAGCATGCGAACTGTTGAGGTGAACTTCGCGCGTCAAGTGTGGAATCAACTTACACTTGGCGAGTCATCAGAATATCTGACACTTTTCCTGCCCGACTTCCTGCAACGTCTACAATGATGTCGATTGCTCTTTCTAGTACCTTTTCCATCATTCCTTTAATAATAATCAACACATTTCTGCACGCAATTATAAGGTGGGAGACGAATAATTATGTCACGACTTTCAATAGCTTTTTTGTCAACAAAGTAAATCTTTACTTGGGCTTATTAATTTGTATTTTTGAAAACTTCGAATTCAAATCTTTTTTTCATTTGTTTGGATCACAATCTTTTCACTCTTCCTTTACCAAGTTTAAGAAAACCATGAATTCTGATAAATGGAGAAGTAGTTAAAACAGAAAAACATCGTGTTGTTTATCCCAATCATAAAATTTAAAAACAGCTTAAAAGTCGTAAAATATAAGAGCAATTATTCGCAAACCACGAATAAATGCATCGAAGCAAGGAAACAGTATGTGACTTCGAAGCGATTTTGAGAAGTTTAGGGTAGATAATGGCAACATTGAACATGTATACGTGCCGTTCTAAATGGGACCAATGTTTCTCAACGGGCCATGCTATTCTGCGCTGAGCAACAACTGGATGGCTTGAGTATCAAGAAAAGTCGTGTGTACGAATATAGGAATAGATTTAAAAAAAGTTTTTTACTGTGCTAAGAATCCATTCACACAAATCTCTTCACGTCTGCTATGCTGGCTGGGAAACTACTCCCCATTCCCTCATTAAACAAATTTAAGACGAATGTGGCGGTGCAACAATATCACATACTTTCTCGCATTATTTAACGTTAGTAATTTTCGAAAATTCAGAGAGCTCAAGAAAGGACTCGTATCTACGCCATTTTTATAAGCATCCACTGCTCTAGTTGAAGGGAAAATGTTTTTCTTGAATGGAACAGTTTTTGAAGAAAATATTGTTATAAATTGCTTTTACTTTAAACGAAAACTACTCACGTTTTTAAAAATTAAACTTGAGCTAGAAATATACTTTTTTTTTAAACAGATTTCATTAAGGGAAAATTCTCTTGTATCACTTGTAGTTTTGCAATTTGATGTTTTGCACTTTTCGAACTAAGAATTCATCGAAAATTCGACCTGCACCATTTTTACTTTATTATACTTCTCTTTTCGAGAAGAAGACTTAGGAGATGGCGTATATTTTGATATCCGTAACCTTTAAATAATTAATTCATCATCTCAATATTCATTCATGTGTTTGTCGCAAAATTGCTTGTGAAAACGTATCAGGTATCTTTAACCTTTAGTGGCAAAGGAATGCAAGTGAATGTTTTAGAATCAAAGTGGATCAAGTGTATGCACGACGTTGCAAAATGTATTTTAGACGTGACGGCTCAACCCCCTTAGTTCGAAAAGGTAGTGACAAGTTTAGATGCGCTGCCATGTCTCACTAAAAATTCAGTACGTTTAATCTATGATACCATAGGTGTGATGTTAGTTTCATTGTCAAGAGCCGTGGTGTGTAAATGATGGCCTTGGTCTCTATTTACGAAGTGACCTAGATACTGTACAAATGGAAAGGGATTAATTCCCTTTGCAGATGCACGATTGAATTCGTTTTAAAGAAAAAATATACTTCAGTTACATCTAAATTAATTTAAACAAATTAGTCTAAATTAGTATATTTTCTAAAAAGCCAGTAAAGAACATATGTTAACACGTATGAAATAAAACCCTAAACCATGTATGTATCTTATCGTTTGTATAGTCAGGTTGCATAAATATCTTCATCGGTATTTGTATTAACCAATCAACTCTATATTGTAGTTTTCCTCGGAAGTATTAATTATATTGTTACGTGCATACCTCTTCTTTTTATACCCTCATTTAACGAGTGAGTTACTTAATAATCCTACCTGATGATTGTGATTTTAAAGTACATGGCATTCCTTACACGGATTATTTTTCCATGTTTTAGGACATAAACATCACATTTTATTTTGCATATTTGAGCATGTTTAGGTCCTAAAATCTTTGCCCTACTGATAAAGATGTAGATTTAAAATATCATATTATCACACTAACTAACCAATTAAATTCACATTGTTCTATATAAAATGTTATGAAGCCTATGTTTGCGATATTTGTAATGGATGATCAGTTTACCTAGGGATAGCCCAAACTTTACGTTTTAAAGAAGCTCCTAAATAAAAATGAAAAAAGGCGCCGAATGAAGTATCGATGAAGATGAATGGTACTCAGTGATTCCTTTCGAATCAGTCTATACTGAATTTGTTTTTAAATAAAGTTGTATCACTAAATAAACGAATTGTTTTAGAGCAGTCACGTGCAATGTTTATTTGATTTTGCCAGCAGATTTTTGTGTAAAATGCTATCTTTAATCGTTTTCTAATAGTTGCTCACTTTATTGGTGCCTTGAATCGCATCTTCACTATGATCAATTTAGTATGTTCTGCAAATTGAGGGTTGCTCTTCAAGTTTAACTACTCTTTTCTCCTCACGAAGTTCCAGATAGACCAGTTATGAAGGCCGGGACGACGAGTAAGTAGCAAGTACTTAGACTTTGTATTTATTTTATCAGACTTTTCAAACCTTTTGGGATATGGCCACTTTCCTGTCGACGCAGGACATTTGGGAGGTTCTTTTCTACGGCGTGCCTGTCAGAATTGGGGAGATGGATGAGAAGGAAAAATAATGGAAAGATTGCGTGCGGTCAATATCCCGTTGTTTGTGTTGCACCTGCTTCAACTGGAAGTGAAGCCCATTCAGGGAAACCACTAAAATTACCGATTAGAGAAGTCACTGTACGAACTCACAATTGGTAGATACCATGAATTATGTGATGAACACATGAAGTAAATTTTTGAAACTCTTGGAACACACATGTTGGAACAAAAAATGGCTCACAACAATTAACAACAATGATCAATTTCGAAATGAGAAAGAAATGTTTTCCCACAAGTGTTCTAATAATCGGCCGCCCATTTTACATCAGTGTGCCACATTCTAGAAAAAGTCCAATTTAAACGGAAATTATAGTTCATTGGAATTTTTACGTTGTGGATAAAATATTCATGTCGTACGATCGTATTCGTTGGCTTTAACGGATTCATTTGATAATTTTTCAGTATGCCATATTGTAAAATGTTGACTAACGGTTCTTATTTTATAATTATTTTTATTTACTTATCAGAATTGCTTACCATTAAAACAAACGTTCGACAACGTTCTCAACATAAGACATTGCGATGATCTCGGTGTGTGACATTGAATGTAAGACAGTGACAGTGAATTGTAAGTTCTGAATATGGCTCCTAGAATTTTTCTACAGAATGGAGGGGAAACAATGTATAAGGCACAATGTTTCCCTTTTTAATATGTTTACTTTTTTTTTGTATTTTGGCGAATGTGAAAACATACTGATATGACCTCAAAACAATTTCACTGTTTATTTATGGAACAACATTTACAAGACACAATAATGTAAATTTATTATGTCTTAATATGAGATCGAGCGTTCCTGAACACACACACACACACACACAAAACAAACAACTACAACAACCGAAAGTGCCTGTCCGCGGCCTAAAAAAGTTTTGAATGGGCATATACAAGACGCTTGAAATAAAAGGCGAATTTTCGGCATACAATCTCTTATTGCAGGGCCCTGGTAATGCAAAAGTGGATAAATCCAGTTAATAAATTTAGGAAAAAATCCTATTACATGTTCTGTAGCCAAAAATAATGTTTTCTGGGTCCTTGATGCCGAAAAATCGAATGACGACAAAACTTCTGTCAGTCTGTCCCTTTATCCGTCTGTGAACAACGCTGTTCAGCCGATTTTCTCTAAAATTGATATTCCCCAATCGGTCTTTCTGATATCGCGGACCCTTGAATTTGAAATCGATATTTTAATTTTGGGTGGTACTTTACATTTAGTCCCTGGGACATTTACCGAATTTTCAAAAAATGGCTCCATCATTTTTTATTAAACATTTGTTGTTGGATATTTTGAAGGACATTTAAGGGAATGGCACAGGTCTCATTTGCGTTTAACATTCTGTTGTTGTTTTTCTTCTTCTTAAATATACAATTATGAAGATCGACATATTTCCCTTCATGAAATGCGTTCCTTAAAGACAGATTTTGAAATTTCATTTAAATTTTTTTCGTAAATTTGAGTACTTTTCGCTTAATTTTGCGTGAAAGTACGGGCGAGAAAGGTTGGTTGGTTGTGATTTCGGGCGCGTTAGCTTCTGATGTTAGTTCCTTAAGTGTAGTGCATGTTCCCCTTCCGAAGGTGGCGGCGATCTTCCCCCTCTGGATGGCGAGATCCGGCGCCGACATACCGTCGGCTAGCAGGGTTTTCCTCCAACCAACGGGCGACAAAGTACGTTGTTTTAGCACCAGTAGTTTATTTTGTAACGAAACAAAATTTGAGATTAAGAATGTCAAATCTGTATTGAACGCTAAGAAGTGCATTATTTTTAGAAATATTTCAACGAATACCCCAAAAATTAAATATGCTTAATATTTTCACGAATAATCCAGTATGTTCTCCTTTTTGTTAGGATTTTAAATAAATCATGTTGTATTTATTGAGAAGCATTGTTACTTTCAAAGAGGTAGAAAACTGTATCTATCTTCAAATAATACTTAATAATTTAAGCTCATAAAACATTGTACACTTTTCCAGTTCTTGGAATTCCTAAGGCTGGTATGTTTGAATCGCAAATTTTGACCAGGCAAAAATGTTCAAACGATAATACTCGTGAATGAATTAATCGGTTAATTTAAACTTTTTGACAAAATTCTTGTTTTCATCATTTTTAGTTTCACTGTTTTTTTCCTATCGTGAAGTCATTGTGTTCGGCAGAGCTCAGTAAAAGTCTCTGAGAGGCACCTCCGCGAGAGAAGTCTCTGCATCTCTTTCCTGCGTCCTCTCGCCTGATGAATTCCAATTATCCAAAACGAAACAGGTAACTCATTATTTGGCCCTCCGACGAGGGGTAGGGTTTATTTTGGCGGGCGCTTCCTTTAACAGGCGTCTCAGGAATGAATTTGCTTTCGCGTGTCTCCGCCGCCCACGAGCGCGCGCCGTGGCGGCGAGGCGCGACGCGTCGCGACGGGCCGCTGCGCCTTGTCAGGGTCATTGGTGTACAAGCGCGCGTAGTTGAAGCGTCTGCCGCTAGATGCCGCGAGAACTCGCACCGCAGACTCGAATAGACGTGGTCGTAAGACAACCTTCTTACACTATGCAGGAACGGCAGGCAGCCTGTCAGAACAATTCAATAGTGGCCCCATGAATTCGATATTTCTAAGCTGCAAGGGCAGTCCATAGATCTATGTGGCTATATGTATAACGTTGACAACAACAATAATAATAATAATAATAATGACAATAATAATAATAATAATAATAATAATAATAATAATAATAATAATAATAATAATGACAACAATAATAATAATAATGACAACAATAATAATAATAATGACAATAATATTAATGACAATAATAATAATAATGATGATGATGATGATGATGGCATGGACAATATCTAAAAATTACGGACAAGTTGCAGATCAATAAAGACCACTCATTTGTGTAGCTTAAAAGGAGAAGAATGAAGCCAGAATCGGAAGCAGGTCTAATAATTGCCCGAGATCTGGCGTTAGAACTCATGACAGCAGATGAGAACACGACACTAAAGCGGTTCTCAAGATTTTCCAATATGATAAATGCCGCATTTACCAGGAACGAGTAGAAACCATTGATCATGCTGTCCCAGCTTGTCCAATTCTAGCGAAGACCGAGTACTTGAAAAGACACGACAGGGTGTGTATTTACCTCCACTGGAAGATCTGTAACGCCCTCGGAACTTTCAAACGCATGTTCTAAATAGGTACAACCGGTGACGTCTGTTGCACTGTACACAATACTGTACGACCAACAAGTTCAAACTGATCACACGATAGCGGCAAACAACCCGGCTATTGTTATCCGGGATTTAGAGACGTGTCTATACTTGTATTCTATATTCCTGTGCCATGCGATCTAAACGTAACCAAGACGTAAATACAGATATTGGAAATCGAGATCAGACGAATGTGGGGCGTAAAAGCACAGGTCGTCCCGATAGTTAAGGGAGCTCTGGGAAATTATTCCTCCAAATTTGTGTAAAAAAAACAAACCAACAAACTCCTAGGCCGTTCACAAGACTGAGAAATACAAGATATTGGTTTATTGGGAACAGCCCACATCTTGCGCAAAGAATCGTAGAGGCACTGACAATCCTAGATCTACTCCTTAAGAAGCTGGTTGCAACCCAGAGTAGATTTTATATTCAACAGATTCATAACATATTAAGCCGTCAATTAGAGGAATAATATAATAATAATAATAGTAATAATAATAATAATAATAATAATAATAATAATAATAATAATAATAATAATAATAATAATTCAGTTGAATTATAAAAATCCCCACTAAATAATATTAAACCGTGAATCCTGTAATTGCTGATTAAAAAGATAACACCCAGGTGTGCATGTAACAGATATAGGACAAAAATAGAATTTCATTATTTTATTATTATTATTATTATTATTATTATTATTATTATTATATTTTATTATATTATTATATTTTATTATTATTTTATTATTATTATTATTATTATTATATTTTATTATTATCATTATTATTATTATTATTATTATTATTATACAAGAAGAAACAGCAGACGCCAACAAGTTAAGCTAAAACGTAACTCGGAAATGATACGTTCAAAACTCCTTTTTTTTCATGTTCTGGAGGGGGCGAATGCATGTAAGGGATACACGTCAAGCGGGTTGCCCAATCGACAATGACGGAAGAAGAAAAATCGATGGGCAGGTTAACAAATAGATTATGATAGTTTCTAGGCTGTACAACATTCCTTTTTAATTTATTGAAATACACGATTGCATTGATTATTAACTAACAGAAAAAAATTAACACTTAAACAAAATTTTATTTTTTTCTCTTGATTATGGATGTAGAACCTTATCAGTAACTTCTCTCTGGTACATCTCTATATTTCAAATATGATTATCCTGTGAAAATATTTATTCTTTTTGAACAGAGGAATAAGAAAAATGAAATATTCTCCTTGTCACGTATACGAGTGTGCCCTGAATGCAGAGGCTGGTTTCTCGTTTTATACATTCTACAACATTTGTAATTGTATTACTTCAATTCCTAATTGGTTGACATTATTACATTCAGGACGAGATTCTATTATTTTCACGTCGAATTCAGCCGCTGTTTGGAAGAGAATCCTAATGGCCCGCTGCTCTGATCGGTATATTTTTCCATGGTTTCTCCGATCAACACCTAGGAAATGCCGGAACAGAACCCTAACAAATGGCCCACGGACCGCGCGACTTTCCTTCCTCGTGTTCTCTCTTCATCCCTTGTTTACTCGCATACACTCTTTCACATGCACTACACTACCACACTTGTCGGGAGATCCGTCAAGTGATCCGTGATGTTTCCGGGACCCTCAACTAGTGATGGCATCCGGAGGGACCCCAACTGTTGATTGAACCGGTAGTGCGATTACTTTTCAGACCGATTCGTTGATTCATGGTTGAATCGTTGAAATCGTTCACCAGTTGTGGTATCTGCGCTGTGATTGGTGGAATGCAGCTGTTTAGGCGGCTCTTTCAAAATATCGAGAAAATGGATATTAATGAATAATGTAATTAACATTTTATAAATGATAGAATTTTTAGTACCCCTCAAAAGAAACGAACATAATATGCCTTTATGAATCATTTAAATAATCAATAATATAATCTTTTATGTCAAACTGTCAAAGTTCCCTTTCAAATGAATAAATAATAAATGCATGCAAAAAGTATAATTACTCATGGAATATTTATAGAGTGAGTTGTTACATTTACATAACTGCATTAATTTGTGGTTTATAAATTTTAAATGTACAGTAAATAATAGAACCATAGTTTATAGGTGAATTATTCAATATACAACACTTAGGAAGTTGCACGAATGAGGCCTGAGGTTCGCTCTCACGATTCACGAAGTCGATTCACTATTCACTAGCGCCACCACGGAACAGTTGTAACATCGAGGAACTACATGGATGATGGACCGATTCACTCGGTGTAACCGGTGCAACTGTATCAATCTTCGATTGGGAATGCGGGAAAATGCGGTGGCAATGTACACTGAAAAAGAACTCAGTATTTTCATAAGACAACTCCAAAGTATTAAATAAATGCTTTATTATGGCGACTAAATACTTACAAAAACATTAACGCTGTAAACTCGTGTACGGGAGAAGGGCGAACTACAAAGTTATCGCTGATCAAACGATTCCGAAGGTTGAAAAGACGGGAAAGAACTGATTCATCCAATCTCTAAAGAAATTGATTCATTCGATCTCTCGTTGCAAACATTACTAACTGCTATGATATTTAGCCTATATTCACTATATATATATATATATATATATATATATATATATATATATATATATATATATATATATATATATATAGAGAGAGAGAGAGAGAGAGAGAGAGAGAGAGAGAGAGAGAGGGAGAGAAAATTCCTCGCAAGCCACGTTCGGATTCAACGGATTCCACGTTCAATTTCGGAAAGAAACGTACTTATATTCCCAATTCTTTAGATTGTGGAAGATCGATTTTCTTGATTTTACCTATTTTAGAAGGACACATTGATGTAGAATATGTACCCTGATACTGATTTTTTTTTCGGTTCGAGAAGTGGTTTCACTTGTTTAACTCGATCGGGAAGGTCAAAAGTATTCATCCATTTATTGTTTGGAATCCAATGACGGCGAGAACTCGAAACTTGCCAATGTAGTACTAGTATCAGTGTTAATTTCTTCGAATTTTTTCTTGAAAATCGAGCCTGTACGTTATTTTTTAAATCGTAATTTGACTCTGCAATTCAGAAATATAGTTTCATTATGATCATATTTCTTCAGATCGTCCTCAAAAAAAGGTCTATTTTACCTATCCTTGTTTGATGGGTACTGGGGAGATCGTTGCGCGACAAATCGGAGGTCTAAAAACCGACGTTTATATGAATGCCTGTTCTTGGTACTGAAGAGAGACTAAATTTGTACATACTATGTTGTGGTTCAACCAAAAAATCTCTATCTGTATTACGAATCGAATATATGCATAAATGCACGGAGAATTATGCAACCTCAGGCCAAGCAAGAGTTGTCAATGGATACCCCAAAACTCCGGAGACAATAACAAAACAATGAAAGCGTTTCGATTTTGGCTGGAAAGGCAAATATTTGATTGTGTTAATCTGCAATTTCTCATACCTGATATTCTCATATTCAGTGCATCATTGTTTAGGACGCAGCTGACGCCATGGGACGAAGGAGAAAGAAGCTTCGGTATTCATTAGTGTATTTCGGTATTCATTCGGTATTTATTCCAATCGAGAACTTAAATATCAAAAATAAATTTGTAACGAAGTTCCCGATTGGAGAACCGCGCCCCAAGTGATCGCAGTCAATTCGCCTTAAATCGGAATCCGCTACCTGAAGACGACAATGTCAGCTCGAAACTTCTCAGCTCATTATCTCGCCGAACCACATCCACGTCAGCGTCCAGCCGTTCCTCGACTTCCTGCTCCTGTCTGCGGCCGCTGCGGTGGAGGCTGGCGGCGGCGTCCCGTATCGGCGTCGCGGAGCGGAACCCGGACGCACCGCCGCCATTTTGTTGCGCGGTGTTTGCGTCGCACGGGAAGCCCGCCGCGTCAGACCAGCTCCGCGATCCCCGGCCCCGGACCCGCGCGGACCGACTCCGCCTCGCGAATCATTTCTGCGAACGACAACGCAGTCAGCGCGGATGAGTTTACTTACGGAACTGGTTAGCGAACACTTCTGATTCTTTCCGTTTGTGGAAGAAAATCAGAAATTTGAAACTACGATGTGGCTGTTTGATTATGCCTGAACATGGCGAACAATATACGTCATTCATTAAATTCACGTAACTTAAAGAGAACCATTATCAATTCAAACGATTACCTGTCAATTTTCCGAATTTGAGTTTTTGAATAGGATGTTTTTTGAATGTCATAGATGAAGAATTATAAATGTACAATTTTTTTTCTTAATCGTGGATGCTTGATCTAGAAGTGAGTAAATAAGTTTCAATTTTTTATTTACAGGATGTTGAATTCATAATGTAAATTAAATGTCTGTTCCGGTTTCTAGGCTTGCTGCTACTTTTATTTATTCTGTTCTGCATTTGAAACGTCATATTTCTTTGGAGGTATAGATGAAACACAAACAAATTTCTTATTTATTTGTTTATTATATTTTTATGTGTTTAGGTATTGATTTAATTGTGTTTGAGCGTTAACTCAGGAGATCTTTTTTAGAGCGTTTTATCGTTAACACTGGAAATATAGTAGAGTAGAGTTTTGTGGAGGCAAAATGAGTCTCCAGGAGCTGCGTTGCGTTGGCGAGAACCAGAGTATGGGAAGAAAGAGTCGCTGAGAACGAGGGCGGCGGCTTGCGGAACCCGTGGTTACTGCAGCTCAACACTGCACGGGCGAAGAGACTTGCCTCTCTGCTGGACAGGGGGAAGGGACGCTCTGGCCGCCTCCGCCTCCACGGTAAAGAAAACAGAGCAAAATAAATGGTAACGTGCTGGCCAATTAATAATTGACTATCCGCGTCATATTTAAAATGTACTCCTCGGTGTCAGGAGTAGATAAGGGAAAGGTTAAGGTTGCAGTTGACTGCGGCGGTAGTGGATACATGAACATCTTCGCAACTTTGAGGCGTCTACTTGATTAGAAGTGAGACTTACTGATTAAGATGTCTCCGCAAAACCACGGATCGAACGTGGAAGAGAATTGTTTATCAACCTCAAAGTAGTGTTTAGGAGTTACGGGCATTTTTGTTAGTACGAGCACAAAGAGATGAGCTACGCAGTTTTTTACGTTTATAATCGATTCGAAAAAGTTCAGTTCGGCGTCAGCACCAAATAGAAATGGTAATTTATGACAAGTTGTGATGCAAGTGATGTTAAGAATTAATAGAATAATAAAGCACGAATATCCTTTCGTTTTTTGTCAGCTAATAAGGATGTTTATCGACAAAAAAGGGATCAAATTGCTCAGCCAATAGTGTTGTGTATGCTATTAACATGAACGAATTTTCGGAGATGAAGTGAACATTTTCGGTAAAAGTAATAAAGACACAAAAGTTATAAACCATACCGTCTCTGCCATGCCAGTTTGACAAATTAATTGTGAAATCCTTAAACTATAGTGCCTTTTTTCTAACGGTGTCCCAGTATCAGCAGTTAACGGTTTCATCCAATCGGGAGCTTTAACGTTACCACAGTGAGGTCACTATCACGCTTCCGATTGGATGAAACCGTCGACAGTTGATAAGTGTCACGGGCACGGTTAAAAAAATCGCACTATGAAAGAGCTGTAGCGTCTATCGTAAAAAACGCTCTGGCGTAAAAATCTCTTCCTTTCCGAGCAGAATAGGATATGTGGGGAGTCATTAATCAAAACGCAAATTGTCCAGTGGTGAAATAATGGAATTTGATATACAATTGTGTAGTTTTTAATATCCTCTACACGTTTCTACTTTCACTGTTCTTCAAAACGCATTTAATTTAATGTGATGAAGTGCTTTTTGAAGAAATCTGCAAACAGGAACGTGTAGAATGTATTAACGACTACACGATTTCTTATCAAATTCAATCCCCCCCCCCCCCCCCCAGTGGACAATATGCGTTTTGATTAGTTGCTCCTCAGGTATACACGGGATATTAACGCCATTAATTGTTTAAACAGATACAATTTCGTACGATTATAATTGTCACTGTAATATTAATAATAAAACACAAATATCGTTTTTTGATAACCAAGAGGTTTCGAAAATGAGAACAATTCGCCAATGAATGTATAGTGGGAAATTTCACATCCCGGAATTACACATGTGACATTTTTCCCTTACATTTAGTCAACTTGTTATGCACAGGTGTTGGGCAGGTCACGTTTTGTCGCTGTCAAGGAGAATTCAGGAAAATGCCGAACATCGGTGCGTACGCGGTTGCCTAACGATTAGGAGCAAATGTTTCATGAATAAATATAACACCGTGATACGCAATTTCGTACTATTTGTTTGTTAGCAGAAAGTGGCCATTTTCGACCTCTCTTCATGTCCTTGAATTATATAACAATGAGACACTCTGGAAAATAATGATAACGCATTTTGCTATTGAAGACCTTTCACTTAGCAAGTCCTTCGTTTCCCGATGCAAATAAGTTTTGTATAACTTGGGAACAAAATGACTTTTTCAAATGTTGCTAATCTCGCGATTATTATTATCTGCTATTATTATTATTATTGTTATTATTATATATTTTGTTTTATTTTTAAACTTTTTTTATCTTTCGACTATATAGTTTATATGTTGGGAAGGGATTATGGGGCTCACGAAAGGGTGCGCAGATATTCTCTGCCACACGTCATATATAGTTTTTACTGGTTTTTGACCATGAAATTACATTGTTAGGTTGTTAGATATTTGATTTTCATACAGAGTAGAAACTTCATGTTTAATTGTAGATGTTTTGCCGGAACGAAGTGAATTGAAAAATAAGAATTAATTATGTCTGTACCCTTTAGACTTAATAATTCCTCAGCATTATTTCAAATTTCAAAAATTTCAAGATTTTCATTCTAAGTTGCTGTGAGAAATTATACTGAACATATTTAACAAAGTGCAAATAATCTTCTAATAACCTTTTAACCAGTGGCAATCTTACTATCAACACGAGAAATTGCTCTACTCCACAATCTCTGACCTACATACGTAAGACCATTTCTTTATTCATGATGAGATTAAAACCGGTTTTTTATTCGTGTGTTGCAATTGTGCTGCTTCTGGATATACGGAACCTGTGTATACGGCATTGCAAATTCTGAAAAGCTCTTTTCTTGTGTAAGAAAAAAAAAATTATTAAAAGGAAGTAGATGAAGGGTGACCTGACTACCGAATTGTATAGACGGTTGAATGAAAATTGTGGAGAAAATTTTATCCCAGAAAGTAAAACTTATGCGTCCATTGTTTGTCGATAAAAATACCTGCATGATAGATTCAATACTATTTTTAGCAATTCTGTATGGTAATATAGCAAATTCTTTATGTAATATAAAATTCATCTTGACTTTTTGTATTGATTGCTTGTCGTTCGACACTTTTGTCTTTCGATGACTTGAAGTTACATTGTCATGCAGAGCATTTATGATATGGCCATCCTTAGGTCGAAATAGGTGTGCATATCTGAGCATTAAGTTTTTACTAGTAAATTGCTAAGTAAGAAAGTAGTGGTGGGTGGGGGTGAGAGAAAGAGGGGGAGAGATGTCGAAGTGATGAAGGTTTGAATCGATATTTTTGGAATCTTTACTTAATGTGGGATCTGTTGGTGTTTCTAAGTTAAACATTGTAGAGCAGAGAGAGAGAGAGTTGGATACGTTGTTGAAGAAATTGTTGGCTAGATGTTTTACCGTTTCTTTGATTGGAAAATAATTATTTGCGGCTCAGTGATCGTTGCGTGGTTTCATTAAATGGCCGATCGTGTCGGTAGAGTAAGTTTTCATTTATAACAATTTAATGTCGCTTCAATATGGCCGATGTTCTCTCTGACGTATTCTCACGAGATAAGTTTAATCGAGTATTTTTTGTCATGTCCTTATGTATTTAGGCTACTCCAATAGCTTTCCAGGTTTGTTTCAGCCAACAGGGATAATCGATTCTGGTGATCGATTTGTGATGTAAGATTCTCAAGTTGATGTCTTGAATTCGATGCCCAACATAAAATCAACGAATATGGTAGTTATAAAGTAGAAAGTGCACACATAACAGTTGCCTATTAATTATTTGAGTAAATCGTTTCTGCCTTCTGTATAAAACCCACATTCCCGGATATGGCTGATTATTGATCAAATATTATTTTTTGTTGTTTAAGTTGTGAAATAACATGCAATATTTATGTCTCCGGAAAATAATTTTATTTCGTAATCGTATTATGCAGATACTTAGTGTAGCTGGGAAATAGCTAGCTAAAAGAATGAAACAAAAGTAGAAAGAAAACATTCTTAAAAAAGCTTTCTATCAAGGAAAAGTGGCACTAATGTTAACAAATTTAAACACTGTATTGTATATTTTGAATTGTGTGAAACGAAATAACATAAGTCTTCAAAGAGTAAGTTTTTAAGGTATCGTTATTGTAGCGTCGTTGAAGCCAGTCCGCTTCGAATTTAAAATAGCCGAAATACAAGCAAAACCGAGGTAACGCAGCCCAAACAAGACAAAAGAGTGGAGATATCTCGAGATTGCAGGGCGAGCGTGCGCTTGTGCCTCCAGTGGATTGCGGAGCGTTCGTGCAATGCATTTATCACGGGGAGGCCGAGGGGCCTGGTCGGGGTCCAGCGCAGCTGCGAGGGCAGCCTCTGCTGGCTGGCACGGCGCCCGCTGCCATTTTGCCCATTACGCGTCCTCCCACTCGCCCCACGCACTGCGCCGCGCAGCCCGCGCCGGCCTCCGCTCCGCCCCGCCCCGCCCCGCTCCGCCCCGCCCCGCTCCGCCCCGCTCCGCCCCGCTCCGCCCCGCTCCGCCCCGCTCCGCCCCGCCCCGCTCCTCCCCGCCACCGCCTTGCCCCTGCCCCGCTCCGCCCCGCCCCGCTTCGCCCCGCCCCGCCCTGCCCCGCTCCTCCCCGCCCCTCTCATCCCCGCCCCATCCCGCTTCGCCCCGCTCCGCCACCCTCCTCAGCCAACGCCTCGCCTCTTCGCCGCCGCCCCGCCACCGGCTCTCCCCGCCACCTGCACTCCCCGGCACCGGCTCTCCCCGGCACCGGCTCTCCCCGGCACCGGCACTCCCCGGCACCGGCACTCCCCGGCACCGGCACTCCCCGGCACCGGCACTCCCCGGCACCGGCACCGGCACTCCCCGGCACCGGCACTTCCCGGCACCGGCACTTCCCGGCACCGGGCTTGTCACCGCTCCTCAACACTGCACCTCGTCATCGCTCCACCTTGCCGCCATCCCACCCCGCTTTTCATATTTCGAATTGTGGACTTGTTAAGTGAATACGTTAGTGTAAACAGTGATCGTACGCTTACCAGGTTAGAAACTAAATGGCTGTTATTTCGAATCACGAGATGTAATAAGTGTATTGAGCATAAAATATCAACCGGCGACGTTTCGTTCTGCGGCAGCATTGGTTTGAGATCCCAGGGTTCGAGTCCCGACGGTGGCGAATTTTCGTTATTGGCTAAATCGAATTCAGCCTCTATCCGTGGAAGAATTATAGTAGTAGGCTGCTTTGATCGGGGGTTTTCTACGATAACTTCGATCAATACCAGGCAAATGCTGGAGTAGTACTCTAACAAATGGGTCGCGGGCCGCGATCGATCTATCCTTCCTTTTCCTTGTCCTATTCTCCCCCCCCTCACACACACACACACACTTACGTGTACTGCGCTGCCACACATGACGGGAGGCCAGTCGAGAGTTTTAGTGTGTCCCGACTGGGGGAGTTATCGGGAAGGGGAAATTTCCAGCAAGCCGACTTGTAGGTCGGCGCTGGAACTCACCAGTTGGCGGGAGTAACCCCGCCTCTCCCGTGACGAAACATTCTCTGCACTGTTGGGTCTAAACACAATAGCAGTTTACGTGCCCAGAAACATCAATCATAGAAAAAAAACAAATAAATATTAAATTTCATGTAGACCATATGGAATGAAAACCCGAAAGAAAAATGTAATATCTCAAAATAAAACAATGCTGTAGAAGGCGTAGGCAGACAAGGCGCAGAAAGTAATTGTATGGTACAGTCGGAGTAATGAAGTAATTCATGATGGATTTGTCAAACTTCTGTGATTCGTTTAACTCGGATTAGCAATGACAAGGGGTAGCATTGGTCAATGCTCAGTAAAAAGTTGTCAGCACATCGTGGGAGGTAAAAATGGTCAACAATTGCACAGGATCTAGTGACACTACAACAAAAATATTTACAAAAATGAACACTAAGAGCAAATATTATAAAAAGATCTGAACGTATAAATGGACCTCGTTTAATAGTGGAAGCAGTAATTGATAGGTTGTGTTTGAAATGGTGAGTAATATTTTCCATACAGGGAGACCAAAAATGGTCAGTGAAGTAGATAAACAAATTATTATTCGAGATATTAGGAAGGGCCTTAAAATGTGTTCTTAAATTAAGAAAGGAATTAAGATTAAGTGATTTAAAAGAATCGGGTAGTAAAGTATGTAATGTTAGGAGAAAAGTCGAAGAAAACGTTGTGAGTAAAGTAAATCACATAAAGCGATTGAATTTAGCATAAGTATACCAAAATAAAGGATTAGGCTTTTGGAATTCAGTCACATATTCAGTTAAAAGTAATAATAACGTCTTGGGGGCGAAGGGAGACGCATGGTATGGTATCATAATGCAAAACAGGCTGGACTCTCGAATTCTTGTGTTAGAATGGTGGCGGTTCCGAGCTAGTCTGGGAGTGTACGAATACCTGAATAGTGCGTTTTCGGCATCTAATGAAAGGGATAATGGAGAACCAGGTGTACATTCACATCTTAAATTCACGTAAATGCAGTGGATATGAACGTTAGAAATAACTTTGTCTTTCATTTTGATAACAACACGAGCCATAAATCTTTCAATACTCGACACACATAACACTCAACCTCAAACAAAAAATTCACAATCTTTCTTAGTTCTGACATTTTTCCGAGAGAGTGTATGTGTTCCGTTCGTGAGAGAAGAAAAAATTGAAATACAGTTTGAATAATCAACAAGCTTTCCTGAGAGAATGTAGTTTACTGGACTTTGCGACTAGGGCAGATTGGGTGAGATCCATACCGCAATGCCGAAGACGATATTGAATGCGAAACCTGTGAAGAATGTTTTAAATGGCGTAATATTTCTTGTTTAAACAGAGGTGAACGATAATTTTTTGTGCGTCTAAGAAACGTTTTCTTTTATTTGTAAATATCATGGGATTTGTGAAATTTTTAGCCTTTGTAATATGAAAGAATATAAATTTGGATTTCTGAATTATAATTCTGTTATTTATTTATTTCTCTAATCCACCGTGCATATTGTGACAACGTTTTTGATGTAGTTTCCTAGGTGTACGATCTCATTCTACACTTACTGTAAGTGTATTATTATTGACATTTTTGTTTTTGTGAATCAATATGAAAGCGTCCATTGATTAGGATAATAGCAGGAGTGTGTTTATGTTTCATTCGAATGAGAGCTTAACCAGTGCGTTGCCTTGGGATCTTCCGGTGGCGATGGCTGGGTTCGCGTGGAAATCTAGAGCTCCTTAATAGCCGCAAAGATGAAACCGGTGGTTAAGGACTTAAAGGCTCTTGCGGGCTAATTATGTTTGCTGTGCTGTGGATTAAGTGCTCGCTGCATCGCGTTTAAGACACTGGGTTATGACCCACTTCTCGCTGCGGAACATGACTAAAATGAATGATTATGCATTACTTTTTATAAATGCTTGTTAATAACGTATTTAATCCATTGTTGAGGTATGCCAGAATAGTACTTTTCATCTTTTCTCCTACGATGGATAAATTGACGAAGTACACCGTAATTTGAAGAAGTGAAAACATTCAAAATATTTCAGATTATTCTAAAAAAACGAGCAAGTCTGTATCTTCTTAAATGTTTTCTTATGTATATAAGTATTTGAAGATGGAATACATTATCCTGAAGTAAATGGAAATCATCGTGGTTCAGTTCGAGTAGTTTCTGTTCCTGTTCATCATAGAACTCACGATTTTCCTCGTGTTGGAGCAAGGATTCTGAGCAAGGTCTGAAAATATAACTTGCTTAACGGGAATATATTTAACTTTCTGGTTAATTGTACATGCAATGTGAAATAATCATTTGAAACAGAGAATTTATTTCAGTTCCCTTAATTGATATGTACCCCAAGTTGGAATAAAACAAAATTGGCACATTTCAAATAGAAGTTTAATGTAGGTAGTAAAAGTTGGGAAAGTTAATCGTGTGTATATGTAAATTACATATGACTGTGCAACACGTGAAAGAAAACTTAGAAACTATTAATTGAATTTAGTTCCACTCTCTTTCCTTTTAGTAAAGTAATACTTTGACAGTTGAGATCAGTAGCAAATAAACTTACAGAACGAAAGTATACGCATCTCCCTACATGCATTTTACATTCAAGGATTCAAACACCTTAATGTATAAAGAAGTAAGAGATTAACGTTTGGCACAAATTGTGAATTCCTTTTAATATCTTTTGACATGATTGAGGATCCACGAAGGCGTGGAGAGTCTTTCACAAAAAATGTTGTATGCAAGAATATTTACACTATTTAATTTCAGATTAAAGACTTGCACATTTTTGTAGATGAAAAATATAGTTTGTAAATATAAAAAGGTGAAATTTTTTGTTTAAATAAATGTCATTAAACTTGAAAAAAGAAAAAAATCAAAATTCTTTAAGTGTTGTATGTTGTTCTTTGTTTCATTTCTTCATTAAAGGGCCGCCTTAGCGGGCCTCTGTACATAGCATTTTAAAATTTCTCGTTTCTGTTATATCATCCACAAAACGCAACCAAAGGCACCGTCGTGCGTTAAAAACAATCGAAATAAATGAGTTGTAAATGAAAATGATGTATGAGTGCTTATTCCAAGAAATGGTATTTCTTGTTTATACAATTTTTTAAATAAAATATGGAATTAGCTGGCCTCCAACCGGTCAGTTAATACCAAAGAATATAACAATATTTATGTAATTTTGTGGATGGAAATAAATATCCTTTTTGTATTCTAGCATTATAAAAGAACCTTTTCTGTAGCAAGAAATCGTTCATAATCGGGCATTTTACGGCACAAATGATGATGTATTAGATTTTATGACACGAATGATTGCATCACACATTCCGCCAATCGTAGCGAGAGAATCGGGGGGAGGTAGGGCTAAACGGAACAGTCGAACACCGTTTACTCGCACGATATGAAATACGCGAGTCGTCACAGAGAAGTTGTTTCGCAAAATTAAGTTTGGTTCTCTTATAAATGTATAATGCTGTTATACAAAAGATATAATATGCAACTCGTTTATAATGTTGCTTTATTACAATCGTACAAATTTGAAAACTCGCTGCTAAAGTCGCTCGTTTTCAAAACATGTACTCGTGCAATAAAGCTTAACATCATAAACTAATTGCATTAACTACTATTATGTAATGTTGTGGATGGAAATAAATAGCTTTATTTATTTCGAAGTATTGAACGTTTTGCGGCCGATTACACAAATAACAGTATCGGAAGGTTAAACTTCGACTATCGACTTAGTTTACAAACATCAACCGCGACTGTTGTTTGCTCTCTATCGGCCTAATGACCTTCATAACTGTTTCGCGGGCCGTATCGAAAGGGCGGGCGTAGCGGGTGTAGCTGTTGGAAGGGCCAGACGGCTGTCGAGCACCGCAGGGGACGAGGCGCGAGGCACAGGCGAGAGGGGCGGTTCAAGAGACGGACGAGGCCGAGGAACTCTGGCGTGAGAGGCGCGGGAGCGGAACCTGCTCGCTTGCACGCGGCGGCGGCGGCGGGCGCTTCGCGGGAGAAGTACGGAGGCAAACTTCCAGGAGGGGGAGGAGGGAGGGACGTGTCGTGCTGAAAAGAAAAAAAAAAAAAAAAAAAAAAAAAAGAAGAAGAAGAAAAAAGCGGAGGAAAAGATTTATCAAGATAAAAATTAGAGCAGTGTTTCTGAAACTTTTAAATCTAATACCCCTTGCGAGAATGGAGTTGAAATTCACGTTTCTATTCCATTCCGAAAACTAACAACATAATGGATAAGGTACGCAAATGAACGAACATTTTATTTTCATGTCCAAAGTTTCAGTAGATATTGAAAAAGAAAGTCCTTGAATCAACTTTTTGCCTTTCAAGTTACTTAATAATAATAATAATAATAATAATAATAATAATAATAATAATAATAATAACAATAATAATATTGATATATTAATATACTGTGCAGTATTTCTCCTGTGCTCTCCTGAAAGGGGGAGTACTCAGCGTAGGATCCGCTGAGAGAAAGGTGGGTTAAAAGAAAAGATAATGTTTGGCGTTCGTGATACTTTTGGGAAGATGATTTCGTTGTTTGCTTTGTCCAACACGAAAATCCAGAGATATATCATAGACTCTATTTTTTAGTTGTCCCATTGCAGTTAATCAAGAAATATTTGTAGATCAGACATTTCAGTGTTAAAGAACGTGGTTTTAAACAGTGTTAGTATTACATATAGTTAACATACAGTATTTATTAGTTCTAATATATTACTAAATATTAGTATAGGCAGAAATATTAGGAAGGGTCAGAGTCTGCCGTTATTTACCTCTGCGCGAAAGATATTAGAAGACATTAAAAATATGAAAATTTGACCTAAATGTAGGACCAATATGTAGACGTAAGTTTCAAAACAACCCGAAAAAGAAAAAAAGAGATATTGCTACCCATGGATTCTCTCCAGTCGAAGAGAAACTCTGTGAATTACCAAAGCGAGATGCGTTCTTAATAACTTGAAAATCCCTAATCATGACATTCATTTGAGTCGGTGTTCGTGATAAAGGATTGCTCAGTAAAAACCATACATTGTTCGGTTCCAAGAGAAGTTGTAATATAGGGAGGTGTCCAAACAGAGGGATTTGACTTTTACGTTAAAAGTGAATAACGAAAAGACACAAAAACCCGGCCCATTTTTTGCGTTTAAATATTCTTTAGAATTTTCTCTTTCGTTTCGGGATCCGTACGGATAAATGAACACCTTTTTGTTCAACTTGAAAGACGAACGACCTGAATTCTGGAATTATGATTTAGATACTTTATGGATGTCCGAGGTAGGGGAAACGCATTTTTCCTCCGTGGATTTCAAATTGAAATTGCGCCGCGACGAGGAAACAAGAGACGCGGGATGCGGAGCGTGGCGAGTGGGTAGGTTCGTTCCGCGCCGCGCGTTCAGAGTGGGGAGGGGAAGGGGGGGGCGCCGCCGGAAGCCGTGTCCGGAGAGGCGCTTCCGGTGCGCGGCGCGGAGCGCATGCCGAACGACCAGCCGAGGCGCGCTCTCGCCTGCCCGGGCGCGGCCGAGGCGGCGGAGGCGGAGGCCGGGACGGTGGACAGGATGTGCTCGCAAAAAGCGACGACAAAGTTTTGCGGCAAGTTGCAGTTCGCGCGGAAACGTGTAGGAGCGCTGCTGTCGGCTGAAAATGCGACGTTTATGGAACTACTCTTGTTACTACTCGTTCTGAGAGTGTCAGAGACCAATCCGAAATACCTGAAAGATCGAATTCAAAACAAATTTTAAAATATTCTCTCATTAAATGTACTCTTTGACTCTGCTACAGTATGTTACATAAAATACTTCACATCTCAAAATATGTTTGTGCTAACGTTTTGCTCCTTCTTCAGGGCGATTACAGGCTTGAAGTATTATTTAACTCTGTTTCTCTCAACTTTTCAAACTACTCGTTAATGGAAACAGGTAATAATAGATCACGCCTTAAGGAAACGTGTAGGAGCGCTGCTGTCGGCTGAAAATGCGACGTTTATGGAATTACGCTTGTTACTACTCGCTCTGAGAGTTTCCGAAATGTTTAATAGATCAAATTCAATACAAATTTTAAAATATTCCCTCATTAAATGTACTCTTTAATTCTGCTACAGTATGTTACATAAAATACTTCACATCTCAAAATATGTTTGTGCTAACGTTTTGGTCCTTCTTCAGGGCGATTACAGGCTTGCGGTTATATTTACTGACCCTGTTTCTCTTTACTTTTACATTCTCGCAAACCAATTTTCAAAACCGTTTTTCCACTCATTTTCCTCGAGTGCTAAAAGTGCACTTTTGTAGGCATCAACAGCTTCTTCAGGTCTTGAGAATCTCCTTCCTCTCATGCGACTTTTTTGTAAAGTATGTGAGTCATTAGTTGTGTTGACTCTGCTCTGTTGACTAAAGGAACCGAATTGTAAGGTTGGCCGTGTCTCTTTGTCCACCACAAATTCCACAGGAATCAATCGGGATTTGAACCTCGGTCCCACTGTGGGTCAGGGACCAGGAGTCGCCCCAAAATAACTTGTCCTGTTGGGGTGAGCCCAGCGGGCGTGCTTTGAAACTTGCAATTGCGCTCTGCGTGAGGTTGTTAGCGTGGACGGTCGCCCGGGTGGTGCCGCGCAGGAACTTGTTGGGGAAACTGTGGTTGGACGCTGCGGAAGATGGGCGGGCTTCCCTGGAGAGGGCGAAAGTGGGAGATGGATGGGGAAGCCGAGGATGGATGGTGAGACGCGGGCGACAGGGCGAGCCGTGCGAAAGATAGCAGCAGGAAGACCAGCGCCTTGTGGAAAGGAAGTTTCAAACTGGCTCTAATTAAAATTTCGCTGGCTTGGAAACCGTACGAAATGTATTTTGAGTGCTGCTGAAGCCAAACTTGTCATTGAAATGATAAACTTAAATATTATTTTAATTTATAATTATGTGTTCTTAGTAGTTTGCATTCTTATATCAGGATCGTTAAAGAATCGCAGAGATAGGATTAACAGTTACATAACTACGTTAAAAGGTTTTCGCGGCATGTGGAATCCAAAGAAACTAGGGAATAAATATTTTCTTGCAATAAGTAGTTTTCTAACCAATTTGAAAGAATAACTTTTATTTAATCATAATGATAGATAAATGCTTAATACAATGTTATTAAATTGTAATTTTTATTTAGAATTCGTCATTTTAAGAAAATTTCCCCTGTAGTATTATATTTTAAAATACATGTAGTGCTAACAGTACATGTGTTTGCCTCGCGACCATTACGTTTAAGCGTTCTCATAACGGGAGGAGAATATCCAATGCACGCATGTTTATAATTATAAAAGTTTACTGAGTTTTTTGGGATGTATAAGCAATAAAGACAAACAATACTTCAATAATTATCCAGAGAAAAATTGATTTTATGAACGTATAAATTGAGATGAGCAAAAATATGCCGGAGTCAATACATTCTTGGCTATCCGAGGTGAGCTGCATCTCGTTCAATTGTGCTGACGTTTCGGCCATCTTGCTGTGGCCTTCATCAGAGCTATACAGCTCACCCCGGATAGCCAAGAATGTAAAAATGTGCCACTCACATAGTTTTGAACTGAGTTCATAACTAGTAGTTCAAAACTGCTTCAGGAAATAACAAAGTGTTTTCATACATTGATTTCGTCTGAAGATTTAACTACTTGGTAATATACTTAGCATTGTCTATGTTGAAGAAATCAACCATTTGGAAAAATACAAAAATTGACCATAAGACATCCGCGTGAACTGACCATCGACGTAGTGAGTGAAGATTGAGTACGTTTGAACTCCACAACATTAAGATAGCTATGAAACGAGTATATTATATAAGCTTCTCATGGGTATAAAAATCGCGTGCGCTGTCATTGTGTTACTTTCGTCCGTGATTTGAAGTGTTCCGCCCCACTGTGCGCTGTGATTGTGGGGGAGGCTGCGGGGCCGCGGCGCGGTCAAGGAGGCGACAGCGCAGAGCGCAGGGGAGTTGCCGAGGTAGGACTCCCGGTTCCGAGAGGTAGCCTCCGCGCAGTCCAATCCATCTTCATTGTTTCACGATTCACGCGCTGCAGAAACGATGCCTAATGGTTGTTGTGTTGTGCTCACTGCCACCTCGAATGAAGGACAATTGAAACGCCCGATAAGTGGAGAGATTTCTCACATTCGTTCAGATCAACACCCGCAATAATAATAATAATAATAATAATAATAATAATAATAATAATAATAATAATAATAACAATAACCAGGGCCCTCATGAAAACTTTTTGATGCCAATCGTCCTTTCCGAACAAGGCAGAAGAAAAATAGTACATAAACATTGAGTCTCCCCATTTATATTAATGCTTTGTTCAGACGATTCTTGAAAGAATGAATTATTTTATAACTTATGTATATTTTCGGTTCATTAATTTGTTGTTTTTTTTCGTGGGAAGTAGCACAGTTTAGGATGTTGCAATTCTTGATTCTATACATGTTCCATCGAATCAAACTCTTCATATCAATGTAATCGTACCTTCGTAATTCTAGTACTAATAATTGTGTTGTGTAGTGGTATTGGTACAGCAATTAAAATAGAGAAAAAAAGTATTGAGCGGACCGGTAGAGCAACTTAGAATTCCAAAGGCGGGAATGGAACGAGTGAGCTACATATTAAGAGCTAAATATTCCTTCAGCTTACGTAAACATTCGTTATGAAATCCAGAAGTAAGGAAAAACTGCGTATTGTTTTAATTTGATCGCAAAAACTGTTTGATTTTATTCTGGTGCAGCTTCTGAAAAGTGATGCGTAACTCGAACTGCGCATCCGCAGAAGTTCGATGTTGCTGTCCGCTACGTTATACATAAAAAGTCCCTATTGTCAGTCGTATTAGTGCGTGCTGGTACTATTGAATCCGTAATACCGGAGCGAAAAGTGTCGATAAGTGGTGGCACTAAGGAGCAGAGGAGTCGGGGGTACAGTATTGTATTGTACCATACGATACGATACGATACGATACGATACGATAAGATACGATACTGTGAAATACAGTATATTACCTCATGATAAATAGCGATTCAGCACCGTAAGGTACGGTACGTTTAAGGGATGCCTTATTGAGCGGAAGGTGTCGACTTGCGGGGGAAAATGCATTTTGTGGTATTTCGTTGTTTCGTCGGAGGATTTTGGACGATGCGATGTCCCTTTTTGCGTAAATCATCAATAGTGCCTACCTTTTCCTAATAATTGTACAAATATTGATGACGTCTGAAAGATTATGCTATAGGAATAATAATTTTAGTTTTGAACATCTCGTAAATGTGCAGATACGAAGGCGGATTCGCACGAGGGAGACTATTCGTTCGAGTATATATTGTAAGAATGTAGTATATTATATTAGGAGACGATGAAAGAGCCCTCTTTATTTTTAATTAAACAGGTACGCTATCGCGCCAACTTTTTCTATAAATTGTTCTATTTTCTAAATATTCATGGCTTACGACAGGTAGGCTTTATGCCCGAGGTTATTTACGTCTTATGAGCCTGCAGCTATTTTGAAATTACCAGCTGCAGTGTCTGAGCACAGAACAGTATACATATTTACGTATGAAACGTATACTGAAGCCAGAGTCTGCTTTTTTCACCACTCGTATATTTGGGGTAATTGAGAGGAATTTCAAAGTAGGGACAGGCAACCCTGCTACTGTGACGGCATACGAGTGTAATCGAACACAGACGAGAGTGGTTTGTAAAACAGTAGATTTGTTATCAATCTAGACCGTAGTCTCAATTTAACAACTACCCTGCTCACAATAAACTAAATAATTAGACCCACTACAAGGAGAGAGAATTTAAAAACGGCTACCACACCGCAACATACCACCGATGTTCCCTGTACGAAGCCGCTCTACTTTGAGACCATCTACGCGACTCGCAAGTCACGACAATGAATTGCCGGCCCCTCGCCCTAGTGCACCTACACGCACAGACACGCGCTTCACCTGTTACCGACGCTGCTAGAACACGAAGACTGGGGCATTGTTCTCCTGGCCTTATATAGGCCCTTTTGGCTCTACCCGCCGCCCCCATTGCCTCCTCCCCATAGCCGCTCTGGGCCCGCTACGTCCACGGGAAGTCCCAGTGCGTCATCACTCCGCCCTTTGTTTAATATCCGGCGAAGCTTCGCCGATTTCCACGTGGTTGTCTGTTTTGAGCGTGGCACGACGCTACACTATAACGTTACGTTACAATACACTACTGAATGGTGCGGTACTGACAAGTCCAAAGTGCCGCTGGAGGCAGCGCCGAAGGGCAGCGGAGGCGGTGTGGGTGGCGCGGGGGCGCGCGGTGCGCGGCGGGCGCGGCGGAAGCTCCTACTTGTCCACTTGAGGCGCGTACGTGGGGCGGCGGCGAGCGGCGTGGGCGGCGGAGGCGGCGCGCGGCGGAGCGGTGCCCCGCAGCAGCCGCCTCCGCCTCCGACAAGACGCACGGGGGTGGTGCACGGGAGGACACGTGTTTTTTTTTCTTGCTTCAAAATGCATTGCCGCGAATATTACGTTTGATATTCTTGGTATGTAAAGAACTGATGTATATATGTGTACTACAACTATATTACACACGAAAAAAAAGAACCGTTGGAGTATACCAGATCCTTGATTCTGTAACAAGTTTCCTTGTTATAGTATCATGGATCTGGTGTACTCCAAAGGTTCTTTTTTTCAGTGTAAGAGTAAATGTGATGTATATTCTGTAACTCGTATTCTTGAGAAGTATTGGAGTACTCTTTTGTTACAATATTGAACGAAGTGCAGTAAGTATACGAGAGTATTTTATTTGTTCTTTAACGCGTGCGTGCTTCTTTTTGGGACACAAATGTTGTGTGGTTTTGTACAGCTATATTGCTGCCGCCCACCAGTATTGTAATGAATTACATATTACGTATTAAGTTATTTATTAAGAGGAGAAGACGTATTCTTTTGTAAGTTCAAGGCGACGCCACGAACTCCCATACATTCTTCCCTCTATCACGGATGCCCCTGTGCGGTGTCGCGCTGGCTCGCCCTTGGTCCACCGGAACGTTTCGATTCTGAATGGGGGAAATTCGCGGCTTCACAGGCGATCGATGTCGTGAATTTTTAGAGCGAAAAAATCCTTCGTACGTCTTCCTTCGGAGGGGAAGTAAAGCCGACTGTCCCATGTTAGTAGATTTACTGCGTGTAAAAGATTCTCAAGCGTAAATGAAGCCTCAAAGCTAAATTCATATCGCCTGTTACGTCGCCCAACAAATACCTAGTTTTTCCGCTAGGTGGTGACAGGAGCGTAGCGAAATTTGCGTGGTCAGACGGAAGAGTAGGACTCATAGCCTGAGTCTCCCCACGCAAAATAAGGCATCAATTCAATTTGAATTTTTCAAATGGTATTTTATAATTTGATTAATAGCTGTTCTTATAAAAACATTTAAATCGTTACTACAGAATCGATACTTGCCATTACAGAATATTTTAATTTTAATTACATTAGATGTATGCCGATAAACAAAATTATTTTCTAGTAATTTGTAATAGTACAACAAATTGATCGTCGGTAATAAATATGTTCTCTGATCTTCATCACCTTTTCATAATACATCCTATGTTAATAACGTTACTGCTGCGAGGATTGAAATTAAGAGTAACGATTAATATTTCAAAAAGGAATTATTTCTTATAATTCATTTTAATTTGATATAAATCGTAATATCTTGAAACTAAAATAACGTAATAAAAATATGAAACTATTATTTAGTAAGGAAATTTGAGAATATTATATAATTATTATCATATGCTTCAAAGTATTATATAATCAACATAATAAAAAAATGGGTATGTGTTGTTGAGTGATCATCGTTTTCTATAACCATTGCTTGTCAAAATAAAAAGTAAATAACTTATTATCGCTTGATAGCCGCAAAAATGAAAAAAATATTATAAGGAAAAAAATGTAGTTAAATGATCGATTCTAAGGAACCAATTTTGTTGTAAACCTTAACCAATTTAAACTGTTTCAAAAATGAATCGGTTCTTTGAATCGGTCTTTTCAGAATTGAACATCCTTACGCCAATTGTCCCTTCTGCGAATTCGTCCTATTAAAAAAGAATGAGATTGGCACATGGGAGCGAGACGAACAGTGCGTATGCCGGTGTGGAAAGGTCACGGATTCCTTCTCTCCATAGGCGGGACCCAGACCGCACCGAATGTCCTGGTGTCAAATTCAACTAAGGTTTCGGGGATATCTGTGAGTTCACTCCCTGTGATGACCCCGCAGAGATTAAGTTAAGAAAAGGAGAATAATGAAATCATTTATTTGGTCAGCCCCTCTCCCTCCTCCCCACTAAGTATTAACGGAACCGACAGAGGTAATTATGTCCGTGAAGTTAGCATACCCCCTTATCACAAAATTGAAAAAAAGAGTATCCACGAATTTTGTTCTAATTAAGAACTAATTAAGTTCTAGTTGAGAAGCTAACTTAACGTTAAGTTAGCATGCCCACTCTTTAGCGTAGACTTTTTTCATGTGCATCGTTTCAAAATTTTTAAATTTGGGTATAAATTAGTTCTTAATTAGAACAAAATTCTGAGTTACTCTTTTTCAATTTTGTGATAAGTGGTCATGCTAACTTTACGGACATGTAATTTTTACTTGCGCTTAAGAAGGAACTTCTTAAGAAGAGAAAATGATTACTTATTAATGTTTTTTTGATTGTTCAGTTGTTATTTATTATTCGTATCTTTTAATTACAAACAATCATTGGATAAATTAAATCAGAAACACATCACTTAAAACCACACATATTATATTTGGCTTTCATTAAAATGTTAACATGTACAGCGTTTCGCGATGTTTGTTGCTTCTTCAGGTGAAATTCATGTCAGCATTTTAAAGTTAATCATTTATGCACACCATATTTAATAGATAGATGTGTTATGTGAAACACGTTGTTTACGTAACACTTTTAGTTGGAAAACCTTCAGGTTTGAGGTCTACTATCTGTAGTGGAGGGGACCCCAGTGATGGCCAGAGTGTTAGAGAATTTACGCAGTTTGACGCTACGCAAGTTGGAATTTGTATATTATTTCATATTTAATTTTATTATTTATTATATTTATGTTATTTTATTTTAAATTGCGTCCTTTAATTGTGTTAAATGTGAAAGCAAATAGATAAGCTATCATTGTTGGTTGTTATAACCCAGAACAGATATCAGGAGGCGATAATGACGGTTGCTTTTCGTTCGCGGTAAAATAAATTAATGCTTTCATATATTTGTGGAATATTACAGTACCATATTGTTTAATTATTACATTCTATGTATATTTCGATCTATTTGCATTTGTTTTCCAATGCTATCAGTATCGTATAAATTATTAACTTTTAATTATTTTACTTTCTCGCTTAGTTTATTTTTCGCACCAAATGTTCTACAATTTCAAAGTACAGTTTCGAGTTTTACAAAAAATAATTGGGAGAGGAATTGTGTTATAAATACTATTACATAACCATTACTAATGGGGAAAAAGTACATGCTGTTTGGCGGACTGTTACATTCAAACATCCGTTAAACACTAGTCGTAGAAAAATCAAAACTACTAAAACAATACTTATCTAACATATGATAATATGTATATCATTGGATTAGACTTTTACGCTCGTTATAATAGACCGAAAAAATGTGTATAGTTTTATTTGGGAAAAAAAGTTACTTCGAGTATCTCGTAAAATCCAGTTAGCACCACTAGTTCGATATTAAATTGCGACCTTGCTACAGCCAACAGCTGTGCAAACAACGATGTTCGATTTTCCAAGTTTTTAAAATTATTACTAATTCCTCATTTTTAGAAACATTCATAAATATTCCAATAGTGCTGTTTCTCCTTGCTTCTTGCGCTGCCCTTGAGTACGATTGTAAATCTGAGACTTTCTTGCTTTCATATCATTTCACGAGCTCCCCAAGTTTTCTTGCCCGGCAAGTACTAAGCTGCGTGCGACGTGGAGGGCCGACTTCTGTCTCTTTCTGCAGTTCATCGTGGACACGGCCTTCCGCTCCATTGCCTAAGGCAAAATCGTGCTCGCGCGGGCTTTGAGTTGGACGTCTCTGATTTAATGGATCACCCAAAGAACATCTCTTGGGTAATGTTATGACTTGAAATTGGATAGACACAGTTGGAAACAGTAAAATATGTAACGTTTTTAATATAACGTTTAGCCTTAACCATTGAAGAGAGGTTACTAGTGTCGCAATCGTTGACAATTTTTCGTTTTCTTCAATTCATTCTTAATAATTTATGGCACTTGCCTCGAGAGGAAGTGTGCCTTAAACGGTGGTTTTTGCCAGTTGATCTATGGTTAGTATATTGGACTCCAGAGCTTCATCACTCGGGTTTAAAGACCGAATTTCGCGGCCATTAAATTCAGATAGCTCCCAAGTTGCTGGCACGATGCTGGGTCAACATCGAAAATGGCGAGTTCACGAGCGTAACGACCCGGGCGACTTCATTTTCAAGATGAATATATTTCATGTAGTTCATCGTGACGCTAGCTTTAAAAACGGGTACAAAGAAATCCATGAGAAATAACTGTTTTATTGACTCGCGAAATCAAAACTTTTCCTCACATTTCCGTAGAGTTATCCAATTTCGAGCAATCACTCGCATTACGAAATTTTGCGTAAAATAAAATTCTGTTCCGAACATTTATATACATGTAATTAATCCCGCTTTGAAAATTATTTGGGACAAATTAAATGGGTAATACATTTTCAATTGGTAAGTATATATGTGTTGTGATAATGAATATTGTAAAAGCTACTCATTGTCATAAGATGCCAACAGATGGTATGAAACGAAACTGTTCGTAAAAATAGCCATAAGATTTTGTTTATTTTGGTATTTATGGAGCTAGTTAGGTCCCTCAGAACCAACGGAATTGAGAATAAGAGAGGTCTTCCCCAACGTGACTTTTATGTCAGCATATGGCTCAAAAGGAAACTTAGTAAAAATAGCTATACGATTCTGTTTATTTTGGTATACATGGAAATAGACTGCCTTTAAGAACTCAAGGAATTGAGAATATGAGATATCTTCCTCAACGTGACTTTATAAATTGAGTTATACAAAGGTTCTAAAGACACGCTAGCTAAATTTAGTATTCTTATTTTCTGTTTGCAGTGAAAAGAGAAAGTTATGAAATGCTGCAAAAATAAAGTCGACGAAAATACACGTTTCATGGATCTGTCTGCTCGCTCCAAAGAGTATATAGCCAATATCTTCTAATACTTAGTATTGGTAGGTATTTAGTACAGAATTTTCTTCCAAACGGATAATCTCCATTCGATCTGAACTAAGACCCAGCGAATTTGGAACGAATCTTTCAATTTTTAAGGGATACTAGGACTGCGATTCACCAGATGTAACATATGGAATGGAATGCTGGCACGGATACACAAGCTGTAAAGGTTGAAGGTACAACGAAATGAATAACTCACACATTTATCACAAGTTGTCAATAATGTCTCATTCAATAATGTTGGAAATACGAGTAGAAGGTTGTAGGATACGTTCAAAATTTTCTCAAAAATTGCTCCATATTGTTTCTTAAAATATTTTACTCGAATGAAGGACGGCTCGCTTATAAATACGGATGATTAAAACCAAATTTTCCTTAAAGTCTCTGCGTTTTCGAAAATTGCGAAAGTTCAATTTTGTTCCAATGTCAGTACTGAAGTTCAATATTTTTCCTTAACGTATTCTTTTCTTCAGTATTAGATTTTAAACGATTTCATTTCAAAGTACGGTTTTTACTTTCTGGCATTTTCTGATATACGTAACAGAGAAAGTATGTAATTCTGCAGAAAATGTGAAGAACGGTCCGTCCCTCCGTCTGTGATTCTCTAGCGTCTGCATTTTCTGTATTTTCTCTTTAGCGTCTGTATTTTATTTAAAACGGATATTTTCCTACCAATCTGGCCGAATTAGAGGCCCAGCGAATTTGATAAGAACCTTTAATATTGGGGGTACTCCAAAGGCGTTTTCAAAATTGTTAAAAAAACAGCTCCAATTGTTTTTTAATTTTTGTTGCACGAATTCAAGTCTGTGCGCTTTTAAAAAGGGTTGAAGTCGGATTATCGTTCCATTATCTGAAATATCAAAAACTACAAATTTGAACTTTTCGTGAGTTAGTATGTCGTACACCTTTTTTGAAGCAAGAGATTTCTTTCTTATTTGCAATGCATTCTTCAATATGATATATTTTTATTATTTTATCTATTTATGAAAAGTTTTTTTAAACATTGGTTTTCTTGTAATTTTGAGTCCAATCATGTAACATTTTTCCACTTTTCTTGATTGTGTGTGTGTGTGTGTGTGTGTGGATAAAGTACAATGCAGTAAAGCACATGAGTGTCATTACGAGTAAATGTATTGTTTTAACGAACTTGAATGTAAGTATTTTGTACGTCGTTAATATTTAATTGCGTAAGTTCTTTACACTTAAATCCATCACAATCACAAATGATTCAAATAATCTTAGGTTTTCTAAATCTCAAAATTGTTCGATTGTAAGTAAACTCTAGAATATCTAATTTCAGAACTGCTCAAATGTGATATTTTCAAGAAACTACTCCAAATTCTTTCGCGAAAGTTTTCATATCAAAAGAAGTTGTACTTTTCTGAGATATTCTAGAAGCCTTTCTTCAATTGAACCATTAGGTAAACGAAAAATTGAGAAATGTGAATAAATATTCGTTTATTGTGATGAAACGAATTTTCTAGAATTCAAATATTACAGTAAAAAATAAATCATCGTGTTAATGAAGATTTATAAGAATTAGGTTTTAAAAATTTTCTGTAGAGTTGATGAATTTTGAGAATATTGGTTATTAATGAGCGCGAGCATGAAAGTGTTTAAAAGCTTGCGAATCTTTGAAGTAAAGTTGCTACGGCCACAAATGTTATTTCCATAATCAGATTACGAAATTATGAATGTCGTGAACGGTGAACACCTCTTCCAGTAACATGTTTATCATTCGCCAACGTGAAATTCAAGAGGAAGGATGGGTGTAAATTTCAGTTTCTTGAATTGCGAGTCGTATTCAAACACAGACACTGAAACTCCCAGATGTAACGCAAAAGAGTCGGCTCTCAGTATAGCAATTATTCACCTGTTGATTGGGGGAGTAAACTAATGCGGGTGCCCCGAGCAGATTGGAAGTCGCACAGGTGGGGGGGGGGAGGGGCTTGGAAGGGCACAGCCATGTTCTTGACTTATTGAATTGAATTGAATTAAATTGAATTAATGCCTTATTTTACGTGGCGAGATTTGAGCCATCAGGCCAGCTCTTCCGACCACGCAAATTTCGCTACGCTCCTTTCACCAAGGAGCAGAGGAAGGAGGTATTTCTTGGGCGAGAAACAGGTGATTTTGAATTTAGCTCAGAGGCGTCATTTAGGCTTGAGGATCTTTTACATGCAAGTAAATCTACTAACATGGCCGGCTTTACTTCCCCTCCGAAGGAAGGCATACGAAGGATTTTTTTGCGCCCTTAAAAATCCACCCGCCAACTTGGGTATACCAGTCCAATGCGCTAACCGTTACACCATCGCCGCCGTATTCTCTAGGCAAGCCCAGATTTCTTGGCTGTCCATGGTTTTCTTTGCAAAACCTCGTTTGAAAAGATAATTGAAATAAACCTTATTTCGCTCTCGTATTTCTGAAGCTGAATTTCACGGAACATTTATAGTACTACCTAAGGCTTCTCTTTTGCAGCCAAAGTCCTAAACGTTTAGTCTGGGCTGTGAAATAAAGCGTGTTATGCTACAGAAACGCTAAGTGAAACCAAGTACTTTATTGAACCGTTTGTGTAACGCAAATTATTCAAAATCAATTAAATAACAAATGACTACAAAATTTACTTTTGAACATTAATACGAATGAAAACAATTTGTAACATTATTAAAAGAAACTTCGGGAGTTGAAGCTGAGTTCGTTACCCCTACTGCGACCGGATTTCCAGCAGATGTTTTGATTTCACCGTCTATTTCATTTTGCGATGACACTATTGTTACGTTATTACGAGGTAACATAATGTTGCCACGTATAAAAGTTTGAAAAAGTTCCTCTTCACGGCCTTGATAAGTGAACTACCGTTTTCTGAGAGGCATTGACTGCGCTTATGGACGTAAAGATTCTTCAAGCTACCCAACCCGAATGAGGCAGGTCTTCATGAAATGTTTGGGATTGGCATCAACCCGACTGCGAATATCGGTAGTTCGTCACATCAGACAAACAATTGACAGACAGTAAAATAAGTTGCATCTTTCTTTTTTACTTTCTCGCTTATTTTAATGTGAAGGAAATATTTTTTTTAGTTATACGTTCAAGTTTATAGTGCTTATTTTTGAAAGTGACAATTGCCAGGGTATGAAACTTGCAACCAACACAAATTAAACAACGAGAAACGAGATAAAATAGAAGCTTTAAATTATATAGACATTTTTCTAATTTTGTACATGCTTTAATATCTTCATTTAAAGGTCTCCAACAAAACAACTGAAACAGAAATTCAATACACACAATTAACAACACAGACTATCAAGAGACGAATGTCTGTTAACTCTCTCCCCAAACGTTTCTAGAGTAATGATCTCATTTCGTCGCGAATACCAACCTTGCCATAAAACTGGTTGGGGGTTCCACTCGCAAACGTTTTCCTCATTCCTTGCGATGTCCTATGCTTCGGTAAGAGAGCTACTTCTAAAGCTCCTTTCACTTTCTTTAAAGCATTTAATACTCCGAGAAAAAAATAAATATCTGCTGAAATGTAATGGATAAGTAGTCGATAAATGTACTCTTAATTGAGAGTTTATTAAAATATTTATATAATTTTCATAAAAATAGTTATTTCTATTTCATACAGAATGTCTCAATAAATGTTACATGCTTTTAGAGAATGTAGAGGGATCGAAAGTGAACATTGTTTGCCAATTGCGGAGTTATATGCATGGTATTTTACCCTAATTTTTAGGCAACTCCACATGCGCAAATATTCTGCAGGTCATTTTCTGATCCAGTGACGGAGATATTGTGCACCTGGTCGAACAACTGTGCATAAGGGGTTGCCAGAATCTCCGGGGCAAAAACCATATGTATATAACTCCATGTAGCTCCACTCTATGTTCATTGGCAAAAACTGATCGTTTTCAACCCGTCTACACGTCTTAGAAGTATGTAACGATTATTCTGAGATAACTGTAGTGTATATTGTTAACCTTGCCAGAAGAACAAGATTTTTCTCGTTTGACGTGCAATCAACCAAAATATTGAATTACAACATTTTGACATGTAGGAAAAACATTGTAAAGGACTCAGTAAAATTCATGGTACATCAGAATATATACGTATACCTGAAAATCAAAAATTTGTTTTCTTCTTTAGATGTAGATATTTTTAACGTTTTTCTCCTTTGGCACGATTCTCGTCATGGGTTCATTAATTTCAATGGTCTTTTATAACCATCGACATACAACTTATTCTCATTATGTGTCTATTTGTAAAATTCTTGAATTCTTCCTTTTTTAAAATCTATTTCATTTCTTACTTCAATTAACTTTCATCATCTTTAATTTAAAGCTTGGTATTATGTTTCTTTTCCTAATTTATAGATTATTTGCTAGTATCTGGAATTGCTTCGAATACTGAATCCCTGCTTTCAATATTAGTATTATATAAAACTCGTACTTGAATCGTCTCTTGCCAGTACTTTATTAATGTTCCCCTGTTCATGAAACATTCCTGAAGTAAATAATAATTCTTTACCAATGCACTGCTTGTTTTGTCTTTTGGTAGATTTTTATAAGATGCTTTGACGTATTAACTGAGTTTCGAACACAAAGTTAAAATGATGTAGACAAGATGAAGGCGGCTGTAAAATCAAATGAGTGAGGACATGACTTTGATCTGCGCAGCATTGAAATAGCCGGAGAGAAAGTTCTGTCCCAGGAGAATCTGAGAATCCGACAAAACTTCCGTTTCCTGTCTCTCGGTACGTAGTTCATTGTATATTCCGAGCAGCAGCTATGAAAACGGCGCAAAGGATGGGATTTGACTTCTCTTAGAACTGAATTAGAGACTTCTCGGTCGGGGATTGAACTTCCGAATTGTAACAGAGTTACGCCAACCAACAGAAGCGGTGCCCAAGGGAGGCGTCGTGGCTCCTATGACCTGCGAGCAGAACAAACAGAGAAACCGGAGATCCCATCGGAAACTGGTTACCAGTGAACCTAACTGCAAATTCAATATTTGCAGTTTTCGTGCCGAACTAGCAGGTCCTTCTTACGTAGAAACCGTAGCCCGTACATCCCTGTAATATCCCAAATGTGCCATACGAGATCAGTTGAATTTAATTTTGCATTTTATAACAACGAATAATTGTGTTAGAATTTCCAAATCAAAAGCATAAATTATTGTATAGTGATTTTACTGGCCTTTTTAGTGTTTAATAATGTAAAATGTATGACCTTATTCACCTGTTATCTTTCAAATAAAGACAAATGTAGTAGTGTTGTTTTTTCTGCTTCTTAATTTTTTATCAGTCTCCGCGTCAGAAAGGCTTATGAGTAGTTATTTTGTGCATTTACCAGATCAGATGTATTTTCTCTCATTTGAATACCACTTAATGTTGCCCATTTGTGATTTACTTAAACGGTAGATGTCAGTGGCTGAAATAAGTACATTCTCGCATCTGAATTCTTTATAAATGGTTTTTGAGTCGATTTAGCAAAGGTTTTCGAAAGGTAACTTCAAAATTCATTTTCCTTTCTTAAATTCATTGCAAACGAAATTGTGAATAAATATGTTTGTATTTATTGGGTGTACTAATCGCCATACGAAATGAATAAATGTTTTAGCGATTCTGGGGTACCATCATATTTTTTATAAGTGGATAAATTATTTGTTCATTACAATAAGTGCTCATGAGTAATTGCAAATTTCAGTAGTTGCCCTACTAAGTGTGAGTTTTGTCGTGATCGTATTGATGTCGTGTGCTTTCTTTCCTGTTGATTTTGAAAGTAAAGGAAACAAGGCGGTTATTGCAGTGCAGTAGATAATAAAATTTGCTGGGTAAAACCAGTGATCGACGTGGAATTAACGGTAGAAAGTGAGCTAATGGCTCTGGGCCATATCTGTAATGACTGGCGATAAGCGCGTATACCGCTATTAGTTTTGCTGATTGCCTGGCGAGCGACCGTTAACGTGTTGTTCCCCTCTTCACAGAGAGTCGGGAAATTCACGACACTCCTTTTGTGTACAGAGATTCTATGACTGCTTTGAGTTATTGACTATAAAAATTAAGATAGAAATTCTCGATTTAGTAAACATTTGCAACATATAATAATCATTGAAATTCAAACAAACCATTGGAATTGTCGGAATGATTTCACTGAATATGAGGCATGATCGAAGCGAGCACCATATATCCCACGTATATCTTTCATTAGATTACAAATGCTCGAGGAATTAAGTTCAATTCGCCAACTACCCGTCAGATATATGGAACTAATGGTGCAATTAGTAAGGATCCAAGAGATGGCGACCACAAAAACAAGTAACGTAACAAAGAACAACCACAAAGAACTAACTAAACAAGAAGGTAATGGTAGCTGCATTTTCAAACTTCGCGGTCTACCGTTTCATATGAATTGAAACAGAAAAAAAAAAAAAAAAAAAAAAAAAAAAAAAAAAAAAAAAAAAAAAAAAAAAAAAAAAAAAGTCCGTTGAATCCTGTAATAAGTGGAATCTTCTCGCGCAGTGTTGCTAACATTTTCATATATTTGAACAAAAATTAACAGGCTACACGAATGGGCATAGTTACACTTGTTTTTGGGAATCCCGGAATGTTTATTTGCGTCCCCAAATAAAAATAAACCCGGTAAAATCACAATTGCCATAAATCACGTATCGCATGCTTTTGTCACTCTACCATGTCGCGAGAGGAGGAAAAATAGTCGCCAAACAAGCGCCTGTCGTCCACGGTTCCCGAACGTCACCCATCTCGCGCACACATGTTGCGCCAACGCCCGGCGGGCGGGTGGGGCGGAGCGAACCGGAGCAGGGCGCGGGAGACACCGGGCGGGCCCGTTCTGGTACGGAAACGACGGCGACGTCCTATCGGGCGTTATCACCGGCTGTTGCCGGGCCCTTACGGCCGTCGCCGAGCACGAAACACGCGCGAAAGCCGCCACTTGGACAGAACGACTCCTCCCCCCCTTTTTTTTCTTTCCTGAGAGGGTCGTTTGCTTGGCCGCTGGTGGTCGGCATCGGACGAGAACTGTGCGTCCAGTGGTGGTTAACTTTCATGTTAAATTGTTAATGTCTTTCCTTGTATTTTCTGAACAAATAAATATTATGTTCGTTATTACATATTCCAATTGCCACTATACAGCAGATGTATATAAAGAACTAGGCGCCTAACATTTGACACCCGGGCCCTTACGACCGTCTCCAAGAACGAAGCATGGGCGAAAGCCGCCACTTGGGCGACCCCCCCCCCCCTCCTTGTTCTTCCCTGAGAGGGTCGTTTGCTTGCCCGCTGGTGGTCGGCATCGGACGAGAACTGTGCGTCCCGTGGTGGTTAGCTTTCGTGTTAAATTGTTTATGTCTTGCCTTGTGTTTTGTTATGGTTCATATTTTCTGAACAAATAAGAAAAATTATGTTATATCGTTATTACATATTCCAATTGCCACTATACTATACAGCAGGTGGATATAAAGAACTAGGCGCCTAACATTTGACACCGATTGTGAAACTTCGAGACCAAAGTAGTTGATGGCTAATTTGAAAGCTTGGGAAGGTTTTTTTTGAAAGCTATGTACTCTTACAAAGAGATTAATCAAGTCGTAAGATTAGATTGAACGGGGGGAGGGCTTAAAGGATTGAGAGAAGGCTATTTCTACACCTCAAAAGACTTATCGTTCAAAAACCATGCGTGGTATTTAAAAGGAAAATGAAAGATTTTGAACACAGCACAAACTGAAAGAATTCTGAAAGCGTTTTGAAATGAGTCTAAAGACATGAATACGTACGTTTGCGGGTCTGCAAAGGCATTGGACTGACTCCCAAATCAGTTCACACACGTTCCATGCATTCATGAAGTAGAAACTGTTGGTGGATACGGTATTTGCTTCTAGAAATACTCCTTTGAAGTCAGTTTCGTTTGATAGTCATTCTGCGATTCTCTGATTCATTAACAAAGCGTTCCATTTCCCGGAGAATTCGAAGTGTTGGCTGAAAAAGCGACGCATCAGGCGAAAGACAGAGCTTTGACAGCAACGACATATGCGCCTCCATCCCCTCACGCTCTGTTACAATCGAGCTTCGCGAATTCCGACGAATGAAGCTCGTGCACATCCACCAATGTAGTCTACATTACTGATGTGTTGGATTCCTCGATTTCGTTTTCTTGTTTATTTCGCATTGCCGCCCTCACAGCCATTCCACTCATGTCGTCCACAAATCATGTCTGCCCCCCTGTTTGGTGAATGTACATCACAGGATTAGCCACTGTACCATATTTCACGTCCGTGATTCGTCGCAACGGCAATACAAATAGGAAATGTGTACGTATTCATTTCTCAAAACACGAATATATGTAGTCTGTAGATCGATCGAAGAAAATATTCGGTAATGTTTGTGTACATTTTGAAATGACAGTTTAGTTGATGAGATAAACTGAATAATGTGTTTTACACATGGTATATGTTGGACGTTGATCAATAATCGCATGTGACAATTCTGCCTGAGTAAGCAGCTGCTCATTGTCTCTCATCCGATTATGCTAATCATATAAATATTCAGTATTCGAAATAATGACTTCTTTGCTTTAAAGCGTCCACATTTCGAAAAAATATTGTCTTTCCTTTAAGAAACGTGCTTTCTATTTTAGCCACCGTTCCTGTTTTGATATTTTGTTGTCACATTGTATCCTTCGTATACGCACTGCCATCAAAGAAAATTCAATTGCCAAAGAAACTTTTATTTTCTCTGTACTTTTAGAGACAAGATAAAACAGTAGCTAAGGTATGTAGCAACATAGGGCACATAATCCACTTCTGTTTTCTTTACTTTAAGCCTGCCACCACGTGATATAATGAGAATGATCATCTCCTCTTAGAGACGGATGGATGACAACTATCCCAATGTTTTTGTTCGTTTTATATATTTTATTTGAAGTTTCGCAAAAATGAATGTTATATATTCTGAAATGATATCCCTCAGTCATTTTGATACAAGAAAACAACTTAATACTCTCATTTTCAAGAGCAGCAATTGTCAATTGTCGCAAACGTTCGTTCTACCAACAACCATGGAAGTATACGCGTGATAGAAGCGACAAGAGGCTAATACATGAATCAAGGAAGCTGTGGCAAAGACAAGGGCGAGTACGTAACAATTTAATTCTCATTTCCTTGTTCATTTTTTTTCTTCCATTTTGATGAAATAACCGCTAATATTTGGAGACAACGAAAATTATTATTGAAGCTCATGACATATATTTCATGGGCAGCCATGGTTACTTCCCATCCCAATGATGGTTTTCATCACCTTACAAGGCCTTGTGGGGCGCGAGACAGTGATGGCTTGCACTGTTCTCTCAAGCGTCCGCAAATCCCTCCCTCGCCACCCTACACTGCCACCGCCGCCACCGCCCCACTACCACCGCTCCCGACCCCGACACCACCACCGACGCCTCCGCCATCGTCACCACAGCCGCCCCCAACACCACCGCCTCTACCGCTGACCCCGCATTCTCCACCGCCGCTGCCGCCGACCCGCTACCGTTCCAGCTGCTACCAGCGCCGTCACGGCTGCCATCACTCCCCGTTGCCACCATCGAATCCGCCGCCTCCTCCACCCCCCACCACCACCCCCGTTGCCACCACCGAACCCGCCGTTGCCGCCGCCTCCACCGCCGCCGTCATTACCGTCACCGCCACCACCGTCACTACCACCACCACTGTCGCCACCACCACCACCACCACTGCCACCTCCACTACAAACACCACTAGTACCACCCTCACAGCACCCCATCCCACCGCTGCTCGCCCCGCCACCATCCCCGACCACACCAGCATCGTCACCACACCCTCCCCCATCACCGCCGCCACTGCCGCTGATCCCGCATGGGATACTGGGATACCGCCGCCGCCGACCCGCTACCGTTCCAGCCGCAACCAGCGCCGTTATGGCTGCCACCACCGCCACCACCACCACCACCACCGCCACCACCGCCACCGCCGCCGCCGCCGCCGCCGCCGCCGCCGCCGCCGCCGCCACCACCGCCACCACCGCCGCCGCCGTCTCAGCCGCCACCACCACAGCCGCCACCACCACAACCACTACCACCACCACCACCACCACCACCACCACCACCAACCCCGTAGCCACCATCGAACCCGCCACCGCTTCCAGCACACCACCTCCACAGCCACCATCGCCACCTTCACCACCACTCCTATCACCAGTACCACCGCGACCACCGCTGCCGCCACGGGCGCTGCCCGCTGCGCTCCAAATGCGGCGAAAGCGCTGCGTGCTGCGAAAGTCGCCTTGCGTGCGCCGAGGATCCGTACCGTCTCCGCCGGCGGTGAGCGACTTGGCGGCGAGCAGGCAGGGTGATAACGCAACACGTGCTTTCTACTTCGGCAGGTGGGCTTCAAATCTCGCTCATATGTCGGTATCCCCAATATGCAGTGGGAATCTCTTCTATGAGATCAAATGGAATTTATCCGATGAGACTTTACATGCTACAAAAAAAACAACAAAACAATAACATGTGTTTATCTCACAGTTATTGAGAGTTGTTGCAAGATGTGGAATTAAAGTCTTTGTCCAGGACAACAAAGATGTGATTTCAAATCCACTATTCATCATTATCTCGTCTGTCGTGTTTTATGAAAAGTGTGTTCTCGTCGTACGGTTTAGTACGTACATTTCGCTGCAAGTCAAAGTAGATATATTACGGAAACAAAAAATGCAAAAAAAGTCCTTCTCTGTAATATTTTTTAATATTTTTCAGAATCTGTGTGGATATTTATGAGTAAAATGCTTGTGAAATTCAGAAATAGACAGTGATTTGTTTTGGGGTTCGGAGGTTAAGTGTGCGTTCATAAAACATTTTGCAATAAAAATAGAATGTGATTTAAACAGAATTACATTATTTCCTTTTGTTGTTAAAGTGAGGTTACATTTAAGAAGTTAATTTCTTCAAGAAACCTAAACGTGCAGTCTCATAAAATGAGATTTCTTGCGTTGTATTATTCTTTCTAAAGCATGCATGAACTCAAAATGTGCTTAGAGTTTCAATTAAGCTGTGTAGTATGCAGTTTAAGCTTGATCTTAGTTTTAGTTTGCTAGATTATTTTGTTTCCGGGCGTGTCAACTGCTATGGTCAGTAGGTTTGAAGTGTAGTGTAGTGCATGTTATATCTCGGGAGGTGGAGGGTTCCTCCTCCGCTAAAACGTGACATCCAGCGCCGACCTACACAGCAGTCCGTGCGTTCCTCCTCAATACACCTCTCACAGCAGGGCACATCCAAGCTGGGACAAACTCTTAAGCTTCTGACTGTGTGGTAGGTTGAGCACGTAAGTGCAAATGTAGGTGTATTTGTAAAGTAAGAGGAGATGATGAAGTATACGTAAGCTTCCGCGGCTCGAATCCATGAATTCTCGACTATCCGGGAGACGCCGCGTCGTTGGCCGCAGTGTCACTGCCCTGAGGAAGCCTGCGATATGTCAGGCGAAACGTCGGCCCCCCAGCCAACGACGCGGCGTCTCCCGGATAGCCGAGAATTCAGGAGATGATGAAGGAAATATCCCAGAGGCCCTTGACTTGTTTATTAAGGTACAGAGTGGCCCTCAGCCATTTCAGCCAGTCAGATATTTAGTTGTATTTCACCTTTTGTACGACAGGCAAAAACTAATTTTCCTGAAGTCATGTCGCAGTGAAAACAACGTAGTATTGTGACTTTAGGTTTCCGACTAGCCAATTCTAATACCTCCGAATGTCTGATATATCAAATGCTATAATTTCAACTGAAATGAGGTAGAACTTTTTAGATGGTTTATCAATTTATCATCTAATTTCCTTCTCTATCTCTTACATCATTAATATTTGCTGCAATAATGTTTGGCTATAAAAACTTCAATAAATACAGTCTGGCATACGAACCGTTAAATCAGTTTTATATTAGATTGAATACATGGCTGGGTATTTCGGTAAAATGTAAGCTGTGGGCCAGTAGGGTGCATATAATACATATTATTCTTCCTCTGTTATTTTGTTAGATTAAATTTCTTATTCACATTTACTAATGACGTCATAAATGGGGATGACAACGATAATTAATATATGCAAAAACTTCTGGAACGTAATAAATGATATTTCTTTCTTATTAGTAATTATTGTTATCATGGTGAATCAAGTTCTATAAAAGGATGAATAGAGGAGAACAAACATGTATAACGTCGAAAGTTACACCTTCCATTTGCAATCCCACTGTAATCAGTGTAGAACACCAAGGAACGTGATATTGCGTGACCTGATGGGGGGGGGGGGGACTGGTGATCGTGCGTTTGCGTCTAATATCGATGTCGCGTGAGCCGCATGCGGAGGGCGGGAGAGCCGAAGAAGGAATCCGAAAGCCTGGGAGTCGGGCGCGGGGAAAGCCGGTACGTCTGCTGAGCGAGGTCCGCTTCCGGACGCCTGCGAATGGAACTGAGCAGGCAGCCCGTGACTCAAGCGGGCCGTTCCCTGTTCTCCGAGGCGAAAGAGACGCATTTCTGACTCAGAGTATTTTGCCTGAGGATGACAGCGTCTTCTGCACATGTCGTAACGAGATAGTGAGTAAATATATCTGATCAATAAATGAGGTACATCAAATTGATGTTTACCAACCAATTTTAATTTTAAAAGCAATTATATTATTAAGGCAAATGACTCTTCTTCATTATCGTAGATTTGACATATACTAAGAGTATAACTTGCAGGAGAATTTTCATGCGTTAGTCACATGTTCAAGCACATAAAGTTTCAGCTGAAAATGGTCAAACACGAAAATTCTTCACATTATTTTCTCGGTCCTTTTCAAAGTAATGAGAAAAAATGGAAATAGAAATTGTGTACTTGTATACCAACATAGATGGTTGGCACCCCCATGCCTACCCTCTGAAATGATATGGCTCTCATAATATCACATACATCCGTATCATGTCGAGCTATTATAATATTCTACCTCTCTAATGAACGACTAATCTACTACTCTTATTCAATTTGTGAACAGTTTATTATAGAAACAAAAATCCCACGTTCACACGCCATCTGATATAATCTCGTCACATTTTACGTGGACTATAGACTGAAATTGAACTTTAACTCTTCTAGGGATTATGAAGGACACCTAAACGTAGTAAACAGTGAATTTTAGTTAGTAAATTCTATGAGCTAGTTCCGAGAGCAAACGCCTTGTACATCAATACGTGAATAAGTATCGTTATATTTAGAACTCTAATTAAAGAGCTTACTTTCCAAAGGAGTTGAGCGCATTTTTTTCAAAATTGACATTTTCCTGTACGATCGTATATTATTATTATTATTATTATTATTATTATTATTATTATTATTATTATTATTATTATTATTATTATCATCATCGAATTTTATCCGATATAGTTCAGCGCCATACCAACGCGCTATGTGTTATACCTTGTGAGGTAGTGACTAGGCGTGCCGAAGGTTGCTTATTTATGTTAGATAGCTCTTCCCCTGCAAAGGGGTTACGTACTCTTAGCTCATTGGTGGAATAACTGCTCTAGTAGGGTTCTGTAACACCTATTGAGATGTTTCTGAATGAGTAAAATTAGTGTTGCAATTACAATTAATTGAATACTATGTCCGTGGAATCAGTTTTTTTAAAGAAGGGCATTATGCCTTGGAACTAAACAACAGCACGAACAGCAAGGGAAGAATATGTGACAGGAAAAATGTTCATGTGCCGGCAGAATAAGATACTTTCAGTAGAGCCAAGTCTGATTAAAAAATCAATTAAACATTTTTTTAAGACGGGATTGTGATAAAAAATTGCAACTCCTAAATTAATTGCTAAATAAAGATATCAGATGTCAGTGTTAAAATATTTACCTGAAAAAAAAGTACCGAAAAGATTCTGGCTCTAAGTCAATTTGTATTCAAGAACACAAACTTCGAAGAAACATTATTCGAAAGTTTTTATACATTATCTGAGAAACTTTTGGTGCTCAGACCCTTCATAGATAAGCTCTTCCATAATCGAAATAAGAAGATGCTTATCGATTTAAAAGTTGTCAATTTCATTCGTTGCGACATACGTATTCTCTCGTATCTCATGATCAGTCCCATCTATGAGGATATTCAAATCCTTGGATGAAATTATTTTTTTTGTTAATCATCTTTCTTTTAGCTTCTATTTAATCACGACCAAAGAGGAACACCCATCCTTGATGATCAATACGTTAGAATCAGTCACAAATATTCCGAGACGGTAATCGAACTCCGAGCCCTCCCCGCGAGAGACGCCCTGCTGCGAACGGAAGATCCAACTGTTACAGTTCGCCAACGCATCGGTATTGGTAAATAAAAGCACCCACTGGAAAGAATTGAGCGGCAGCGAAGAAGCTTATGTAAATCCGATGGAAGTTGGAAACAGGAAGGGGAAAAAAAAGATGGCGTATAATGATGTAAATCGCCTGCGGTGCCGTAAACAGCTTTGTTCGCCCAAGGCTGTTGTGGGCGATGGCAGGGCAGCGGGCTTTTGTTTGCTGCGTGGTGCAGCGCCCGCCATATCGACCGCCTGTCGGCCAAGACGTCTGCGGCTGGCGGGCCGCGCCAAGTGGACCTCCGCCAAATCGCAGAAAGGTTGCCGCGCCGCTCCACCCCGCCCCGCCCCGCTCTCACCTCCACCCCTCCCCTCCCCTCCCTCTTGCATCGCATCAGCTGTTTGCTAGGGCAGCATCGCTCGCGCCCGCGCGCATGCGCGCTTGCCAACTGTCTCAGTTCGGAACTTCTTCCCTGACGGCTCCATTTTGTGCAGCGGAATCGTGGTTTCGCCTTGCGGTTTCTTGCGGCAGCAAGAACGACGTCTTCCCAATGTCGGGTGTTTGTTAAGGGATGCTGTCACAATTTCTTGCTTTCGTATTTTAGATGATAATTTTGATGTTTCTCGCGTTACAAATGTAAGATAAACTCGTTTCCGGTTTTAATGACTTCCCGATCTACGTTTAGATACAATAGGGAACGAAAAATAATTTATGTAAATAAAGGACGTTGTCTGGTATCAATATTTTTGTATATCGCTATACAATCGTATAGCGATCGTCCTCAGAGCTAAAATTCGAAATAAACTATATTATTACATACCACATAACAATATAGTTTATTTCGAATTTTAGCTCAGAGGATGATCGCTATGCAATCGAAACGATCATTAGCTTAATAAAATTATTGACAACAGACAACATCCTTTATGTATCATAATAATAGAAGGTATCTACCTCACCGGCGATCTAATTAATGAAAAATCAATTTTTCCCCCCTGAGAGTAAATGGGATTATTTACGCGAAATGAGTGTTAGGATATCTATCTTTGATATTCTTCAGTTCATTTTAAAATATCAGTTATCCGATTTATCCATTAACATTATGATTTCCATTACACTTCCATTAATATTCTTAAGAACAACGGCGAAAAAGAAAACATATACATCAAATGATAGAGATTATTTTGAAAATCGATGTTGCGTGGCTAGTAAACAGTTTCAGCAGGCCGTGGTCTCTAGCTACTTCCACCAGAATGCAGAACCTTCGCAGCGGTATCGAGTCGGCAAACTGCCACTTTCTTCGGAATCGTTCCTTTCCGCTCGCGACTCGAGTTGGCCTTCTCTCATTTGTCGTACGCTCTTTGTGTGCCTCCTTGTCTCGCGAATTCCAGTGCGTAACCTTCCTTTCCGTGACGGACATCGCGTCCTTGTTTCGTTACATCGAAGTGTGCGTTCACTATCTCTTCAGACTTCTGTCGTAACTCTGTGTCGGTCGAAACAAACTTCCTCGTAGAAACGCGCATATCACAACAAACTTGGGTAGGAGCAGCCTCGCTATACTTGTCGCCTTTGACAAACTGGAGTTTCCTGCCCTGGAAGTTGAGAAAGGAAATGGTACTTCTCACAAGTATCCAAATATAGAGGTCAAAATCACAGGTGAGGTTCAGAGTGAATTCTAGGGGTTGTATAACAAATACATATCTTTCACCTCTTCTTCTTCAACGCTTTCTTATGCTACCTCATAGAAAACGAAATCCAAAAGCTCAAAATTGACAATATCCATCGCTATTTGCAAAATAAGAGGGTGTATGAAAAGCACATGATAAATGCTGAAATAATCTACCTTCCTAGCTGAATTTGAAATACACTGTCTACATTACCTTCGCATGATTAAGAAGAGTTAAGTGACTTAAAACACTACAGTTATATGCCGTCCATAATGTTTAATAACATTATTTTCTCCAGAAAGTGCCATACATGACATAACAGTATTGTCGATTATATGTTAATCTGCCTATGATCTCGACTCACTACTTATTCTACCCGTATATCATGTAAGTTCGTATATTCCTCTTTTGCTTTGCTTTTACGTACTCCAGCCGCTCACAATTTTTTGTTAACACGATTTTGCACGAAATATTTATTTCAAAGTATCGCTGTGTTTCAGACTATTTTTCGCTAGTGCAATGATACATTTAGCATGTCACCAACTCTTACGTCGGCAAAATTTCCATGAGAACTCAAAACGGTGGCCGTTTCAATCGTAAAAAGTTCACTTACACAGGGCACTTATCAAAAACTGGAAAAACTGCGGGGAAGGATGATTCTGTTTTATTGCAGAATCCAAAAGCTCATGACCATCATGGTTGTTTCCCATTTCTTTGCAAAACATAGCAAAATGTAAATCCCATCACTGTTATGCCAAGGGGGTTTGGGAGAAAGTACGTGCTATTTTTGTAACATATACCTTTATATTGCCGCCGTCGTCTCCTACGCATTCTTCGAATCACAATCTCAGTTAAATTTCATTCGCGACCCCTCTTCAAAAACACAAAAACTATATAATTTTGTTTTCCTCCGATTCTCGTAAAAAGAGGGCGCCAGAGATGTCGACCGAGAGAAAGTGATTCCTGGGCTTAAATACTGCGTGTCTATGATTTGAATACTTCTCACAAAAACGCCAGTTCGTGATAGCCCCTCAAACAAAAACACGGAGGATGCTCTGGAATTGTAACGATCAACCTTAGTCAACGACCCCCCTCCACCACCACCACCACCACACAGTTGCTACCACACACAGGTCTCTGCTTGATAGGTAGTCTCCGTACAGTCGTTAAGACTTTTTTTTATTAATTTCATTTCGAGTACAAACGTAGCTTCCCCATTTAGAGAGAAAATATATATATTTTGTGTTTTCTGCTGCTTTCTTTCGTGACAGTATCTCAGATACCATTGCCTTTGTCATTGATGCTTGCTTCGTCATGTGTCAACGTATGACCTTAATCGGCTCAAATTCTTCATTTCTCCTCATTTTTAATGTAATATTTGCACGCGTGGGCCAAATGCAACGTAGACATGACACACAGATGTAACTAATGATCTGTCGTACATTTCTTCCAACTCAATGAACATCACTCGTTGTAGATCTAATTTTCATTCGCAATAAATGTATTCAGTATTTCATTTGACCCATTAGTATTATAGCACACAAATGAATAAGCTTCAGTTAATGGGGTGTTTATTGATTATTACATGAATCAGTTTTTCCTACAATTTTCAATCCATTTTCAATTTTAGATCGCATAGTAGTTTACTACCTTGTTAATGTTCTGTGTTGAACAATATCATGTTTGTACGGCCCATACCAGATCAACAGCATGAAATTTCAAAAACACATAAGCGTAAAATTATTAACAATAATATGCTTAAATATATTCTTCGTCAGACATTAGACGTTGAGAATGTCGGTTTATTACAACTAGAATAAGTACATTCTAGTATATATTTTTAAAATGATATTTTTCATGCGTGCATCTGATTACAATTTTGTTCTTCTCGGATTCTATTGAATCGCTCTGATAATTAAATTCAAGTGTGAGGAGCAGATATCCAGTAAAAGTGTACTGATGAATACATTAACTGTGATGAAGTCTTCAGAAGCGATAAATAATTTGTAAAGAGCAAATAGTTGAAGCGTTTCATATTAGAATTTCTTGCAGTAGATTGAAATAATTTATACTGCTTTTAAACGGACACCTGTTATGAATAGGACAGGCAGTAATGCCAAGCGCCATGTTTTATAGCACGTTTTCTGGACTAAGCGTACTCCAGGAAATTGCAATTTCCTCTCTCGGAGTGGGAAGGCATGACCCGTTACGGGAGCAGGTGCGCCCTCAGATTTGCAGAGAACGCCGAGCACCTACCACGAGGCCTGTTCGGCGCCCAATAATCTTGTCCGCCCGCGTGAACGTTCGGCTCTTCTCTCATCTTGGCTAAAGTTCAGTCATTTCACGAAACACCGGTTCGGAGCCATTGGAGCGAAGGATTACTTCCCTCGCCGCCCGCGCCTTCCGCAACCTGCCGAAGCGCGTTCAGCCATCCGGCAGAAGCGCCGCGCCGAGCTGCCGCCATCACGGCCGTCGCTGCCTCCGCCACCATGGCGCCACCCGTCTCCTCGGAGATCTTCATCACTCGTGCTTCTAGGCGGTCCGAGTGACGCCGCGTCGTTGGCAGAGAGGCCGACGTTTCGCCTGTCATATCGCAGGCTTCTTCAGGGTAGTGACCTGACATGTAAGCTGACCGGGTGACGCCGCGTCGTTGGCAGAGAGGCCGACGTTTCGCCTGTCATATCGCAGGCTTCTTCAGGGTAGTGACCTGACTTCTAGGCTGTCCGGTGACGCCGCGTCGTTGGCAGAGAGGCCGACGTTTCGCCTGTCATATCGCAGGCTTCTTCAGGGTAGTGACCTGACTTGTAGGCTGTCCGGGTGACGCCGCGTCGTTGGCAGAGAGGCCGACGTTTCGCCTGTCATGTCGCAGGCTTCTTCAGGGTAGTGACACTGAAGGGTAATAAAGGGTAGTGAAGAAGCCTGCGACATGACAGGCGAAACGTCGGCCTCTCTGCCAACGACGCGGCGTCACCCGGACAGCCTACATGTCAGGTCACTACCCTGAAGAAGCCTGCGACATGACAGGCGAAACGTCGGCCGCTGTGCCAACGACGCGGCGTCACCCGGACAGCCTAGAAGTAATGGACTCGAGCCGCGGAAGCCTACGTGTACATCTTCATCACTCTTCCGCCGTGATACTGCCTCTGTAACTTCCGTAAACTCGTATATTTACGTTTCGTCGTTTTCGCCTCCGGTCCACGTACTGTAACTACTACCGTCAACATTGCTAACGATGCGATATCAATGCTGCTTTGCCATCTGCACGAATATGCCCACTAGTAATACCTCTAAAGCACCGTCCATACTGCGTTGGTGTTGCCCCACTGCACTCGTCGTATCAGCCAATATCGCCGCCATTGACACATCGATAACGATGCGATATCATTGCTGCTTTGCCACCTGCATGAATATTCCCGCTAGAAATACCTCCAAAGAATCCTCCATACTGCTTTGATGTTGTCCCACTGCACTCATCATATCAGCCAGTGTCGTCGCCATTGGCACCACCATGTGCACCGCCATTGCCAACGACATTACGATAGTCACCATTGCCACTGCCATGGACATAGCCACCGACATTATCAGGGTCATCAAGACCACGATCGTTTGCTGTCGCTGCCTTTTTCAGGAGCGTCGCCGTCGTTGTAGCCCCTACCGCCCCGGCTACAGTCATCCCCGCCTCTACTGCCCCGCGCCGCGCTGTGCGTGCGCCTAGAGACGGCAGCTCCACGGCGCCGCTCGCGCTGCACGCGTCCCTCCCGGCCCTCGGCGATTATCGACAAATTATGGATGATAGAATTACAGAGGGCCGCGCCGCGGCGCGCCGCGTTGCGTCGGTTGCCCCAGCGGCGGCAGAGGCGGCGCCTGCGCACCCGCGGAGGATGCAGTGGCAGGCGCCGCCCCGCGCCCCGCGCCCCGCCCCGCTCCGCGCCCCCTCCCCCTCCCGCCCCGCGACCCCCTCCCCGCCCCGCTCTGCGCTCCCTTCCCGCCCCGCCCCGCGCCGCCCCCCCCACCGCGCCACGCCTCTCTGCCCCCCGCCCTGCCGCGCCCCGCCCCGCCGCGCCCCGCCCCGCCCCGCCCCGCGCCCCTCCCCGCGCCGCGCCGCGCCCCCTCCCGCTCCGCGATTCCCTCCCCGCCCCGCTCCGGACCCCCTCCCCGCCCCGCCCCTCCCCCTGCGCCTCACCTCTCTGCGCCCCGCCCCGCGCCGCTCCCCACCGCGCCACGCCTCTCTGCGCCCCGCCCTGCCCCGCCCTCCGTGGTGCCCTTCGTGCCGCCCTCCGCGCCACCCCCCGCGCCACCCCCCGCGTCACCCCCCGCGCCGACCCCGCGCCGACCCACGCGCCGCCACGCGCCGCCACGCGCAACCAAATCCCCGCACCCCCCCGGGGCCCCCCTCGCACCGCTCCGCACCGCCCCGCACCGCCCCGCACTGCCCCCCGTGCCGCCCCCCGTGCCGCCACCCCGTGCCGCCCCCCGTGCAGCCCCCCGTGCCACCCCTGCGTTGCCACCCCGTGCCGCCTCCGTGCCGCCCCCCGCGCCAGGAGAGAGGAGAAAAATATTGTCGAATCTTGTTATTCAGACCTTCACAATTTAAAAGCAGCTTCTCCCTCTTCTTTTTTCTCCTCTTCTTTTGCTTCTCTTTTTTTCCTCTTTTTTTCTTTCTTCCCTCTTCTCCCCTCTTCATTTTATTCCCTCACGTCTTTCACATTTTATTCTTCCTTCTCGTACTTTTTCTTCTGCTCCTCCTCCTTCGTCTTTCTCATTCTTTTCCCTCTTTTTCTACCTCGTGGAATTTTTCCTTCTCCTCAAATCATTTCCGACCCGCGATTTCATGAACCAATAGACACGAAGAAATAAATGTATTAAAATCGAGCGTCGCAGCCAGTCCCCTCTTTGCATCGACGACTGTGTTCGAATAACGTCGAGAGCAGTGAGGTGGAAGCAATACTTGGTTATTGGTACATTTGTCAGTAACCCACTTTATTTTCCCTTCCCGTCAGTACTATTCCGGGATGTTCGTCTTGCAAATCTGTTATCATTGACAGGTTGGAAAACTTTTGAAAACGAATTAAATAACAATATGCTAATAAAAGTGCTTGTGCTTTAGTCATGTCTGGAAATATCATACGTGTTCCAATTCGGTATTGATTTTATTGAATGAAACCAACCTATATGGGTCGTGGCAACATAGAGGTTAGTTTGGGACACACATGAGCTAACCACTGAGACTGGGATTCGAAGCTCAGCATTCTAAATGTTATTTTACTTTTCAACGTGGTCCTGAGGTTCATTTGGCCTCATTTGCAAAAGAGTACCAATTGTCACCAGCTTTATTAACTGTAAATATTGAGTATATACGTGTTATTATTATTGTTTTGATGGTTTGAATGAGTATTTATATTAAAAGCTTAGGTTGTGCAACGTCATCTGTTCTCCATTTCCAAAAACGTAAGACCTTTTACATATCTCGTTCCCTAGAATAGAGGGTCCTGGAAGTTGGGTAGTGAATGCCAAAAGGCTACATAGAGGAGTTCTAACACCCATCTCCTTCCAGATAGAACGTAACATCCTTCTGCAGACAACGTAATTTACCCGAAATTTGTCACGCAACTTATCTTCACACTTTTCGAATGAATCTTGGTCTGTCAACAAGAACTGGTCTATCATGAAGTATTTCTACATCGAAGAAATAAATAGTATGCTTCAATTTTGCGGAACTTTGAAAATTTTTCATAGGCTATTTTCTGAGACGTTTCTCGAAAGCAGCCTTTAAAAGTCAGGTAAATTTGAAGAAGATACAGCTCCCAAGTTTCAGTGATTGCATCCATCATACATGTCGATCCTGAAAAAAAGGGAAATATTAAAGTAATGAAAATATTAGCATCCAAACAATCATCAGAATAGAAGTAAATTAACACTAAAATAATCTTTCAAAATCGAGTTCATCTCCCTGAAGAGTAGTTAATAGTAATTATGATACATGGCAAATATAAACCTGGACACTGTTTATAATCTGAATTGTCCATCACCAATTTTCACTAATTCAGAAAACGTATTCCGTTTTTATTTAATTCATTGGTATGTCTACTGCGGAGCTCTGCTCTATTTGCACGACCAACGAAACGAAGTTGCGACTGTCGTTTGTTTTGTCTCTGACCTGTGGCCTCTGGCATCCAGAATCGTTTTTCACAGAAAGGACTTCTCGAGGCAAAATAAATAAAATGTAAGGTCGTGAGGTACGTTTAGTTGTTGTGGAAACAGAATAAAGCAGTTTCGTTAACTGCAGTTCGAAACAATTTGCCGACCTCTCCTGAGTTAAGTACACAGTATACATTCAGATAAAATTTGGTTATTTATTTACCCAGTGTATTTTCTGACTGCAGCTATTACACGTTCCATTACCAACAGCTAAACCGGACTTAGAACATGTAGTGAACAGAGTTACATTTTGATGGAGGGCATTATGATGTGCGAAAAGAATCAAATATTGATCAAATTGCCCAAAACAGCAATTAAATCAAGTAAAACTTTATAGTTCCTTGAAGTAATAGATGTAGCGCCCTCGTCCCTGACCGTCCTCACCCTGTCCGTCCCCGCTCCGTTTTAGGAATTGAAAAGAAAATATGTGCCCATTGTTGGCAGCGCCTATCACCGCACGCGCGCTTTGTTGGCAGCGCTCATCGACTGAGATGTGTTGATATAGACATAAATGCTGTATAATATTGTTACATAACCGTTACTAAGGGGCGAGGAGGTATGTGGTGTTTTAGCACTAGTTGTTTAAAATGTTATTTGTTTGTTCAACCTTTTCACCCTTACGTTTCAATACTTTGTAGATTCATTAGTTTGCCTCGTTAAATGTTATATCGAAATTGTTATTTTTCTGAATTTGTTACTGATCCAATTTTACTCAATTGTATTTCCTGTCATTAGTAATTTTTTTAACGATATTTTTGTATTAACGTGTGATATTTTCCGCTTCCTTTTTCTAATATGAAGTAATCATTTATTTCTTCAATTAGTCGTGAGTATAAATACATCGCTATTGATTTTTGTACGTCTTATTTTCCTATTTCCCCGTTGTCAAGAACGCAAATCCTGTATTATCTAAGTAACCATCGGCATTCTCGTGGAAGGCTAGGCCAGGAATAGAAGAGGAGTCGTTAGTGCAAGAAGTGAAGGGTCTGATGGCAGAGCTGGCAATTGTCTACGTCGTCGCCACCGCGGCCTCGCACTTCTGTAGGAGGAAGCGGCGAGCGAGCGCGGGCGGTTTGGCGGCGGGGGAGGGGGTGGAGGCGGGTGCAGCGGGGCGGCCGAGTCGGGGTGGGCGGGGCAGGAGGCGTGGAGTCGGCGGGGTCGGGGGGCGGGGGGGGGGGGGGTGGACGTGACGCGGTCGGGGCGGAAGCGCATCGTTAACGTCGGCGTCGCATGGCGTCGGGGCGCCCACTGCCGCCGCTTCGCTCACGCCGCGGACACCGGTGGCCCTGCCGCCGAGGCGAGCACGCGGCCGCCACCCGGCCAGGCGCTCCTCTCGAGCACTCCGCCTGCTGCAGGCTTATTTGAAAAGAACATCAAATTCGGACGACGAAAAACTGGACCGGCGATAATTTTGATTCCATTCTGGAGCAGAAAAATTTCATGAAGGGAATACTCTATATGTGAATATATTTGTTTAAACAGGTTAAGATAAGATTAACAATTTTTATTGGAGAAAGTTGTAAAACATACGCGATAAGCTACAAATAAAGTAATTAAAATTTTATTTAATGATACTTTAAATACAAACTCCTTAATAACTATACAGCTTAATGTTTAAAAAGGATATGGGAGGAATTTTTCAGAAACAGCAGATTGAACCTCGTAACATTTTTTTTTCTGAACAATTGTTTTTCACGATTCCAATACGATTTTCTCGAGAAACTACGAGAACAATGTGCTTCAAACCTTACTATATTAATAGGTATATTGATCCTCTACACTTTTGAAACCGTCAGAGTGGATTATGAACAATTTTGGCATTATTTAAACTTTGAAAAGGGATGGTCCTTTTGTAAGATAATTTCAATTTCGAAAATCCGGACAACTTGATAATTCGGATAGATATTGATAATTCTATAATACTTATCAACGAGCTGTGTAGACTTTATAAGAGTTTATCGATTAATCGACTGTTGTGTATTTTCATAATAATGAGAAAACTTGTGTATCAATTATTGATGAACGTGATCATAGTGTGTTCACACTTTATTTTAGTAATATGGTAGAATTTGTGTTTTTAGACATTTCGTATCAACTACATGTTTACAGATTATATAGTGTTTTTAGGTAATTCTAAAAACAAAATTCTTGTCATTCAATGGGTAATAATTCAATGAATTAGTAATGTTTATCCCAAAAAGCCCAAAAGATTTATTAATGTATATCAATTATGAGGCGAAGACCTGCTTTTTAGAATAATCACGACCTCAACCCGATCCTACGAGAGGCAGGCGCAATTTTAGGGAGAAAGAGTTCGGGAGGTAGACGAAAGGCATATGATGTCACTAGACATTCGGACTTAAAGATAATTTTTGAACAGGGCTGATTGTATTTCTAATTAAATGACTGAATCCCTGCGGTTACATCTCAGAAAATAAGTGTTAAAACGTTACGTCTGAAAATACTTACATATGCACTCTACGGAAAATCGAAAACCCCAAAATTGTTTATCTTGCACAATACAACCCCTACTATTGTAGTTGGTCTCGAAAATGACGTAATGAACAAATTAATTAAAAGCGTTAATTTCTATCAATTTATGTCTTTTACACTTCACGGGTTAGGCTTACACCTGTTCCGTCCCAACTGTATCTTTCCATCTTAAAATATTGTAAAAACCTGTTGAAGTGATTTATATATTATTGAAGATTATTAAATCTTTTATTGCATTATAAGTTCCTCTCGCAACAGAAGTACTATATGGACGTTATTCGGTTTGAACTGATAGAACAACTACACTTCAATATAAATGCCGTCTGACAAGTATAAGTTTCGCAATGTATCATTATAAAAGTTAACTTGATGATCTGCTCACGAGAAATATGACCCATTATTTTTTATAGCCATGAAAGTCGCGAAGAGATGCTTACCGATTTTAAATGTGTATGGTCCGTAGGAAATAAATCTTTCTAAAGACATACATTAGGTTCACCATCGTTCAAACGCCGTACTACAGTTTCTTGATGAGTTAGAGAGCGACTGTCAGATGTGATGAGTGTTCTTGTGGAATTTTCCTCGGGTAGTGGAGGCAGATACGGTTTGATGGCTTTATAACCTGGAGTTGGACAACTGCTCCTTATTTCCTTTTCCTCCTTTGATACAACAGTTTTCTAATATTTTCGTAATCCGAGTGAACCGTAGTGTGGTGGACACACCGCTCTCATTCCACCTCTTGTATACCTGGGTGCCTGGTTTCAAATCCCGATTGAGAAGGCGCAAAGGGTTTGTAGAGGGCAAGGGGTTTGGGAAAGATTTTCTTGGGGTTCTGCCGTTTTCCCTAACAGTCATTCCACCATCGTTATTCAGAGCATCGATATTACCTACCCGTCAAAAATCATTCCTGTCCTGAATCATAGTCGCACACATAAACTTTAAATGCACATTCAAAAATATTTAAACCATCATTATGTAATAAAGAAAGAGACACAGCGAAAAGGAAGATAACGGTCGCGAGGAATTTCGCTACACCCAGTTTAGACCAGTGACTCATTAGACATTTTATTCTGGACATTGTTTTCAGAAGAAATGCACGCACACTTGTGTAACATTATGACATGGTGAACTAAGGATACGACCTTGCGAGAATGAGAAACTCGTCTGAAATGAATGGAATTTGCTTTATAGCATTTTTGCCAGAGCCAGTCCTGCCTCGGAAATATTCTTCATTCTTGAAAACTATATGACCACGAGTGTCTGGAGCGTCCAAGCTCGTCTTCTGTCTCATGCGCGTGGCAAAATATGAGAGCACGGAATGCAAGGGGAATGCGTCGTTCTTCGCTCATAAACGAGTCCATGACAAGTATTTGTTGTCGATATCGCTGTTAGTCCGTGACGTTTTACAGGTAGTGTAACGGAACTTATAAACAGCTATATACAATGTTTATATATATATATATATATATATATATATATATATATATATATATATATATATATATATATATATATACACGTTTACTATAATAACAAAACTTTCAATACTGTTAGGAACAATTTTTTTTCTCGATCCACAAAGTCTGTTAATACGAGTTCGATTTTTAATTTTGTTTACTTATTTAATATCACTTTTCAACTACTAAGGTCATATAGCGCCCACTAAGTGACGAGCTACCCCTAGGTAGGGCCATTGGGGGTATCGGTAACGTTATATTGACGCACACACACATCTATGCTCCGGGCAGGATTCGAACCCGCGACCCTCCAGGCAGAGGCAACTACGGCTCTTCAGCCATAGCGACCTCGGCTATTCTCTGCTGTTCGATTGTTTATTAACAGCTCACGCATGTTGAAATTGATCAGATTGAACAAGTTGTTCTATGTCTGTCCAATTGTTCTAAGATGTCTGTGACGGTATTGTTAAATTTTATCGACACAACTTTAGTAGTTGTACTTTTGATTTAAAAGTAACTTGGCTGACTTATTCTTAAATAAGAAAATAACTATTTTCAGTTAATTAAAACTTCGAACCAACATCTCATTTCATATCCTCAAACTGACATTTTACTGTAAATGGAAAAGCTGCAGTGTATCTTCAATTTATGTTTAAATGCTAAAATACATGTTTTATCCTTTCAAACAAAATAAAAGTAATGATAGTCATACTGACACAATAATCAGTTGGTATCAATTGAAGATTGCGATTAAAAATTTCGTGTTAATCCGAAGAATTTTTAATATTCGGATATAATATATAATATTTATGTTCCTATAACATATTCTATTTTTCTCCCTATTGAAAAACTAATCTGAAACATTGCCAAGAATATCAATTATGTCTAATTATCCTACCAACTGAATATAGTTCCGAGCCAACATTGCCGCAGTCTTTACAGTGTCTCTGCTCCTAGGGTAATACCTAGTACAGGCATTGAAATAAATTCGCCGATTTATTAGGCCTTTGGTTTGTCTTGGCGCTCTCTCCTTAGTACAAGAAAACAGTCAACACGATTCGCTGGTGGGTAATGGTTCAATAAATTGCTTTTTCCTTGGAGGAAATTCTGAAGAAAATGTGATCATATTGAAACAATTTTTACCGTTGCAGAGTCATATTGCGATTTAAGAAATAATGGACATATTCGTTTTTCATGAAAAAAAAAAATCGAAGAATTCTTAAAAGTGATACTATTACACTGGCAAGTTTCAGGTTCTCTCCCTCGTATTCCAAACGTTAAATGGATGGATATTTTTTACTTCCTCGACCGACAAATTCACATTAAATAAGTCATGAGACTTTTATTCACAACGAAAAAAATGTCAGGGTGGATATTCGTGTTCTATCGGTCCTTTTGAAATAGATAAAAATACGAAATTTAATTTTTTACGTTTGAAAAATGATTCAGACGTCTTTTCCAAAGAAATGAAAATATGAGTACGTTTCCTTCCGAAACTTCTTGACATATTAAGACGCTGTCTCTGAAGCAACATTGACCGGGAGGTGCTAAGGTTGGAGGTGTGGATTTTGAAAACTAGCTAGATAGCCACGACGAATTCAGCTACTGTCTCGAGGAGAATTCTAGAAGCAGGCGTCTCTCATCGGCAGTTTTCCGTGATTTCGTCGATCAATACCAAGCGAATGCGGGAGCAGTACCCTAACAATCGGGCCCCTGACTGAGTGCGATCTTTTTTCCGTCTTTCTCGTTATATCCTCTCTCCTTATTACACTCACATTTACATTTACATGCATTGCATTACCACACATTTCGAGAGATAGTCGGAACTTAGAGCTTGTCCCGGCTGCAGCGAAGCGTCACTGGCGAATACCTCGAGGAGGAATTCCCTCTCAAACCCGCGTGTAGGTTGGCGCCCGTACTCTGTATCGTACGGGGAAGGAACGCCGTCAACTTTCGGAGCAAACTATTCACTACACTAATGAGAATGTTGAGTGACCAAAGCGGTTGACGTTACAGGAAAAATTATTGATTTGAAAACAAATTTTTGAATGTAGTGAACGATATTGACGTACATTCTGTTTTGCTTTATTAATCTGGTAGGGGTATTAATCTTCATCTGTTGTGTTATTTTACGGATATAAGATGCATTGTATGTATACAAACATTTCACATGTTTAGCGGTCCTAAATTGTCAAGTCAGGATGCACTATGCGGCGGTTCTGCTTATCCTTTCTGTGGTCCTAGCTAAGATTGAGCGTATCCAAAGAGGCGGGGATGATGTCCGTTTAAGAATAAGTTTGGTGCTTTTTACGTGTTAAGTTTATTTTGTGTATCTGTCAATGTGCTCTTTCACTTGAAAACAACAAGAGTAGACACGTTACTTTTATATTTTATTTGAAATTTTCTAATGAGTGCTTATTAGGTAAAGGTACCCCTGTGAAATTGCACACAGGCCTCTGAGCAAAATTCTAATTGCCTGTTTCTCGCCCAGGAACTACCTTTTTTTTCTTCTTTTTTTTCTTTTTTTTCTTTCTTTCTTTCTTTGGTCCCCTCCACAGTAAGCCTGTGGAGAAGGGGAATTTATTTACTTTAAATTTTTACATTAACCTGCTGCCTTGCGGCTTAAGCAGGTAGAGGAGGAGCTTTTTCTTACAGCTAAGTTTTACATACTAGTCCTTAAGTTAACTTACTTGCACTTTGGCATTACTAACTTATACTAAGATCGGTTTTGTCAATACTATAATACTACAGAGCTTGTTATTTATAGGAATGTTATTTATAGGTTATTTATAGGAACTACCTTCTTTCTCTGCTAGTTGGTGAAAGGAGCGTAGCGAAACTTGCGTGGTCAGACGGAAGAGCAGGTCTCATGGCCTGACTCTCGCCACGTAAAATAAGGCAGTAATTCAATTCAATTTAATCCACAGGCCGATGTGGCCCAATGGGGAGGTGAAGGTAGAGCTGTACCTGTTCGTTGCCGTTAGCACAAGGAGGAGGTTGTATGGCTACCACAACGCTCCGGACGTATTTATCTGGTATAATGTTTTGGTCCTCACTTTCAAAGGAGGCCGAGGCGACCTCGAGCCGCCCTGAATTGGAATCACCAGATAAACCCAACTTATGTCGGGATTGGAACCTGGGTCCTTCAGGTCAGGAAGACAGCGCCTTACCACTGACTCACCGCTGTTCTAATAAGCGCCAGGTGGTGTCCTGTAAATACAATATCCGCACTAAAAATGAATGTAAATACGATGGTTCCTATTCTTTATTTCAATTTTTATAAGAGTTAGTATTTGTTTTGATTTCCTCTCTGCTTTGAGTAAAGCTTATCAGCTCGTGGCATCCATTAATGATGGCACAGGTGTCATCCACCCCCTCGCAACTCAGTGTCACGACCCCTGCCAACCCATTAATTCCCCTTCCACGCCGCTACGCAAATCCTTGCACGGGCTTTGAGTTAATCTGCCGGAGTGCAGGTGGGCATGCGTGGCGTGTGACACCCCTAGGCCTGCGCCGTGGCCACCCCTGTGCCGCCGCACGCGCGCCAGCGGCAGCTGCGGCCGCCCCGCGCCAGCTGGTGCGAGGGGCGCGCGGGGCAGGGGGGCGGGCACCTGGACCGCGAGCGCAGCTGCGGGCCCCCCTGCCGCCGCCCCCCGCCCCGCCCCCGCCGCCCCTCGTGGCTTCCGGGCGGGGGCGGTGGAGCCGCGAGCTTCCGGCCGCCGCACGAGCCACCACCGCCGCCGTCGGGGCGCGCGACTAGCCCGCTATGTACACGGCAGCTGCCGCCGCTCAGTGGTTTAGAATGGTTACCTGGTTTCAGGAGATTTGCCTCTCGTGATGGTTGAGGGAATTTCTTTCTCATTTCGATCTGTTTTTAATTTTTTATTATTATTATTTTATTTTTTTATTTATTTATTTCGATTTATTTATTTCGATTTATTTAATTCGATTTATTTATTTATTTATTTATTTATTTATTTATTTATTTATTTATTTATTTCGATTTATCATTTCGATCTATCTACCTCTTCCCATCTGTCAATCCGACTGTGGATTCGTTACGACGTTTGTACATCTGACGGCCGTCACTGTTATCACTTTCTTTATCCTGAAAAAAAAATGAGGTCGTTTATACATAACCATAAAAAATGTAATATTCATTCAGAAAAGATGTTTCCTTTAAGCGATTTTACAGAATTTTTTTTTAAATATTTAAACATTTCTCTTTTATTTGTCAGTATTATGTGTTTTATTTTGGTGTTTTATCATTTTCGCGCGATTTTCGTAAAATATTTTTGTTATTACACTTCACTCTTAAATATTACATTTTTGTAAGATTTTATTAGTTCTTGCTGACATAATTCAGATGATTATTGCCCGACTTTCAATGCATTTTTTAATTTATATTTAGTGCTAAAGTGCAGAATTTGTTGGTTATGTACGAGGGCAATTGAAACTAAGAAATATAATTGTAGCAATTTTAATATTTTGTATATTTTTAATCAGTTGACTCCGCTTTGTCGCCAATGCCCGGATTATAGACGCTCCTACAGCAGGTCCCCAAGTATATCGCCCCTCCAATAAAAAAGTGACACAAGTGCGAATTTCTCATTTCTCAGAAATTGCAATTTTAAGTTTCGTAGTTCTGTAATACTCGTTATAGATTGTACCAAATATTCACCTTCTAGCGGACAGTAATTGAACTAATTCAAAATCAACTTCAGAATAGTAGCAGTACCTCTTGGTAACCTCTTATCAGCTTTAGGCAGAAAAATGACGATTTCACACTTGTGATACTTTTCTATTGGAGGAGCGATATTTTCACACATTTGAGAATAATTTAGAACCTTTTTCGTGAGCTGGATACTTTGTTGTACAGTGACGATTGTTGCTATAAATTACATGTCATGCTAGAGCCAACACCAAACCTTATGATCTTGCCTCCAGGATTGTCTCCCATGCTACCCCACTAATTGCAATCTTTTCACTTTTCCCTATGGAGTCTTTGTTACTCGAAATTTTTCCACTTCACAACATTTCGTGTATGTTCAGCGGCAACCTGGGGAGAAAATGAGGTAACCTTATTAATTAAAGTATGTAGAGGTAGAGCTTTAGTCTCCCTCCTCCCCAAACACATTGAAACAGTTTTTCCTCAAATTTTCTATACTAACGATAGCCATTCAATATCTTATTTCAGTACGTTATAAATAACTATAAATCAAGTAAACATAATTTTTAATTCAATATAATTGAAAAATTATAAAAAAAATGTTTAAGAAAGAACAAGTCTGTTGGCCTGCAGCACTCCCTCCTCCATAGAAAAGCCCTTGTTGCGTCACTGCCTATGCCACCTTTAATTGCGTATCAACCAGTCCCGCTTTTTCTCGCCACCCTCTTCTTTCCCCAGGAAACTGCTGCCCTTACCGTCTTTGTGTACCTCTATTGTTTCGTACGCGCCAATCGCCGCCTCTTCCGGCATCGCCTCTGCCTCCCCGCCTTGTGCTCCGCCGTCAAAGGCTCCGAGTTGCCGACATGGGCAGAAACCCCGACGAGGGCGTGTCGCTTCCGACCGGAAGAAGGGGCGACGCGTCGAGAAGGGGAGCGAAGAGGGTGGCGACGCAAGAGGGTTGGGGTGTCCAGTGGGAGGCACGAGAAGGTATTGAAGCCCTGCCGTTCGCCGCAAAAGGGGAGACCAAACTTTCTCACACGAACTACACGTAATTAATCGTTGTAGATCATTTTTATATTGGAAAATCAGTGGTGGAATAATTTGAGAAATATTCGTAAATACCGTTACAAATACTCCTGCCGAGCTAGAAGGGAAATCCGTTTTCATTTTTACCTAACATTTTTTTGCGGGGTACTAAGAATCTACTATAAGTGAATGCGATAATATTATTCAACATGGGGAGAAAATGAGGTAACCTTATTAATTTGAAAGAGCGCCTGCTATTTATTGAGGTGACAGAAGGTCGAATCATGCAAGGTACCAATTTTCTTCATTATATAAGTGGGATGGCCTGTAAAAATGCGTACAAAACCTCTATTCAATATCACATTACATTCAAATTTAGAGAATGCACGACATAAAATACATATTCATTTCAAAATACAGTCAGATTATGGGGTTCTAACCAGAATAAAATGCATTGTAAACTTTCCGGGTTCAAATTAAGAGTAGCATTTGGCAAAGGAGAGTAGTGTTTTAAATCAGTGTTTTCAGAAAAGTGGATTGGTAGGACAATTAGTTAACAGTTTTTGTACCTTCAATTAATCAGTACATTTCAACCATGGACAGACCCAGAGACAAATTTTAGGAGGGGAAATGCAGAATGGTTTAGTCGAATGTCATATTACAGATTATGCAAAATGTCGCAGGCTACACTGAGCTCATTCTGCGATATAATTTTATTAGTTTTAATTATCCGAAAAAAATTTTGTTTGAAAGTTTCGTGACAAGTTAAAATTTCAAGTTACTGAAAAATTATTAGGGGGGAATGTTCATTTCCCTCCCCATGGATCCGCGCCTGTTTCAGCGCAAGTTGTTTCAAACTAACAATACACGGACCAGATGAACGAAGAAGGAACGGAGAGAATGGGCGTCCGAAATGAGGTTATTTGGAGCTCGAGGCACACCGTAGGATTGTATAAGGGAGGGCGGGGCCTCTGTCTAAATATTGGGAAGTCGGTTGGGCGCGCTGTTATGGAGCGGCCATCTGGTTTCCTTAGCCCCATTCCGCTGAGGCGGGGACTGCGCGCGCCCGCGCCGAGGCGGCTTAGCACTGAACGAGCGATCCCCGCTGCGCATTGCATCGCATTGCATTGAATTGCATCGCATTGCATTGCATCGCATTGCATTGCATCGCATTGCATCGCATTGCATCGCATCTGATTGCATCACATGGCAATGCATGGCATCGCATTGCATCGCATCGCATGGCATGGCATGGCATCGCATCGCATTGCATCACTTCGCATTGCATCGCTTCGCATTGCATTGCATTGCATCGTTTCGCATTGCATCGCATTGCATCGCGTGGCATCGCATTGCATCGCGTTGCATCCTGTCGCGTCGCATCGCGTGGCATCGCATTGCACAGCCCAGTCAGGGCCGCCTCGAGCCCCTGTAGTGTGGCAAATTTTCTACTTGAGCTTTATGCTAGGTCGAATTCGATCTCCGACTGGAGGAGAATTGTATTTATGGGACCGGGAGAGTTGGCTTGGGGCATCGGCGAGGTTCTATGGTTTTCACTCCAGACGTTAGCAGGACTTTCGACACCAGCTAGATAGCTAGGTTGAGTTTAGCCGCTGGCTGGAGGAGAATTCTGGCGGCCGACCGCTCTGATCGATAGTTTTCCGTGGTTTCTCCGATCAACACCAGGCGAATGCCGGAGCAGTACCCTAACAAACTTGCCATGGACCGCGCGCGATCTTCCCTTCCTCTTCCTTGTCATATCCTCAACCTTTACTTAAACACTTACACTAATATACATTACACTACCGACAGGAACTAATTCGGTTTCAATTCTCGGTCCGTGGAATCTTCACCCCCACCCGAACTACGTATGTGACACATGTGTAATTACGATGTGTGGTTTGTTCGCGATTTGTTCAACAGAGTGATGTGATGTCTACCTTATTCCGAAGTCTCTTCTTGTGAAATCTTATAAAACATTTTTGATTAACAAGAAAAATATATAGTGAAGTCTAGACATATAATGTGATGAATTTAGTTTGATGTCAGTGTTAGTGTTTAGTGGCAAACTTAGTAATGAAACCTCTGAGTTTATATGCCTTGCTGTATTATCAGATGAAGAAAACATTGAGCTCTAGCATAAAAGTGCTATATCTTGAAAAGTTTTTATTGTGTGTACCAGTATTTTATTTTATCATTGAGTTGTATCTTTCTTTACATAAGAAAGGCGATATAGTTATCTTAGCATTTCTAAATTGTGTCCGTTCAAAACAGAATGAGGTGTTGCGAACAACAGACGAATTGAGATATTGCTGGGTTAAAAAAGTTTATGTACTTGTAAATGTGCTGACGAGGGGTGATTGAGCGAATTTTCCCATGAGACATTTATTGTCTCACTTTGATGAAACGCCACATTTACTTGTTAAGATGGATCACCCCTCTTAGCGTTTCGAGAGGCGAAGCGAAATATTCTAAGATTGTTCCAGGCAGCACAAGCTTCAGCTAGGTCACTAGCCTCCATTTTATTTATTGTCCCCATATGAGGTCATACATTCTGTGAAATGGTATAATCGGAAAATAAGAAATTAGGTGCGAAGACGTGGCGGAAAACGAGTGATTTTATGTAATGGTGGAGAGATAGAGATGAAGATATGCGCGAAAGTGGAAATGCGACCCTCTATTGCCAACTCACTTCGGTCCCCACAATCTCTGCTCTTATGGAGCCTCATTGGAATCAGGGTCAAGAGACGCTAGATGCCTGGCCTGATAACCAATACCTGGAGCAGTCTTGCTACATTCTACAATTGCAAGGTGATATTAAACTCTGTTATTAACTGTTAGGAATTTTGTAAACGACGGACTTCGAACACAACTATCATTTCGTTATCCGAATGAAATTTGCTTCGGTTAATTGATTTGTCTGACGAAGTTCGTGATATATTACCTTCGGCATTACGTTTATGAATTGAATTAATGCCTTATTTTACGTGGCGAGACTCAGGCCATTAGGCCTGCTCTTCCGTCTGACCACGTAAATTTCGCTATGCTCCTTTCACCAACTAGCAGAGAAAGGAGGTATTTCTTGGGCGAGAAACAGGCGATTTGAATTTAGCTCAGAGGCGTCATTTAGGATCTTTTACATGCAAGTAAATCTACTAACATGGGACAGCCGGCTTTACTTCTCCTCCGAAGGAAGGCGTACGAAGGATTTTTTCGCCCTGAAAAATCCACGGCTTCGATCGTGGCGATCAACTTGGGTACAACAGTCCGAAACGCTAACCGTTACACCATCGCCGCCGCCAGTACGTTTACTGGAATACCTTTTCACCACGTACTTCCTTCAGTAACTTCAACTCAGTAACGAGTTGTAGTAGCTTTTTGCAGCTTTCTTCTGCAACTGTGATTTTCGTGTAGCATGTTTAACGCTATATTTTAATCACTACTAAGATTATTAGTCGATCCGGGTAGTTGAGATCTCTAAAACAGTAGTGTCATGGCGATCTTGGATCGAAGGATCGCGGGTTCGAATACAGTCTCGGACATGGATGTATATGTGATCGTCGCTTCACCCTTCATCGTCATCCTCCTATCAATTCATTAAAGAAGGATTAATTATTCCCTGAGCGAGCAGAAGTCCCTCGCCCATAATGGGGTGTGCAGTTGGCCAATAAATAGACTTAAACAAAACAAAAGAAGTACACTTTTTGCTCCTGAAATGGATGGCGTTGTATACACTTTCGTTTTATAACGTCTACTACAAATATAGGTGTAAAAACTGCCATTGACCTAACTTGAGGTCAAATGTAAAGTATTTTTTAAATTTGGCTACGAAACGTGATTATAACCTTTATTTCCGAAACATCCGATAAATTTACTGGGGTTTTCTGCATCCTTTAATGTTCTGTGACCTTCAATACTCACCTGTTTGCTATTGACGGTAGCTTTTCATTCATCTAAAATCTCTTTCTTGTTAGCTCAGAAGAAGAAAGAAATCTGAACAAAATAAGGTGAAGTTACAAAAGACCACGCAATTTATTAATACAATCAAGCAAAAACATTAATAATTTGAAAGAGAGAAAAAGCATTTTGTTTTTCATAAAACTCCTGCAACTACCGTGTCTATGGAGGCAAATAAAGGTTTTATGAATCTGAAACATAAAAGAATACGCTCTTTGACTGCAGGTGGAGAAACGAGATGGAGAAGCACATTCAATCGAAACTGGTTCTCGTCGCTGCGCTTGATGGTAACGTCAATATATCAAACGTTAATTAGACACGTCAGATACAGATATTAAAAAGGAAGATTGAAGTGGGAGATTGTATAACAGAAATAGTGCTTCCAGAAATTCTTGAAGCGCCATTTGCCCTCTTCCAGTATTCGTGAAGACTTAAAACGCCAACATCCAAATTCATCAACTATTAAAATTGTTTTCCGCGGATATTCTGGTACGTAACCAGGACCAAAGTCAATGACACTCTGTTGCGTAGAAAATCGAGTCGCCGCCCACTTCGCTCGCTATAATCCGCCCAAAAACGCCCCTGAAAGAGAGCGAAACGTGTGTCAGGCAGGCGACGGCCTCCCGCCTCCAGCCAGGTAAACAATCAAGGGCGGTAGCCCCAGCGCCGCGTCACTCGCCGGATTCCAGCTCCTTTCTGGCGACCCCCGAACGCAAACGTTATACGAACCGTTGTGTCGCGGCCGGAGCGCGCGCGGCAGAGCGCGACCCCGCAAGAACAAAGCGCCGGCAGCGCCAGCGGAGGCGAAGACGGCGCGGGGCGAGGCAGGTGGCGGCCGCGCCGCGCGCCCCACAAAGGCGCCGCCGCCGCCACCGCCGCCCGCGGCCGCGCCTCGCGTGCGCGCCGGGGGCGAGGGCCCTCCAGCGGCCGTCGTCGCCGCCGCCGCCGCCCGCTGGCCCGCCGGGGCCGGGGGCGGCGGAGGCGGCGGCGGCAGGCAGGTGGGCGCGCCGGGCCGGAGCCGGGCTGCGCGGAGGTTCGCGCGGCGGCCGCGCGGCGCGCCACCGCCGTCGCCTGCGAGCGCCGCGCCGGCGCCGGCGCAGTTGCGAGCGCGAGGGCGCGAGCGTCGGACGCGGAGAGAGGCGCCACCGAACCGCCGACCGCCTGCCTCGGAAGACGCGCCAGCGGCTGTTGGCCGCCGCGCGCGCATGCGGCGTAGCAGGTAGCGCGCCCGCGCCGCCGCCGGGCCGTCGCCGCTGCGGGCTCCGTTGGGTAAGTCATCGCAAACGCGAATATCGCGGGCGGAGGCCAGCGCGCCCACGGCTGCCGAGCCGTCAAACGGGGGCCGGACGTGTCGGGGCAGGCCACGCACTACGCGGGCCGCCAGCGGCTCGCCCCGCGTCGTTCCGGGAACGGTCGCGGGTGCGGCGCGGAGCGGAACGGCTCCGGGAGCGCAGCGGGCGCCCGCGGTGGGCGAGGGCCGGCGGGCCAGGTAGCCCGACCACACGCCGCCTGCGGCCGCAGGTATGCGGCTGGCGGCGGGGCGGTCGGCGCTGCGTGCGGCCGGCGCGTGTGGGCGCGCCCGCCCGCCCGCCGATGATTCACCTGCCGCCCCGCGCCCCGCCGGCGCCGCTCGCCCGGCCGTCGCCCGCCCGCCCGCTCTCTGTAAACACGCGGCGGAGACCAATCGATAGGCGGCCGGAAACACCGCTGCCCGCCCGCATCCCTTGCCACCGCTTCCTCTCCTCCTCCTCCGCCGCCGCACGTGGCGACGGCGCGCGCTCCCGGACGCCGGTGGAGCCGCGGGTCAGTCGCCGGCCTCCGCTGGCCTTGGGCCGGGATCGATACCCGCGCCGGGCGGGAGGGTGGGCGGGCGCGCGCGCGCACGGGCGGGCAGGCGGGCGCGTGGAGCCGTTAGGGGTCCCGAGGGGGCGGCGACGGTCGCACGCGGGCGTCAGCCCGCCCGCGGAGGCGGCGGTGGGAACGCTCCCGCGGCGGCGACGGCCCCGTTCCGCTCCCGCGCCCCCGCCGCCGCCGCGAGCCTGCTCGCCCCCGCCCGGCCGTGACCGCGGCGCCGCGGCCGCCGCCGCTCGGCGCGGGCGCGAAGGCCGCGGCCGCCCACGGGTGCGGGTCGGCGGCAGCGGCGGCGCCGCCCGCGCGAAAGCGAGAGTGAGCCGCTCGGGCCCCATGCCAGGCGAGCAGGCTGGCCGGCCGGTCGGGCTGCGCGCCGCCCCCGGGCCGTGCTCCGCCAGGTGGGCCGGGGGCGCGCTGTCGCGTGCGGCGCCGGGGCGCACGCGAGCGCGGGGCGGCCGTGCCCCGGGCGGCGGGCGCGGCTCTCTCCGCCGTCGCCGCTGGGTTGCTGCCTCTTCCCCAGCCTCCGCCTCCTCCTCCGCCGTCGCGGCAGAAATAGCCCCGCGCCGGGGCGGAGGCGGGCGAGCGAGCGCCGCGGCTTCCGCCGGCCGCGGCGCGGCGCGCGACGGCGCCTACGGAGTTCGAGGCCCGCCGCCGGCGAGGGGCGGCGCGGCCGCCGGCTGAGTCAGGCGCGAGCTATTTTGAGCGGCGAGCCGCCCCTCCCCCACCCCTCCCTGCCCACGTTCACCTGAGGCTCGCCGCTTCCTGGGCTTCCGGCCGAGAGCCCTTGCGAGCGTTCCGGTCGGCGCTTCAGGGGCACGCCCCCTCCCTTCAGACTCTTGATTGTAAATGTTCTGTATTTCTCTCTTCGAAAATATATTTCGATCAGAGGCATGGAAGTTCCTCGCATTTGAGATACATTCGGATATCGAGAGGGTTTTTTTTCTGCAGGACTGTTAGAAGTGGTTTGTGAGCCCTTCATTTCTTACTATCTAGTAATATCTCGATATTGCTTTCCTCTCCTTTGTTTTCGGTCTTTTTTATGGACTACTATAACGTGCTCAGGCGAATACGGAATCTTCAGTAATCATTAGCGTTACGTCCCTAATAACTTTGATAGCATTATCTCACTGATATCGCGCGTAGATATTGGAACATATTATGACATTGAATGAAGATTTTGATTGTACTGAAACTTGTTCTTTTGATACAATGTCGGAGGAAAATGTTATTTCACGACTAGGTCTATAAAAACGAAAAAATGGAAATCGTTGTTTCCTTATTAAACTTCTTAATTGAAAATTATAGATCGTAAATACAAGTTAATTTTGTTGCTAGGTCTTTGCCATTATTCGCCTTAAAATGCCTATGCGTATGGTAGCTTGGAAAACATTTTTGAAGCTATCCATCGTAATGTCAATGATTTTTAACTTGATCATCGTCGTTCGATTTATTTTCCAAGCGATTTCCGCGTTCGTGTGCTCTGAATCTCCGTACTCTTGGTTTGTCTTGCGATTCCGCTGGAGCAGTTGGCAGCTGCGTCGCGTGCCTGTGCTCCAGAGGGAACCGCAGCGGGCGGCGATCGTCAGCTGTCGTTTCTCGCCGACGGGCGCGTCCGATATTGACGTCACTGCGCTGCGTTTTTGTTCGATGACCGTAGAGTGAAAGGTGTTACGCCTTGTTGTGAGATGCGACGTTCGGTTCCGTCCCACCAGATTTCTTCGTGGTGGAGCTCTCGTCTGGGCAGGTTGTTCGCCTTTCGAATACCACTCAGCTGAAGAGAGGACAACTGGTCGTCGAATCCACGTCTCTATTAAACTTACTGCAGCATTATTTAGATGGTGATTGAAATATTTGCAGTAATGAATCTAGAGTTAAAGTACTCTACTAGGCTTTTTAGGCTAGGCTCTTTTTATATTGCATCTACGGTTGCCAACAATGTAAAAGGAAGGACACTTGATATGCAAAATACACACAGACCTATGCACACACAGAAGCACTCGCATCAACACATTTCTCTTTATGAATATTTAATTTAGACTAAAATCAGCTCTATTTCTATCTCCTCTCTATATGCGAATAAGTGAAAAGATTCGTTGACGAAATGCAAATAAAGATGGTCTGAACGTCTTTTTTACTTTAGTTGCAAGACAGAGACACTATCATACATGCGTTTGTCAGCGTTCAGAAAAAGAATATTCATGTTTTCTATTGTAAATTAAATCTGTGACATTTGTAATAAGTGTTTTCTCTGCTCCCCGTGTTATAACTGGCATCGGGGGCGTGGACCAATCTCCTTTTCTACTTGTTCAGAAATTCTTTCAGAATGAATCGCGAAGAGAATAGGGTTATCTTAACAGAAAATTTAAATTTTCGTATAGGTTCTAGTAGTACTTTCTTGACATGTGATCCTTTTTTTGTAAAATTATTATTCTGAATTCTGTATCGTGGAAACTACCTCAAAAGCGCATTCCACAAGACACGAAAAAAGTCGACTGATCAAAAATGGCGAGACTTTCCATACGTAGTGAAGAATGAATACAGTTCTCGCGATGCGCCAAACAATCGAGGATTACATGGTTTACTCGTACAGTGTTCTAGCAGACCGAGAGCTTCAAGAACAATATACCTGGTCGTCTCCATTTTGTTGTACTAGGTATTGACAGATGGTGCTGCTAAGTTCTGAATTGAATTGATTGCCCGTTTTTCTCCTACTCCGTACGGAATTCTTTTGGGTACTTTGATCACTTATCCCGGCTACTGTGAATATAATTACACTTTTATCGATAATGGGCACTACATAAATTTCAGAAGGCTTCAAGAATATTCTCCAGCGCTACCAGAAATTGAAATTTGGTGTCGAATTGACATTGATGATAATGTATTCAACGGGCTGGTTACGTGTTCACAAGTCCATTTACTTACGTTTGTTAGTGAAGTGACGATTTGTCACTTCCGTGCACTAGTGTACACAGGCATCGAAACATGTTGCAACGGTTGAATAATAATTAAGTCATATTAAAAACATGACGGAATAAGTCGCGTAAACGCGCATGAGGCTAGTGCGTGACTTAAGAAGACAAAGGGGTTATAAACAAACGCACGCGGTTAACAAAGTCGGCTGTGAAGCCAGCTGGTGGGGGAGGGGGGCGGGGGCGGCTGACTCACGGTGTCGCCACGGAGGGGCGGTGCACGGGGCCAGCCCTCGGAAGGGCAAGGGCGGGGTAGGACGGGGCTGGGCGAGGCCCACCGCACGGCTGCCCGCCCCGCCCCGCCCTCGCCGCAGCCCGCTCCACGGCGACGCCGGTGGGCCGACTCGACTGTGTGTGTGGGCGCGCGATGGCGAAGTGGACGCTCTTTCATGCATTTTTACGCCGTCCAGTTAACACTGTACACACCCTACTGTGATGGCAGTATTAATGATGGCTTTTAATGAATAAATTCTTTATTCGGCATTCGGCAGGACAACCTAAACTTTCTTTGATTTGAATGCAGGCCTTAAAAATAATAATTCTCTTTTTTTGCGTGTTGTATCCTATAAAGGCCCATTCACAATGCAAACATAAACATAAGCATGGCGTTAACATAAAAGTTAGGACTACGTCCATAAGCGGACTCATTCAAAATGCGTTCGCTTAAGCATACCACGTAAGACGTTAACTTAGAAGCTTGCAAGCTTCTAGCTTCTGTCTTCATGCTTATGTATGACATAAGAAATGAACCAATCAGAGAACGGTAACTCAAAAGGAGCGAAGTCGATAGAACTAACGCCATATGGGACATAGACACAGTCCATATCTTGAAATTGATTCTCGCATCCAACCAACGCTCTCAGCCAATAGAAACTTATTTTTCTTACGTTTTATGTTAGACACTGTGAATACGTGAGTCTATCTCTTATGTTTATGTCTATGCGCTATGCTTATGTTTACGTTTGCATTGTGTATGGGCCTTTAGTGGCGCTTCAGTTCACACGTCCATTACGGTGGGGGGTGAGATTCATAGTGGAGTACGTCAGATATAATTCCTTTGAATTGCCGGATTGTACAAAGTTCCTGAAAAGAGTTTTTGGATTTTCCTGATAAAAAATAACTCAAAACCCACGTTGTTAGGGAAATGAGAATATAACAAAACACAGTTAGTTGTAAATGGCGTACAGAGCTTGAAGAGTAGTTTAAAACCCTACATAAACTGGGAAGTGGAGATGTGATGAATCGGACCTATCACAAATCCCGTATTCTTAAGTAGTGCTCACGCTCGTGATCACAAGATCACATGCGCACCATGGCACCCGCGAACCCTAAATGTACACGCGTTGTCACTGTTGCAACATGACCAAACAAGAAACGCTGTCCTACACGTTCTCGCCCTCTCATCGAAATAATTGCATCCGCACTTACGAACGCGAACTTAATTGTTCAGCGGTGTGCTTAATTGGTTCGCGAGATAAGTGTTCGTTTTAAATATGCTTAGTTGAATTGGGAGCGGCGGGTTGCGTAGATTCCTTGTAAACAAAAGACTTTTATGAAATTAACAGGTAATAGTATTAGCAATTTGATCTGGAGAGGAAAAAAAGCATTAAGTAGTAAAGATTACAAGGCTTTAGAAAATGTTTGTCATAGACCTCTGAAGAGTTGTCTACAGAAGTGATTTGGAAACAAATTCTCGAAATTCTTTTTCCACATTCAGATCTTGTTAATCTTTTAATAGATAGAATTGAATATTTAGATTATTTCGTTCATAGAAATGCCGATTGTGGCACATCTTAGAGAATGCTCCTACGTGAAGAAATTCCATTTGGTTTGTATTAAGGGGTTATAGACTACATTTAAAATATAAATATACTCATTTCCATGTTCTTTGAGGAGATAGTCTTGAAATATCGTATTACACAAGTGTGCATTTAAAGATGGCTATTCTAAACTAATGAACTAGTAAGAGACATACACCAACCAATAGCTTTAAATCCATGAAAACTCAATCGAACGGATTATCTGCGTTCTTGAAACGCCCATTAACATAATGTTGAAGATTTCAAATATAGTTTTAGACCGTGTCCACTTCATTATCAATAATAATAGCGTTCACACGACGCATGGTTAGGAGGTAGTCTTCTTTTGCCTTGCCGTCTCGTCTACCTGCCCGTGGAAGGCGTTGTAAGGTCGCGGCGGCTCGGGTAAGGGCGTTACCGGAGGGTTCCGGGAAAGGCCGAACGGTTTGTGTGGGCGGGTGGGGATACGTCGTTTCGGCACGGTGGGAATGTCCCGTCTATTTTAGTGACGCGGAGTTGTGGGGAGCTTGTGGGTGTACAAGGTTCAGCCACCTTCGCCGCGTCTTTTGTGCCTCCAGGAGTCCCACGAGTTTTCAAGAAAAAGATGACTCGCTGGAGTTTTGATCGCGTCTTTCTCGCATATGAGAAATACTAATGATCCGTTCTCGCATAAAACGTTTACACGGTGCGGATATTCGTGGAATTAATTATTTGTTTTCATTCGAAATTCGAAAGCAGTATTGGCAGCGGGCGGGATCTGTTGTTGCAAATGTCGCTTCTGTGAACTTTTTAATGATGACGCTGGTAAATTCGGAGAACTCTGCTTCGGCCCTTCTCCCCCTCCCCGCCCTTCCGGCGAATATTGACATGAAAGCCGCTCCGTGGTTTGCAAGTTTTATCTCGAAATCGATACAAGAGTTGGAGCTCGGTGAAGGTTGTGGTAGTTTCTACGAGAGAGTTGAAGTGAAGTGCGGGCTGGGCCTTGCATGGCTCGGCTGGGCACGACGGATATAAAGTGGAAGTATGTAATGTTGTATGTAATGATATGTTGACTGTGGAAATGATTGAACAAACACGAGTTCTGTTGACTTACGAGAAAATATGGAGGTTTCTAAGCTCTAAATGATAATTATGTTGTAGTGTACGTAATTGATAATTGTGTAGGCCCGATTTTGTGTACTTAAATTCACTGATGTTTTCGATCATTGATCAGGAATATAAAAGTGGTTATTACACAGTACAAGTGGAAAAATTACTCCCAAGCAGTGTTTTTACATACTTTCAGGAAGGAATCGCTGCCACATTATTAAGTCTTCATCAAATTTCCTCGCCGTATTCCTGCAAAACGTTGACAAAACATGGAAAAACAACGAAAAAAGCCATAGTGCAAATCAAAATGATCAAAGAAGTCGATATTTACAATAATCACTTCGGAACGGAAACTTTTTTGATATTCTTGATATGTTAAGAACTGTGCTGTAAGTGTGCAATAATTTATTATAATTAATTAAAATATTTATTTTTTGCTGTGTCATACGAGAGTATTTTATTTGTTCTTGAGCAGCGTGCGTGGTAGTTTTGTTCAGCTGCGTTTGTGCTGCTGCAGGCCTCTAGTAGAGATCATTATTAAAATTGCAAACAATTAGAAACATATTTTTCAATGTTTTATATTTTATTTCTTAATATTGTGTTTTGCGAAATTGTAAAAAGACTTAAATTTTGATATTTCATAGTATTCTTTAGGCGAATTCAGCCAATTCAGTTCATAGTAATTTTGTCTCTCTTCTTGACCTTTTCTGCTCATTCATTTGAAAATTCTAGCAAATTCAGTCGCTTTAGCAATTTCTGCAGATGGTTTATACGTACATAATCTATCAATCCGCGTGTGATCATTCGATGTTAACTAAATACCCATTTAAAGCTGTAAGGGAGTATTTTTTACTTTAAAAGAATCATTAAATCTACGTATATCGGTCATATGCGAACGTCAACATGAATGTTCGATTTATTGAATTTTCTATTGGTCGATATTCGAAATTGCCATCCTTACTCTTGCGCACCCATCTGTCACCCTGCCGCTCCTCCTCTCCTAGCCTGACGCACTGCACCCCCACCCCTGTTGCCGCCGCCACCACTGCCATGGCGCTGGTGGTGAAAGCGCTCCCGGAAGTTGCGTGGCCGGATGCGCGCCTGGCTGCGGGCGCGGCGGTTCCGGTCGGCGTTCACTGGAGCTTGTTGGTTCGACCTCCGCGCGCGCGCCTCATTCCGCCGTGTTGCGTTATATTAATGTGGAGATGAGAAGCCGTTGTTTTCGAAACGAAGCATTGAAACAATTTTTCGACGCGATCAACGTGCCTTCGTACGACGTGCCTTCGTACGACGTGCCTTCGTACGACGTGCCTTCGTACGACGTGCCTTCGTACGACGTGCCTTCGTACGACGTGCCTTCGTACGGCGTGCCTTCGTACGACTTGCCTTCGTACGACTTGCCTTCGTACGACGTGCCTTCGTACGACGTGCCTTCGTACGACGTGCATTCGTACGACGTGCCTTCGTACGGCGTGCCTTCGTACGACGTGCCTTCGTACGACGTGCCTTCGTACGACGTGCCTTCGTACGACGTGCCTTCGTACGACGTGCCTTCGTACGACGTGCATTCGTACGACGTGCCTTCGTACGACGTGCCTTCGTACGACGTGCCTTCGTACGACGTGCATTCGTACGACGTAGTGTTTAGCTCGGATCATTACCACCGTCTGCAGTGACCCTTGACTGACAAGTCTTACGGTTCGAATCACGACGGCGGCGGCGGGTGTTCGACACCAACTCATTGCTTGGTTGAATTCAGCCACTGCCGGGAGAATTCTAGCGGCCGGGATCATCTGATCAGTAGTTTTCCGTGGTGTCTCTGATCAATACCAGGCGAATGCTGGAGCTGTACCCGAACAAACGGGCCACGGACCGCGCGGGATCAATCCTTCCTTATCTCTTGATCTGTCCCCTCCTCTAACGTACACCCTCCTACTAAGAACGAGGCACCTATTGGCAGCTTGTCACGTGTAGGGCGGTGTAAGGGGGAGATATCTGGCGGGGAAATCCCTCGCAAGCGGACTGCGTAGGTCGGTGACGGATCTCACCATGCAGCCGAAGGGGACCACCACCATCACTTCTCATTAGGAAAACATTCACCACACCTACGACACTGTGACTCTAGCCATTAACGTTCCCGGAAACCTCAATTGTAGTTGAAAATAATTGAAATTTTGTGGAAAACGTCTGAATATCTTAAAATCCTTCTTACCTCATGTTTTAATTAAAAAAAATACTTTATGGTTTGAGTGGAAAATGCATTTACCATCCAAATGCCATTTACCATTTATTTATTTTTGAGGTTTGTTAATGTGTTGTAAGTTATGTTCACATGCAAACGTAATTCGCAATCCTTTAACACATCAGGATTTACCACCGAGAAAATTATACAATATCCTAATTTTACCAAAAAATATTTTATAGGTATATGCAAAATTAACTAGTGGGGCGCTACAATATAACATGAAACAAATTATTTTCTAAAGATTGTAGATTTTTTGTTTTTCTCGGTGTTTGCGTACCTGTTACTGTCAAAAACGTCCACATTTCATTTAATCTTATCTTAATTTTTTCATTTACGTCTGCTTACCAGATAAGCTATATAAGACTTATTCCGGATTCGATTAGAAATGAAATGGAGAGTTCTTGTGCAATACGCTGACAAGATATAGTTTTCCGTTCTAACGCGCATTTGAACAAATTGTTATTTATTAATCACTTCATGTTTTTCACTATTGTCATTCAAATCATTTACTGAATGTTCTCCAAGAACCTACTGAGACTTCTAGAAGACCGTACATTTTGCGGATGTGAAAAAACGTCTGCTAATCATTAATGACTGTTCGAGGAAGCGGTATCGTAAATCATCAATTTACTTTATTTTAACAAGTCCATATTACACACAATTGAATCTAATGTAATTGATTATTAGTTAATAATACACAATTTACACAATAAATAATCGAAGCCATAGAGGGCATATAACTGTCATTTATGCGTAATCGTGTAAAACTGTCACAATTTAATTATACATTTCATCAATTTGTGAAAAATTGATTTCTACCTCTTCGTGGTTTTCGTAGTTCCTCATCGAACAAAGTCCGAGACGGTATTTACCTTTGCCTCTGGACTGTTAATGCATTATTCTGTCAGATGTAAGCTGTTTATGATGGCTGTTTATCATCGCATATATTTCTCTAGCTTCAATACCCTTATCATTGTATAAGTTATTACGTTGATGTAGCAAGATCTGTGTTCAAGGAGCAAGAGTTGGAGCTCTGAATTTGTCATGTGCTTATTTACTTTATTGCATGCTTCAGTGTTATGAACCGAGAAAGGCAACGACTCTGGAAGTCGCTTACACAAGACTCTGACAAAAGTAAACAAAAACATTGGTTGGTGTTTGCAAATATTGTCAAGACAGCACGTTTCGTGATGTTGTCTATTGTTGGTTTTGGATACACCATCAAACGGAGTCTGCCTTTTGGTGTACTAACATTGAAAGATAGTATAAACGTTAGCTTTGAAGCTTCGTTAATTTCGCGAACTGGAATCTGGAAAGAGCTACATGCTAAATATCATAGCGTTTCAAATTGTGATTATCGTACAGTTTGGGAACTGTTATAAAGTCTGAATGGACGATGGATATACCGCACAGAATGCTGTGAAAAGATTAAGAAGCCGAGGGGCATGCCCTAATAAAGGGTGAGGGACCGCGCGCGATCATTTCATTTACTTGTCCTGTTCTTATCCCCCACTCTTTCACTAACATCCGCACTACGCCACCACACATGTCGCGAGACCAGAGCTTGCCGCAGCTGGGGCGGTGCCCGCTGGAGAGAGATCTGGATGGGGAAAACCGGCAAGCCGACGTATAGGTCGGCACCGAAACTGGCTTTCCAGCGGAAAAGTGTGCTACCCCCAATGATAAAAACGATCACTACACTTACGGGACTAAAAACCATAGGAGTTGGCCGTCACGGAAACACGAAATATTCAATAGACTATTCGACTCCTACTCGATGCCGATCCAGTGCTTATTGGTGTGGAGTTCAATATAATATGCACGATGTATAAAAGTACGTATTGTATTTGTGTCAATGTAGTGCATAATCATTATAAATACTACGATGTACTCGTTTATTTGCGGTATTTTCGCTTTTGATTATTCCTCTGATTATCCGATCTCTTTATGGACCGACTTCGTCCTGTTCCTGCGGGTGACTGTTAAGGCCCATTCACAATGTAAACATAAACATAAGCATGGCGTTAACATAAAAGTTAGGACTACGCCCATAAGCGGGCTCATTCACAATGCGTTCGCATAAGCATAACGCGTAAGACGTTAACTTAGAAGCTTGCAAGCTTCAAGCTTCTGTGCTTATGCTTCAGTAAGACATAAGAAACGAACCAATCACAGAACGGTAACTCAAAATCGAGAATCGAAATGTGAGGGACGTCGATCGACTAGCTAACGCCATATGGGCCATGGACAGAGTCCATACGATCGATTCTCACAACCAATCAATTTCTCACAGCAAATAGAAATTCTTACGTTTATGTTAGACATTGTGAATACTTGAGTCTTATCACTTATGTTAGTGTTTACGTCTGTGCGTTATGCTTATGTTTACGTTTGCATTGTGAATGGGCATTTACCGTCTCCCGCAGAACGGGACGAAGTCGGTCCATAAAGAGATCGGATAATCAGAGGAATAATCAAAAGCGAAAATACCGCAAATAAGAGTACATCGTAGTATTTATAATGATTATGTACTACATTACCACAAATACAATACGTACTTTTATACATCGTGTATATTATATCGAACTCCACACCAATAAGCATTGGATCGGCATCGAGTAGGAGTCGAATAGTCTATTGAATATTTCGTGTTTCCGTGACGGCCAACTCCTATGGTTTTTAGTCCCGTAAGTGTAGTGATCGTTTTTATCATTGGGGGTAGCCCACTTTTCCGCTGGAAAGCCAGTTTCGGTGCCGACCTATACGTCGGCTTGCCGGTTTTCCCCATCCAGATCTCTCTCCAGCGGGCACCGCCCCAGCTGCGGCAAGCTCTGGTCTCGCGACATGTGTGGTGGTGTAGTGCGGATGTTAGTGAAAGAGTGGGGGATGAGAATAGGACAAGTAAATGAAATGATCGCGCGCGGCCCCACACCAGTTTGTTAGGGCACTGCCCCGGCATTGAATTGAATTGAATTACCTTATTTTACGTGGCGAGACTCAGGCCATTGGGCCTGCTCTTCCTTCTGACCACGCAAATTTCGCTACGCTCCTTTCACCCACTAGCGGAGAAAGGAGGTATTTCTTGGGCGAGAAACAGGCGATTTGAATTTGGCTCAGAGGCGTCATTTAGGCTTGAGGATCTTTTACATGCAAGTAAATCAGCCGGCTTTACTTCCCTTCCGAAGGAAGGCGTACGAAGGATTTTTTCGCCCTTAAAAATCCACGCCTTCGATCGGGTTTGAAACTGCCAACTTGGATATAACAGCCCGAAACGCTAACCGTTACACCATCGCCGCGCGCATTCGCCTCATAACCGCGCGGGGCGGCGGCAGCGGCAGCGGCGGCGGCGGCGGTGGCGGTGGCGGCGGGCGACGTGGTGGGCGAGCGCCGCGACGCGACCGGCCGGCCGGTGGGTCCGGCGGCGCTGGTGGACGCGCGCGCGCACGACCATGAAACTAGCTGCTCTTCCGGCCGTTTTTGCGGCCTCGCACCGGCCGCTTCTGCCCCCGCCGTCGCCGCCACCGCCACCGCCGCCCCGCGCGGGGCCTCTGCTTCGCCGCCGCCGCCAGTGCGTGGAGGGCCTGTGCTCTCCCACGCGCGCGAGTGCCACCGGGCGGGGCGGAGCGGAGCGGAGTAGAGTGGAACGGAACGGCCAAGTTGCGGTGCGGTGCCGCGCCGCGTCGCGAAGTCGGCGCTCGCGCTGCCGACCGACGAATGGCGAACGGTCGCTCACAGAGCCCCTCTGCCCTCTCAGTTCGCGTCGTCAACGTTGGAGACGTGGCCGGGGAACGGAACAGTGGGTGGAAACCGGGCTATTGAAGTGATGAATATATATATATTATATTTATATATATATATATATATATATATATATATATATATATATATATATATATATATATATTTCTTTAGGTTCTCCTTTCCTGTTTAGCTTTTAATTTTTTTTTATAATTTCTTTTTTATGCAATTTTAGTAACGCTATATCATTTCCTTTGGCATGTTTCTTGGAACATTCGTTGTGGATAATCTTGTTTATAGAATATATTTGAATTGAATTGAATTGAATTGTGGCGAGACTCGGGCCATCAGGCCCGCTCTTCCGTCTGACCACGTAAATTTCGCTACGCTCCTTTCACCAACTAGCAGAGAAAGGAGGTATTTCTTGGGCGAGAAACAGGCGATTTGAATTTAGCTCAGAGGCGTCATTTAGGCTTGAGGATCTTTTACATGCAAGTAAATCTACTAACATGGGACAGCCGGCTTTACTTCCCCTCCGAAGGAAGGCGTACGAAGGATTTTATCGCCCTTTCGCTTTCGGCTTCGACCGGGTTTGAACCCACCAACTCGGGTATACCAATCCGATACGCTAACCGTTACAATCGCCGCAAAGTTATTTGGAAAGTTAATGGGACGGATTTAAGTTTCCATTGTAAGTTTGCGAGAAACTTGTTTCAATGGACCTAAGATACCACAACTTGATAAGTGATGTCGGGAGAAAATGCGCATACGTTCGCTACAAACTCTCTCCAGACTGGAAACATTTTTGTCATTCTGGCAGTTCTCTCTGCGAATAGCATAGACATTAGATTGTATTACATTCGCAATACCTTCTTTCTGTGACAACGTTTGAGTTGTTCCTGTATGGTTATGGTAACATTATTGTCACGTTTTACTGAGAAAACTAAAACCGCAATTTTTTGCACGAGAGGCTCAAGCCATAACGTAGGAGTACATCACAAAGTGATTTGTTGCGTGGTCTTGAAATTGCCTGGAACAGACCTAGCGCTCTTCTGAAGGTAGTCAAATCGATTTCCTCCAAATTGATAGATATTTACATTACGTTGCATTTGTTTTTCTTGCTGTAATCTGACAAGCATAATACTGTCTGTGCCGCACCGAACGCCAATGGCGCTGGCGACTTGTCTGACATCCACGAAACTTCTACATAACATACATAGTCTACGTTCGATTGACGTTGAGGAATACTTCGACGTGATTTTGGCATTTCAAATCCAGACACAAGTAGGGGGCATTGCATTTTAAGTCCTCATTTCCGTGATTTCTAAATTGTATTTCCCTTGTAGTAACTGTTGGTAGATATGATGCTAATTTGTTTTGAATCAATGCACAATTTTAGCACCTCTGACTGTTGTGTTTAAATCACGACGTTATGGAAAATGTGTTTGCGACTGTTAGTAGCAAAAACATGATTATCAATTTTTCATTTTCTGTCTTTTCGCTGCAAAATGGAATAACAATTTAATTCCGAACTGATTTGTTTGAATCGTAAGCTACACCGAATTTGGGATCGTCAACTAAAAAATGGAATGCAATAAATCTCAATTACGGGGCCGTGCGTTTCATAAAGCTCTCTCCAAAATTACTCGCGCACAGCAAAGAATGTGTGTGGGTGGTGTTTTTTTGTCGTGTGTTATTCGTTACCACGCCATGTGCTTTCTCGTGTGTTGACGGTAGCGTGTTCAAACATGTTCGCTCTTGATTGTGCACGTTCGATACCAAAAAAAGGGTGAGGAGATGTGCGCGTTGCATTACTACATTGACAAGTAACGTCAATTACTCTTTCGTGCATGAGAATGAATTAAGACGGACTCTCAATACTTTTCGTTTTTCTTCAAAATTCGGATATTGTAGACTTGATTCTGGACATTTTGAATATGAAATCGAATAGGCTGCACCCAGTAAATGGCCGAATCTCCTGCAGACCGCCTCGTCTAGGTCTTCAGTCTAACAGATAAACTTGTTTTATTACTTTGTATCGTAATATTTAACTCTTCAATTTCCTTCTACAACGGTGTTAAACTAATTTCATTTCGGTTTCTCTAGCTCCGTGTAATTTTATACGTGTTTGCGCCCCTAACGCATGAATAACACTTTAATAAAAATTGGTTAATCTTAATTGGTGGCAATTAAATGTTTACAATTATTTTGAAAAGTGCATTTACTTACGAAACAGTCAAGGGTTGGCGATCCGGGCTATGTAGCATCAACTTATGAAAATTTGTAGAATCTGCATTAATTCCATTTCTAAGCGAACAAAAATATATTGAATATTTAAAATGTGTCTACCTAACAGGGCTTGAAGCGGAAGTTAGTAGTTTGAACTTGGAAGTGGAGATTATTGAATTTTGTGTCGCTGTTTTGGGACAATTATCAACCGTGAGTACAGTTTTGAAGTTGCTGGAGAGCAGAGCCATTTTAGGGGTTACGAATGCGCCTGCATCATTGATGTTGAAAAAGTTCTTGCAATATTCAGGAAATTCCCAACACGTAGCGCAATAGGGCCATCGATATGGTCTACCGGTGAGGCAACCTAATGGGTAGACATTGGAGAGGAAAGCTCGAAGCGCAGAGAAATTGTAGGGAAAGCTGATGCGAAATTGTCAGTTAGAAAATCGGAAAATTCTTCGAAGAGCGCTCTGTGGCATGTACAGGCATTTATGCATATAAATAGTACAATTTTTTAATAAGAGATTACCAAACACTCCAAAAATATAACCGGATTTTACGTATGTCCTCCTAGGTTTGACAGTTCAGTTTTATGCATGAAATTCTTCAAATATTGGTTCCAAAATTAAAATTATGAACGCACATTAATACTTGTATAATTTAAGAGGGCTTTTGATGTGCATATGACTTTGAAGAATGGGGATTTAATCCTTCATTGCAATAGTACCGCACATTAATTCTTCATATGACGAACTATTAATGTTTATACTTTGTAAGTAACAAAGAAGATAATCAAACGTAGGACTAATAAACTAATATAAATTAACAAAATAATATTATTGAATAAAATAAGTTTGATTTTTTTTTCATTCAGTAAGGTACGCAGATTAAGTTCGTTAATGAGAATTTTCCTTTTATTTGTTAGTTTGTTTCTTACCTACCGGGTACGAAATCCGTGATGAGACCACATCTGCGGAGGCGTTATAGCATATGCCAAACCCGCGGTAGTTACCAGAATATACGGCCATTCGTTGGCCGATACCTGCAGAGCTGCCCAGTGATTCCCAATGGGGTTAGTATCGACCCCTCAGGGGGGGGGGGGGTGCAATTTTAAGTGGGGGTCAATAATGGTCGTGGAATAGGTAGGTCGAAGGCCGAATATGCACAGGCGACTGATCAGAATAATCAAGATCCTATTGATTACAAAAAAAATATATAATTGGAGTTGATAATTTTTTTTTCTTGTATAACGCTTCAAAACTTCTTATACACTTATTTAAATTTGGAAAATATGAAAATTGTAATTACTAAAAAAATTGCATGTCTAATACACTTTTTCAAAATTTGTGTTCATATTCTTTGATTAATTGGTATAAAATCATTTAGGCGAAACTGTTTTATGATTGTATTGTATGCTGTATATTATACAAAACGTGAAGGGGGTCGATGAAGAAGTATGAAGAAGTGCTTCTTTTAAAAGGGGTCGACGTAAGACAAAAGGTTGGGAATCCCTGCTCTGTTCACTGAAGCCACTTGCTCCTGTCGTCGCAGGAAAGAACCGCCATCGCGTTTTCAGTGCGCACCTGAGGAAGAAGAAGATGGCGGTTCGGACGTCAGCGGCGCTGGGGAAGCACAGCGGCTTACCTCGTAATAGAATCTACGCGATTATGCACTAGCGAACGAGTCATTGACCTTGACACCAATGACCATGCAAATGGCAACAATGAAAGCTTAACATGCTCGTTCACGTTTTCTTGCAGAGACGTTGGCGGCGTTTCTTTTTTTTTTTTCGGTTTCACTTGACGGAAGGAGGATGTGGTGCAAAGAGGAGGAGGAAGCTTTTATTTCTGTTTTTATCTTGGTTTTATTTTTGTGTTTTCTACATTTTAAGTTATTGCATCAAAGTTCTTGACCATTCGTAGTGTGATGAAGAGGCTTGGAGGTTCATTCGTCTTATGGTTTGTCCACTATAATTAGTTAAAATTATATATTCACAGAGAATGTGAAATATAGTTCATTTTACTGAAATAAATGACGGTGCTTCTGATCTATAAATTTCTCCACTGCAATATCTGATCACGTGATAGGTAAAAAGATGAAATCAGACTTATTAATTCGTAACCGCTGTTCACACACTATATCCAATACATATTAACCCAGTTAAGTAAAACGTCAACCGATATCATGTACGATAATAAACGTGAATTTTGTTCCTATGCATGCTTGAACAAGTCAGTAGAGAGAGAACTTGTATGAATATTATTTGTTGCAAATATTTGCAGTATTTAACATAGGAAAATATGATCTTTGGTGTGTCCTGAAATAGACAATGAAATTCCAATACATTTTGGAAAAAATTTTAATAAAATTTTGTGACGATGGTCCTTAAATTCATTATGGGATTTGGCCACAAATGTCGTTCTAGTGAGCACTGGAGTAATGCAGCTAAACAAACTATTCAGCTGTGAGTGCTACAGAATTGAAATAGAATGTAAAGCCACAACAAATAAGGTTTGGGAAGTAAAACCTTTCTTTCTGTTCTGAATAGGAATATTTCTGGTACAGAGTATGAAGTTACCACGGTTTTATGTGATTAAAAAGTAAGGTTACGATTAACAGGAATTTGAGTAAAGGTATAATGATTGAAAAACATACCACATCTGTTTTTTGATGGTGGCATATTTCAAATTTATGCGTACATCGGAACATATGGCGGTTATTCTAAACTCATACGTACTGATGAAATTCATTGGTATAATGCCTACTCCGTGCTTTCCATTGGGTTAACAGTATACAGTCTGAAAACAACTTCGTGTAATCGGAACAGTCAATTAAATCACCCCATCCATATGTTCCGATGTACCGCCAACTTTTGTGTCTACCAAGTAGTGTGTGTGTGTGTGTGTGTGTCTGTGTGTGTGTCTGTGTGTGTGTCTGTCTGTGTGTGTGTCTGTGTGTGTGTCTGTGTGTGTGTCTGTGTGTGTGTCTGTCTGTGTGTGTGTCTGTGTGTGTGTCTCTGTGTGTGTGTGTCTGTGTGTGTGTGTGTCTGTGTGTGTGTGTGTCTGTGTGTGTCTGTGTGTGTGTGTCTGTGTGTGTGTGTCTGTGTGTGTGTGTCTGTGTGTGTGTGTCTGTGTGTGTGTGTCTGTGTGTGTGTGTCTGTGTGTGTGTGTCTGTGTGTGTGTGTGTCTGTGTGTGTGTGTGTCTGTGTGTGTGTGTGTCTGTGTGTGTATGTGTCTGTGTGTGTATGTGTCTGTGTGTGTATGTGTCTGTGTGCGTGTGTGTGTGTGTGTCTGTGTGCGTGTGCGTAGGGTGAGATGTACCACCGAGCGAAGCGCGCTTGTCTAACCCGGCGCGCGCCCTCTCGTGCTGTGCAGATGAGCGGCAAGCGCAGCCGCAGCTTCAAATGCGCCGTGCACCAGCGCGACCGCGAGGTGAGCAGCGAGAACGACTTCCACGTGCTGGCGCGGGAGCCGCCCGCCTTCCGCAAGATGGTGCGCCTCATCGCGGACGAGTTCCTCACGGAAGAGCGCGACCGCAAGTACTACGCCGACCACTACTCCTGCTGCCCGCCGCCGCTCTTCGTCGTCTTCGTCACGCTGCTCGAGGTGAGTGCCCGGCCCCAAACGCCTTCAATGTGGGGGCGGCATTAAAAAAAAATAAAATAAAATAAAATAAAAAAAAGAAGCTTTTGTTTAAGTATGCGGGTATTTGGATGAAAGTTTCGTGACAAGTTAAAATGAATAGTCACTGTTTTTTTTTTTTTTTTTTTTGGGGGGGGGAGATTTCAATCATTTCCCACCGTGTGGATCCTACATTACTTAAATTTATTTTAACACGATTTGAAAATGTTATATTTTTATTGATCGTTATGCTAGTCTATGTTTCTTTTAAGAATTGGTGTGCCTGTAAACACTGGTTTAAAACATTGAATTAAATTGGTTGAATTACTGGCCAAGGTTTAAAACATTGAATTAAAAGTAAATTGATAATGTTAAATTCACTTTTTTTTCATTTTCATTTTGAAGCATGTTTGGTATTACCAAATAATTTATATGCGGGTATTTGGTATTTTGATGAACTTTCCGTGATTTCAGTCTACTGAGCGAGGCTGCTTCAATGTTATTGTGTATAGGAAGGCTAGTAATAATTATAATATTACTATGATTAGCGTTATCAAGAATTGAATTGAAATAGTGACTTATTTTACGTGGCGAGACTCGGGCCATAAGAACCCGCTCTGCCGTCTGACCACGCAAATTTCGCTAAGCTTTGGCTACGGAGAAAGAAGGTATTTCTTGGGCGACGAAACAGGCGATTTTTTCGATTTAGCTCAGAGGCGTCATTTAGGCTTCATCAATCTTTACATGCAAGTAAATCTACTATAATTATGAATTGTGTGCATAAAAATATTAAATATTACAGATAATGTCGAATGACGCAAGCTAAACTCAGCTCATGCTGAGATACAATTCATTCGTTTTAAGGATTTTCTGAAAATATTTTTGCTTGTAAGTTTCGTGACAAGTTAAAATGAATAGTCACTTTGGGGGGGGGGGGATTTCCTAATTTTCCTCCCTGTGGATCCTACATTGCTTCAATTTATTTTAACACGATTTGAAAATAAGTTATGTTTTTATTGATCGTTATGCTAGTCTACTATGTTTCCTTCAAGAATTGGTGTGCCTTTAAACACTGTGCCAAGGTTTAAAACACTGAATTACAAGTAAATTGTTAATCTTAAATTTCACTTTTTTTCATTTTCATTTTGAAGTATGTTTGGTATTACCAAATAATTTGTATATTCGGTGCGTTTTTTCAATACTCTTATATCCTCGCCTTCACACTGGGGTTTTGTTTATCAGATTTTAAAATTTCACAAAATAATTCTCCATCAGAAGAAAAAGGAAATTTTCTCCGAATTAGGAAAATAATAAACATATGCTTTGGAAACGAAAGAAAATTGAAATAACAGGCAGTTTGAGAGAGGGAAAAGAAAAGTTTCGTCTATTGTATTGATATGTACATTGCAATGTCTTGGTGACTAATTTGCGATATGGAAGGCAGTGGCAAGTAACGTGTTCATCGTGGTACCCCAGTCTTCATTACGATCTTGACACCACTACTAATTGACAAAAGCCTCGCTACTCGTTGTCTCGCTACTCGAGGGGAGACACAATCGAGTGGATTCGAAGGAAGCCTTGTATAAAAAATAATAGAAATTTTACACGCAAGTTCAGAAAGCAGAACATTCCAAGAAATGGAATGAGTTTTAAGTTAGGAAGTTATAAGCTTGCCGCCATGTCTTCTGGTTTGGGAGATCAACCATTAAGAATGAAAGAAGCTATGGGTTAGAATACTGCGCAAGAAAAGTTTTGTAATTCCTTTAATGCAAAACGTATGCCATTATTTCATTTCTTAATTCGTCACGCCCACTTTTGCTTTTGCTTCACCATTATTTTGTATTTATCATGCTGCTAGATGTTATTGGGACGCTTGTTACGGGGTACTGCAACGAGAGCTACCTCAGGAAAATGTTAGCGAGTAGGAAAAATACCAAAGAAAATGGAACATCGAAAAATACGTGCAACAAACAAAAAATGTTCCTTGTAGTATGCAACGAAGGTAGTAAAAGTGAAGATGGAGAGTCAGAGGAAGCACATGGGAGGAGAGGGATTCGGCCAATTTTTCCCCTGTGACTTGAAAGCGGTGTAATACGTCCAGGAGTCATTCTTCCATTTTGACCATGCGCCACACTTCTACCCTCTCCTGTCCTTCGTTGTGTTCACTTTACTCCATGCGAGCGCTCGGCACGGGGAAACGGCTCGCAAAGGAAAGTGGCAGGTCAGACTGAGAATTCAGTAGACAGTCTGCAGTCTATCTCTTCACCGGGCTGATATTTACAGCAATGGAACTGTGCTGTTTCGTAAGGTTATTGAAGAGACGGTGTTTCTTATTTGGAACTGCCGATTTGGTGTTACCTCTCAGATGTAGTTTTTCTAACAGTAGTATTAATCTGGTAGTAATCTGATATATAGTAGTAGTAATCTAAAATCTCCATGAATATGGTATTCGTAAATTGATACATTTAAAAAAAAAAATATGTTCAGAAACTTTGCCCTGCGAGTGTGCCGGCTTAACGACTTATCTTATTATTCTTAAGATAAGATTATGTATGGTTATACGAAAAGCATAGTGAGGATAGCAACGTATAGTAATCAAAATTATATTCTTCAGAAACCCCGATGACAGAAAATACGTTTTCAGAAACAAGTGGCTGAAATCAGCATGCTTATTCCCCTTGTCTGGCCTAGCGTTATCTTTCTTATATCTATTAGGGTGCACCAACTCGCCCACGCATTGGGTGGGTATTCTAGAACAGGAAACTGCAAAGAGAAACACTAACTCCATCGAACAAATTGAAACGGAAATAAAAAATAGCAACATCCGGAAAGCAGGACAGTGAGACGGGGATTAGGACAAACAAAAGTAGTCGGGTGGTCACATAGAAAATGAAAGGCCGTGATGACAAGTAATATACACTATGTTCGAAAACGTTCTTTGAATTTTTTGACATATTATAACACCTTAGCCACGATAACGCCTAAATATTAGGGAGCGATGGTTAATTTTTCTCTCGGTTTCGAATCCGCTGAGGGGCGTAACGGAGGCCTTTTTGTGCTTGAGCTTAGTGGGTCATTGGGTGAAAATAGAACGCGCAGCGATAAAGTTTTGTGCGGGAACCGCCTCAGAAACATTAGAGATTATGAAAATGCCTTTGATGAATTCTTAGGGATCGCAATCGTTAAATGATGACCCAGAGCGGATATGGACATTTTCAACGTGTCTTGGATCTCGTCTGCCATGTCAGATTATAGTAGAGGAGTGGAACATTAATATAACACAATTTTCTTACTATTTCACTATATTGTTTCTGTCCAGCTCTCCGCAGATTCCACGGTGCTCGACAACGCCGTAGCCCTTGCATCGACGATTGACATTTTCTAGCTAAATATCGAGCGACTACTCACTCTCTCTCGATTTTCACCTTACATGTGTATGCCACTAGCGGACTTTTTTTTCCAAAGCTAACGACACTGAATGGACGACGATGTGGGTCAGTTTTTGAAATCCAAAATGCAGTGACAGAGCACATTTTTCATTTAAAAGTGACCTCTAGGGCATTCCAAAACCTTCTGGAAGACGTCGCTTGTGTGTTGGTAGAGGAGGTTAAGATAAGATTTAAATAATAAATTAATACGTAAAATAATTTTTTTTGTTAACACCGTCCAGGAACTTTCGAATTTCAGACGCTGCTATAGCCGCTTACTCTTTCACTTATTACCCTTCCTGATTTTCCTGTTTTTTATTCCCGTTCCCATTTGTCCGACGAGTTCGTGTTTCCCATTGCAATTTCTTTCCTTAGAAGACCCAACTTTTGCGTGTGCAAGTTGGTACACCGTTCTAGATGATATGATAAAGATAATGTTGAATTAGGCGACAAGTCGGCAGGCTAATTTCAACTATTTATTTCTAAAAACGAATTTCCGGTCATCTAGTTTCTAAACAGTATTATTTTGATTTAAGTTTTCATCCTCACTGTGCTTTTCTCTTTAATTGTTACATTTCTGCATTCGTATTGTTACATTTTGGCGTCTACTTTCCATGTGACAAATCCAATATAAGCTCGTGCATTTTTTTTTTACTTACGTGCATTCGAGATTCGTATAAAAACATCCTCCGTGACTCGAGCATATCAAAGAAAAGCATGACAATAAAATGCATTAAATTAACTGAAATAGTACTTCATAACCCCGCCCATGGGGCGCAGCACTGAGGCCAGCTCTGAGTTGACATGACTTGATACTCCGTGAAGACGCCACTAAATTCTTAGAAAAACGGCGGCATCTCCCACAGGCTTTGTTGAAACGCGAACCAACACCAGTTGTTGAAAGTGATTGCTGAGAAAACGTTTCGTTTGTTGTCAAGAGTTTGTTATTCGTCGTGCATTATTGAGGATCTTGCGCCACGTAGGGTACATACCGCTAACGTTGTAAAGTGAGAATCTGACGACGAGAACAGCGGGTTCTATTTTCCAAGCGAAAATTGGAGAGAAAATAACATGCAGAAGTAAACAACAAACAGATGTTCTTAAAGTATTTAGTGTTTGTAACAAGATTCTACGCTTGTTACAAATGTTGGTTGATTGTTTCCTGGAGTTTCTGCTCTTCTCAGTTGGGGTGAGTGACGTTGAACACATGGCACGCCTTGTAGTATGTGCAGCGTACGTAATTGTTATATTCCAGGAAGCCAGATCGTTTATCGCTAAAGAGGGTACATTGCTTCAACACGCGCCCACCTCCGAAAGATCTTAATGCTCCCCCAAAACTGACAGAAAACAATTTCGAAGCATAAACAACCATAATGTTTTCATTTTAAGAAAGAGATTGGTCGTTATTCTCCAATTTATTTAGAGTGACTTTTGAAATGCGATCAGCTGAGACGCGGTTATCCAATCGAGAGCTTCGTTACGATTGTGTTTGGTATTGAAGCTTCCTATTGGATAACCGCGTCTCGTAAGTCCCTCTAATTAAATCTGAGCTTAATTGCAGAGCAACGTTTCTTTCTCTCGGAGTGCGGAAGGCGCGCGCGGTTGCTCAGAGAACAGGATCCGCTGTGGGAAAGGAAGCGGCGAATGGAGCATACGTTGGGCGAACGGGAGTGGATATGGGAACAGCAGAAAACACCGGAAACAAGGAAAAGCGAAGGAGCAAGGTGAGGCAAAGAACTGTTCGCATTTTATGGAGCCTAGATCGTAATGCATAGTTAGGTTTTCCGTTGTCTGCCCTCATGGTCGCGAATCACGTAATTCGATGCTAGTACGACTGTGTGAGACAGTGTGACTGGGAAGGATAACGGTAAACGTAATAACAATGGGAAATGAAGCGGCAACTGGTCGTAGATAAGGGTGTGCATTGAAATGTGAAGGAAGGAACGGGTTCGTAACGGAATTTAGGAACTTGTTTTAAAATGATTAAAATGTTCAAATCTGATTGCTTATTTCAAGCAAGTTATTTCTAAATGTCTGTTTACTGATAAAATTGACGACTGTATGCATTTATTAACGGCGTTACGCAGAATTTGCACATGTTAAATTTTCTCTTGCAATACAACTTCGAACCATATCTCCGTTCACCAAATTTCACATTAATCATTCGGAATACGCAAAATTTCCTAAAATTAATCTTGCTATGGGTTGTTTTGCATTGCATTAATTGCGGTGGAGCGTGTAATAATTCGGTGGGTATTTTAAAACGTTATTGCAGTACTTTTAGAACGTGCACTTGAAAATGATAAAGAACGATGAAAATTTGTGTAAGAGTGGGACAATGATAATTGATAACGAATCAGTCACCAGAGTTGGCACAACCAGATTTCAATTGTACAATGAGTTGCATAATATTCTCAATAACTCTGTAAGAAAGCAAAAAATCTGAATGACGTATTCACGTAGTATTGTGACGTAGTATTATTTTGAGGCGTTAGAAAATCGTTGATCTGTGCATTTTACTTAAATTCTTTTTACGTTTTGTTTTACGGTTGAATAATTCCAACGAGATTTATGCGAAACCATAATGCAGTGCCGCCTTTATAACGAAGTTTATTCCTAATTGACTTGACAGACCTGTCGCCATTTTCTCATGCTTTGCTGAAGCCATTTCATATTCCATTGAGCATGACGGGAGTACCCAGGTATGAGGATTTTGGTGAAGTTTGGGGTTTAAAAGAGAATTCTGTGAGCGATTTCCAGGATTTTCTCCTTGGGTTGGCTTATGCTTCGTTACTTCTTAAAGCTTATTTCATTCTTTCAAATTTCGTGGGGTTTACACACTTCACTGATCGCTTTAGCCGTTTTCCTTACTGCCCATTGATAGACTAGTGGCAGTAAATCTGTCTTTGTAAGTAAATCATTTTAAACCTTTCTGCTGGATTTTGAAGACTACCTTTTGTGACAAGGTTTCGAAGTGAAGTTCAGAAATTGAGTTGCAATAGTAATATTTTTTCTTGGAAATTGTGTGATGTTAAAGTATTGAATTACAAGGAATCTCCAACACTTGGTGTAATTTGAATTCGTGTATAGGGTTGCATTTTTTCAGGCAATGTGTGCTGAGATATCACGTATGTCAGGTTTGGATTACTTTTTCCAATGAAGTGTTTTTGAATCGGCCCTTACAATTGCAATCGCTTATTAAAAGTTAGTATTTCAATGCGAAGACGTGAGAAATAGGAGCCCTAGCTTTTTAACGCCTGTTTTCATGGAGAGGACAAACGAAAAATCTAGTGTGGCGGGAGGGCAAAATTGTATTCAATGTGTTTATTAGCTGTTTGAAATGGATATTATCTATGGTATTAGCTGTTTGAAATGGATATTATCTATGGTATTAGCTGTTTGAAATGGATATTATCTATGGTATTAGCTGTTTGAAATGGATATTATCTATGGTATTAGCTGTTTGAAATGGATATTATCTATGGTATTAGGTGTTTGAAATGGATATTATCTATGGTATTAGGTGTTTGAAATAGATATTATCTATGGTATTAGGTGTTTGAAATAGATATTATCTATGGTATTAGGTGTTTGAAATAGATATTATCTATGGTATTAGGTGTTTGAAATAGATATTATCTATGGTATTAGGTGTTTGAAATAGATATTATCTATGGTATTAGGTGTTTGAAATAGATATTATCTATGGTATTAGGTGTTTGAAATAGATATTGTCTATGGTTACTGATGGTGCCATCCCGACAATGTTTCATTTGAAGCGTATTCCAGGTTATTCAATAGTAATATTTTTACACAAATTCCATTCTCGATGCTTTCAGTTCATTGGTTTGACTTATCACTTAATAACTATCACGATATTCCTTTAATATGAAGCGACACCCGTGTGTGTGGCCATTAGTGTAACACTGTCACGTCCAGAGTAATGCGAGGTTGTCACTACTTCCAATACACATGCAGTATGAATAATATAAATATTATTCATATAATGAATAACTAGTTTTGGTCACAATTTGACGAAGATTGACTTCTACTTCGCCGGCATGACCTCCTCAATAGCATATCGCGCATCTTATACTTGTATTGTATGGTAAGCACCAAAGATATTTCTATCTTACAGTCATTGAGAATAGCCAAAAATACGTGACGAATCACGCTACAATGAAAAGAAAATTAAAAAAAAAAACACACTTAAAAATGCAAATATTCTAATGAATTTTGGTCTACGATCTCGTGTAGATGCAGTTGTACTCTCACGATTTCAGGAATATGCGGATAAATCGTAAAGGTACCAACTTATTCCCACAAGAGGAAATATAAACATTGGAGTGTGTCTGGAAGGAGCAACATGACTAATCTTTAAATGATATCAATTCAACGACATTCATTAACTTTGGTTATACGAGGAAACAGACATTATAACTGATTTTAGGGGGGATTCGTCTTTCTAAGTCGAAACTCTGTCAACGACACCTAGGGATGGGGCGATATTTGTTATAACTATGGGGCGTATTTTAATAAAATGTAATTTTTTTCTTTTTACTTTAAAACAATGCCGTTTAGTGTAGAATTTAATTTTTTGTTAAGACAAAAGGAAAGAACTCATTTCTGTCTTTTTTTGATTTTTTTTGTCATTTGAACTAAGTCATTTTTTACCCATTTTCGTAATTTTTAATGCATTTTCCGCTGATATCGTTCATAATGCCATTTTAATGGTACTTCCTTCTAAAATGATATTTACAAGATACAACAAATATTGTCCACAGAATACCCGAGTAGCCCATGCGATTTCCAGGCTCAGAAATTGTAATGTCAGGCGTTGTATCTAATTAATGTTTGTCTGACGTATGTCAGTGCCAATGTCGGTTCGGCCGATTTCAGAGATTTCCTGGTAACCAAACCAAAAGTTTGCGAGCCGAGTTCACTTGAACGAATAGAAGCAGCCTCAATTACATCAGTATCGTACACCACAGCTTGAGTTGTTCATCCGAAGTGGTTTTGATTCAATTTTTTAAGTCATTTTTCTTTGCTTTTAGAGGATTTTAAAAATATTTGAAGAGCATTTTATTGATAATTTTTGGCGGTGTTTTAGGCCATCAAAATACCTCCCCTAGTTATAACTGATTTTCAGGTGGTGGTGTCGTTCTGAGTGAAAACACTGCCAACGACTCCTTCTTTGTCCCCGCCCACAGTAACAGTATTTCTTTTCATTTATACATTAGGCGGCTTCAGCAGCTAGAGGAGGCGCTTTATCTTACAGCTAATTGTAATATTCTAGAACTAAAGATAAATTATTTGCACTTTGGCATTCCTAACTTACACTATGATGGGTTCTTATTAATTACCATTTTTTATCATTATACATGTGTGAGATCTCCCTCTCTCTCTCTCTCTCTCTCTCTCTCTCTCCCTCTCCCTCTCTCTATCTCTCTCTCTCCCTCTCCCTCTCTCTATCTCTATCTCTCTCTCTCTCTCCCTCTCCCTCTCCCTCTCTCTATCTCTATCTCTCTCTATCTCTCTCTATCTCTATCTCTCTCTATCTCTCTCTCTATCTCTCTATTCTCTATCTCTCTCTATTCTCTCTCTATCTCTCTATTCTCTATCTCTCTCTATCTCTCTCTATTCTCTCTCTATCTCTCTCTATTCTCTTTCTATCTCTCTCTATTCTCTCTCTATTCTCTCTCTCTATCTCTCTATCTCTCTCTATCTCTATCTCTCTCTATTCTCTCTATCTCTCTCTATTCTCTCTATCTCTCTCTATTCTCTCTATCTCTCTCTATTCTCTCTATCTCTCTCTATTCTCTCTATCTCTCTCTATTCTCTCTATCTCTCTCTATTCTCTCTATCTCTCTCTATTCTCTCTATCTCTCTCTATTCTCTCTATCTCTCTCTATTCCCTCTATCTCTCTCTATTCTCTCTATCTCTCTCTATTCTCTCTATCTCTCTCTATTCTCTCTATCTCTATCTATTCTCTCTATCTCTATCTCTCTCTATTCTCTCTATCTCTATCTCTCTCTATTCTCTCTATCTCTATCTCTCTCTATTCTCTCTATCTCTATTCTCTCTATCTCTATCTCTCTCTATTCTCTCTATCTCTATCTCTCTCTATTCTCTCTATCTCTATCTCTCTCTATTCTCTCTATCTCTATCTCTCTCTATTCTCTCTATCTCTATCTCTCTCTATTCTCTCTATCTCTCTCTATTCTCTCTATTCTCTCTATCTCTCTCTATTCTCTCTATCTCTCTCTATTCTCTCTATCTCTCTCTATTCTCTCTATCTCTCTCTATTCTCTCTATCTCTCTCTATTCTCTCTATCTCTCTCTATTCTCTCTATCTCTCTCTATTCTCTCTATCTCTCTCTATTCTCTCTATCTCTCTCTATTCTCTCTATCTCTCTCTATTCTCTCTATCTCTCTCTATTCTCTCTATCTCTCTCTATTCTCTCTATCTCTCTCTATTCTCTCTATCTCTATCTCTCTCTATTCTCTCTATCTCTATCTCTCTCTATTCTCTCTATCTCTCTCTATTCTCTCTATCTCTATCTCTCTCTATTCTCTCTATCTCTATCTCTCTCTATTCTCTCTATCTCTATCTCTCTCTATTCTCTCTATCTCTATTCTCTCTATCTCTCTCTATTCTCTCTCTATCTCTCTCTATTCTCTCTCTATTCTCTCTCTATCTCTCTCTATCTCTCTCTATTCTCTCTCTATTCTCTCTCTATCTCTCTATTCTCTCTCTATCTCTCTCTATTCTCTCTATCTCTATCTCTCTCTATTCTCTCTATCTCTATCTCTCTCTATTCTCTCTATCTCTATCTCTCTCTATTCTCTCTATCTCTATCTCTCTCTATTCTCTCTATCTCTATCTCTCTCTATTCTCTCTATCTCTATCTCTCTCTATTCTCTCTATCTCTATCTCTCTCTATTCTCTCTATCTCTCTCTATTCTCTCTATTCTCTCTATCTCTCTCTATTCTCTCTATTCTCTCTATCTCTCTCTATTCTCTCTATCTCTCTCTATTCTCTCTATCTCTCTCTATTCTCTCTATCTCTCTCTATTCTCTCTATCTCTCTCTATTCTCTCTATCTCTCTCTATTCTCTCTATCTCTCTCTATTCTCTCTATCTCTCTCTATTCTCTCTATCTCTCTCTATTCTCTCTATCTCTCTCTATTCTCTCTATCTCTCTCTATTCTCTCTATCTCTATCTCTCTCTATTCTCTCTATCTCTATCTCTCTCTATTCTCTCTATCTCTATCTCTCTCTATTCTCTCTATCTCTATCTCTCTCTATTCTCTCTATCTCTATCTCTCTCTATTCTCTCTATCTCTATCTCTCTCTATTCTCTCTATCTCTATCTCTCTCTATTCTCTCTATCTCTATCTCTCTCTATTCTCTCTATCTCTATCTCTCTCTATTCTCTCTATCTCTATCTCTCTCTATTCTCTCTATCTCTATCTCTCTCTATTCTCTCTATCTCTATCTCTCTCTATTCTCTCTATCTCTATCTCTCTCTATTCTCTCTATCTCTCTCTATTCTCTCTATCTCTCTCTATCTCTCTCTATTCTCTCTATCTCTCTCTATCTCTCTCTATTCTCTCTATTCTCTCTATCTCTCTCTATTCTCTCTATCTCTCTCTATTCTCTCTATCTCTCTCTATTCTCTCTATCTCTCTCTATTCTCTCTATCTCTCTCTATTCTCTCTATCTCTCTCTATTCTCTCTATCTCTATCTCTCTCTATTCTCTCTATCTCTATCTCTCTCTATTCTCTCTATCTCTATCTCTCTCTATTCTCTCTATCTCTCTCTCTCTATTCTCTCTATCTCTCTCTCTCTATTCTCTCTATCTCTATCTCTCTCTATTCTCTCTATTCTCTCTCTATTCTCTCTATTCTCTCTCTATTCTCTCTCTATCTCTCTATTCTCTCTCTATCTCTCTCTATTCTCTCTCTATCTCTCTCTATTCTCTCTCTCTCTTTCTCTACATTCGCACGTCCAACGACTCGGGGAGGTCGCTGCGCTGCGCGGGTGGCCTCGTGAAGTCGTGGGCGGGGGCGCGGCGCATTCCTGCGCTGGGTGCGTGTGGGTGGGGCGGGGGTGAGAGGTGCGCGCGTGCTGGCAGCGCGAGGCCGCGGATTTGGCGCAGGTGCGCCCAGAAGGGCGGAGACGAGACGAGGCGGTGACGGGGGGTGGGCGGGCCCCCCTCCCTTCGCTTGGGAAAACTCGCCGAGGTAATTCAGAAGCACGACGGGCGAGAATGCTAGAACGATTGGGCCGCCCCTCCGAAGAATTGTTGTTGCACCTTTCGGGGATGCTATTCTCTAGCTTCGTTGGCGGCGCCTTTCATATTTGTGAGGAATTTTGTGGGGGCTACGGAGAGGAGCGAAAATAGCTGTGAATAACTTTTCCTTTAACGGTGTTGGTTTTAAACAAATGCATACAATTTACGTAATTCTTTCATTAAATTTAGAAAGTTAATCTGCAATATTTTGAGACTTCAGTGAAAGCGATCATCCTCGCAGAAGGAAGCCAATGATTTGCAATATGGTTTTTTTGGGTTCATTATTTAACTGTGTCAAATCCTCAGTTTGTATGATGAAAAGTTAACTTATTGCAAAATGACTAAAATAATTGAATAGGAACAAGACGAACTCGTTTTTAATACTATAGGCCCTCTGAAGGGCTTTCTCTTCTTGCTCAAGCAGGCGGGAGTAGACTTCCGTCGAGAATGGTTGGGATCCGTTCCCGCGGAGGCGTGGGAGAAGGCGAGTGCTGCCATGAAAGCAAAGGTTTCACAAACGATGGTGGCGGAGCATTCGGGGTCCGTTCGAACGGTCTATTCGTGGCATTTTGACAGGGTTTCTGATGGATTTGTTACCTTCGGACATCTTGACTGGCTTAGTGCTTTGGAGCCAAAAACACCCAACGTTTTTGGGCTGCAGATTCGTGTTTTCGTAACGATTAGCAGATTAGTTTGCCTTCGCAGGAGTCTCGACAGGTTGGAAAAAAAGTCTCGCTGAAATATATAATTATCAGTATTCAGACGATTTTCTGAAATTAATTTGCGATAATGTGCTTCAAATAAAATAAATTCATCGATAACGAATGGCATGATGTACGATAGAACTATTATGATTGGTTTCTTTCTCATCGTACTAGAGTTAAACTTGATTAGCGTACGCGGCCGGGAAGTAGACCTTGTGAAACTCCAACCCCTTCTTCCTCCTTTCTACTTCATGTTTCACTTTCTACAGTCATGTGGGAGGAATAAGATGTTACAGTGGGGGATTACTGTAGTAATAATATTTGTAATAGAAATTAATAAATGTAGAAGAACTCAAAAGAGTTCATTTTGTAGATCACGGGATAACGAAATTAACTCGAGACGCTGAGATTCCAAAACAATGTTTTAAAGGTGTAAGAAACACTTTCCTAAGAGTTAAATGCAACCCTCAGAAATACTCCGTTAATGGGGCTTATGTTGGGTTTTTGAAATAAGAAAATGGCGATCTACCGGGACACAGATTCAATCGTTTCCGACAACCTATGCTACAAAGTGCAGATATATTCAAAAATTGTAATAGAACGTCAAAAAGTGTTTCATTATGCGCTACATAAACAAATCTCTGATAATTGAGTCGGGTACAGTGATAACGTATGTTAATGTTGCGGGTTCGATGTGCCTCTGCCCTTTTACCTATATTACTATATACCGAAAATAAATAAATAAATAAAAATAAAAAGAACCCTTTGAGTATACCAGATCCTTGATACTGTAACAAGTTACAGTATCATAGATCTGGTATACTCCAACGGTTCTTGTTTTCGGTGTACGACGGGCAAAATTCTAAATATTTCGTCCAAAATCTGTTCGATGCGGAACAAGGTGTCCCTCCTCAACAGTTGTAAATTACGGGTTTTAGGTCAACAGTTCTTTACATTATCTTTCCGTCGTGTATTATGTGTGGAGAGGACACGGTAAGATTTCTAGCAGCAGCATCTGCCCCTGCGAAGCGCGGAGTGCGTGTCCAGGGGAAACTTGCAGCCCCTTTCTTTCGCTCGGCCCCTTTGGCGGGGAGGTGGGCGGGCCGCGCGGCGGTGCCTGGCGCTGACGTCCGGGGCCTTCGTTATCCGGCCACGTGCCTTTTCTTTTCACCGTCCGCGTGACGCTTCCGTCTCCGTGGGAACGACTTGCGCAGGAAGCCTTCGCGGTCGTTACAACCCCCGCCCCGCCCCCGCCCGCGGCCGCCGCCGTCGCCCCGCCTCCCAGCCTCGCCCCCAGCCCCGCCCCCAGCCCTGCCCCCGCCCCCAGCCCTGCCCCCGCCCCAGCCCTGCCCCCGCCCCCAGCCCTGCCCCCGCCCCCAGCCCTGCCCCCGCCCCCAGCCCTGCCCCCGCCCCCAGCCCCGCCCCCAGCCCCGCCCCCAGCCCCGCCCCCAGCCCCGCCCCCAGCCCCGTCCCCAGCCCCGCCCCACGCCCCCAGCCACGCCCCCCCCCAGCCACGCCCCACCCGCCTCCCCAGCCCCCCTCCAGCCACGCCCCGCCCCGCCCCCTGCCCCTCTCCACCCCAGCTCCGCCCCCAAACCGCCCCGCACCCTTCCAACCGCGCACCCCAGGCCCACCTCCCAGCCCCGCCCCTTCTTCGAATCGCCGCCTCCTCTCCCTGCCCTGCTCCGCCCCTCCCCGCCCCTCCCCGCCCCGCCCCTTCTTCAACTCGCCTCCTCCTCTCCCTGCCCTGCTCCGCCCCTCCCCGCCCCGCCCCTTCGACTCGCCTCCTCCTCTCCCTGCCCTGCTCCGCCCCGCCCCTCCGTTGCGAACACAATCGCTCGTTTGACGCACATTCCCCCGTTGCGAGGGATGTCGACGTTGCTGCTGACGTCCGGAAGCTAAATCCGGTCTTCGGGGGACAATGCACGAAATTCACAGGCCTTTCGGAGTATCGATTTTGCCTGGAGGATGCTTAAGGTAAGGAAGAAGTAAGGTACTCGAACGGGAGAAGCCGCTGTATTCCCTCGCTTAAATCGACATACTTGTGCAGCGTATTGCGTCCCTTTTATGCATTTATTTCAACAGTGCAAACCAACATAATTCAAATGTGTGGTAAGATATAATGAAATAAATGAAGTGACAGGTTAATTATAAATTAAATTGAAAATGCAGAATGATGTACACAGGATTCAGTCGAAACGTATTTTGAACAGTTGCAAAAGTGTTATTTTATCAGTTTTGACTCCTTGGCCTCGGTTTTCAACGTGTGCTTTGAGTTTCTCGACTGTGGCTTAGGTTATTTTATGAACAAAATGTCCTAATACTAATTTTGAAGGAAAAAAAAGTTATTCTGATCAGTGATGATAAGGGTCCTTATTGCAAAAGGCGAGTGTAGGCAAACAGCGAACTGACCAAGAAAGTGTAATTTGAATATTTCATTAAAACTAATAATACTAAAAATTTTGTGTATTTTGCACTATTCAGCGGAAGAGATTTTCTGTACCAATACAGTAATGCATTCAAAGAAGAAAACGGGAACTTTCTGGATCAATGCAAATGATTCCCATCAAAGAGGCTCGTACTTCAGGAGTAGGAGTAGCGTACTCTATCATTTTATCCTTTGTTCAGAGGGGACCTACGTTGTAGTTCCAGAGAAAATCTGTAGAAGAGGCGAGGTTGCTTTCATCCCACTACATGTATTTTCTGTATTTGTGTACTTCCATACCTCCGATCCATACTGCCTTCAACCACAATGCGAAGTGTTGCTCTCAGAACACAACATGGTCTGTCAGTTTGATGTACAGACTTCCTTTTAAGTAGATTAACAATTTTTGGCACATTGTACTGAGATTAAATTAAGATATTGTGTAAAGAATGTTATATACAGTCATTTTGTACATCTTTCAACTCTTTCTTCTTTTCAAAAATCTAAGATTTGAAATCCTATTCGTTGGAATTGCTGATTTCTATTTACAGCTGTCCCCCCACCAATTGCTTCACGTCATCAACGGGATTACAGTCTTGCAGTGCTTGTCCTTCGCGCTGTATCTCAACATACAATCACTCCCACGTTCTGCATTTACCTCGTTATTCTTCTAGTCTTGTGATTCTTACCTCTCTTTATAGACTAGAGTGGTGACTGTGGGAACTGGGATGAGAACTTGAAACACAGCGGTGAAGTCTACATCAAATAACTATGAATTATGAAACACAAAATAGATTAAAGTTCGGTTTAATATACATTGTTTTGAGAATAGTTCGATTCTGCAAGTCGTTCATTTTACTGTTTTCTTGAAATACATAGAAATAAAATATCTTATTGAATGTACTACTTTTTTTCTTACCAATATGATGTCTCATTCATATTGGCCCAAATATCCAATTATGTAATTATTCAATTTTTGTTGGCATGTACCCTCTTTCCCCTCTCCTCCATTAGATCCCACATCTGTACAAACTTACGTTTGGTTTGTCTGCAACGTTTTTGGATTAAGCAACTCTTTCTAATCTAAGAAGTGTACATGAAATGTGGCAGATCAAATCCTTAATTTTGTGATAAATGAAAGTTCATAAAATAAAGGATATAAATCTGATAAAATACATAATTCTACTTCAAATATCAGTTTCCTTACTGAACGTAATCCAGTTCGAAGAATGAATTAGATTTGAGAGACTTCCACGGCGCGTTGTACCGTTTATCTCTCTGAGTGAACTTCTTTGTTGGCGGGTGAGATAAAGGCGCGCTCAAACTTTCACGAGTGGAGTGAGAGGGGTGAGAGCCCCCTGGCTGAAGTCGGCGCCGTCTGTTGCAGCTGGGCTTCTTCACGTACTACACGGTGGCGACCGGCGAGATGAACCCGTCGGGCCCCGTGCCCATCGACAGCGTCTTCATCTACAGGCCCGACAAGCGCCTCGAGGTGTGGCGCTTCGTCTTCTACATGGTGCTGCACGCGGGGTGAGTGATCGCGACTCTTGCTTGTGCTGCCCCTCCCGTTTTCTCTTTTCTCCTCCTTTTCTCTTCTCTCCTCCTTTTCTCTTCTCTCCTCCTTTTCTCTTCTCTCCTTTCCTTTGCTCTTTTCTCCTCTCCTTTTCTCTCCTTTCCTTTCCTTTGCTCTTTTCTCGTCTCCTTTTCTCTCCTTTCCTTTCCTTTGCTCTTTTCTCGTCTCCTTTTCTCTCCTTTCCTTTCCTTTGCTCTTCTCTCCTCTCCTTTTCTCTCCTTTCCTTTCCTTTGCTCTTTTCTCATCTCCTTTTCTCTCCTTTCCTTTCCTTTGCTCTTTTCTCATCTCCTTTTCTCTCCTTTCCTTTCCTTTGCTCTTTTCTCACCTCCTTTTCTCTCCTTTCCTTTCCTTTGCTCTTTTCTCACCTCCTTTTCTCTCCTTTCCTTTCCTTTGCTCTTTTCTCATCTCCTTTTCTCTCCTTTCCTTTCCTTTGCTCTTTTCTCATCTCCTTTTCTCTCCTTTCCTTTCCTTTGCTCTTTTCTCATCTCCTTTTCTCTCCTTTCCTTTCCTTTGCTCTTTTCTCATCTCCTTTTCTCTCCTCTCCTTTCCTTTGCTCTTTTCTCACCTCCTTTTCTCTCCTTTCCTTTCCTTTCCTTTGCTCTTTTCTCACCTCCTTTTCTCTCCTTTCCTTTCCTTTCCTTTGCTCTTTTTTCACCTCCTTTTCTCTCCTTTCCTTTCCTTTCCTTTGCTCTTTTCTCATCTCCTTTTCTCTCCTTTCCTTTCCTTTGCTCTTTTCTCGTCTCCTTTTCTCTCCTTTCCTTTGCTCTTTTCTCGTGTCCTTTTCTCTCCTTTCCTTTCCTTTGCTCTTTTCTCATCTCCTTTTCTCTCCTTTCCTTTCCTTTGCTCTTTTCTCGTCTCCTTTTCTCTCCTTTCCTTTCCTTTGCTCTTTTCTCTCCTTTCCTTTCCTTTGCTCTTTTCTCGTCTCCTTTTCTCTCCTTTCCTTTCCTTTGCTCTTTTCTCATCTCCTTTTCTCTCCTTTCCTTTCCTTTGCTCTTTTCTCATCTCCTTTTCTCTCCTTTCCTTTCCTTTCCTCTTTTCTCACCTCCTTTTCTCTCCTTTCCTTTCCTCTTTTCTCACCTCCTTTTCTCTCCTTTCCTTTCCTTTCCTCTTTTCTCATCTCCTTTTCTCTCCTTTCCTTTCCTTTGCTCTTTTCTCACCTCCTTTTCTCTCCTTTCCTTTCCTTTGCTCTTTTCTCATCTCCTTTTCTCTCCTTTCCTTTCCTTTGCTCTTTTCTCACCTCCTTTTCTCTCCTTTCCTTTCCTTTGCTCTTTTCTCATCTCCTTTTCTCTCCTTTCCTTTCCTTTGCTCTTTTCTCACCTCCTTTTCTCTCCTTTCCTTTCCTTTGCTCTTTTCTCGTCTCCTTTTCTCTCCTTTCCTTTCCTTTGCTCTTTTCTCATCTCCTTTTCTCTCCTTTCCTTTCCTTTGCTCTTTTCTCGTCTCCTTTTCTCTCCTTTCCTTTCCTTTGCTCTTTTCTCGTCTCCTTTTCTCTCCTTTCCTTTCCTTTGCTCTTTTCTCGTCTCCTTTTCTCTCCTTTCCTTTCCTTTGCTCTTTTCTCGTCTCCTTTTCTCTCCTTTCCTTTCCTTTGCTCTTTTCTCGTCTCCTTTTCTCTCCTTTCCTTTCCTTTGCTCTTTTCTCGTCTCCTTTTCTCTCCTTTCCTTTCCTTTGCTCTTTTCTCGTCTCCTTTTCTCTCCTTTCCTTTCCTTTGCTCTTTTCTCGTCTCCTTTTCTCTCCTTTCCTTTCCTTTGCTCTTTTCTCGTCTCCTTTTCTCTCCTTTCCTTTCCTTTGCTCTTTTCTCGTCTCCTTTTCTCTCCTTTCCTTTCCTTGCATTGGTCTCTCTGGTCCTCTCGACGGATCCAGATCTTCTATTGTTTAAAATTTCTCATCCTTGATAGCTTGTCTTCACACAGTCTTGCACCTCCTCCGGGCCTTTTCTCTCTCAAATTCTCAAACTTGTACCATCTCTTCTTGCCTTTGAGCCACGAGGAAGAAGTTGACGGGTAAATAAAAGTTTCATTTCAAACTCTCCCAAAACTCTATACACTAAAAACTATTATTATCTCCATCTATTCAAAACGTTTTATGGTCAATTTTTCAAATGGCAATTCAGTTCGTGCAGTGTCAAAGAACTATTTCATGAAACCTTTTGGGCTTTCAATCTTCACTTGTAGCTGCTCTCATTTTCGTTTTCAATATCCCTTCCGAAACTTTACTTTTTATCTTTTCCGCTCCATTTTTCTACCATAGTATCCTCTTCCTCTCCAGCTTCCTATTTTTCTCCTCTATATCTTTGAAGTCGCACACGGTCTTCCTACTCTCTCTAGACATTTCTTCCCTGAAAAAAGAAAAAAGAAAAAAAAAAAAAAAATATGGAGGGGAAAAAAAAAAGCAGCTTCGAGCTCATTATTCGTTCTCGTCTCGTTATCTCTTTGACAACCTCCCTGCCGCACGTTTTCTCTGTCAAAGCAGAAAGAGCTTTTCTCTGCAAACCTACGAAGTCACGTGCTGTACTGGAGTTGGCATTCATCTCTCGAAAGGGGGGGGGGACGACAACGAACAACTCGTTTGCAGAAAAGTTTCAGGACATTTTAGATAATGGAGTATAGTAGGAATATGTCATTATTAAGAATCAATTATGAAGTTCTCTATTTCGCGCGTGTGTAGATGAGAGCTGTACGTACTAACCCCCCTCTGTACGGCTTTCCTGAACGGCACAAAATTTTCGGGTTTTCTCTCGGGCTCTCGCATTGTGCGCGGGCCACGTACGCCCAAACACGTGTATTGTGTGGCGGCGGGAGCCGCGCGCCGCCTGCCTCGCCGCTGTCGCCTCCCCTTTCCGACGACGACCTCGCCCCCCCCCCCTCCCCCGCTGCAGTGCGGGTGTTGGCGGAGTTATTGATCGCTGCGGACCCCTGTGTGTTGCCGTGCCGCCGCCAGTTCCCCCCCCCCCCCCCACCTCCCTCCTCACTTCCCCGCCCCGCCGTGCAGGGGTGCCCGCACGCAGCCTCCGGGGAAGGCTGTAGATCGTCCCGTCCTCCATGGAAACCACCGGCTGGGTTAGTTCGGGGCAACAATTGAGAAGCTATGACCTGAGCGACTAGGATTCGAGCCCCGGCGGTGGCAGGATTTTCCATGCTAGATAGATAGCTCGGTCGAATTCAGCCGCTGTCTGGTGGAGAATTTTAGCGGCCGGTTGCTGTCTTTTGTTTTGTTCGATGTTTGCATACCTCCCTACAGCCGTATACATGTCTATTTCTACTGGTATCGAGGCGAAATTCTTTACAATTACGCGCAGTCCAAAATTCGTGAGACTCAAAAATCAAAAGGTAACATTTGTCAATTCAAAAATATTTCTAATGGGAAGCTTTTATCCTCCCTCCCCCCCCAACCAGTCTTCGTCGACGCTCTTAGCCTTTGCTCCAGCAGGTTGCGCCGAGCGCTGACAGTTGCTCTCTGCGTTCGGTGCAACATGAAGGGCGCGGTTTTACACGTGAATCGTAGCAGATTTTTTTTTCTTTTGTCCCCTCCACAGAAACCCTGTGAAGAAGGAGAATTTATTCTGTTTAAATTTTTTATACATTTTGCTGCTGCCTTGCGGCTTAAGCAGCTAGAGGCGGGGCTTTTTCTTACGACTAATTTTACATTCTAGACCTAACGGTAACTTATTTGCACTTTGGCATTACTAACTTACACTAAGACCAGTTTTGTTATACTATATTATGTATACTACGTAAATTGTTATTATATGGGTTGGTAAATTTTTTTTCTACATTCAGACATCATTCATACTAGTTTCATTATATACATAACCATTTATTCTTCCCATTCATTCGTACCATATGTCGATTCCAGTACCCCACCGCACGAGAGCGAAGTGTTGAACGCTGGTTTCGTGACGAGAGGCGTTTTCAGGCTGGAGAGGGGTGAAATTGTCAGTCTTTTTCTCGCAATGGAAGGGGAGGGTGTGTCCTGATTTACTTTACATGGCGTGCTTGCTAGTGCTCTGTTAATGCACGCGCGTTAAGTTGCTCCACAATTACTCTTCTCAGTTCTCACTCGCTCACTCTCCCCCCCCCCTCTCTCTCTCTCACACACACACACACACACACGCACACACAAAATAAGTTATTATTGTAGTAGTTCAACAGGTGTTCACATTAAAAAGCCCGTTTTAAAGCAGACAGCCCAGACTTTGAAACTATTACCCTATGAGGGAATAAATTTCCGGGCCATAAAACCCAAATCAAGTGATTATGATACCATTTTATTTGTCAATTTTCAGTCATTAAAATGTATTCAGAAATTACTACATTACGTTCCAATTAAATGTCTTACTCAATTAAATAACGATGTTTTAAAATACTGTTAGAAGTAACATTCTGACAATTATAGTGTATTTAGAAAAATCTTTACGATTTGTGTGTGGATTATCCAACATTAAGAAAGCCTTATAGGGTATTAGAATCGTAAGCAATAATGGGCAGAAGTTATAATTTGCTTGTTAAGGTGCCCTACAGTAATTCGTCCTTAATTGAGAATACTTTTTTCAAACATGTTAGAGGAAATATTACCGAGAAGTCTCAAACAGAATAAGAGGCTTTTAGTATTTCTTCGTAATTTGCAGCATTTATTCGCAATTTTCAAGATTTTTTTTTCTTTTCAGATTTGACGGAATATTTTAACAAATAAAGCTACTAAATGAAAACCATTATTCTATTTCATTTTTCATTCTTTTCCAAACTTCATAGCATTTAAACTCGTTGATTTTTTTCTTTTTCCTTTCCCCCCCTCTCTTTTCTTTTCTTTTTCTTTTTCTTTTAAAAAATTGTAAAGGCTTAAGTCCAATGACACAGTCGCAGGTTTGTTTCCGTAACATGTTAAGTGAATTGCTTTTTTCTTCTCCAGTTCTTTTCCTTCTTCTTTAGTTTTCGTCCCCAAATTTCTTTTTCCTTAAACTATGCATTTCCATCCGCAAAATTTGATAATGGGTGGATGAAAATCTGAACGGTGTAAGTGATGTTTTATAAACTTTAAGATATATGTTTATGTAATTAAATCACTGTAAAGTTGTTGTGATTTGTGTCATCATTAAAACCATTGAATTTCAATTGTTCATTAAAACCACGAAATTGCATCGGAACTGAAATACTGGCACCTGATATAAACAGTTTTTCTCAGAGTTTATAAAATGTCACTTATACCGTTGTGGTATTCACCCATTCAAATGGGACGACGAACATCCTCGCCCCCAGTATTTACTAGGCTGTCCGGGTGACGCCGCGTCCATGGCGAAGGTGCCGACGTTTCGGTCGCCATTCTACGACCTTCCTCAGGGCGTAATGCCAACATGGAGTTCGGCATCGCGAGGAAGGTTGCGGAATGGCGACCGAAACGTCGGCACCTTCGCCCTGGACGCGGCGTCACCCGGACAGCCTAGTAAATACTGACTCCGGCAGCGGAGGCCTACGCTCATCCTCGCCCCCGCCTCCCTGTAACCTGCGGCGCGCGCCGCTGCACCTGCCGCCTGCGTGTCTGACCGGCCGGCGTCTTGCGCAGGTGGCTGCACCTGCTCTTCAACCTGCTGGTGCAGCTGCTGGTGGGGCTGCCGCTGGAGATGGTGCACGGGTCGCTGCGCATCGGCGCCGTCTACATGGCCGGCGTGTTGGCAGGTGAGCATCCGCGCGTCCGGCGCAGCGTCACCACCCCGCGGCCAGCACGCGTGCGCGCTCGACCGCCCACGCCTCTCGCGAGCGCTCGGGGCCGGACTCTCTGGCGACCGCGCGCCCGCCGTGCCCCACCCCGGGCTCGCAGGTGTACGGCTCTCGTCGGCCCTCGCCGGAACGGCGGCCGAGCCCGGCACGTTGCCCGAAGAGCGCGACCCTCGCCGCAAGCCCTACTCCCGCACAACGGTAGGGCTTGGGCGGGAGGCGACTCTGGAGGCGGTGTACCGCGGCTGGGTGGCGCTGTCCGCGGCGGCGGTTCGGCGACCAGCCCGAATCCTGCGAGCGCCGGGGAGGCACGGCGTGAGCTGCGCGACGCGTTCGCCCGTCGCCCGAGGGCGTGGGCGTGCCGTGCAGCGCCGCTCGCGCCGCCCCCCCCCCCCCCCCCTGCCGCCCGCGCCGCCCGCAGCGCCGAGGGCGAGGAGCGCCCGCCCGCTGCCGGGCGCGGCGCGCGGCGGGCGCGACTCGGAAGCGCGCCCGGCGCCCGCCGGATCCCCGCCGGCCGCCCCCGTAGGGCCCCCGCGCGCGCGTCGGCCCAGGCCAAAGACGCCCCCGGCGCGCGTTGCGGTCCGGTCCGCCAGAGGTCGCGACAGCCTGCTGGCGCCTGCGCCGAAGCCACCGACGCGGCCCGCGGAGGTCCAAGACGCCGCCCGGGCGGCCGAAGTGGTCGCGGCGACGCGGTTCGTCGCGCATCTCGCGGCCGCGGCCGGCGCCGGCGGGGCGTGCGCCTTCCGGCCCTGTCGCGCCTTGGTCCGCGCCGGGCCCCGGAGCGGAGCGGGCGCCTTCGTCCGGGGGTGGGGATGCCTCTCACCGTCCTCCGCCACCCCCGCGCCGCCGTCGAGCGGCACGTTCGCGCGCGCGGGCAGGCAGCCGGCGACGCACGCCCGGCCGGCGGCGAGCGCTGGCCCGGAACGGCTGGCTCGCTGCGCGCGGGGGCGCGGTCTCACCACTCCACCTGCCAGTGGAGTGACGCTCGCCTCCTTTTGCCCTCCAGGCTCGCTGGGCACGTCGGTGTTCGACACGGACGTGTACCTGGTGGGGGCGTCCGGCGGCGTGTACGCGCTGCTGGCGGCCCATCTCGCCAACGTGCTGCTCAACTACAACAACATGGAGTTCGGCATCGTGCGCCTCATCGGGATCTTTGTTGTAGGTGAGTGCCTGCCGTGTGATCAGGGGGAGTGCAGCATCGGCGGAATGTGACAGCTTTGACCAAAAAGTCCTGACATTTACTGAACATGCAACACACACACACACACACACACACACACACACACACACACACACACACACAAACACACACACACACACAAAAACACACACACACACACAAAAACACACACACACACACAAAAACACACACACACACACACAAAAACACACACACACACACAAAAACACACACACACACACAAAAACACACACACACACACAAAAACACACACACACACACAAACACCACCCACCGTTGGAGTATACCAGATCCATGATACTGTATCAAGGAAACTTGTTGCAGTATCATGGATCTGGTCAGAGAGTATATGAACTTGTTGCAGTATCATGGACCTGGTATACTCCAGCGGTCCTTTTTTTCGGTGTGGTGAACGTTTACTGATCATTTCTTGAAATGAACCTTCTTCCATTGAATAGCGAAATGTTTAGCATTGCTGAAATAGGGACGGCCCTGGATGTAATAAGATCTAATAAGATTCTTAACACCCTCGTGTGATTTGACCTCTTCGAAAGACCTTGTCCCAGGGGTGGATTAAAGCTTAAGCTAATGAACACACTTTTAGGTGTACATAAGTGCACTTAATATTTTGTTTTGAGGCGAACGTTTATACTGATTAATAAAAATGATATTTAAATATTCGTCCTCTAATACATTTTTTATTGCGTTTAATTCTCCAATATGATTCGGGTCCCCATACTTTGTCCATAAGGGACCCCTAAGACATTAAACCGAAAGGGTACGACTAGAAAAAATCCCATTTTTTATCCGTATTCGTATCCTGCTTCTAACCCGAATTTCGATTTCATGTCATGTGATATGCCACGGCAAATTTACAGACTTTTATAAAACATAAACAGACAATACCAGTCGGATGAAATATGAATTACTTTCTTAACTCATAATTATGTTGTCAGGGGAGTATTTTAAAAGCTATTTTTTTCTCAGAAAACTCGCATTTCTTTGCCATTTTGTTCGGAGGTTACCGGATGAAAAACTTCGTAAATCCCGATGTGTTCTAATGTTTATGTAGTACATTATGCAAGAGTAGTTTTTTAAAAATGATAAGTTGCCTTTATAGTCATTGCGTGAAGTCGGTTCGAGGGTTCGAGAGATATTCTTTCTTATGATTTCGTATACACAGGTGTTCTAAAATTGAATCTCTGGCACAGGTTCGTGTTCGATTGTAATAAAATTAAAGAGTACACGTGATAACAAAGCAATGTTTAAGACGGTCTGTTTTTCCTTTCCTCAGCGAGTGCAGACGTGGGCTTCGCAGTATACGACCGCTACGCTGCGGACGCAACCCAGCTCTCTCCGCCGGTGTCGTACGTCGCGCACCTGACCGGCGCGCTGGCAGGCCTCACCATCGGCTTGCTCGTGCTCAAGAACTTCGAGCAGAAGCTCCACGAACAGCTCATGTGGTGGGTGGCGCTGGGCGTGTACGCAGCCTGCACCCTCTTCGCCGTCCTCTTCAATGTGTTCAACCCGGCGTACGTGTGAGCACGAGGGCGAGTGTACGATCGACTTTTCGAGCGACGAGGGCGGGCGCGGGTGTCGACCCCCGTCCGCCGGTCGCGGACCCACACTCAGGTAAAGGGCCGGCGAGCCTCCGTGGCCGGGCGCGGGTGAGACGGCGGCCGGCGCGAAGACTGAAGACGACGTGCGGCCCACAACCGCCCACCACGCTGGCGGCCGCAACAATGGCGACAGCAACGGCGCCTGTCGGCGAAAACGGACATCGATGCTAGTCAAACGCAAAGAAAGAGCGGCAAAGCCGGCGTCTGCGGTGGCGGCGGGAACGCGTGCTCGACGTGCGGAGAGTTACTATTCAGGCTGTTCGAACAGGACGTCGGTCTCTTCCATATTTTGATACAGTTATTGCAACGCGTTTACGGGTCGCTTTTGGGCTCGAGATGTCGTTATCTTCCGAAATCGTAGGCGTATTTAGGGAAAAAATAAATTCGAGTATTTTAAGGAGGTATTGTGAATCATTTTGCAGCGCAGCTATTTTTGGAAAAGTGTTGTGTTGTCTTGTTAGAATTCTGAAAGCTTCAGATATTGATTTTCTGGTTTTTCTTTTTGTAATATTACTACGCATTGCAAAGTTGCGTGAAACGGCAATGTGGGTCTCTCTGGACCCAACGCTGAGCAAATCTCTGAAAACGGAGATTTGCCTGTTGGATTCGGAGATGTGGCAAAAGCAGCCGCTGCTTACTTAACGCTGTTGAGCACTAACAGCATTGAATCTGCTTGGAGCAAACATCAGTTTGTGTGCGTGTAAGATACTGTGGTGAGTGATGTTTTTTTGTTTCAGTTTCCGAATAGATTCTTATATTATTTGTATAACTTGTTGGCTAACAAGATTTGTATATGTAATTATCGCTACTGAGACAGCATTGACCCGCGCCGGGTCTCTGTTCTCTTGTACCAAAGATGGCATATAGAGCTAATTATTTTGCTGAAGAAGACTTAATTAAAGCGTAATAAGTGCTGTATAAAGTTTTAGTTATTGAATATGTAATTTCAGATGATATCTATTGTTCAATTTAACTTATTTCAGACATTGTTGTCTCTTGTGTATGAGTATGGAGAGATTTTTAGCCAGTTTAGGTTGTCTGAGTCTAGGTTTCCTGTTGTCTTGCTACTCCTAGCAGTTCCATGCATGTTACTGCTTGTTGTTGACATGCAGAGTAATTAATATTTTTCATTTCATATGGAGACTTGACTACCTGTTTATCTAGAACAGACATACCTAGCACTTGGCTGATTCTAGCAATACTGTTTATTTCAACTTAATACATTCTCACAGAGAAAGTAACAAATTAATATGTCAAGTACGCACTAACTGCATTTCGATACCACTGAAGTGATAATACAATTCTTTGTTTTATTTTGTTGTTAAAACTCACAGATGTTCTTTCCAGCAAGAGTGAGCCAATAGTTGGGTATTATGACTCCATACGTACTGCCAGTCACTTATTCCATTTAGTGAGCTAAGTGATGCCTTTTTGTCATTTCTCACTTACAGATGAATGAAAAAATATTAAGTATCCTGAATATATCAAGTTTTAATAAATCAATGATATATTGTAAATGAAACTTTGCCTTTTTCTTTATTAATTTGCCCTTATACCCTCTCCAAAAGCTGTATCTATAGAAAGTAATATAAACATAATTCTTTTGGGCGCAAGAAAAATGACAAATGCAAATTTTCCATTTTTGAGGATGAGGATTTTTAACCAAGGCAAATTTATTTTTAAAGACATGAAGTTTTCATACTAATTCTTCAACTTTAATTTTGTGAAATTCATACAATTCTCATTGGAAGTTGAAAAGAGAGAATTTTGTTATGGCATTAACATATTATTGTGCCATAACATATTTTGTTATGGCATATTAAATAAGCATACTGTTGTTTTTCTGCCCATCCATAGATCATAGTTAAGTTACTTAGAGCGTTTAATATAAACTTTGTCCTGTTTAATCAGTTCCAAAGTTTTGGCACGTAAAGTGACTCGGTTATGAAACAGTTTCATTACCATTATGAGATGCAACCCTGACTTGAAAAGGTGAACTATAGGAATTAATCCTTAAATTTTAGATAATTTAATATCTTCTTACAGAAAAAATGAACGTACAATTGTTGCTTTATAACAATGTGCATAATTTTAGTTTATTATTTACACAAAACAAAATTAAGAAAAGAAAATTTATCAAAGCCTATACTCTTGAATGGATAGGAAAATTTGGGAAATGGAAAAATAGATTGGCAAAGAATAATGGAGTACAGACTGGCCATACAGGCCATAATGGAATGGAATAATGGAATACAGACTGGCCATGCAGGCAAGATTCCTGTTTTACCTTGCAGCAGTCACGAAGATCAAGCGGCAAAGAAATGGAAACTTCAGACATTAACTCTTACACTATACTCTTTGCTTTGAGTAATTTTCTGGCAAAGGAAAAAAAAAAAAGGTGCTACTTTCAACACAATGTAGGAAAGAATAGAGCGCAGTTTAACTGAAACTCTTAAGAGATGTGTGAAGCTCGCAAATAAAATAGTTAAATCTGTAACACTGAGTATTAGCCACTATCTGTGAAACTGGAACAGGTGTTACATTTTTACCTGCAGTACATGATAGAATTTTTTTTTTTTACGAGGGGAACTGTGGAAATCTTTAAAAGATGAAGAGGTGCCCGCACTCCTCAACAGTGAGATTTTTACCCACTAAAACCACAAACCCTTTATGTTCCTGGTGTTATCCACCCTGAAACTGCAATTATGGATTACTTCAGGATGGTGCCAGCTGTGTTACTTTGAGGTGCTATTCAGGTTCAGCTATGACTGGTTTCTTTAGTCTTCTTCCTTCTTCTTGAGAATGGCGGTGATATATCTCGCTGTTGCTTTCTACTCCTCCTTGTTACACATCATTAGTGTAACCATGATTTCTGGTGAGATATTACACCCGACCTCCCATATCATGCGATGCCGTAGCGTGTCCCATCTCTGGCAATGGAACAGTGCATGTTCAGCGGAGTCCACTTCACACATGTACAAGATAGATTGTATATACATGTAGTGGCACAGCAGGGGTGTCAGCCGCCTGGTGCAGAGGAAAATTTCGCCATCCCTTTATTTAGATATTTCAATTTAGAAGACAAAAATATGTAAGCTTGCACAAGGTCCATTTCTTTGCAGAATATTCGTATACTAATAATTTCCCCGTTCAATAATTTCACAATATTTTAACACAATTTTCAACAATTTTATTTTAACTTCAATTAATTTCACAATCACTACTCATACTTGTGAGCACTAAAATCACAGTTTGGAAAGCATGTACATATATACAATTCAGTTAATGTATATTGGACAACTGATGTTTCATCAATGAAAGCTTCTTTGGACTTCCAGTGTCCCTCATGGTTTTCCCTGCGGGGACTTATCCATATCGGGATCTAATTTGCAGGTGTTATTTTGCCACCCCTTGAAAGTGCTGCTGGGGGGTGGGGTGCCCCCCTGCCACACACGCCGAGAAGATGCCATTGTGTACATGCACATAGTATGCAAGTATGAGGAATGCTGAAAGATTGGTCCAAAGAATGCACAGAAATCCGATGGTTAAAATTTGGTAAAGAAAAAACCAGTGATAAGCAGGGTAATGTTTTGGAAGTGTGCCTAAAATCCACTTATCCAGTAGCGTATGGTAAGACTATTTATTGCAGATTTGGTTCATTAAACATTCTGGTTGAAAGATGTTTTCTTTTATATTGTTTTGCTAGAGAGATGAGGGATCTTGGGATAAAATGATCATTTTCTAGCTAATGATTGATTAAAGTTCTGATTGTTTTTCGCCAAGAAGTCAAAAACTTTATTTCCTTATGGTAAACCTTTCTTTAATTATATTCTTTAAAGTAATTTATGTGGTGGTTTATATAGTAGTGTATTGATTTATTTGAAGTAGATTTTACCACACCATGTATTGCAAAAAATTCATGGTCTTATAAAAGAATTGAATATGCAGGTGGTCATATAAAAAATTAGAAATCGTAGTAAAGCTGGTACTCCAAACTAATTGGGAATGTCGTCTGTGTGTATTATCCGAAAAAATGTTCTGTACATATACAAATTAATCTATAGATCAGACAATGCAACATAGCATCGTGATTGCATCATCAAGCAGATTCAGTTCCTTACGGCAAAAGGTTATTACAGATTTCGCAAGTTGCTCTAAGTGAAAATTACAGTATATGTGATATTCAATGTAGTTACCAGTGCAATAAACGTTTCATTTCGAGGGTGTTTCAATAATTAGTTGATCAGTTCTACAGTAATTATACAGTCCTTTCTTTACATTAAAAATAAGCGTTTTGTTTATTTTTCTGCAATTCTGAATTTTGTTTGAATTATCTGAAATTGTGGATATGCAAGGTTCGTCTGTAAACAAAGCACTGGGACATGAATTATTGCTGCTGCCTTGCGCAGGGAGAATGATCTCCCGATTATATACTTTCCGTGAATTCCTGCTGAAAAAGAAAGGATGCATGTCATGCAAATGTCTTTCATGTACTCATTTCAAAAGGCTGAACTCGGCTCCAGTTGTTGCTTCGTCAGTCAATATTTCATTTGTCACTTATTTTCTGTTCTGGTTACATAAATAACTATTGATACATGTGGAATGTGTCTTTAATGACTGTTCATGAAAGGAAATTGTATGAATATGATGTGTATAGTATATGTACTATTTTTTGAAGAAGAGCAATTGGTGCATTCTGGTACTGGTTCTAAAAGGAAAGAGTATGAAATATCACTTATTCACTCCCATTTAGTAATACAAAAATTAGTAAAAAGTATAGTACCTTATTAATGGAATGTTGCTCAAAAAAATGTACCCAGATTAAACTTGTACCCAGTACATAGCATACAGTTTTTTATGAAATAAATCAAATTGAATGTGTATATTAATACTGTTAAAAAGTTTCAAATTGTTACAAAGTTCTGTAAGTAAATGTGAAAAATAAGGGTAGAATTTATATTGAAAAATTATGATCATAATATTCACTATTTCTTTTCTATCTCTATGGATCTTCTATTCTATCTATTATTTATAACTGTATTTTCATTGAAACAAATCATTATGAAAAAAGTGGGAAAGTAATAATCAGAAAGAGATGTCGGACTCCCAAAAGATAAAAATGTTGTACTATCTTAGAATATGCAAATTATATCCAAGATATTATTTTTCATTCCTAATAATGAATCCAAAGAATATTGAAATTTAAGGAGGGTCTCATTATTCCCAATGCCTCAATGGCCTACAGCAGTGATTTTTTAGGTCCCTTTTTAACAACTTGGTCATAGCGACCACTGTGATTGTTTTAACTGTAGGACTGTACGTGTAAGGACTGCACAAACATCCATGCTTGAGCCAGGCCTTGACCACCTAAGAAGAATGTTGAATACAATATAGCTCAAAAGTTTGATTGCTCTCTTCTCGAAAGAACAAACCACAAAGCTGCCCTTAACGTAGAAGTTCAGGAATAGAAATCCTGCAACAAACAATGATGGACCAGTATCTATGGTTGAATTGAGAGACAGAACCAGGTAGGGGCAACTGATATGTAGAAAAGCATTTACGACATTTAACTAGTGGTGTTACAGAATATCAGACTTGTGCTACTAAGTTTCCGTATCTCTTCAGTCTGTGCTATCTTTTCAGTTTTGCCCCAGCATCTTCTCAGCTGCCATCTATTGGCACCTAAAAGACAATTTTTTATGTTTTCTTAACGGTTCAGATATAACTGAGAATATTATAGAAGAATTTAACCTAGTCCAATACGCAAACTTGTGTTGAAAAATTTATAACAGTTTTTAGAAGACATTGTTTGGGCGTTTCTGAAAATGGTCAAATTTGTGCTCATGTTGAGTTTTCAAGAACCTTCATTGGAAATAGTTTGAAACAACGCAAATGCAATAATGTATACATATCGCCGATAACGTAAGAAGTATTAAAAAATGTGAAATTTTTGGAAAATGAAATAAATACATCAAAATTGCCCTTGTATTGTTATTCAGTGTATTTAGCACTAACCCTATTAAAAATGTAAAAAAAAACAACAAATTTTAGCCTCTCGAAAATGGCTGATTTTGAGGTAATTTTCACAAAAACGTTTTGAGCTAAGAAACTTTATTAGATCTCTATATGAAGTACTTGTACTGAAAATGCATTAATGGCCTATGCCATCTTTATAAGTGTATTTCACTAATATTACGAGAAATTTAAAGGGAAAAATTAGCAATATTTGAGAAAATTTTGAAAATGTCCCAGAGGCTAAATAGTTAGGCTTGATCGACCGCAGAGTATTCATTTTGGGGAAAAAACCCTACGAATGGTGTAAGCACTAGTGTTTACAGACGGACGTTTTGGGATGAGTCCGTAAGAGACGCATAGAAACCTACACAGCGTTCTTCATACAGCGATAAAATGGCCTCGACGGTGCCAATCACTAGGCGGCTCACAGGTTCAGGAGGGGACCGACAGATTGCACCACGCCCTGAGTGAAGAGAGTATTGATAGGCCATCGAAGATCTAGGCGTTCGTTGAATTACTATAAAGAAAAGGATTCAAGAAACGGTACACATATTTGTGGTGAAAAATTCTATTTTCCGTTCGTGGGCGGTGCAATGGCACATTGGCACTACCCTACAAGCCGCCACTGAATTTCTCTCAAGAACATCATCTTTCCGTATAACCAGCATGACTTTTTTCCAGGCAGGGCCATCTGCTCCAACCTACTGAAATGTTCAAGCACTGGACCACTGGCAAAACGACGGCTATCTATACTGACTTCGAGAAAGCTTTCGATCGAGTCCCCCATGAAAAGCTTTAGTTCTTGCTCGAGCACTTGGGTTTACGAAGGACCCTACGTTGGATCATTGCTGTCTACAAAACCCGAACTTTCGAGTGAGAACTAAGTGCTCACTCCTCTGAAAAGCTTGTCATCAGCGGTGCCACATGTTTCAGCCTTGGGCCGGCTCCTCTTCCTCCTCTACATAACCGACCTCTGTAACCTGATGGTTGCCCGCAATGAGTGGTTCGCCGACTACTACAGTAACCCACTCATTCTCAATATTCAAGATCTTGACAGGCTACCTTAATGGTCAAACAACTGACTGCTCACCGCTAATCCACTGAAGTGCTGTGTTCTTCATATTGGAAAAAATACCGGTGCAAACGCTATCATTTGTACAACAGCTTGTAAGCCTCTTGTAAGTAAGTAAGCCTCTCTTTATTAATCTAGGTATTTTATCATTACCTTGTCTTTTCATATATGAATAAGTGGGCTTTGTCAAAAATGACTTGCTTAAGGGCGGGAATATATTTTCAGCAAACGCCGTTGTCTATAACTACAACACTAGACGTAGTGATCATATTCATCAGATGACAGTATCAACAGCTCACTACAAAAAATTCACATGTAATACATGTACATTATTTCAGAACACCTTGCCAAATGACATTAAACGATTAAATTCGATACAAAAGTTGAAGTTCCAAGTAAAACATTTTCTGCTGCACAACTGTTTCTATACAATTGGAGACTATACCGAGCAATCCAAAAGGAAAGTAATATTAATTTTAACAATGACATTTAATGTATTTTATACCATTTGGATTGTATAGTTGTAAAGAACCTGTAACAAGTATTGTACTTCAGCTTCTTCTTCCCCTATCTCGGCCAGGTTTTTGTCCAGATTCCCTGATACATATTGTCCTTGTAGGAAGATGCCAAAAAATAACACTTGAGTAATATCCGAAAATTCAGAGTTAACTGTAAAAATTGGACTTGAGCCATCTTTATAAGTATAATTCACTTTATTAAAAAAAAAAAAAAAAAAAAAAAAAAAAAAAAAAAAAAAAAAAAAAAAAAAAAAAAAGATTTCTTTTTCTTTTGAGATTCCATACATGCCCACACAATTACAGAAATGAATAATTTACAATCTTGATGAAAGATCTAAAGGATACTGTTTAAGCCATCGGATAGTTTCACTGTTGTCAAGTAGGTTGATGGCAAGTACATTGGAACAATTACATATTATGTTCAGGTAACAAAATTTCTCGGTCTCTCAAGTCAGTCAAACCTCAAATGGAATGTACAAAATTAAACACTAAATTAAGTTTATTGTGATATGCAGTCAGAATTCTTTCAAATTCTGTCAGCCTTCTTGCAGCTCGTGTGTATTTTGCAAATGTACAGTCCCGCCTGTGATGAGGCATAAAATTCTGGGGAAAGTCATCATTTAGTACTCAGACTTTTAGATTGCAAAAGAAAATTATTCAAATAATGAAAAAATGCTATCTGCGTGAACCTTGCAAGCATAATAAATAGTCAAAATAGTCTTACTTAATGGTGGGAACATTTTTTCATGCAATACTGATATTTATAATTACAACACGTGTCATAGAAATCACGTTCTTCAAGAATCAACAGTTCACTATCAGAAATCCACATACAATTCATATACGTTACTGTACAACACATTGCCGGATGACGTTAAACAATAGAAGTCTCTTCACAAATTTAAGTTAGAAGTAAAATCTTTTCTGCTGTATAACTGTTTCTATACAATTGGAGACTATACTGATTATCAAAACGAAAACTAATGTTTATTTTCACAAAACAGTGATATATATTGAATTAGTTTACATTTTATTGTTGTTGTTTTTTTTTTTTTTTTTTTTTTTTTAAGACTTAGAATGTTTGTAAAAAATAATGTACTTCAGCTTCCGGGTCAATGACCCTCCTCTCGATTAGGTTTTTGTCCAGTTTCCCAGATCCATTGAGCAAATGCTGAGATGGCCCCTTGTTTTGCTTCTGGACGTAAATGTATACGTCTGTACTATGTGCAAGTTTTGTTGAACTCACCTTTTGCCTGTAATGGTAGGAGTAGAGGTAAGGGCAAGTTACTATATTGTTAGAAATGCAGAAAAATCATTCTGCAAATTTGTTTTCTGATGGAAATAATTTTTTATGACTTAGAAACGAAAATGACTATTTTTTCAAATGTTGCTAATCTTACACTTTTTTAAAATTTATTTTCATTTATTTATTTATTTTAAACTTTTACTCATCTTTCAACTATTTATATTTAAAATGACGGGAAGGGATTGTGAAACTCTAGGGAACTCTCTAGATCTAGAAACTCTAGGGAACACATATGATCTTCTCCCCCATACGTCACATACAGTTTTTTTCTGTTTTTTTTGACTAAATAAATCTAAATCTACTAGTCTTTGGTAATATTTTGTGCTAGACTTTGTAATTTCTCCTTTTGTAGTAAGCAATTGCACTTCTTTATGTATTTTTTTATTGACTATATACCTCGAGGCATTTTCAAATTTTGTCAATGAGCTATTGATTGGAAGCATTGGAATATATATGTATTAAAATATTGAGCACTTCCCAATAATTGAACACATTATGATTGACTGATTTTAATACAGCTTTATTCACAATTGTTTGTTTTTCATGCTTAGAGATCATTTCTGACCCAGTAACCAGTTTAATTTGAGAGTTTAATGTCTAATTATTTTCTTTTATTCTTAGTGTGAGTTTTCCAACTGTATTTTCTGTCCAGAGCCAGTACAAAGTATTTTGCCAAGTCATTTTGAGGAATAGGTTGCAATTGAATGAGGATGTTTTGTGCTTCAAATTGAAGAGGCCAGTGCTTCTTTCACTTGTGAATGAATTACAGATGTTCTTCCATTAGATGTGATGCTTCTGCTGAGTTTTCTAGTCAAGATAAAATAGGTGTTGCCCTTGTATTTTGCAAACGCTGGGAGATCAGCAGTATAAAGTTAGTGAAGGAAAAGTCCCAAAGCTTCCCTAACGGGGTCAATCAATTTTAAGTGGTCCAGCACTGATCACTTATGATTTGGTTGTTCAAAACCTTTTAAAGAAAATTTAACTGTAGGTGTTTCACATGGTGAGGAGGGTTGATATCTCCTCCAAACCTGCTTCTGCTCTGATTGTTGCTATGTATCTCTACCAGAGTAACGGGATTTTTTTACACCGTCATTGATGCATTTCACATGTGTACCAATGCCTTGACGAGCTGTGGAAGGAAATTTTAATGCATATTAAAAAATAATTGGGGACAGAAGTGTCAATTAATTGATGGGTTACAGGCTATAACATCACATCCATATCTTGATTTTTATTGTGAACCATTTGTGTACATTTTTTGGGAGATTTTAAAATTTTGATGAGTTGTCATTAGAAAATAAAGAAGGGTGGACTAATTTCGGGATATCTGATAAGACAATTGTTTTGCTTGTAGGTCAGGGGTTCCTAAAGGGGTCAGTTATTGACCCCCTTGGGATCTATGAAATTTTGAAGGGGGTCAATGATGATCAAGGGATCTATGGGGCATGTGTAGGGGGAATCAAGATCCCATCGATTAAAAAAAATGTTAAATGAACTTGATAATTAACTGTTTTCTGATATAGAACAATAAAACATATAATAATAAGTTACAAATTCAATCCTTTTCTTTCTGTCGTTTATCGTTGGGATCTGGTGTGAAGCAAGGCTTGTGCATCTGCTGCACCACATTTGTTCCTGGATAACAATACTCTGTCATCCTTAATTAGGAATCTCACGGAGCAAAGAGCGGCAAAGAATAAAACAAATTGAACACCATGCTTTTTTCCCACTCTTTCCTGATATTTATACTAATTAGTTTTAAAACTTTAATTTCACGTTTATTGCAGATAGAGGCCCCAATTTGATTATCTGCACTTGGGCATCTGAGAACCTGGTTTTGCAACTGCTTAGGATATTTAAAAAACTCAACAAATTATGACTACATTGACAATGGTATTCTGTCATGGCAGAAAATTCTGCAATACATACTGGAAAACTGTAAAAAACTTCTCAACATTTTGTAACCATTGCATAACAGTGAAGATTAGAAACTCAACTACTCAGAAGCAGAAGCATCTTCGATTATTGTAAATGTAGATATTTACCAAAATAGTGGAATACACAATTGTTATCTTTATCATATTTAAGGGCAACTATTAATTATTATGCATGATATGTTATGGAGAATAATGAAAGGGGGTCGATGGAGCCAACAATTCTTTTAATAGGGGGTTCACGAGTCAAATCCCTATTCGAGGTTTATAGATAAAGCAAAAGGGACCCATAGAGGTATGTGATTAAATATGGGTGTAGGGTGAATAATTGGAGGATCTATGTTTGGTAACTGATGAGCCTTTTAAGTAAGGGATTTTCCACAGCTCGATAATTTGCATGGAGAACGTAATGTGATGATTTGGAAGAGTTGACGATATATTGATTAGTAGGGTTCAGAGGAAGGTAGAGTAGTATGTCATGTAGAGTATGCAAAGCTTACGCCCAGAAAGCACCTCACTGGCGGATTCAGGGGGCAGGCTATGGCTCCCCACAAAAGGTCTAGAGTTCTATTTCTTTATTTGGAGAAATAGATTTAAATATTTATTTATGTTCAAATTATGTAATTATTTAAACAATATTATATAGTATCTTATCTACAGTACACAAATATTATATAATATAATAACAAATATGTTGATTATTTAACAAAAAACTGCGATGCCTCTCCCCATATGATCAGCTGGATCTGCCGCTGAACTACCTTCCATATGATCCATATCTGGGGATTGTCGTTCTCCAGCTATGGTAACAACAAGCTCCTTATTAAGTAATTAGGAACCATCTAACTACACTATTTCTTAAATTGTATGGTGATAGGGGAGACATTGTGATAATCCATATAATTAGTAAGGATCCTAGGTATATTGACCACAATTTTTGTTAATAATATATGTAATACTGTAAATGATTACCGAGACATGACATGTTTGTCTGGTCAAACTTGTCATGTCTGGTTAATCATTTATAATATTTAATTTATTTTTATAAAACTTATGGTTGATATCTCTAGGATCCTTACTAATCAGTATTTCTTAAAGTTATTGCCTTTACTTAACACCCCCATATTTTTGTGATTTTCTCATGAATAATTGGAAAATAACATACATTTTTTTAGCAGTAAGCAGCTAAGAAAATGAGTCATGTTCTTAGCTTAAGAACAGCTTTTAATTAATTAGTGGCCTATAACAGCAAAAATGCCATTGAACAAAACCTCACAATATGATTTTCCTAAAAGTAAACTGCACACTTTTCAAGAACGACAAATGAAATACTCTCATATAACTCTGCAAGAAATTAAATAATTTAACAAAATCAGTCTTCACAAATACTGCAATAGTACATCGTTCAACACTTCATTACATACCAAGAATATAAAGAACGTTATTTCAAAACCTAACAAGTGAGTACCAAATATTTTGGATAAGTAATCACCGATTTTATTTAGCCAATATATAATGGCCTGGTTGCCTCTTCATTAGTCTTGCTGTCCCATATCTACTGTCATAAGCAGTAGCGCAGTGAGTGTGGAAATTCAGATGGTACTTGCAGTATGAGAATAAGTGGAATCACACAAACAAATATTTTCATTTTTCAATCAAAACCAAAGCTTGTTTCATGATTTTTGTATTCCCCCTGGTTTTTGTATACCTGCGTTTCTGGGTATCTAATGGAACCATAGACTTCTTTCACATGCTCAGAGCCTTTATAGATTTCTTTGAATTTCTGCATACCTTTGATTGATTGATTTGGAGGATTTTCCCCAACCAGTATCTCCCACCAGCAGGTCACTGCTGTAGCTGGGACGAACGCTTCTGACTGGTTTCCGTTAATGTGTGGTGCATAAGCTCCTGACTGATTTCCGTTAATGTGTGGTAGTGGGGTGCATGAAGTATAAGTGGGAAGAGGATAGGACAGGGAAGAGGCAGGAAATATTCCATGCCATCTGTAGGCCGTTTGTTAGGGTACGGCTTCAGCATTTGGCTGGTGTTGATTGGAGAAACCATGGAAAACTACAGATCAGCAGGAGGCAAAATAGATGTATGGCAACAGTTTATCAACAACAACAACTTTCAAAGCCTTTCCTGTAGGTGTCGACAGTCACAGAAATAAGTTAGAATCAGTTGTGATTAAAAGATTTTGAATGAGAGATGAAGTGATGTAGTGTGGTGAAGCGGAATAATGCAATGTGAAACTATGCAGTTAAGAGTAATAAACTGTAAATAAATATTATTATAACCTGTATTTAAGAGTACTTCAATTATTAATGTTGTGTACTACTCTTTAGTTTAATGATCACTTACTGTATCTGATAGTAAAATTCCCTCTGAGTTATGTCCTATGCAGTGTTAATAAAATGTATTTAAATTCAGTGCTTGTCATGGGTGCCTGTTTATCTAGATACATCTCTGAATCAAATCGGTCAAACTACGGCATTCATTTGATATGGAATTTAAATAGTATTTGCTTCTTGATCTGTAGAGCAATCTGACACTGAGAGGGATCAGGGGTAGATCTGTAAAGCTTTAGTTGCCCAGTGGTGCACTAGAGGAGGAAATGGTAGGGAGTGCTTATGAGGCTTCACCTTCCCCTCCTTCCGCTGATGACACATATTCACAAATCTAGCTTTTACTAATATTCTTTTGTAACAAAACATACATAAAAAGTTCATGAGAAAACATGGAAGTCGGCTCCACATTCCACACATGCACACTCACCCACACAAGCTGACACAGAAACATCCTAGTGTAACTGATAATGCACACATGGAGACAGGATTGATGTGACATAATACAAGAAACATAGGTATGATATTTTTGCATCAGATTTTTATTAGGAATATATTTTTCCACTTAATGAAAGTTTACAAACAACCTATTGATAATTTTACGAGAACAGGGAATATAAATATTACTCCATTGAAAGAAAATCAAAGCAGCAAATAACAGCATCATTCAAACATAACCTAAACAATATTGACACTTCATAATATTTCATGTTATGAAATGCTTCTAAGTAGGTAAAAAAAATCTCTAAATAAATTAAATTTAGACAATTAAATACATTTTTTACACTTCTTTGCATTTCAACTTCTTTGATTTCGTTAGCACATCAGTACTATAAAAAGCTTTGAAAAAAAGAAGAAAAAAAAAAGATTAAGATTGTCGCCTAGACATTATACAATTCCATTGTAGTCACTCAGCACTTCAATGTACATTTGTTTTGGTACATTTTGAATGGTTCTCTCTTGCATTTTTACTCATATCACAGATTTCTTCTGGTCCAGCATCAGTGATCTCTAACCATCCTATAAGTGCAGCTTTGCAACCAGGAGGCAGACCGGCAATTATTTCAACCACATGTCCTCTCACAGGGACTGAATACTCCCTATAACAATTAACAGGTGATATAATTTCTCTCTCAGCATCACAAACTCAACACAATATCATGATTTCTAACAAATTATTTTAGAATTATTATATTGCATGCATGAGAATCACCTCTGTTGAATGTTCTTTGACAGCTTTTATCAGTAGTTTTACAGTGGAAAGCATTTCAAAAAATAGTATGCATGTTTTATACACCACAGAGAATGATAAATAAAATAACATAATAAAATGACAAATTTTTTGTTTAATTCAATAATTATTTCTCCTTAATTCTATTATTTCTTACTTATACTCGTACCCTACACACAAGTCAAGATTATTTACTCTACAGAAACAAGCTGTAAGAGTAATATTGAAAATGAGGAGAACCAATAATTGTAAAATGATATTCTATAATGAAAACTTTCTCACAATTTATGGACTTTGTGCATACACTACAATACTGCACATAAAATATGAGGCAATAGGGAAGAGAGCCATAAACACTTACAATACTCAAAACCAAACTAATAGGCATGCATTAATTACAAAACTAGGGTTGCCCTGTAACCAAAGTGATAGTAGGTATAATATTCAAAAGTACTCCTCAATGTGGAAATAATTATATAATATGTACTTACCAAACTTGCCATGATGTTTGTGGAGTTTTGCTGTTAAATGGTTCCCAGGAACTTCCATCAGATGTTCTTTGTACCTGATGTCCATTACAATCATTTACCCACATCATTCTAGGTGAAACAGAAACAGATGAGTTACAATAGTGTTCAATTATATTCAATGGACAATAAAGAATTAAATTTGTATTTCCCCCTTCCCCATGCACACACAGCAAATATTAGAAGTGAGAAGTACCCAAATATTAGAATATGAAAGTGATTTGCAAAAATTCTTGAAAGCAAAGATTGGAACCTTTTAGAATGAAAACATAAGAAACAATTTGTTATTTATCTAAGAGAAGATTCTTTGATGATTTTGTATGTAGTGAGAACCATAAGTAGATCTCATCAGATAATAAAGAAAAAAAGAGAAGGAAAATGGACATTTTCAGTGAAATACAAAAAGGTTTCTACTATAGGTAAGAGGTGATGTACAAGCACAGTATTTATCAATTTTATTTCCTCAAAACTTCTCGATTCCAAGAGCTGAAAAACAAAACCTTTTCTTTCCTATGAAACTTTAAATGAACAATCATCCATACTAAAGAAATAACGGAAAGGAAAGCACTTTCTAATAGAAATACTGAAAAGACGTTCCGTCTCAATGAATGCTTTTCAAATCTGTTTTAAGAAGATATATTTAAATAATTTATTAAGAAATTAGCTCAAGGTACCTCCCTCATCACATGTCAAGCATTAGGAAGCAATTCCTAATTATTGCTGACTTAAAACAGTCACGGGAAAGTAGGGAGGTTAAATCTTATGTGAGGTATAATCTACCTTTGTAGTTTTAAAAAGGTGCCATTTTACTCTATTCCTAACTTTGATGATTTCATAGAATTCTTTGATAAATGTACATAATTTCAGTTATATAGAATTCTGTACCTAATCTTATTTTCAAACATCCATGATAAGATGAGAATTTGAGCATATGTAACTTAATTTCCAGATCAACTTTTTAACAGTAATTTAAGTAAAATTTAATGCATTCAAAATATTATTATTGAATGTTAATCAGTATGTTTTAAAGACCATTTTGACATACAAGTTGATCAGCTTATTCCAAACATTTAAAATTAAAATTACGAAATTTCTTAGGAAGTGGTTTTGACTCAAAAATATAAGCTTATTTGTATATTAAGTATATTTTCTTTGCCAAGAATACCATTTAAGAGAAAGTTAACGCCTAATCAGAGGACAAGGAGAACCTTGAAATAATGGAATAAGTGGTTTGGGTAGGCAAAATTCCCGACATTGCCTGGGCTTGCTTCACATCAAATCCTTGTGAAAGAGAAAAAGATCAATTTTATATAAAATTGTACATAAACCACAGAGTTTAGGATTCTTTTTAAAGCAATTGGTTCAAATTTTAATAAAATACTTTCATTTCCTTTCACTTTATTTTACAGTTAATTACAATTAGAATAAAAATATTTATCTTATGCACTACTACTGGCCTCTATTGAATCAATTAGGTATCAGTTCTGTTGCACTACTATTAGTCTCTGGTGGAATGTATAAGGAGCCCACCTATTCTGGAGGATAATATTCTATAAGGAGCCAACCAGTTCTGCAGCATCGCTAATGGTATCTGGCAGAATATATTAGGAAACGTGTCCTTAGAGAGAGGCAAAAATGGTCGTGGTGTATCTACCAACATACTATTTAAAATTATTTATTTTCCCAAATTTGTGGTATATCTATCATATATTATTTAAATTATTTATTTTCCACATTTGTGTTGTATTGCTCTATATCAAACTTAGCAAGGATACTGTGACATCCTGAAGATGAGTTTGTATAAATTTAGTATCTATTTATGTACTTCTCTTTGTGGTATCAATGTCTGTTACATGTCCTTTAATTCACTTTTATTTGTATCGATTTTAAAGCCAAACATATCAGAAGAAAGATATTTTTAAATGAAGAGAAAGCTGAACTTGTACAATATTTTCTTAAAGCCACAAAAGTCAATTATGTTTTGTCTCCAAACATCTTAGGTGTTTCATACATCATATGTGACATTAAAGAACTTCCTAATCTTGAAGAAGGGAGAGCAAGAGTGGAAGCTAAATTAAGATTTTTAATAGCATTTTGCAATCACAGTGTGAGTGGTTTTGCATTATAAAACTAGTAGCTAGTAATCGAGACTTTGCATGATTCAGTTAAAATTTTATATTACAAAGAAAACTTTTCCATCAGAAAATGAATAAATGTTCATTATTTTATGTTACTACTACACTGAACGTAAAGGAGTCAAACCACCCCAACATAAGGGTTACACCTTCCACAGATGTGGAAGTGTGATCTAGCAACAGCATATTTAAAAAATGCTAATAAATCTTTAATCATAAAGAGGTAGCCAACACAAAGAGGATATTGTTTTCCTTGGTATAATTTTCCGATTGAATTGTCTAAATAAATTTTTTAAGCATTTAGGAAGGGATGCATTTTAATAATATTATAAAAGTGATATCACCCCTGCCTTTCTTTTGTAAAGTGGGTCTCTACTGAATGAGGAGGCGAGGGCGAGAGGGTGAGGGCGAGCGCGAGAGGGTAAGGGCGAGAGCGAGAGGGTGAGGGCGTGAGGGCGAGAGGGCGAGAAGGCGAGGGCGAGGGCGAGGGCTGCGGCTGCAGCTGCAATCTCACCTGGGCTCAGCACTGGGAGAGTCTCGCAGCACAAGCGCCAGACGCAACTCGGCCGATCTTCTCTCGGAACAGGGTGTGTCGCACGGAACGCCTTTCACTGCGTACACCACGACCAGTCGCCCCGACTGGCTCTTCAGATCGCACACGAACAGCCTACAGCACAACGCACACGTAAAGGGATTTGGTGCAAGTTGCAATTACGGTAGAGCGGGTACTTGATCTAACTTCGCAATTCACTCGGAAGAACAGGGCCGGATTTGTTCTGAGCATGATCAAACTCCTGACCCGTATTATTCAATTACTAAACATATGCTATAAAACAAAGATGATCCTTTGCATTGCTTAAATTAATATTTTAAGTATTTACGACAAAAATGTTTAAAAAAACATCTGGTGCTGCAATAGGTCATACTTTCCGGGATGAGATACATAATATAATTTCATCATACTAATTAGCATACCTCGTAACTCCAAAGTGGACACTTTCGCAATGTAAAGAATAAACATAGCGGTGAAGAGAATTTTACTTTCCTTTCTTGTTGAACTTAATTATTTAAGAAGCTCGATTTATTATTTACTTTTATTTATTATTCTTTCATAATTGGATTTTATCATGAAGTAAACATAAAATAGAAGAGGGAATATGGAGTTACGAGGTTTGCTAATTAGCATGACGATTTGCAAGTTCTATCTTACGTCCGCAACATCGCAAAATTTGTTATCGTTACATTGGTAGAAGACTTTAGAGACTTGATGTTTTTATAAATAATGTTTCTTTTATCCTTAATATAAAATATATTTTTGATGACTTATAGTTAATATTTACATCGTAAACAATTTCATTGTTGAATGACTTTCGTTAGTAAAGCTGTATAAAAATATGTATCACTGACTTCCGAGGGCTAGGGGGGTTTGAAGCGCCTTGGGTGCACCACTGCATACACTGTTACATTTTGTTATGCGGATTCTCAAAAAAGAGTACAGTGAAAGCCAAAGAACTAGCATATGCCATTAGTGCGACCCATATTAGAATATGGCGCGATAAGTTGGGACCCATACAGAATTTTGCAGCAAAGGTATCTAGAAAAGGTCCAGCGTAGAGCATCAAAATTTACTTTCAGGGGCACCAAGAATAAATGAGTATGGGAGTCACTCGAAAGGAGGAGATTTAAGTCGCATCTCTATGCTATACATAAAGCGTACACAGGCCTTCGAGCGTGGAGAAAAATTCGAAGTCGATTAGGGAAACATATATTTCGGCAGAACGGATCACATGCCCAAAATTCAGACAAGAATTCAGAAAACGGACGTAGGGAAATATTCATTCGCGAATCGAACTATTAGAGACTAGAACGGTTTGCCTGTGACAATCTTCGATCCCTTTCCTCAAAGCCTGAGCAAATTTATAAGTAAATTAGTTTGCTGATATTTATAATACATATTTTGAATATTTTTTAGTGTAAGTAACTATTCCTACTATGTATTTAAGTATTAATTATTATTATTATTATTATTATTATTATTATTATTATTAATTATGTGCAGTGCAGTGGCGTTGGGAAACTGAGGGAAACGAGCGAGTAAGAAAGACATTACAGCTCAGTAATCTGCTGTGCGGTGAAGTGAAGTGTGCTGAGGTGGAGTGCTATGAAAGATTGCACGGAGAAATGTTCACGATTATTTGTAAAGTTAAGTTTGTTAATTTGTTAAGTTCGTGTATTCTGCCACTAAGTTCTCAAACGTCATTGCGGAATTAGTAAAATAAATCTATGTATATACACTTAGCTCCTTCATAGAGAGTACCACACTCTATGGGGCAGAAGTCTGGACACTATCAAAAAAATTGAAAGACAAATTTCAATCAACAGAAATGATGTTCTGGCGAAGATGTAAACTTTCTCTGTTAGATAAAATAAGAAATAAAATGAAAGTGCACACAACCTTGAACGAGACGATCGAAATGAAACAACTAAAATGGTATGGACATATGAGAAGGTTGAAATCGGATAGACTTCCTCAAAAAGTTTGGGGGTGGATACCAAATCGAAGAAGATACAGGGGAAGACCGAGAAGAACATGGAACATGGCAATTACTGAAGCCATGGAAAAAAGAGAAATGGAGGAAAACGATCCATGGGATGAAGAGGAATGGAAATTGGGATGCGGAAAACGGCCAAGGCTGTAAAAAAAAACAAACAAAAAAACAACCGCTAAATAGATATACACTTAGAGAAAGTGAAACTGAATTGAATTGAATTGAATTGAATTGCGCCTTATTTTACGTGGCGAGACTCAGGCCATTAGGCCTGCTCTTCCGTCTGACCACGCAAATTTCGCTACGCTCCTTTCAGCAACTAGCAGAGAAAGGAGGTATTTCTTGGGTGAGAAACAGGCGATTTGAATTTGGCTCAGAGGCGTCATTTAGGCTTGAGGATTTTTTACATGCAAGTAAATCTACTAACATGGGACAGCCGGCTTTACTTCCCCTCCGAAGGAAGGCGTACGAAGGATTTTTTCGCCCTTAAAAATCCACGGCTTCGATCGGGTTTGAACCCGCCAACTTGGGTACAACAGTCCGAAACGCTAAACGTTTACACCATCGCCGCGCGCGAAACTGCACCTGTGCAGGCTGAGGCCGTCGTCGTCCTCGTCTTGGGCGCGGCGCACTTGCAGGCAGCCGCCGCCGTCGAAGGCGTCGGCCTCGAAGTGCTGCACGCAGCCGCGGTTGGCGCCGCCGCAGCTGGGCGCGCTCTGCGGCTGGGGCGGCGGCGGCTGGGCGGCGTCCGGGTCGGGCGGCGGCGGCCGCTCGGGCTGCGGCGTGCAGCGCCCGTCCAGGCACGACGCCACCGACGGCTGCAGCCGCTGCCGCCCCAGGTGGAACCAGGGCCGCGCGGCGGGGCAGGCGGGGGCGCGGCCCCAGCTCGCGCGCCCGCGCCGACCGAAGCCCTGCGGGCCGACGGTTTCGTCCCGGAAGTGTAGTGCTCGTTTTTGCTCGGGAGGTGGCCATCTTCCCCCGACCGAAGCCCTGCGAGCGGACGGTTTTACGGCGCGTGCCCCTCCCTCGTCCCAACGCAATTGATTAAACCAGGTCGTTCGTCCAGTAATTGTAGTGAACGTTTCTGCTCGGGAGGCGGCGCTGATCTTCCCCCGCTGGATGGTGGAGTCTGGAGCCGACCTACCGTCTGCTAGTGTTTCCCCTAACCAGGAATATTCCAGCCTGGACAAGCTCTATGCTCCCGACATGCGTGGTAGTGGAGTGCGTTTGAGGATAGAACAAGGAAGAGGAAGGAAAGATAGCGCGCGCGATCCGTGTCCCGTTGGTTACGGTACTGCTCCTGCATTCCCATGGTGTTGATCGGAGAAACCGCGGAGAACTACCTGCCAGAGCAGCCGGCCGCCTAGAGTTTCTTCCAGGCAGCAGCAGAACGTGACCTAGCTAGTGTCGAAAATTCTGACACCGCCGGGAGACGCACCCTATAGGACTTCCCGGTCAGAGGCACGGCAGTGACATCAATTCATGTCCTGAGCCGCCTTTGCCGTTCACGAGATTATGCTGCCCAAATTTTTCGTATATATTTTAATGTATCCGACTTGTCTAAACCAGAATAAGAATCGAGTGATTTATTGATTCTGGCAACTCCAACTAAGGTGGTCATTGGTATCACAGGGAAGAGGAGGGTGCATTGATCCGGGGCCCATGGAGCTCAAGGGGGGCAATTAAACCCAACAAGTCCCATAACTTTTATTATAATTTGAACGTTTATTTACTTTTTATAATTACTTTTCAATTTTGCACGCTAATACACTTCCAAAACTAAAATTCATGCGCGGATTGAAATGTGTCATGACTTAAGACACAAATTCGGCGGAACAACAGCCGTTGTGAACAGTCAAGCGTCAACAGATATACAAAGTTTTGTCTAAATAAAACAATATAATCGATTGTAAAAAATAATAATAATAGCATAAACTTGTCAGTAGGTTATTTTATAAAGCTCGCAAATTCTCTTGGCGGCACTGGTCATTAGTACCGTCCATGCAGGGACATTATAGTATATCCCCGGAAGTGGCGTTATATTTTCTCTCCGATGGGATGTAAGATCCAGTGCCGCCCTATGCTAGACATTGTGAATACGGTGCTTGTGTTTACGTTTGCATTGTGGATACTTGAGTGTTGAATGTTTACGTCTATGCGTTATGCTTGTGTTAACGTTTGCATTAGGAATTCTTTAGTGTTGAATGTTTACGTCTATGCATTATGCGTGTGTTTACGTTTGCACTGAGAATACTTGAGTGTTGAATGTTTACGTTTGCATTGTGAATACTCGAGTGTTGAATGCTTACGTCTATGCGTTATGCTTGTGTTAACGCTTGTATTAGGAATTCTTGAGTGTTGAATGTTTACGTCTATGCATTATGCGTGTGTTTACGTTTGCACTGAGAATACTTGAGTGTTGAATGTTTACGTTTGCATTGTGAATACTCGAGTGTTGAATGCTTACGTCTATGCGTTATGCTTGTGTTAACGCTTGTATTAGGAATTCTTGAGTGTTGAATGTTTACGTCTATGCATTATGCGTGTGTTTACGTTTGCACTGAGAATACTTGAGTGTTGAATGTTTACGTTTGCATTGTGAATACTCGAGTGTTGAATGCTTACGTCTATGCGTTATGCTTGTGTTAACGCTTGTATTAGGAATTCTTGAGTGTTGAATGTTTACGTCTATGCATTATGCGTGTGTTTACGTTTGCACTGAGAATACTTGAGTGTTGAATGTTTACGTTTGCATTGTGAATACTCGAGTGTTGAATGCTTACGTCTATGCGTTATGCTTGTGTTAACGCTTGTATTAGGAATTCTTGAGTGTTGAATGTTTACGTCTATGCATTATGCGTGTGTTTACGTTTGCACTGAGAATACTTGAGTGTTGAATGTTTACGTTTGCATTGTGAATACTCGAGTGTTGAATGCTTACGTCTATGCGTTATGCTTGTGTTAACGCTTGTATTAGGAATTCTTGAGTGTTGAATGTTTACGTCTATGCATTATGCGTGTGTTTACGTTTGCACTGAGAATACTTGAGTGTTGAATGTTTACGTTTGCATTGTGAATACTCGAGTGTTGAATGCTTACGTCTATGCGTTATGCTTGTGTTTACGTTTGCATTGTGAATACTTGAGTGTGGAATGTTTACGTTCGAATGTTCGGCCCTAAGCCGCCATCCTGATTGAGGTTTTCTGGGTTTACTCAATGGCTTAAGGCGTACGCCGGGATGCTCCCTAGATTTGTTCTCCAGACGTAAATGTACAGCTTGTCCTCCCCTCTTAAAATATTACTACTCTATATGTATGTAAATTCAGTGGTTAGCGGAAGAGCAGGCCCTATGGCCTGAGCCTCACCATTAATAAAGGCATATTATTATTATTATTATTATTATTATTATTATTATTATTATTATTATTATTATTATTATTATTATTATTAGCGTATAGGTCATTACAGACCACGCTACACGACCAACGTCTGTAATTCTTCCAGGATCAGCTTTTCAGTTGTATCCTTGGATTACAAGGTTGTTACGCCTTGAAGTGTGAATTATGAGACGATAGGTTGATGATGAGGGGTGAAGGGACAATCACAAATACGACCATGTCTACGCAGGACTCTAACCTGCTGCCTCCTCGGCACAGACGACGGCTGCCGCAACCGTCTGCGCCACGGGGCCGACATTATTATTATTATTATTACTACGTCTACGGGTTCTGGGGCCGCGCGCGGCGCCCTCACCTGGCAGAAGGAGGTGCGCAGCGGGAGGCGCGCGGGCCCGCGCACGTGCAGGTGCGGGCGCAGGCGCGCCCAGAAGAGGTGCTCGTTGCAGGCGAAGTGCGCGCCGCCGCCCAGGGCCTCGTGGGTCCAGCCCGGGGCGAAGAGCGCGGCGGAGAGGCCCAGGCGGCGCGCGGCGCGCAGGGCGTCGGCCGCGCCGAAGCCGCCGCCGCCGAACGAGCCGCGCCCGAACACGTCCACGCCGGCGTACACGTCGCGCGCGCGCGCGGGCCCGGCCGCCGCCGCCGACCGCTCCAGGTGCTCCTCGCGCCACGGGTAGTTGAGCAGCATGCCGTCGCACGCGTCGAAGAACAGCCTGCGCACAGCCCAGGGGCGGGGACAAACTAACGGCACCCCCCTCCAAAGAGTATACAAATATCTAACACTGAATAGGGTATACATCATTTAATAATAACAATACACGCTTATTTGCAGTTGACATTTATTTATACTATACTAGTGGACTCGGCAATGCTTCGCTATTGCAATGTATTACACTTTACATCATACTGGTCACGTGGTTGTTAATCACGTTTTACACTACGCTTTGCAAATATTTTGATAGACGAAAGACTTTCTCGCCAGTGTGGTTCCGTCTCTCTCTCTCCTTCCTTCCCCTCTCTCTCCTTCCTCCCTCCCCCCTCTCTCTCTCACCCTCCTTCCTCCCTCCTCTCTCTCTCACCTCCCTCCCTCCTCTCTCTCTCACCTCCCTCCCTCCTCTCTCTCTCTCACCTTCCTCCCTCCTCTCTCTCTCACCTTCCTCCCTCCTCTCTCTCTCACCTTCCTCCCTCCTCTCTCTCTCACCTTCCTCCCTCCTCTCTCTCACCTTCCTCCCTCCTCTCTCTCTCACCTTCCTCCCTCCTCCCTCTCTCTCCCCTTCCTCCCTCCTCTCTCTCTCTCACCTCCCTCCCTCCTCTCTCTCTCTCTCACCTTCCTTCCTCCTCTCTCTCTCTCTCACCTTCCTCCCTCCTCTCTCTCTCACCTTCCTCCCTCCTCTCTCTCTCTCACCTTCCTCCCTCCTCTCTCTCTCTCTCACCTTCCTCCCTCCTCTCTCTCTCTCTCACCTTCCTCCCTCCTCTCTCTCTCTCTCACCTTCCTCCCTCCTCTCTCTCTCTCTCACCTTCCTCCCTCCTCTCTCTCTCTCACCTTCCTCCCTCCTCTCTCTCTCACCTTCCTCCCTCCTCTCTCTCTCACCTTCCTCCCTCCTCTCTCTCTCTCTCACCTTCCTCCCTCCTCTCTCTCTCTCTCACCTTCCTCCCTCCTCTCTCTCTCTCTCACCTTCCTCCCTCCTCTCTCTCTCTCACCTTCCTCCCTCCTCTCTCTCTCTCACCTTCCTCCCTCCTCTCTCTCTCTCACCTTCCTCCCTCCTCTCTCTCTCCTTCCTCCCTCCTCTCTCTCTCCTTCCTCCCTCCTTTCTCTCTCCTTCCTCCCTCCTCTCTCTGTGTCATCTCTTCGTCTCTGTCATCCTGTTTCTCTCTGTATCTGTCTATCCGGGGAGAAATTTCACACTCCCAGGGGCAGAATGCGCAATGAAGAAGTCTTAATAATCGTACTTCAGTGTGCGGCGGGTTCGCCCAGAGAGCGCCGTAGCGTAAAGCGCCCTGATCAGAGCACATGGGTCTACATGAAATCATCACCAACGTGCCTCTATGTGAGCAGGCACATGCACATTTCCATTGTACTATGCCTATATTCTTCGCGTAAGTGCAAGCAATATGTTGACAAAGGTTTATCGCAATCGGATGAACAGTACGGCAGAGCATTAAGCACGAACAACAAACACTGTTTTTTATATGTTAGTTTAAAAAACTGTTTGTAATTCAACATAACAAATCTATTTTTCAAATAGATTATCTAAAACGAAGTATTGTCATTGCCAACAAAAGTATTTTTGAAACGTAAAGTAAACGACTACCTAGTAGTCGTTTTGTGGCTTCCATCCAGCAGACAACTGATGGTGATGGCTAAGCCATCGAAAGCTGCTCTTATATTAAATACTTTTGTTGGCAATGACAACGTTTACAATTATTTCATGAAAAATGCCAACAATAACGCACCACAACACCTATAAAAGAAGTATAACTAATTAACAAACACATGTTCTTTTTGCAATCACTTTTCGAGATTAAAGGGCAGCAAAAGTATCTATGATTTCATTATGATGTCTATTGAAATGTATAACTATACGCCACTATTCCCCTTTGCACACGCCAATGTTCACAATGAAACTTACATGTGAATAAAAGCAAAAGCATGGTGCCAATTCAATGAAACCATGATGGTTCGCAAGCTGCAAGCTTTCATGTATAAGTTAATGTGATCTGAGAATGGGACACACTATCGTGTACTACAACAAGATCCAAAGTGCTAGTTAGTTGATAAAAATTACACAAAAGATTGTTTTGGATAAAATTACTTTTGACAAACATTATTTCATTTTAATCAATTGATTAAAAACTCACAACTTCTTCGAAAAATAATAATAAATTAAATTTGCATTTCAATTGATATTTGTATGCAATGGCAGTAGAATGTCAAACACAATAATAAGTATTTAATTTTTTAAAATTAAATTTATATATATATATATATATATATATATATATATATATATATATATATATATATATATATATATTATCCATAATAATAATAATATTATTATGGGGGTAATAAGTGTATTACTAGGTAGTTCAGCTCAGTTGAGCGAAGATATAATACCTACTTGTTTAATTCATTAAGTTCATTCTGCCACTTGA